>JAJKFI010000001.1:1957451-1970137 GCA_029204185.1 Lerista edwardsae
TTAGTTAGTTAGTTAGTTAGTTAGTTAGTTAGTTAGTTAGTTAGTTATTGGGGTTGTGACATTAAAAAGATTGAATCCTACTGCTCTAGAACTGCATTTGTTCTTCTCTATCTGAGGGCGCAATCCTCACCTGGAGTTAGGCTGGCACAGTTAGGCCAGCAACGTTTGGCCGGCACAAGGGCCACCCACCGTAAAGTACATTTGGACCACTCTTGGAGTCAGGGAGGGTTAGGTGGCGCACGTCTGTTTGCTGGCCTCTCTGACTCCGAGAGTGGTCTAAAACATACTTTATGGTGGCCCTTGTGCCGGCCAAACTTTGCTGGCCTAACTGTGCCGGCCTAACTCCAAGTTAGGATTGCACTCTGAGCCAGTGCAACATAGATTTCTACCCCAGCTGTTTGATAGCCTTGAGCATTGTTCAAGCTGGCAAAATAAAAGAGCTGCGTGCTAATAATAGCAAGGAGATCACACACAAAAAAAGTAACCACTTTTGTTCTGGCTAAAGTGCAACACTATCAGAATTATTTTTACTTTTACGTAATAGACTGCAAGCTGAATGTTTAATATATTATGTATTATGGTGAATAATGGATGGATGCCTTGTAGTAATCACAAGGTTTGCAGGTGCAACTACTGGTTTGACCGGAAGTAGCTTCTGGATGCTTCCCTCAGACATTCTAGGGCCTGTGGAGAACAATGGATTTTTGGCTTGGCACAACCCAGAAGAGACATCCAGGGATGCCCAAAAGTGCTTTGCAGCAGAAAATTGAGCATCGGGTCACAACCCACTGCAGAGGATGATGTGGGTTGTGGCAGGGAGAAATTTGGGAACCATTGGTCTACTATGTTCCAGTGGAAGGGGAAGACTGGTAGCATGCCCACCTTAACTTAGAGGTCCCCTGTCTACCATGTCTTTGCTGAAACTCCTTATCATGGAATCCCTGCTAAATGCCAAGAGAAACCCAGTTCCTAGTAATAGAGTTTGAAAACCACTAAGGGCAGCCCTTCCAGTAGGCAAGGTGATGGAAGTTGCATTTGCAGCAGGTTGTTGGGGAGGGGCGAGAGATCAGTGGATTTGGAAGACCCTGACTCTACTGCCACCACTGCCTTCCTCCAGCCTACCATGGGTGCCAGCCAAACTGATCTGCTCTAAGCACAAAGTGGTTCATCTGCCACCTTACCATGCTCCTTGCCTAGTTCTTCAAACGCAAACGTGATTCTGTTTTGATTGACAGTGAAGGTCTCCAAACTTTTCAGTATAAAGGCCACATCGTATATTTTTCACATTTTTTGCGGGCATAAAATTCAGTTTTATAAATGAATGAATGAAATTTAAATGAATGAATACGTTTTATTTTCAGTGGCAGTCTTAGGGGCTCTCAGAGGAGTAATCTCCAAAGGTGTCGCGCCCATGGGGCACAGTGTAGGTCTTGCCATGGGCGTTGGTGAGGAAGATGGGCACACACAGAAGAAAGTGGTGTGAAGCTGGGCCCTCCTGCCTGCCCTTGCCTCTGTTACACGCCGAAATGGAGCAATTCTGGAAGCAGGGGGAGTGGTGAGGCTGTGAGGGGGTGCAATCAAAACCGACTCCAGCCGACTCCGCTGCAAGGTTGCAGTGTGCAAGATGATTCCTCCAAGCATCAGAAGAACCAACCAAGCAGCACATCCAGCTGGTTCCTCTGATGGGTGGAGGAATCATGAGATTCTTGCAACATTATCCTCCACAAATCATCTTGTGAGATTATTCCTCCATCAGAGGAACCGGCTGGGCCACGAGAACCTTGCCATGAGATAGGAGGAGTAGAAACCACTTATAACGCCACTCGGCCTATCCTCCCATGGTTGAAGGAATCATGTCATGATATTCCCTTGTTCGATGGGTCCTCCAAATATTGGAGTGTAGTGGTGATGCTTGTAGTGGTGATGTTTGGCTCCTCTGAGTATCAGAGGGAACGGGTGCCGCTTGAAATGGTGCCTGCTCCCTCCAAAAGCCGGAGGACGGTCAGCAGTAGCAGCAGGGGGAGCATTGTGGTGCTGCCCCATGCAGGGTGGTGCCCGGGGACATTTGATCCCCTGACCCCCCCAGGTATGCCACTGTTTACTTTTTTTTTTTTTGAAATCTGCGTGATGTGATTCAGAACAAAAGAGAAACATGACAATTGCAAAGAAACAACGCCCCGCTTAAACTGAGAAATGATATATTATGAGTAAAAATGTCAAACTGTAGCAAATGGTCTGACAAAAAAACACAAATTGCTGCAGGCCAGATAAAATCTTGTGGCCATAGCTTGGAGAGCGCTGATTTACACTGACCATGTGAATGAAGAAGCTCCTTCATTTGTGCACAATGGTTTTAATAAAACCAGCACAGAAAGAGGCAGCTTTAAAAAAATTGTGCAAAGGCAGCAGGCCTGAAGTTGCATCAGTTGGTGTCCCATATTGCATCACCATGTTGTGCTGTCCTGCCATTGACTGAAACACTGCAAGGGGTAGCTGCCCAGATACAAGTATGCCTAGCACTTTAAAAGATGCAAACCAAATCCATTGACCCCACACCACTTTAAACGCAAGCACTTTCAATCCCTAACCAGCAGTGTATAGATGGCCTATTTTCAACCAGCTATGCAATCATCTCCTTAACAAAAAACACTTTGGCTAGATCTAGACTCGTATCACAGACTGTATGGGGGATAAAGGCAATACTATTTTTGTTCTGCAACTTTTTAGAACAGGCTAAAATATTTATGGCTTTAATGGATCAGCTTTTCAGTTGGTGTAAAAGGCACTGTCAAGGCTGATGTCCCTAGCACTGTCCCCATTTACAACAGTTGGCAGTGTGGCTTACAGCTTAAAAACTGATACCATAGCCATTCATATTGGACTGTGCAGTTAGACTGATAGTTCTATCAAAACAATGGAAACCCAGACCTGTCGGAAAATGTCAGACTGGCAAGTAAATACCCATCTTGAAATGGAGTTTTAGATTGACAGCCCAATTCTACCTAAGAACATAAGAAGAGCCATGCTGGATCATGCCAAGGGCCCATCTAGTCCAGCTTCCTGTATCTCACAGTAGCCCACAGTGGCCTACCAGGTGCCTCAGGGAGCCCAGGAGACAACAAGATGCTTGTATCCTGTTGCCACTCCCTTGCACCTGGCATTCTGAAGTAGCCAACTATTAACATAAGGAGGTTGCACAACCCATCATGGCCTATAGCCCACGATGGACTTTTCCTCCAGAAATCTGAACTACTTGAACTGCTGCAGGGTGATGCAGCATTGCCTGCAGTGCCTCTTGTTGCAGCCTGGGGAGTTTTGGCTGCTGGAGATCTCAGGGTAAGCCCCAGCAGCCACAATATCACTGGGCAAGTCTGAGTTAATCCATGCTGGCAGATTGGCCATGGAAGTGGGTTTGGATACAATGCGTGCCAGCACTGCCAATCCTGCCTCCTCCCAGACCCAATCCTCATCCCATCTCCTCCCCTTGTTCTGGAATACTCATTCCAGTTGCATAAGGACTGTATAGGATGGGGCTGCAGTGGTGTACCAATGTTATTTGGCACCTACGGCCTATACATTTTTGGTACCCCATAACAAAATTATTTTCAGTAATAGACACGACATGAAACTAATATAATAATGGCCAGAGAAGAAGCTTAGATAGTGAACATTTTCTTTTAATGAGTATTGTATATATACAGTTGTGCTTTGATCCCAGACATATATGTGGTTGGTTGTTAAGTGGAACGTCACTAAGCAGCGCACAACTGAGAATAGGCTTAAGGAGGCAATTGAGTTCCCAGTAGCCTGCCTGCACCCAACAGTGTCTATTTACACAACAAAAGACTGCTCTTATAGAGGCAATTGTGGGCCAAATCCTATCCAAATTTCCAACACGAATGCAGCCATACTAATGAGGAGTCCACTGTATTCTGCAGTGGTGGGGCAATCATGGAGGTCTTCTTAGGGTAAGGGAACATTTGTTTGCTTACCTTGGGACTGCATTGAGGCTGCACCAGCATTGGAAAATTGGATAGGATTTGGCCCAGAGTCTCCAGCAGCCTGTCTGTTTACATAACAAAGGAGAGCTCTGAATGCAATTCATAGCCTGCCACTGCAGCCAGCAAGCATCTGTTTACATAACAAAGAACAGGCTGTTCACATAACAACCTAATCGCATTATGACAGAGATCTGAAAATGTATCCATTCCTTAAGTGATGCACACCTGTATATATAAAACATATACTAACTTCGTAAGTTTGTGTAACATTTTAACTTCGTTTATAAAATCATACCAATAAACAATTGAAAAATAAGGTTTTTTTAAAATTAGGTTTTCTTCTGGAAAAATAAGTTTAAACATCTGGGCAGCCCCTCAGACATCCCATTGCAGCCTGGGGCCTGGGGCCAAAGCCCCCTGCCCCTTCTTTGTATGCTGCTGTTGGGCTGTCACAGTTACATGTGGAATTGAGGCGTTTACTGAAACTTATTACTCCACCATGCTTGCAAATGCCAAGGATGTAGCTCTAGGTTCATATGACACAAACACAGGGGAGAACTACTGTAAATGCTGTTGTGAGAACTCATGTATTGGCCTACATTACTGCCACAGAACATAAATGTTTGGCAAGCATGCTAAAGAATTTATTGCTGCATTCTCAGGAAAGGAACAGGCTCTGGAGTCAGAATGACAGCACTTCAGACCATGACAGCACTTCCGGTGGTCCAAGACAGATGGTTATTCTAAAATGTGGGTCCCAATGCAATGATATCTGTACATTATTGGAGGCAAATTCAGGCAAATTAAGAATATAAGAACATAAGAAGAGCCCTCCTGGATCAGGCCAAAGGCCCATCTAGTCCAGCTTCCTGTATCTCACAGTGGCCCACCAGGTGCCCCAGGTTGCACATGAGACAACAAGATGCTTGCATCCTATTACCACTCCCTTGCACCTTGCACTCTGAAGAAGCCTACTATTAATGTAAGGAGGTTGCACCACCCATCATGGCTTATAGCCCACGATAAACTTTTCCTCCAGAAATCTGTCCAGTCCCCTTTTAAAGGCATCTAGGCCAGATGCCATAACCATCTCTTGTGGCAAGGAGTTCCATAGCTTAATTACCCACTGGGTAAAAAAGTATTTCTTTTTATCTGTTTTAACTCTCGCAACACTCAATTTCAGTGGATGCCCCTTGGTTCTGGTATTATGAGCAAAGGCGTATTTACCCTGTAGCCCGGGGTGGCACAAGCCATGGGCGCCAGGCAGTGGCGGGGTGCCATTGTGCAGAGTCCGCGGAGGAAACTGCGCACTGTTCGGCCCGCCCACCCTCCCTTGCCTCCATTACACTCCGAAATGGAGCTATTCTGGGCGCAGGGAGGCGTGCCTGGATGACACACGGGGGTGGGGCAACATCCTTGGGGCGCGGTTTCATCGCCTGCCATGGGTGCGCTCGGGCCTCCATTCATCCCTGATTGTGAGAGAGGGAAATGAACATCCCACTATTGACTCTATCCCTCCCGTGCATAATTTTGTATGTCTCCATCATGTCCCCCCCTCAGGCACCTTTTTTCCAGATTGAAGAGCCCCAAACGCTGCAGTCTTTTTTCATAAGGGAGGTGCCCCATAATCATTTTTGTTGCTCTCTTCTGCACCTTTTCTAGCTCCACTATGTCCTTTTTGAGATATGGTAACCAGAACTGTACGCAATATTCTAGATGTTGCCTTACCATTGATTTGTACAATGGTATAATAATTTTGGCTGTTTTATTCTCAACCCCCTTTTTAATTACCCCAAGCATGAAATTGGCCTTCTTAATTGCTGCCGCACACTAGGTTGACACCTTCATTGAGTTGTCCACCAGCACCCCAAGATCTCTCCCCTGAGCTGTCACAGATAGCTCAGAACCCATTAGCCTATATGTGAAGTTTTGATTTTTTGCCCCAACGTGCATCACTTTACACTTGTCTACGTTGAAACGCATCTGCCATTTTGCTGCCCATTCCCACAACTTGGAGAGGTCCTTCTGGAGCTCTTCACAATCCCTTCTGGTTTTCACTACCTGGAAAAGTTTTGTGTCATCCGCAAACTTGGCCACCTTGCTACTTATGCCAGTCTCCAGGTCATTTATGAACAAGTTCAAAAGCACCGGCCCCAAGACAGATCCTTGGGGCACTCCACTTTTCACCTCTCTCCATTGTGAAAATTGCCCATTGACCCCACTCTCTGTTTCCTGGCCCTCAACCAATCCATAAGAGGACCTGCCCTCTTATTCCCTGACTGTGAAGTTTCTTCAGCAGCCTTTGGTGGGGAACTGTGTCAAACGCCTTCTGAAAATCCAGTTAGATGATATCCACAGGTTCACTCACATCCAGGTTGACCTTTTCAAAGAATTCTAAAAGGTTTGTGGGGCAAGACTTACCCTTACAGAAGCCATGCTGACTTTCTTTCAGCAACACTTGTTCCTCTACGTGTTTTAGGATTTTATTAATCATGAGAGGCACATTACTAATTAAGAGCGCAATCCTAAACTGGAGTTAGGCCAGCATAAACTAAGCCAGCAAACTTTGGCCAGCACAAGGGCCACCATAAGGTGTTTTTGGACTACTCTCAGAGTCAGGGAGGATGGCTCACGTCTATGTGCTGGTCTCTCTCACTCTGAGAGAGGTCCAAACATACTTTACAGTGTCTCTTGTGCTGGCCAAACTTTGCTGGCTTAGCTTATGCTGGCCTAATTTATTTTAGGATTGTGCCCTAAATTCAAGATGACAGCAAAATTGAGTGATAACCAAACACAAATCCACAGCTGAACCCTTCATTGAAGAAAGGGAGGTCACAGGCAACAGTATTGACATCTGTAATTGGGTACAGCACAATATGCGTATTGAGTCTGACGAGGACTTGGTCAGCCTAGCTCAGGGATACATGGACTGGCAGTAATGTACATTGTTTTCTTTCAGGGGTCTTTCTGAGTCCTACTGAGAGATGCAATTGAGAGCGCAATCCTAACTTGGATTTAGGCCGGCACAGTTAGGCCAGGGAAGTTTGTCTGGCACAAGGGCCACAGTAAAGCACATTTGGACCACTCTATGAATCAGAGAGGCCAGCACACAGATGCGCGCCATCCTCCCTGACTGCAAGAGTGGTCTCAATGCACTTTACGGTGTCCCTAGTGCCAGCCAAACTTTGCTGGCCTAACTGCGCTGACTTAACTCCAGGTTAGGATTGCGCCTGGAAAGCTTTCCAACAGCCGTCAGCCAGTTCGCTCCTGGGAACTTTGCAATGCACGCAAGGCAAGGCATGAAGGTTCTCGTTATCCTCTGCTGTATGAAAATCCCTCCCTTGTTGGATTTAGAAACTGAGAGCGCTCATCATTGCACCCTGGGTTCACAAACGAACAACACATGAGTTGGCGAGGTGTTGAGTTACTCTGTAGTTCATAACCTCGAGCTAATTATAGGAGATATTCGCCGATCTCACAAGGTAGGCAGCACTGGGTAAGATCTGTAACTGAAAGTGACACCACCAAACCAGGAGCTGAGGATGTTTCAGGAGGTGATGTTAGTGACCCCAAAAGGCCTGGCTATTGTTGTTCTAACCTTTGGAGAAAAGTATTCCAACAGGGAAAACAATTGCATTCTGTTTCTAATTGACATAATACAATGGTTTCACAAACGTTTTGGAAAGGAGTTGGATTAATAGCTGGATGTTGTTTCTTTAAATGTTGAAACGTTGGAATATTTCTTTGGACAATATTAATCATTCCACCTTTAAAAAATAAATAGTGGGAAATGTGTATTAGGTAATGAAACTATAAGTTATTTCAAATAGTTTAATCACACTTGAGGTAAAATTAGTTGTGTATGTCACCAGGAGGTTGAAAGCTCATTTTTATTCTAGTAAGTGTGTGTTTTTAACTTGCTGTAATTGTTATATTATTGTTGTCAGCCAAATAAATAGCTCAATTCTGGGCTATGGGTTAGACCTCTGTTTCCCTATCTGTCATGAGGGATGAGAATGGTGCATCCGGCACATGTGTCATCCCTCTGTGGGGCTCTGGACTTCTTCTTTTTTACAAAATTGAATTTTAGAGCCCAACAAGGTCAAATAAATTCCTCAATTTTAATTTATCTCAATATTTTGATAAAACCTCCACAGAATCGAAGAGCATAATCCTAAACTGGAGTTAGGTCGGCACAATTAAGCCAGCATAGTTTGGCCAGCAGAAGGGACACCATAAAGTACGTTTGGACCACTCTCGGACTCAGAGAGGCCAGCACACAGACGTGCGCCATCCCCCCTGACTTTGAAAGTGGTCCAAACGTGCTTTATGGTGACCCTTGTGCGGGCCAAACCTTGCTGACCTAACTGTGCCAGCTGTAGGATTGTGCCCTTAGAGTGATAATGTGGCATGTGTTATTTGGCCCACATTCTACCCTAGCCTGGTTAGCTGCCCCAAAGACCTTAAGGGGTTGCTGTTTTCAATGGCAGTACAGGTATGCACCACTTAATGATACGGACATGTTCTGCGAAGCCCAAAAGTAAGTGCATTGGTTGTTTGAACGATGTAGAGTGGCAATCAGGTAGTACCCCAGAATGCCATGCAGCAGAAAAATCTCGTCTACACTTTGATTCGCAGACGAAGTATGGATGCTCCGGGTTTAAATGGAAGCTGTACTTTAGCCAGTGTCCAATTTTCCTGACCCACAGTTTGGGAACTGATCACTGCTTAAGTCAGTGGTTCCCAAACTGTGAGCTATGGGTCCCTGGGGAGCAATGGAAACCAACTAGAATCTTGCAAAAAAAATAAAATCATGGCCCTATACAATGTATAGGACTGTAGCCATAATGGGAAGCCAGGGCCAATGGCCCAGTAGGTTAAGAGAGCTGCCAGTTGAAAAAGTTTAGGAACCACTGGCTTAAGTGGTTTGACAAAGACTTCAGAGCTCTTGGCATTCAGACTAACCCATGGTGGTGCTCTTCAGCACATATTTTTATTATATTGTTTGTAATGTGCAGCTGTTCCCTCAGAAGGACTCTTGAAGTCTCAGAGCTGAAAAGGTATGCCCAATATCTTAACTAACTAAGGGTGCAATTCTAACCTGGAGTTAGGCCAGCACAGTTTGACCGGCACAAGAGCTACTGTAAAGTGCATTTGGACCACTCTTGGAGTCAGGGAGGATGGTGCGCATCTGTGCGCTGGCCTCTCTGACTCTTAGAGTGCAATCCTAAACTGGAGTTAGGCTGGCATAAGCTAAGCCAGCAAAGTTTGGCCAGCGTTTTTGGACTACTCTCGGAGCCAGAGAGGATGGCTCATGTCTCAGTATTGGCCTCTCTGACGCCAAGAGTGGTCCAGACATACTTTATTATATCCCTTGTGCTGGCCAAACTTTGCTGGCTTAGCTTATGCTGGACTAACTCAGTTTAGGAGAGTGGTCCAACATACTTTACTGTGGCTCATGTGCTGTCCAAACTTTGCTGGACTGTGCTGGCCACACTCCAGGTTAGGACTGTGCCCTAAGAGTGGAGATTTTTACACAGAGCCTCCAGTGGTTTGGTGTCATTGATTCTGTGGCTCAGAGTTTCTCATTTTTGATTCTGGAGGTTGACAGCCAAAAATAAGCTGATGAAAAGAGGAGATCCTGACCCAGAAGTTTGAGGCTGAAAGTTGGGGGAAGGAGTCACTACAAGGATATTTGCTCTTGTAAACAAGACTCCCAAGGGAAGATAGATTAAAAAAAAAGCTCTGTAAAAAAGTTACTGACTTGAGGCAACTACAATAGGGATCTTTGGCATAAACATGGAAATGATTATAGTCCCGAGGGAGGAGTTTATATTAAAAGTTTTCTTATTTCAGAATTATTAAAAGCCTACCCTGTGGGGAGCTTTAAATGAATTTTTAAGCCTCTGGGTCTATAGTCAGGGAACTGACTGACTGGCTGAGGCTGCTCTTTTAGTATTATCTAATCTTAAACTAATTTAACTATTAATTTTTTTTGCCAGTGCCTTTGCATGTGGCTTCTATGCTCCCTGAACAAAAGGAAGATCAGAGTATTGGTTGAGACTACATTACTAGCGTGAGGCAGCCACCAAGGGGACAAATTCAATCTTTGGATGTATTGGGGAAAGACATTTTTTAAAGACAGCCAAAAGTATCTGTCACCATTTCAAAGCGCTCATATCTGAAATGCCAACTCTCGGCTACAAATGTGTTATTAATACAGTCAGGCCAGTGGTTCTCAACCCTTTAGCACTGGGACCCACACTTTAGAATGACAATCTGTCAGGGACTCACCGGAAGTGATGTCATAGCCTGAAGTGCCAACAGAGCCTGCTGCTTTCCTGAGAACACAGCAAGAAGTTGGATTATTTCTCAGCCATTTTCCAAGAGCAAAGTGAATCAGAAAGAAAAAAAGGCCTAGTTACAACCTTGACACAAGCAAAACAACCTCCCCCTTTCCAGTTCCCCATATTTTCAATATGACTGCTCTGGGTGCTTCAGGACCCACCTGAAATTGGCTCATGACCCCACTGGTGGGTCCCGACCCACAGTATGGACACCACTGAGTTAGGCTATTTTCTACTTTCTGTTTATTATTGAATGATATTGAGTTGGACAAATCTTTATTTCTCACCATTGTTTTTTAAAAGAAAAGCTCCAGGAGGCTAGTTGAACCCTCACAAGATAAAAAATGGGTCAAACAGGCCCATGGAAAGCGCTTTTCATTCTCTTTTTGAATGACAGGCTGAAATTATGGGTTCAGAATTCCCGGAATCCTCTCCTTGGAACGGCTAGCAGGCAAACATATTGGTTCACAGGCAATTGGGTGCATTTGTGAGGCACAGCGAACAGCCAGCGGGCTAAATTATGTACGGTTCTAACAAGTGGGACTGAGAAGATAGAATTTTCAATGTGAGGGCTCAACTGGTGTGAAAGGCCACTTTGCACTCTGAAGAATGAAGAATATGCTCAGTTTTTGTGGTGTGCTCAAGACCAGGGCCGGCTCTAGGAGAGGCAGGGCCCAATGTGGAGCACTCCCTTGGGGCCCCCCACCCTGCCTGTGGGGCCTGCCACTCACCAATTTAATACCCAACAAGTGGCTGGTAAGTAACAGGGCAGCTGCCAGGCCGCCTTGTTAATCACAAGCGAGGGCCACCAGAAACTCTCTCGCTCCCAGGCCCTGACTGCTGTTGAAGGAGACACTGCAGTGTGTTTACTCCCCCTCTCCTGCAGCTCCAACCAGTAGAGTTTTAAAAGGTGCAAAGCAATCAGACGCTAACTAGCCAGCACGAGTTGGCCCTGCAAGGAGGGGAGAGCAAAGTGTTGCTGTTGTGAGTACAATTGGCAACCAAGTCTTACCAAACACATTTCACTGCCTTTGTCTAAGACAGTGAGACAGTTACATACGAAAGATTGAAAAGAAGAGGCAAGGAGGGCAAAAGCGGTTTCAGAACTTTTAACACTACTATCCTATCCATGCTTACATAGGAGAAAGCCCCATTTACCTTAAAGGGACTTACTTCTGAGTGGACCTTAAGTAGGGTTATCAGATACAAACTGGGACAGAGTGCCTACTCCTTTAATCATTGTATAGTAGAAGAAAGTTGGGCAGGTGCAGCTTTTGAAACCCTTCCATGATGAGCTGCACCTGCTCAAATTCCCTCTTCTGTACAATGGTTAAAGGTATGGGCATTCTATCCCAGTTTGTATCTGGTAGCCCTAACTTTAAGCAGGGTGAGCAAAAAAAACAACAACAACACAAAAACACACACACAACACCCTTTAAACTACTGCTAAGAGAACACACTCCCTATATTCACTCCATTGCTGACCCCTGTCTCCTAAAGACTTCTCACTAGCACCTGGTACTTTATGTGCAGACACTGCATGTCTTTTCAAGGAACTGGCACAACAGACACAACTGAAACACACTGTTTCATCTAGTGCACTGGACCCCTACACTACAACACATGTCATCCAGTCCCTCAATTTTACCACTTTACCTTTTTCAAATGCTTACTTAATACTGTACTCCAAAAAGACCCAGCCATGAGGGTAACTGAGTGGGTACAAAACCTGCTAACTACTGTATTCCAAGCACAAGATCAAACATATCACAGATCAGTCAGGCCTGACCCAATTGAACACTAGCCCCTTTCATTCCCCTTTCAGTCCAGCATCTTCAACATATGCAGAAGAATGAAGTGGTCAAATCCTGAGGAGATAAAGCAGAGTATTACTTCAGGTAGGGATGCTATACTTGAATGCTCCTTTTCTTAATCATTTTTAAAGACCCCTACAAGTAGGTTTACCAGATACAGTGCCTATACCTTTAACCATTGTATAGAAAAGGGAATTTGGGCAGATGCAACTCATCATTGAAAGGTTTCAAAAGCTGCATCTGCCAAAATTCTCTTTTGAAAAAAGTCACTGTCTTCCCACCCTCCCAGGCACCACCACAACTCCACTGTATGCAACACACACATCCAGCCCATTCCTAGGAACATTCATTCCCATGCAACCCTTACTGATGTTTTCAATCCAGCCATGATCCCAGTGGGTACACATTTAGGATCCCAAACAGATAACTTCTACCAAGTTAAAAAAGGCTGCAATTTAGTCTCAAGTGAACTATTATTATTATTATTATTATTATTATTATTATTATTATTATTATTATTATTA
>JAJKFI010000001.1:1970147-2024489 GCA_029204185.1 Lerista edwardsae
TATTATTATTATTATTATTATTATTATTATTATTATTATTATTATTAATTAGATTTCTACCCCGCCTTTCTGCCCGAAGGCACACAAGGCAGCTTACAACATTTAAAAGGCAATACAGCCACAATATACACAATTAAGTGTTATATTGTGTGCTCCCACCCCATACAGGGGATCACCATGTTAACACTTGTAATCCTAACGCCTGTAATTCAATTAGCGGCCCCACTCAAAACAAGTGTATGTCACATAAAAGAATTAAGAGTTGATCTGTTAAATCCCCACTGAGTTCATATTAAAGTCCTCATGACAAGAATAGTTTTGAAAACAAGTTGTAAAGTAATTTATGGCATTCCAACAAAAATTGCCACTCAGTTTTGGCTGGAAAGACTTTATATTTGAATACTTGAGCTGTGAATAGACATGTTCTGCAGCCATTTTGCAAAGGCTTGCCTCAAGCTGCCTCTTGCTCACATGAAAAGGGGCAAGAAACCCAGCCTCTTGCAGTTGGGTGCAGCCTTAAAGGAGAAATGGCAGTTGAGGAAAAACTGCCCTCCAAGAGCAGAAGCAGTCAATTGCCTTCAAGCTTGCAGCTCCAATTCCCCTTTATCTACCATAAAGGGGAAATTGAAAAGGGAAATGGTAGCTGGGGAAAAAATGAACTCCAGGTGCAGAAGCAGTTAGTAAGAAGAAACAGGCCCGGCCGATGCCATGACATCAGTCACATTGGCTTAAGGCCAGCCCTGCTCAGGACTAAGCATGGAGGAGAAAACTGATGCTTTATCAGGGCACGGTGGGTGGGTGGGTCGGTGGGAGGAGGCAATTGTGGATTGCAGATACATTACCATGATGTTTTAATGTATTTTACTTATTGTGGTTACATTGTATTTTGTTTTGTTCTGTTTAAGCCACTTTGGGCATTTGCGTCGACACGGGAAAGGCGGAGTATAAATAAATAAATAAATAAATAAAAAATGGTGGTTGTATTCTTGTACCAAAGCCGATGCATTTCAATTTCTTGTAAGAACATAAGAAATGCCCTGCGGGGTCAGGCCCAGGGCCCATCTAGTCCAGCTTCCTGTATCTCACAGTGGCCTGCCAGATGCCTCAGGGAGCACTCAAGACAACAACAGCACTATCATATGTATGGAGACTCAGAATTAAATCCCATTGTATTTAATGTCTTTAAATCTCATTGCAGGAATGTGTGCATAGGATGGCAGCCCAAGATACTTGCATCTTATTGCCACTCCCCTGTATGTGGCATTCTGAGGTAGCCTATTTTCCCTCGCGCCTCTAACTGAAGACACCAGAAGTTGGCATTTTGTAAATTTTTCCCATTGTGTAATCTTTTCCAAATGAGGCAGCGATGGGGGCAGAGGGTGGGCAGGTTGAGCCTGAGAGGGGATGGGATCAGCTGTGCTGTGTCCAAACCCACCTTCCTGGGCTGATCCACCTTCATAGATCAACGAAGACTTACTACAGTGATATTGCCAGTGCATGTCCGGGTTAACTCATTGCGGCTGCTGAGGCTTACCTGGGGGCAAGGGGAAACATGTCCCCTTACCCTGAGACCTCCAAAAGCCTCCCATGGGATACAGCGCACCCGGGCCGGCATCATGGCATTGGAGGTTTATGTTGGCAGTGGCGCGCCCAGCCCACGCTCCACCCCTTGGCTGGGTCAATGCTCAGCACCCCCAGTGTCAGTTCCCAGCCCTACACCGCCCACAGACACCCCACCACCACCACACTAAGCTCCATTCTGCAGCCGTACAGGGACAAGGGCAGGCAGGTGGGCCCAATAAGGCTTGCCTCTTGGAGAGACGAGCTGCTTCGTTCCCGCCCTCCTCCAGCTCCAGAAGTGCGCCACCCAGGGCATTCCCCCCCCCAACCCACCTGCAAAATGGTAGGATTGACTGTACGTTGGATTGGTCTGAAATATAAATCCTATTCTGTATGACAGACAGGGCATCTGGCAGACAGCTCAGCAGCTGCCTAATTGCTGATGATAAAAAATTATGCCTTGGTTTTGTTATATATATATATAACATTGAAGAGTGAGAGGCAATAAAAAGGCAGAGGCTTTCAGTGCATCCTGTTAAGGTAAACAACCAAGAACTCTGTCTATGGTGCCTTCCCACAAGGAGGTACTTCATAGTCTTCTGACATTCCAGCAACACTATCAGTCTCTCCTGCCATTGATCCAAAGCCAGAAACTCAGGGTCTGCAGGGCTGTCGTCCACTTTCTATCTGTTCTGATGTGTTGGCAAAATGTTACAATGACACAACATTTCTTCTCATGGCTATGACTGCCTGTCACCAATGGAGCTGTGCGCTGAAGGGTTTAGAGCAGTCTCTGCGCACTTTTTTCTTCTTTCCTTGTGAGGAAGGTGCCAAGATTGAGCAATTGCATGCAAGCCAGTTCCAAGAGTTAGGCATGAACTATGTATGTGTCAGGGAGTGCGAGCATCATGTAAGAGGGCTGGGGATAGACTGTGGTTCATGGGAGCACATGGGAGCGCATGGTTTTTGCATCCAGAATGTATCACATTCATTCCTTAGTATTTCTAGGTGGGGCTGGGAATGATGTTTGACAGACTCAGGGCACAATCCTAACCTGGAGTTAGGCCAGCAAAGTTTTGGACAGCACAAGGGCCACCGTAAAGTATGTTTGAACCATCCTCTGAGTCAGAGAGGCCAGCACACAGATGTGCATCCTCATCCCTGACTCCGAGAGTGGTCTAAGCGTGCTTTATAGTGTCCCTTGTGCTGGCCAGGTTTTGCTGGCCTATTCGTGCCGGCCTAACTCCAGGTTAGGATTGTGCTCCAAGGGTCTGATTGTGTCAGGCAGCTTCAAATATTCTGCTAAACTGCTACTGTGTTACAAGAAGTCAATCAATCAAATTACTAAATGCTCCTGGGAATTCAGGTTACCCAATCTGGATGATTCTGCTCCATCGTTGCATGGGGTATTACTGAATCACTCATAGCATCAGGATACCTGCTGCACTTGAAGGGGACTTGCTCAATCACTGCGCTACATTTGCCACTTTCCAATCAAGAAAGTAACTTGCCTGGAAACATGCAAAGTGAGCTGCTCTGGGGAGAACAAACCCTAGTTCTTCGCACTCTGAAAGATAACCTTCTGGAGCAGCAGTGTGCCTCCAACTTTGAGTGAGAAAAAATGTTTCATAGTATCAGCAGTTTGCGATGCTGCATTGGGAATAACAGTCTGATGTACTTCACAGTGTGGATGTCTGTACAAGAAAAGATTCTTCCTGCAAGATCTTAACAAACGACAGTTTGGCACATTTGGGAGGAAGTGCTTCTTGAGATCTGTAGGAGGCCAGTCTTCTTCTAGGGCAGTGATTCTCAAACGTTTTAGCACTGGGACCCACTTTTTAGAATGACAATCTATCTGGGAACTACCAGAAGTGATGTCATGACCAGAAGTGCCACATGACAATTGTGACACCAGAGCCTGCAGCTTTCCTGAGAATGTAGCAATAAGTTGGGTTACTTCTCAGCCATTTTCAATAGCAAATTGAATCAGAAAGAAAAAAGGCTATTTACAGTCTTGACACTAGCAAAACAACCACACAGCCCTCCCCCTTTCTGGCATCCCATCTTCCCATATTGTCAATTTGGCTGCTCTAGGTGCTTCGTGACCTACCTGAAGTTGGCTCATGATTCACTGGTGGGTCCTGACCCACAGTTTGGGAACCACTGGTCTAGGAGATTCCAGGCTCCTTTCCTGGATGTTCAGCATCTGTTTTTAAAAAGTAACTTCCTCACAATGCCGGGTGCAAGAGAGTGGCAACAGGATGCAGGCATCTTATTCTTTCCTTCCCACTGAGACATCTGGTGGGCCACTGTGAGATACACAGAAAGCTGGACTAGATGGACCTTTGATCTGATCCAGTGAGGCTCCTATTTGCTATATGGAAATGTGGGCAGGCAGATTTCTACCCCGTGGCTTATTATGGCATAAACATGCTTCTTTTGTACTAGTGTTCTGGCAACTGAATATAAAGGCACTGGAGAAACCAAAAAGCACCAGCTTCTTTTCACATTTTCTTTTCACATGGGTGCCTTCGGGCAGAAAGGCGGGGTATAAATTTAATAAATAATAATAAATAAAAATAATGTTTAATGTTGTTAGTTTTTATTTTATTTCAAACAACTTTAAATGTTAGGCTACCTGCATTTAGATCAGTGGTGTCATCCAAATGATTTAGGAACAGGTACTCACTTTTAATTGGCACTTGTCGGGGTCCGCCCACCGGAAGTGACATCATAAGCCGGAAGTGATGTCGTGGCAGGAAGTGAGGTCATAGCTGGAAGTGATGTCATGGCAGGAAGTGAGGTCATAGCTGGAAGTGAGGTCATGATTGTTGCCATGGAGGTGATCATGTTTGTAATAACTTCAGTTTGTGGTTAGTGTTGATTTAACTTCTATTGCTTTGCTTTCTAGAGATGTGTATATACATATTTTGCTTCCCTGGTTAAATAGCAGGCTAGACTGGTACTAGATTGTGAGCCCTTTTGGGACAGGGAGCCATTTAACTTCAATGTTAAATGCAAGGAGTCGGCAAGGAGCAGGAGGGGGAATGGACGCCCACTGGGTTGCATGACCATGTGGGCGCCTGACCGAGCGCCGGGCCGGCCAGCAAGGAGCAGAACTGTGCAGCTGCGGAGCCAACCAGCCGACGGGGCCAGCTTCGAGTGGGCGGGGCCAGCTCAAATTCTAGAAACCGGTACTCACGTAGTGGTGCATAGTGGGTGCATGACATCACTGATTTAGATTCTAGCTATTCTAGCCCACCTTCCTGAAGCAAGTCTTAAGTCACACATTACACTGGAGCTCTGCGATCAGAGCCAACACAATTTTCTTCTTAGCAATGCAGCTGCACTGGATCGAGGAGCAGCACCAGCAGGTTAACCCATCCTTCTTCAGTGCGAGACCAAGACCAAGTCATCCCCCGATGTTGCTGTTAGCTCTAGCAGAAGCCTGCGCATTTTCCATTCTGCTGCTAATAGCAGGCCCTGGGGACACAAAGCATTTTGGGGCCTTTGTGTGCACATGCAGACCCCCTCGCTGGCTGATTCCGTCTTCCTAGCTTAGTCCCCCATTCCAGACTCTGTCCTCCCTGCTGACTCTTCCCAGGCAGATAGACAGGGAGGCAGATGAATGTGAGGGTGGTGAGTAGATAGGCAGGCAGGTGTGCGACTGTTTTCACCCTGTCCTGGCATGCTCCAAGTGGAGACAGGGCTCCCATGTCACTTGAAGCACTCCAACCTCATTGGGCTTTAGTGGGGAGATGGAAGAGGAAGTGTCGAGCCAGAGTCTTCCTCCTCCCTTCCCCCACCACTGAGGGATGCTCTAAGCAGCAGAGTTTCCATCAGCAACTGGAACATTCTGACCACAACTGGGAGGGAGAAGATAAAATGCCTGGTCAGAATCTTCCTCTCCTCCCTCTTCCTCCACAAGCCAATGACGATTCTCCTAGAAGCCCTCTCCATCTTCGCCTGGGAGAGTCCCATTGGCTGCTACAGGAGTCACAGCAGTCCCCAAAACCCTTTATGTTACGGCCTGATCCTATTGGAGCCATATGCAGCTGGAACAAGCATTCCAACAGCGTAAGGTACTTCCTGGCTGCCACAAAATGTGATATGCTGCAATGAGCAGTGGACTCCGTGGGTCGTGAAGATGGAGTATTTGTGCAAGACAGAACAAATTGCACCCTGTGCAAAAATTGCCCATGTCACCACAACATTGATCAAAACTGGGCCTCCCATACAGGTGCTTCTGTAAGAAGAAAATTACGCTGAAAATTGCAAGTATGGAGCTGCAGTGGATGGGATCATTGGGCTCTCAACCCCCCCCTTACCCCCCAAACGTCTAGCTATTGGCTTCACAACTGCTTCCAATAGTGCTGCAACCAGATTCAAAAAGTGGTTGACCAGCAGTAAGATGCCGGTGTAAATGTACCCTGCAATGTATTCTTTCATCCCAGGTTGCATCAGGAGAGAAAGGTTGGTCTGGTGAGAAACTCCAAAGTGATTCTCCTGCAATACTCCTGAAGCCTTCTTATCAGGCAGGAGACAATGAAGCCTCGGCAGCAAGCCCCAAATTCTGCAATGTGGCAACACACGTAATTAATTAGACTCCTGCTGCCAGGGGCACTTAGAGTCCCAACTGATGACAGTCTAATTAAGAACTTCCCTACTGTGTAAATTTTAGATAATCATTTGCTTTGGAACAAATTAACAATGGCTTTTCTAATAGTTTGTTTCAGGGGGGACTAATTAGAGTAATTACTGGCAGAACATGAAAGGAGCCTGAATAGGCATTTCAGACTTGTAGTTCATTAATGCCCAAATACTATTGTTGGAGAGCATGCTGCCATTTTTTTATCGAGGGAGAACACTTGCTCCCAGCCAAATTTGGCTGCACGCATAGCTGCTGAAGCTCAATGCAAGGATTGTGATGAAGGTGACCTTGACAGCGGATTGCTTGTTTGCAGGTTAGCCTGAGGAAATGGCTGTGATCTCATAGAAGCGATTCTGAAGCACTAGTAGATCTGGGGAAATTTGATATGATTTGGGATCAAATGCAACTTCCTCCCCTCCTCACAGAAAAACACAAAACCGGATCCCCAACTGGAAAGAGTCACAGGCTCATTAATATCTGTCTTTGTATGTTCCTCCTGTGTGCTTATATATGGTGTCTATAATCCATGTTTTTAGCTATTTTTCCCAATGAAATTGCCAGACTTAAGGATCATGCCAATTTAAAAAAAAATGTTTATCACGCATGAAGTTTTTTAATTGTACTTTTAATTTTGGTGTATTTGTTTGCATAGTACTGGTAAGGTGCTTTGATTTAAATTCACAGAAAAGTGAGATGCAAATGAATTCCCCATATCTGGATCATATCTGTATATTGTCTTCTCTAGGGATGTATCTGCACTGGGGCAAGTCAGGGCAAGTGCCCTGGGTGCCACTTGGAAGGGGCACCAGTGTGTGCAACAGTTTTCCCTATCAGGAAGTGATTGGAATGAATGCAATCACTCAATCAATCAACAACAGTATTTATATACCGCTTTTCAACATGAAGTTCACAAAGCGGTTTACAGGCAAATAATAGTAAAGCATGCACCCTCTCAAAATCGCCTGGCTGCTGGCTGCTGACAGGCTGACAGTACGATGGGTGCCAAATTGGTGTGCATGTGCCTTCACAGGCATGGCTAGTGCTATTTTACTCCCCTCGCACCTGCAAGAGCCTGTGTACCACCCTTCCCTGACTTGATGTCACGTGATGTCACTCCATTCCTGCCCTGGGGTAGCTCGGAATCCTGGTACACCTCTGGTCTTAGCAACAGTCTGAAGAGATGAAGGCTAGAAGGCATTCTTACCATCACGTGAAAATACCCTTTTTCTTCCCTTGCCCCTGGTACTTCTCCCTGTAGCTCATGTCTTAAGGCTCATGAACCTTCGTCCTAGGTTCAATCCGTTCCATCTTTGGTTTGAAGATCTGAAGTAACAGAAGCAACTGAGGGGACTTCAGTCAATCAATGGCAGTCTTTGACAGCATGACTTGTAACTGGGATTGTGTCACACTGATCTAGAATAACCCTTTCTAGAATTGCAAAACCCTGTATAGAATCTCTTTGCTTTGACTTTCTCCAAATCACTGACCAGTCAAAATTAAATACAGGCTGATTACCCCTTATCCAGAATTCTGAAAACCAGAATGCTCCAAAATCCATAACCTTTTTAAGTGCTGACATGTCATAACATGACTCTGGTGCTGACCAGCAAGCATTCATAACAGAACAGCAAATCATGGTTCAATGTACAGAAACTGTGGGCTCAATCCTAACCTGGAGTTAGGCAGGCACAGTATTAAAAAATATTGTATAAAATTACCTTCAGGTAATTCTCACAGTTTGAGAAACAAGGCAGTGTTTCTCAAACTGTGAGTGCAACCCTAACCTAGGGTTAGGCTGGCACAGTTAGACCAGCAAAGTTTGGCTGGCACAAGGCACACCGCAAAGTGCATTTGGACCACTCTTGGATTCAGGGAGGCCAGCATACATACATGCGCCATCTTCCCTGACTCAGAGAGTAGTCCAAATGTGCTTTACGGTGTCCCTTGTGCTGGCCAAACTTTGCTGGCCTAACTGTGCCAGCCTAACTCCAGGTTAGGATTGCACTCTCAGGGTTGAGACCCACTAGGTGCGTCGCAAGCTAATTTCAGGAGGGTCGTGTAGCACCTAGTACATCCATAATTGAAAATATAGGAAGATAGGGCACTGGAAAGGGTGGTTATTTTGCTTATACTATCAGATTCCCCCCGATAGATTCCCCCCTTTCTGATTCACTTTGCTATTGGAAAATGATTAATTGGTTAAATTGATGGTTAAAATGGAAAATGGTTGAGTAATAACCCAACTTATTGCTGCATTCTTAGGAATGTCGCAATGACATCACTTCTGGCCATGGCATCACTTCTGGTGGGTCCCGGGCATTCTAAAAAGAGGGTCCCAGTGCTAAAAAGCTTGAGAACCACTGGTATGAAGTGTATATGAAATATAAATGAATTTTGTGTTAAGACTTGGATCTCATTCCCAAGATATCTCATTATGTCAAAATATTCAAAAATCTAGAAAAATCCAAAATCTGGAACACTTCTGGTCCCAAGCATTCCAGATAAGGGATGCTCAACCAATATTGTAATGTTCTTTTTCCCATGACAACCATGGTCAACTGCTGAGAAGCAACTTAAAACAAACCATATTGCCACTTGAAGCAACTTAGGGCGCAATCCTAACAGCGCAGCGCTGTTGTGCTGGACCAGCGCTGTTGCAAACATGCCGTAAGGTGCGTCTGGTGCCGCAGAATCAGTCGCCGGGCCAGCGCAAGCAGCAGTGCTGACACACTGGCGCCACCCTGCCCACTAGCTGAGCCAGTCAAGTGATGGTGTAGCTCTGCTAGCGCAGGACTGTGCCAAGGGCATGACAGAGGCGTAACGGGGCAGCACTGGGGGCAGAAATGGGGCAGAGATGGGACACAGCTGTTGGGCCGTATCCAAACCCTTGTCCCCGGGCTGGGCGGCCCCAATTCAGGCTGTTCCTGGCCACGTGGACTTGCGCCTGCTGCCGCAGATCTGAGCAGCCCCATAGGGCTGGCTGGGGCTTACTCTAGGGCAAGGGAAAAATATAACTTTGCCCCACAATGAGCCACTTCTGACTCCTAACTTGCATAGTTTGCAGCCTAGCTGTACCGGCCTGGCTATTCCAGCATAGGTTAGAAAAAGGCTGTTAAAGATCTTGATTACCTGCTGGATGGTAGCTACAGCGATACCTTTGCTCGACATGTTTGCCTGGGAAACTTTTAGACATTGCCAGCTTCCACCCACATTAAATACTCTTGCAGGAAGCGTTTTTCTTTGCTCTCTGAAGGCTGCCTGGGAAGGTCTATTGTGATTGCATGTTGGGATGTTGATGATTCACATTCTGCATAAAGCCAATGGACTGGACTAAATAAATATTGGAGAATGTATCACTGTTTTTAAAAAAACTGAATACATATCATCATGAGTTGGCATGAACCATTGAACAAAATTGCTCCTGGAATTCAGCTCATGGTATCTTTTTCAGCAGATGTTTCATTTGCCACTTATAGAATAAAGTGAGTTTTCAGACCAAAACAAAATGGGAAATTTGTTGAGAAGCTGGCAGAAGTCTACTTGCGCCCCTGAACATAGGCAATTAAGGACCTATTGGCTCCTGCAAAGGTTTTACAGCCCAAGCCGATGCATGTCTGCTCAGAAGTAAGTCCCATTGAATTCAATGAGGCTTGCTCCCAGAAAAGTGTGCATCGGATTGCATTGCAGCCCATTGTCATCTTGGAGTTTGTCTATCCCAGTGCTTTGAGAGCACTGGGAACTGCCATAACCACAGACTCCCCCATAAATTGATCCCCCAATTTCTTGAGATTACTCAAGAAAAGTGTTCTGCTAATAGCTAGGGGTTGATTGATTGCCATGGATAGAATTTTCACTTGTTTCAGATTAGCTAGTATTTCTAGACTACACTCTAGACTACACTCATAGGATTGTATCCTGACATCCAAAGGTGTTCATTCATCAGAAGCCTCTTCTACTCCTGGAGGTGTTCTCCTCACTCAAGGACCCCATGCCTGAACAGAAGTGGTCCTTGAAGCAGCAAAAGGCTGCTTCTGAGGGTGAAGGTATGGTCCAATTACCCCATGTGCTTTGCAGACAGATTAGAATGCAGTTTAAATGTCATGGCTTCTCTCAGAGTTTTGGAAATCGTAGTTCAGTGAAAGAACGTTTGCAGCATGGCCAGAACATGCATACCAGGGGCGTAGTGGCCCAATAGGACTGGGCCCTGAATGAAGGAATGCATTTAGTGCTTGGATAAATTCATTTTATTGTGGGCGGAAATGGATCAGTAATAAACAAGAATTCTATTGAACCAGCTGTGAGCAGAATCTTAGCAGACTTACTGCAAAGGGTTGTGAGCTACTCTGAGTGCCTGGTAGGGAGTGAATCTTTGGTTCACTTTTTTTCCCCTTCTTATGTGCTCAGTCAGTACAAAACAGCCTGACTTGAAACGGGGCAGGGATAGCCCAGTGCCAAATGATCAGCTCTCTCCTGCGCCTCTATGCTGTATCAGAGACATCAGGAGCCGCCTTTATCCTGCCCAGCACGAGCTTGCTGGAATGTTGACGGGCGTCCGGGGAGTGCTTCGGTCCTCCCCAATGGCGCGACTGGTTTCATCCTTACAGCCTGTGCCTCTGCTGAATTGTCCTGATGGGATCTGAAACCGGAGCGCACAGCATGCCTGAACGGTCTGATGTTTGTCATCGCCATTGCCTAAGAGGGCTCGAATTGACAGTCGGAGTGCAGAGCTGAACACAGCTTTCTCGGGAATGACAGAACTGCCTCTATGAAAACAACAGTGTCCTCTCAATCGTTATGGGCGCTTCTCATTTTTGGTCTCCTCGGGCACCTGTCTGCTATCTGTCAGCGGCAGTTCCCGTGGAAAGAGCCCCCGTTTCCAGTTTTTGTGTTCACTGTGGACTGAACATCCTGAGGTTGCTTCCGTTGGCATGAAGTTAGCCTGGTGTGAACAATTTGATGGCAGCCAACTGAACAAGTGTGCCAGGCTCTGGATTAGGAAGGGCTCGGAACTGGAGACCTGGAAGGGACGCTGACCGTCTAGCCCAAATCCTTACCCTGGAAAGTCTCCCTAGCCTGAAAAAAAATGATCATTCATAGACAATTTCCCAGTCTCCTCTTCAAACTAATTTCTTCTGGCAGCTCAGCCTTTTGCCAAGTACTTGGCTATCCGCCCAAGCAATATTTTAATTGGCATTGCTCTTTCCCCACATCTGTAATTCAAATGTAACCCCCCCCCCGACACTGGCTGGTTTGTGCATCATACTTTAAAATGGCTGGGGTCTACTCTGGCCCACATTGGCAATATTCACAGGGAAAGCATTTCAGACAAAGGACCTGCTCTTGGTGCCGGTTGTGATAAAGTATTAATGCAGCGTGGTCTTAAGTAAATTCATCCAGAACTGAGTCCTAATGAGCGATCTCCCTCCTGCTGGAGCAGCATCAGCTGCTGCCAAAACACTAGCCAAGTAAGTGCCTTGATGGGTGTGGGGGGGGGAGAGATTCTCAATTTTTGATTAAAATCTGAACTGGAGAAGATCTCAGAGGTTGTTACACTTCCTTCAGACTTGAAGCCGGCATGAAAAGTTGCTGAAATTTGTATTCCAATCGCTCCGGTGGTGGACTCTTTATTCCTGCAGCCTTGAAGTTATTTAACGTCAAAGCTCTTGCTCAGCTTTTATATGGAGCCCAGTTAGGCCCATTTGCCAACATAGCATGCCTAGAGTAGAAAGTGTTCAATCCAAGTTCCTTAGAGCTCTTCTTGGCGTTCCTAAGTGTGCTTCCAATGCTCTCCTGAGTGGAGACAGGGCAAATTAGGGTAGAAGCCAGGATTTGGATCACCATCTTTAATTACTGGCTGAAACTGCAATATTGCCCTACTGGACTAGTTGGACTCATTATACTGGACGACTATAAATCCAAATGGGCACAGGCGGTGGAAATGAAAATGACCTCTTTGGGCCTTCCACCGGAGTCCCTACTAAATATGGGCTTGGATCAAGCTAAAATGTCTTTAACCCAGGGAATCTATGACATCGAGAGACAACTTGACATTTCCAAGCTTTCCAATAAGTGAAGAGCGGAGATATGTTGCTCACCCTGCCCCTTATCTAAATAATATTGAGGTGCCTAGACACCGCAGGGCCTTCCCTTTGGCTAGGTGCCACTGTCTCCCATCCGCTGTACTTGAGGGGCAGTTTAAAAAGACCCCATATTAAAAAAGATTATGCCCTTGTGGAGCTGAGATGATTGAAACCATCGAACACATTCTTCTTTATTGCTCATTCGATAGAGACCTCCGATACTCTTCTATAATCCCTTTGATTAAAACGTTATCCAACTGTTCAAACCAATGTATTACTGATATACTGCTTTCAGATAGTAATCCGGGAGTCACTTATATAGTTGCCAAGTTTTGCTCAAAGACCATTGCTATTCGGAAGAAACTAATGAGCAATGGCCCAATTTGATTCTATTGGATAATCATATCTATGCAATCCAGTCTTTGAGCAGGCTTTGACAGCTAACAATGACAGAGTAGAGTAACACCTTTTAGCTTAAGTTTATTTTGTAGTTTAATTTTAATTTTAACATTAAGTTATGACCATTTTAGCTTAAATCTTGTTGTACTGCTAAAGTGATCCTATCTGTATGTTGTGTTCCCTGTTTCGTATTTTATACTTTATGCTGGTCTTTGACTGTAATAAAGATAATCTGACATTGTGTTCCAATGGTTTTTGGTCTTTTGTTTCTCGTTCAAATTCCCCCCCAGTTTGTAATGTCCCCCCTCCCATTCCTGCTTCTACCTGGGTTACGTATTTCTCCAGAATTTTCTCAGCTCCAGTCACATATACAGGTTCCACTACGTGCCCAATTGATCTACCAGAATGGCCGCCAGTCACTCCTGATGAAGTTATAGAACTTATCAGTACTTTGAAACCCGGGAAAGCTTCTGGTCCTGATGAAATTTTGGCTGAAATTCTTATTAGTAACCCTTCTTGGTGGTCAAAACCCTTATCCAACTTATTTACTTTAATTAATCAATCAGGTTTGTTCCCCGACTCTTGGCTTTCTTCAACAATTGTACCCATCTTTAAAAAGGGTGACCCTTCTCTTCCAGACAACTATAGGCCAATAAGTTTACTTTCAATTATTGGGAAGCTCTACTCTAAATATCTACTCAATAGACTTACATCTTGGGCCCTTTCAAAAGATCTTCCAGGTAGAGAGCAAATAGGTTTCCGCCCGGGTGCTTCCACAGTTGACCACGCCTTCACGCTGTCCTTTTTGGCCGAAAAATACTCTGTCTACTATGGAGTCAAATTATTTACGGCCTTTATAGATCTCAGAGGAGCGTTTGACTCAATAAATAGAGATATTCTGTGGAAGAAATTGACCAACTGGGGGATTGACCCTCGCCTTCTCTTTCTGATACAGTGTCTACATTCTTCTAACTCATGCCGAATTCGCCTTGATGGCATAGGCTCCATGACTGACGGAATTTCCATCAACAAAGGAGTCCGTCAAGGCTGTATTCTTGCTCCCTTCCTTTTCAATTTATACCTTGCTGACCTGCCCTCCTTTCTTTCTAGTTCAGAAAACTCTCCTCCCTCGCTTAATGGTGTTCCCGTGCCTATCCTTCTCTACACAGATGATGCTGTGCTGCTGTCAGTCACTAAATCTGGCCTTCGTCATCTGCTATCTTCTTTCCAAGAATATTGCCTTTCCAATGAATTATCAATCAACTCTGAGAAAACCAAAATTTTGGTCTTCTCGAAATCTTGGGCTCCGATGGTTTGGAAGATAGGCAAACTATCATTCCAGCAAGTTCAGACTTTTAAATATTTGGGGATTACCTTTCATTTCCGACACAGCTGGCTTCCTCACCGTAAATCTGCCATTTCTTCAGCCTTGTTACGCTTAAACGCGATCGCTCGATTTCATTATAACAGAGGCAACCAGTATATTCCTGCTGCTCTCCATATTTTTCAAATCAAAATTCTTCCCCAACTCCTATATGGAGCCCCAATCTGGATCGAGGCTGCAAATCAAGATCTTGACAAAATAGCCGCCTCTTTCCTTAGAAGGATTCTTGGGGTACCTAACATAATTAGATTGTCTACCCTGATACTTGAGCTAGGTATTCACCTTCCTTCAACCACTGCTTGGTCCTTTACTTTTAAGTTTTGGCTTCGATTACATCTTAATATCCACCCTGACTCCATACTTAATGATTTATTAAAAGACCCTTTTCTATCTAAGTGGTTCAAACTTCTCGACGCCAAACTCTTATCTCTGGACCTTTCCCCTGAATCTCTCACAGACATTAATCTTCATAGAGCGCATCAAATTATCAAATCTAAACTCTGGGAACAGGAACTTAACCGACTACTTCCCAATTTAAACCCCACCTGTTCTCCTCTTTTTTTTGGTCTTTCCCCTTCACTTGGTGGCCCTTTTAATTATTTCAGTAAATTAATAAATCCCAGCAAAAGGAGAGCATTTATGTTAGCGAGGCTAAACATTTTTCCATCAGCTGTTCACTTTGGCAGATTCTCAAATATTCCACATAATGACAGGCTTTGCCTCTTTTGCTCTTCAGAACCAGATACCCTAGGTCACATATTACTTCGTTGCCCGGCTCATCAACACCTACGGAACAACATTCTTGAACCTTATCTGTCTTCTCTTTCTGCCTCTTTTGCTGATCCTTTGCCTATTCTTTTAAGCGATAACTCGGCCACCATTTCCAACTTGGTAGCGGATTTTCTATTAGCGGTATCTAAGTCAAAACCCCTTCCTTAACCTTGTTTCCCAATATTTTTTTTCTTTTTTCTTTTTTTAAATTTGTACCTCTATGATTACTGTCACCTCGTTTGTGATGCTAATGCATCAATTGTTATTGTTGTGAACTCTTTTTCTTCTTGTTTTTATTATGCCAATAAAAGGTTTTATAAACTGAACTGGACATTGTGTTCCAACAATATCCATATTCCACAGCAACCAAGGCAGAATTTGGTTGAATACCCTAAAAGGAGCCTCATTGCATTTGTTGGCATGACCGTGGTCCCCCCCATCCTCATCCTCATCAATTGCTATATAATCTGATTTTCAACCAAAATAGTTCACACAACATAGCAAAAGCCATGTGAAACAACTCCTTGTCCCGAAGAGGCTCACAGTCCAGAAAGAAACAGATCAGACACACCAGCAACAGCCACCAAAGAGACACGGTGCTGGGATAAATGGAGACAATTGCCCATCCCAATCTGATGAGAAGCATTTGTTCTAATGGCGCTTCCCCATGTGTGGTTTTAGGAGCAGTCAGAGAAGCCTTGTATTCCCTTTTCAAATGCTGCTGTTGGAGCAGATCCCCAATGCACAGATCTCTACACCCAGCAGCAGGCTTTATGTACCCCACTGTATGCAATGATCTATCAGCTCTCTGTGGTGGAATTGGTGGTTTGGTACTGGGTTGCACAGAAGCAGAAGACATAAAATTAGAAGGGGACATGAAAGCTCTTCTAGTAATTGGTCTCCTCTTTATAACAAGTATGATAGTTAAAAGGTTGGTGCTCCCCTTATAGCTATATAACATGCTTGTTTCCTTCAGCCATATGTGTTGCATTCTAAGACTTTTATCACTGATATTTGTCTGTTCTCCATCTCCACCCCAGGTTTATTGGCCCCCATGCTAAGCATTAAGCCATACACCAGCTGAGACCTGATCGACGCCAGGCAATGCAGCATCTATGTGCGCACGTATATTTAGGGAAGCCAACAAACGGCTTGCATTAGCACAGGATCCCTCCCAGGAACACTTGCAGAGGACTCGGTGGGGGGGAGGGTCTGCAATCCCTGTAGCCCAATATCCTATGAGATGTTGTGAGTGATCCTGCAGTGGGGCATTTATTCACAAGCAAACTCTACAATTATTGGGGGAGTTGGGACATTTGGGGGGAGACAGTTATATGGTCCAGACACCAGCACCAGCAGGGGCATAGCTAAACAAGTGCAGGGGGGTGCAACTGCACCAGGCAACAAGCTTTAGAGGGGCAACAAGCTGAGCTTGACACTAGTGGCCCAAATGGTGAAAACCGTGGTATGTATGAATAATACCATCATGCTATATATCATTGGAAAGGTAATTTAATGCAGAATGCAATAAAGCAAACTGGAGTGTAATATATTTATTCTAACAAACGTTATAGCCAAATAACCAGATGACGAAAATCCAACTGTCATGTAAAAACTTGCTGTATGGGATGTCACTTCCTGTTGAGACATCACTTCCAGGGCATCATTTTGCCTTTGGCACTTGGCTACACTTTCATTAGCTATGCCACTGAGCACCAGCACCACGGTTTGGGCCATCCCTAACTCTTCTTAGGAGTGTCTGTCCAATTCTCCCAGTAACAGCTGAAAGCTCTCTTGCTGTGCTTGCAGGGAAATGAACAAGACACAGGTTTGAGCCTCTTTCCATACCAACCTCTAAAAACTAAATGGATCTGCATCTCGGTGCCAATCATCACTTATTTCCTTTGGCCAGTGTCCATAGTCATCTTTGCTGAAAGTCGAAGGGGGCAAGGGAGGGCCCACCTGCTGACCGCTGATGAAACAAGATCAGCTGCCTGTGCGAAGTCCATGGAACAGCTGCTCTCGTCTTCCCTACTCCCACCTCGCCTCCCCCGAATTCCCAAGCAGGTGCCCAAATAGTGGCCTCCGCTTCATTTAACATGTCTATCCAAGAGAAATGTTTCTCAGGATCAAAGCGTCGATGCCTGTTAACTGGATCAAAAGCTCTTTAGGTGTACATCTGGGAGCTGGAATAATGAATGGAACATCCATTTATATTAAAAACAAAATCTGGCATAAGCCATTAATCGTCTTGGTAATGCTGTTAACTCAATCCCTTCTTAATGGGAGGTGTGCCATGTTCTCCATTGTGGAAATGGCCAGCATTATTTCTCAGCAGTTGTGGGAGGTGTTATAGATATATGTATAGAGAGAGATCCATCAGATTGCTCCATTATTGTTTTTTCCTCGGCAGCACTGCATGGATTTGCTCTGCCTCCGCAGGAAAGCCATAGAACCGTTGTTGGAAATGCAGCTTGTGGAGTCTGATTTCTGGCTGAACAGGAGGACTGCCAAAACTACCAGTCCCTCTGAGACGTCCCTATGTAGTCCAGACCCCAGGGTGTCTCATGCTGGGAGCAGGTGCACTGAAGGAAGGTGCTGACAGAGCACACAGTGCATAGGACTCATGCAGGGAAGCCAAGAAGATGCACACTGTGGGAGGAAAGCAAACACAAAACTACAACCCATCAGGGCAGTGGTTTTCAATGGGTGTTCTGGAGAACCTGAGAGCTCTTCAGAAACTTGATTCCTCAGTCTGAACTTCCAAGAAGCTTCCCTGAAAGACATACCACCACTAATGATACCCCCTTCATGGAGTAGAATCTGTAGCATAGTCTGCTACACAATGTGTTTAGACCATCGGTTGCCAAACTCGTGACTGCTGCATTCCCGATAAACTTTCCCCATCCCTAGCAGTGCTGACCATTCCGTGGAAGCACCTCTTCATTTTCCAGCTGAACTGGTGGCAGGGACTCTCTGGGCAGTTGCACCTATGCCTGGCATCCTGCTGCACAGTCTTCTGGGATGCCCAGGCATAGAAGTGACTGCCCAGAGTGTCCCTACCACCAGTTCAGCTGGAAAATGGAGTGGTGCTTCCACAAAACAGTAAGCCCCACTCACATGGGGGAAGGGTGTCTCTGAACACCGGATTTGGTTTGCAGGCCAGGGTTTGGAGACCCCTGTTCTAGACCACATTCCATTCAAGTGAGTGAACAGTGAGATCAGTCAGGTCTGGACGGTGCCTCCATGATTTGAACATTCGTTCTTGCGCATGCTCCAGAAAAGTCTCCAATGTGCTAGCAGTTTGCAGGAGGACTACAGAAATACCGCCAGAGTGACTAGGCACAATGGAGAACAGAATGCCTATACCTTTAACGTATAGGTACAGAAGAGGGAATTTTGGCAGGTGCAGATGAGCATTCAAGAGTTTAAATGCTGCACCTGCCAGAATTCCCTCTTCTATATAATGGTGAAAGGTATACACTTGGTGCTCCATTGTATCTGATCACTCTGGGACAGCAGTTGAGTAGGTGTGGAAAGGGTCCTCTAAGGGTAGAAAGTTGGACTGCAGTTAAAGTGGTCCAAGTGGTCACAGCCAATCAGAGATGGGGAAAAACTCCTTCCTTGCATCAGATACGGTGACTGTGTGGAACCAAATCCATCTACTACGTCACTCTAGAAAAATAACACTGGACAACTGTACATGCAACCAGCAAGCATGTTATGACAGTTTCTGAAACTTCAAAGGAAGTGGGGATTAAAATCTGTACACACCCAGAAGGCGTGTGTACACGACTGATAAGTGCCTAGGCTGCCTGAGATGGAGAAACAGACTGCAGCATTTGCTGAATTGTGTTGCTCAAGTCTGGAGGCATGGTGATGGCTGCATGTTTGAATGCTTCTCCATAGATGTTTCCTGTATGGGGACAGCTAGCATGCCATGAAGAAGACTATGTTAGGTGATGTGCTTATTTCCTAAATGGAGGGAGTGGTTTTTCTAAGTGCACAAAGGGTATTAAAGCTTGAGAGCCAATGTGGTGTAGTGGTTAGAGTTGGGACTTTTAGAGGGCAATCCTAACTTGGAGTTAGGCCAGCACAGTTAGACCAGCAAAGTTTGGCCAGCACACCTTAAAGTGGGTTTGGATCATTCTTTGAGTCAGAGGCCAACTCACAGACGTGCGCCGTCCTCCCTGACTCCGAGAGCGGTCCAAACACCCTTTACGGTGTCCCTTGTGCCAGCCAAACTTTGCTGGCCTAACTGTGCCAGCCTAACATCAGGTTAGGATTGCATTCTTAATTGAGGAGACCTGGGTTCAAGTCTCCATTTTGCCATGAAGCTCATTGAGTGATCTTGACCAGTAACCTAACTTACCTCAAGGGGAAGTTATGATGATGAAAGTGGGTGGCTCATGTACCCTGCCAAGAGTTCCTTAGAAGAAAGGGAAAAGTGCTAGGTTGCCAAGGGAAGCTGGGGCAAAACCCTGCACTGGGCCCCCATAGGCACTACCCCGATAGTGAGAATTCGGGGTCAGCCTGTCTGAATAGCCCCTCATAGACATGGGCCAGGCTAGGCCCAGAAAGGCAACCAGTGCCCAGCCTGGCCAATTTCTGATCCTTCCCTTGAATAATCAGATATCAAGGTGGAATAGGACTATTAGCATTAATGATCTTGTAAGCCCACACTACAATGTCAAGAAATACTCTGTAAAGAGATGCATAACTCTCCCATTGAAATCAAGCAGAATGAAAAGTGCTTAACTGTGGATAAACCGTGCCCAGGGTCCTCATTACCTTCTCCCATGTCCCTGCATCCCTCCAAGTGCTGAAAATGTATGTGTTACAAATTAGCAGCACAACCATCCATCATTCTTTTGGCCAGGAATCGTTCCATGACACTTAATGAAAGAATAGGATTACACAGATATAAAAAAATCCCAGCGCTGGTAATTACATTCTCTCTCCTAAAATTCCCCCAGAGGGTTCAATTAAACCAAGGTGCTCAGTTCCTGGTCTAGAATTGTTTCCTAAGGCTGCGGTGCATTGTTTAGCAGCTGCTGTGCAATGCAATGGTCACACAATGCAGATGATGCTTCAGTTCCACGGTGCATAAGCCCATCGCAATATGTTCTCCCATCCCAAGCCCCACCTAAGAAGGAGTCAGAAGGGAACACTGATAATCCTCAGCTCTAATCATTACAACGAGGCCAAAGATGTCACAGCCTCACAGTGCTGCACTGCCTATCCCTGCTTGCCAGCCGTATCATCCTTCAAAGACAATTAAAAGAATGTAATCCAACTCCGCTTAGCAAATCTGTTCCTTACAAGCAGGCTGGCTTCCTGCCAAACATGAGAAAGACGGGGCTGTACTGTACAAGGTGAAGACCGCCAAAATAATGAGTGACAACCCTGCCACTCCCATCCCTGAAAATGGATCACTCGCTTGGGCTGTGTCAGTGTGCCATCAGGAAATGTCAAAACCACCCTCGCCAGGTTTTTGTGTCAAAGAAATGTCGGATAATGGATAATGAAGGATAATGAGCATTTAAAGCAATTTACAGCTTGAAAAGAGCGAGAATCGAATAAATTATTTGCTACCGGAGTGCCCATCAAATCTGATGAACTTGGGCACAGGGCTGGGAAGGAGAAGGCCAGTGCTTTGCACACCACTGTTGGAGCCCAAGGCATCAGAGAAGAAATCCTGGGGCTGGACCACCTACTTACAGCCCAGTCTTACAGCTGGGCTGTGCCAGTGGAATGCCCTCCAGCCATAAAGCCCTGTGAGCGCAATCCTAACCTGGAGTTAGGCCAGCACAGTTAGGCCAGCAAAGTTGGCTGGCACAAGGGCCACTGTTAAGTACAGTATGTTTGGACCACTCTTGGAGTCAAGAGAGGCCAGCGCACAGATGAGCGCTATTCCTCCTGACTCAGGGAGTGGTCCAAATGACTCTATGGTGGCCCTTGTTCCAACCAAAGTTTGCTGGCCTAACTGTGCCAGCCAAACTCCAGGTTACGAATCTGCCCTGTCACAGTAAACGGCATGCTGGTGTGAAGGCGGGAGCCTTCCTGTGCATGCTGGCGACTGTTACAAATCCAGTGTAAGCGCGGGAGAGGATGGCGAGGGGGTGGAACAGGGAGGAAATGGATGGGGCTGGGAGGATTGGGCCTGGGAGGGGGTGGGATTGGCTTGCTCTCTATCTTAACTCCCTTTCCATGCCTTATCTGCCTGCACAGATCAGCTCTGATTTAAGCCAGTGATATTGCTTGCACAGGTCCAAGTTGACCCTGGGGTTTAAGGCAAGGGGACAAACATTCCCTGAGGAAACCTAGACCTAGACCACCAGCAACCAAAATCCCCCCACTGGCTACAGCGTGGCCTATGCTGGTACAGCTCCAGCACTGTGAGCACGTTTAGATAGGATTGGGCTGCTAATCTTTTGCAGAGACATCCTTCGCACAAAATGTGAAGGAGCAGGGCCCAAGTGTGTATGCATGTGTGTTTCTGTGGGAGGAGGGGAAGGTGTACATTTGATCGGGTCAAGCAGAGACCTGCCTGGATTGCAAGCTCATACATCAAGGGGAAAAAATGGACACAAGCTTGAGTATATTTATGCAAACTTGTGTTCCTGCTTGTGTATAGACCATCAGTCTCTTTTCCATCCATGTATTTGGCTCCTCTGCTCACTGCAGTACATCACCAGCCGTGCACTCAAGAGCCAAGTTAGAAGAGAGGCAGTTAGTCATGTCTGCCACGTTCCACAATGACCATAGAATGAACAAATGAATGAACGATGGGGAGAAATGATTGCTATGTATGAGTTTTTGTTATCTACATTTCATATCTCTTCTGCAGCTTCATATTGAATAAAACTGGCAACCAGGCTTCCAAAAACCCATATTGGTTAAATATTTTAGATGTAATTGAGCACAATTAGATGTGGGGCCTTGTTATTACAAATGCAGGGTTAGGGAAGTATAATCCCACAATCTGCCATTCAGATCTCGAACTATAAAACAGCAGCCTAGAATTGCTCAATCCTCCCAATATTTGGGGGTCCCGATAAAGACATTAATTCACTTTCCAATTTCATCTTCCACCTTCCTTTTCATCTAAAGGGGTGAACTGTAAGTGGTAAATCCGTAATTTGCACCAAAGACCTACTAGCAAGGCTGTATTTCTCCAAACCTGGCAAAACTGCAGTAGTGGAGTCACGGGGGGGGTTGTACATTGCCCCCACTGCAGTTTTGATCCTGTTTGGGGCCCTTTTGTTATTTGTAATGCAGAAAAAGTCTTCTTTTGGCATGTTATTTACAAATAAATATAAAAGCCTGCTGGCCATGTTATGCATTTTGCTTAATTCACCCTTTAAGGTTGATTTTTTTTTTTAAACCCAAAGGACACACAACACAACACTGACTGAAGAAAGGAGTCAGTGTCTGGCCAGTAATACTATCAACAGATTTTGATGGTTGCATACCTGAAATCAAACTATTTCCTCTCTCCCTCTCTCTCCCTCCCTCCTTATCTTACCACTTACTTTCAGCACTCATCACTTTTTCTAGCCAAAGAGTCTGCCTTTGATCTTATACCAAACAACATTTTTAGCGACAGGCTGATAGCTCTGGAGACTTGATTCCTTCCTCTGTCAATGAATGCCGACCCAGCAGGCAGTAGCCACCAGAAACTGTCGACCTGCCTCATCAGAGAGGCAGAGAATGAACGTGATCATGTCCAATCCTTTGATAGACAGCAGCATGAATGTTACTGCAGAAATGGAAATTTGGAACCCAGCCACCTTACCTCACTTATTTGCTGGCTTCTGCCCACACTTCCAATGGGGTGGTGGTGGTGGTGGTCAATATAAACTTCAGATCTCATGGCAAAATGTTTACTACACAAATCACATCTGGTCATGGAAAATGTAGCATGTCTCATCATGGATGGCTAGACAAGATGCAGGCATCTTGTTGTCTCGTGTGCTCCTTGAGGCATCTGGTGGGCCACTGTGAGATTCAGGAAGCTGGACTAGATGGGCCTTTAGTCTGATCCAGCAAGGCTCTTCTTATGTTCTTAACATCTACTTTTCCTTGAGCAGAGTCTTTTTCCATTTGTGAGAGCATTTAATTATGTGTTCCCTCGCATGCAATTTGAAATAGTACAACGTTTCCCAATATGGTGTGTTGTTTGTAAAGAGACTCATAAGTTAATAACACTCTCTTCTATCTGCTTGAGCGTTTATTCCCAACCCTAGTCTATGTTTTTATAACTGTATTTTTATTACAATATCCTCATATTTTAATTTTACACTCAAACAATGAAATAGAACCTATTCGTATGTGGTGTCCCATGGAATCATCGGAACCATGCAGGGTTGTATCAGCTGGCCACCTCATTCTCGTGTGACTGGTGATGATGTCATCACTGGTCCGCCTCAGCACCAGCTCCAGCTGGGCAACACACCACAGAGGCACTGTTTAAGTGGAATAGATGCCCTACCCTACAGTTAGTAGTTGTACAGTTGTACATTTGTACAGTTTTACCTTTGTTTGTCCCCTCTCTATGGGGCTGTTGTGATTAATAAACATTTCTCTTTCCTTCAGTTCTGGGTCTACTGTTTGTCATTAGAATAGTTTTCCACAGAAGTGCCTTGCCCCATCCTTTGGATGTGACCCTTCCCCTTTGGGATAAGGGGGAGGGGCAGAGATGGCTACATAGTATGTGTGACAAAAGTCACATATCTTGATATATTGATCGGCAGCCCAATCCACCATAACTCCCCAAGTAGCAAAGTAACATAACATCTCCTGTATCCTGTGGGGGAGATTCCTCCCCAGGCCTCCCAGGGGCAGGAAAACATTTGTTCCCTTGCCCCAGGGTAAGCCTCTGCTGGCCCAGTGGGTCTACTTGGATCTTTGGTGCAAGTCTGCATGGGCCTGTGAAGGTGGGAGGGGGCTTGGATTTGACGGACATCACTGCTCTTCCTGGTCCCATTTTATCCTCACTGTCTCTGACCAATTCTTCCCCCCTCCCTTATCCACCCACTGCCATCTCCCTCCCACCTCTTGTGTATTCTACCTGGGCTGGCAGGTATCTGGAGTCCACTGCCATGCAGAGCCAGCCACTCACTGCGTCCTGTGGTGGCCAGCTCATGTGCTCCAGTGTGCCACCTTTTGTGACATCCAGGAAGTGCCTAACGCCACCATAATGTTTGTTCCTGTGGTGCTAGCCATTGGTAGGATTGGGCCCATGGTACTGTACTGAAGAAAAATACTGTGAAGTTTACAATAGTTTAGTAGGTGTGTGTATAAATGTGTTCACCGTGCCTTTATGTAAATTATGTATAGTTTATTAAACAGAACATAAAACACATTAAACTAAACAGAACAATAAAATAACAAATAATCAATAAACCACAGCGAAAGCAAAGCAGTATGTCCTAATTACTAATATTTCTCCTATCTTCTAATCAGCCTTCCAAATTTGCTTTCTGAAGGCTTTTCTTATCTCCCCTATTTTGAATCTCTTCTCCCTGTATCAAACCTATTTTAAATCTCTATGTGTTCCATCCACCAGTCTTTCCATTGCCGGACCTTCATGGCATCTTCCAAAAACCTACAGGGCCTACTTGACTTGAGATGATGACAGTGGGAAAAAAGAAATGAGGATGTACAGCATGGACAACAGCATTGTATCTTACCACCGTCAACTCCCTTAAACTGTAGTATCTCTAGTTATTGGTAGGTCACAAGCAATTCATTCACTTTCAACAATTCTCTGTGTTTGAGCTATTCTCTATTCCCGTGTTCCAATCTGACAACTTGTGGCTTCAGAACATCAGAGGTGAGAGTCCACTACCTGGCTAGGTGTACCTCAAAGATGGCCCCCTGATACCCCAACAACTTCCATCCCCATCACATTTTTAGAGCACAGTCCTAACCAACTTTCCAGCACTGGAGTAAAGGCAATGCACCACTGAGGTCAGGGAATAATATAATATATTGTTCTTCACTTCAGGATGCAAGACATGCCCCATTGGCACCACTATGTCAGTGCTGAAAAGTTGGTTAGGATTGCACCCTTAGTCTTGTGATACTTTGGGGTACCTGAACTGTAAATGTTCAAGCTGAAACTGCTAGGATATCTTTTCTCATATGAGTGTGGGTGGACCAGTGCATGCCATGTTGATGTCATGCCATGTTGGTAAAATAGGCAGGGGCAGTCCACAATCTTCTGGCATTGAAGCAGAGGTGTCAATCATTGCCGAGGTGCACGGAAAGCTGTTACCTTCCCACCAAAGTAGTACCTGTTTATCTACCTTCATTTTTTACATGCTTTCGAATTGCTAGGTTGGCAGGAGCTAGGACAAGCAACGGGAGCTCATTTCATTGTGTGGTCTCGAACTGCCAACCTTCCGGTCAGCAAGTTCAGCAACAGCAATTTAACCCGCAGTGCTACCACGTTACTTGCTGGTATCTGGCACCAAATACCCACCTTGCTCAGGAGTTCACCAACAGGTGTAAAGGGCCACCATAATTCCTCTCCTGTTGAGCAAGGTGGGTGAAAAAGGAAGAGAGGAGCAAACCACAAGTGCAGAGACGAGAAGTGCAGTGGGCTCGCCACTCTCCTCTTCCCCACTTCCTCGTCTACTCCATTTCTCTCTCCTTTTTCAAATCCACGAGCAAGGAGTGGTGGGGTGATGGTGGCAGCAGAGGAGGCAAAGGTAGATGAAGATGGTGCCTGGCTACCACCCCAATCCATTGCTTGAGGCAACTACCTCAGCCTCTTGGATGGGCTAGCCCAAAAGACCGGTAGCAAAAGGCATAGATCCCCAGGAGATGCAAGTGCCTCGTAGCTTCTCTTTCGGGACCACCGATATTAAGCAGGCTCTTGCAGTCCACATATTTCTATAAGCAACACCTGTGGTGGAAACATTGGCTATCTGTTGGGCTTCCATCATTGACCAGAGAATCTCCCCAAGGTTGAAGTGTAACTTTGCAAGCATGATATCCTTTCCCTGAGCAACTGCATGTCATATGAATCCTGCAGTCTCTGTTATTAACTTGGAGGAGCATTCAGAAGCCCCTCTGTGTGAAACAAAATATACACAGAAGGAAGGAGCCAGAATATGCAAATCTTTGCTTACAGAATCACTTTTTTTCTTGTTTCAAAGAACAAATCATTTGACTAAAAGATCTAAGCAATTTTGTTGCCGGCAAAAATAGATTTAATTAATAACCTCCGCTCTACTGTAAAAAAGAAAAAAGAAAACATTTGAAGACTGGATGACTCAAAAGGGGTAGTACTGAAATCCTGAGCTTTATCAAACTTTTTCACATGACAGAGTGAAATGTGCACTTGGGGGTGGGAAGTAGGATCATGGTGACAAAACCCACTGCTCAGCTATGCGTATTTGTAGACTGAGAGTGCAATCCTAAACTGGAGTTAGGCTGGCACAGTTATGCCAGCAACGTTTGGCCCGCACCAGGGACACCATTAAGTATATTTGGACCACTTTCGGAGTCAGAGAATCCAGCACACAAACGTGCACCATCCTCCTTGACTCGGGCAGCGCAACCCTACTGCGCCCCTTGTGTCGACGCTAGGGGCGGAGTGCTGACGTGAAGGCGCTGATCTGCAACCCCGCGTCAGCATTCAAGCAACAGAACCGGCACTGCAGGCAGCGTCGGTCCTGTGTTGCCTGTGCTGAGCCTCTCCTGCATTGGCTGAAGCCAACTGGTGCAAGGGAAGCTCCGCACAGAGGCGGAAGCGGGATTGGTGGCGGGAGGGAGACTGTGGGCAGGACAAGGCCAGGACGTGGGCAGGCTTGGGAGGCGGCCATACTGGCGCATCTTAAGCCTGTTCGGGAGGCCGCTTGGCCCCGATTCAGGCCGCATGGCCCCACATGGCCCTGCTAATAGCAGGCGCAGGCCTGAGGAATGCATAGGGGAGGCTGGTGACTCTCCTACGGTAAGGGAGCACAAGCTCCCTTGCCGCAGGGAGGCTCCAGCCTCTCTCGGATATGGCGCTGGCCCCTCAGCCTCGCCAGTCCGGCGCTGCTTAGGATTGCGCCCTGAGAGTGGTCCAAGCGCGCTTCACAGTGGCCCTTGTGCTGGGCAAACTTTGCTGACATTAACTGTGTTGGCCTAACTCCAGTTTAGGATTGCACTCTGAATGAACAGACCCAATATGCAGGAAAACGTGTGATCAAGAGCCCCCAATTGCATGTGCATGTATCATTTGTATAGGCTTGGTTTCCCCAGTCTATAGAAGCAACATAGATGGGGGTGGGGGGCTCCGGCTGCAATTCCATCCCCTCCAGTCTGTTACCTCTTCCTGCATTTATTGTGTGAAAAGGACTTGCCTTTGTTAACACAGAATTACATGCTAGACTAAAAAAATTACAGCGCTGGAATCCAGCCAAGTTATGTTTCCAACCAGGGTGTGTTTATGTGATAGGAACTCCCGGGGGTGACAAGAGTGCTCCACTTGTTTTGGTGGCCGAAGGAGGATTCCATTAAAATTCCCTGTGGTTTTGATCATGACTGGCCTCCTAACCCTGGGCAGAGAGGCTGGTTTTAAAAAGCACCATTTGTTTCTTCAATTTATTATTTATATCCTTCCATCTCTGTACGTGACACTTAACAGAAAGGACACAGAAAGATTCCTGCTGAAAGGAGCTTAAAACAAAACACTGAGATGCCTACAGTGGAAGGGAGGCAGATTACAAAGGAAAGGGAGCTTGAAAGAGGGAAGGAGGGAGTGCCAGCCACTATGCTTCAGTTTCACATTTCAATTTGGATGAGGACTAATCGGTTAAACCCAAGGCTTCATGGAAGAGGTGGGTTTAGAGCTGGGGGCTGGAAGGAGAAGAGAGGCGAGAACACTATTCTAAGACAGTGGTATTCAAACTTTTTACACTGAGACCCACTTTTTAGAATGGCACACCTGTCAGGATCCACCGGAAGTGATGTCATTATCATAGAAGTCATGTTGTAGCAGGAAGTGACATCATCAAGCAGGAAGTGCTGTCATTGTACCATAATAAAATGACACTCCTGAAATGCAAATTGGCATTCTTGGACTGCAGCAACTGTATAACTATGAAACATAACTGACAAAGAGCAAGATTAAGACAAAATATTATGTAAAAGCACTGCACTAAAAAACAATTTTAAAAAAACCCTCACTTGAAAATTTAAACTGTTAACACTCACAAAAGGAATATAACAAGAGTAAGGTCTGCAGTTTCCAAGATGGCTGCTCCCAGCTTTCCGTGACCCACCTGACATTAGGTCGTGACTCACCAACTTGGTCCCGACCCACAGTTTGAATAACACTGTTCTAGGAAGGAGTTGGATACATAACTGGCAGCCAATGGGCAGAGTCTTTTCAGAGACCTTTAGAGAACTCAGACAGAGTTGAGAGAGGAGCAAAGGGCACTGGCAGGGACATATCCGGAGACAAGGAATTTCTGGTTGTCAGACGAAAGTGGCTAGTGAGGAATGTGTCCCAGCCAGGGGGTGCATCTCTGATATTTCCTCTTGGCTTGGACATTGCTGGCTTTGCCCTTTGTCTGGATGGCAGGCGAAGCCAAAAATCAAAAGATGATATCTCGTCTAGTTTGGGTTGTTAGGACACACAGTACACAGACCCTGCTTTATTTTTAACTGCTTCACAGCTGAGGAGGAGACTGCAGCTACAGTTTCTCTTGACCTCCTCCCCACCCCCAGAATCCCCCTGCCTACCATGGGGCACAGCAAGAGCCTTGCTAGTTCCAGCATGTGAGATAGAAAGGTGGACAACAAGGCACTGGAAGAAATGACAGAGCCAGGGACAAAATGACAGAGCCAAGCCCAATTGCACTGGGCATCAAGCTTTAGGGGGGCAACAAACTGAGCTTAATGAGCTTGTTTTTTAATGTTGTAAGCCGCCTTGGGTGCCCTCGGGCAGAAAGGCGGGATAAAAATTGAATAAATAATAATAATAATAATAATAATAATAATAATAATAATAATAATAATAATAATAATAATAATGCTAGTGGCCAAAATGGTGAAAAACCTTGCTATGTATGAATAATAGCATCATATACATAATTGGAAAGGTAATTTAATGAAGAATGCAGTGGAACAAATCAGAGTGTAATACCTTCATTCAATTAAAAGTTATGTCCAAAAAACCCAGAAAACAAAAATACAATTGTGACATCACTTCCTGTTGTGACATCATTTCGAGGGCAACATTTTGTCCTCTGCACCGGGCTACACTTTCATTAGCTACACCAATGAAAGTGAACAGAGCTGTGCATTATTTTACATAAGATCATAAGAAGAGCCCTGCTGGATCAGGCCAAAGGCCCATGTAGTCCAGCTTCCTGTATCTCACAGTGGCCCACCAGGTGCCCCAGGGAGCACATGAGACATCAAGATACCTGCATCCTGTTCCCTCTCTTCTGCATCTGGCACTCTGAAGTAGCCTACTTCTAATGTAAGGAGGTTGCACAACCCATCATGGCCTATAGCCCATGATGGACTTTTCCTCCAGAAATCTGTCCAATCCCCTTTTTAAAGGCACTTAGGCCAGATGTCATCCCCACCTCCTCTGGCAAAGATTAATTCCACAGATTAATTACCCACTGGGTAAAAAAGTATTTTATTTTATCTGTTTTAATTCTCCCAACACTCAGTTTTAGCGGATATCCCCGGTGTTGTGAGAGAGGGAGAACATCCCTTTATCGACTCTATCCCTTCCACGCATAATTTTGTATGTCTCAATCATGTCCCCCCTCATGCCTTTTTTCTAGACTGAAGAGCCCCAAACGCTGCAATCTTCTTATGTAGCTGCAGAGGTGTTACAGATATGATCTCTGGCTTTCAGTCTTCCTCTGTTTACATTCAAGGAGAAAGGGGAAAACAGGAAAGGTTGGCATCGCCACACAAACAATTGCTAGCTGACCAGATAGGAAAACCAGCTTGATATATCCTGTGCCTTTGATAGTTTTCTATCTGCAGACATGAGTAGGCGATTAAATTTACCTCCAGGTCATGGCAATCTGTTGATTTCTGCAGATAGCCACATTAAAAGCACAGTAGCAGGGGCTAATTAGAAGTTGACAACCTCACAGGTGTGAAGATGCAAGTATTAATGAACTGGGGCAGCAATCCTATGCACAATTTCCTGAGAGTAAGCCACATTGAACAAAATGGGATTTACTTCTGAGTAGACATGCTTTGGTTTGTGCCCTGTGTTGGTATTTGGTTCTATGCAAGGGTGCGCGGGTGTGTTGTTTTTAGGGAAAGAAACATGAGAATTCCTACACTGGGGAGAAAGACAAGGAAGTGGGGTGGGTGGGAGAGATTGCACACCCCATCCATTTTCACACACCCCATCCATTTTTGCTTTTGCAATCCATTGCTTTTGAGAACACTCAGCTGTATCACCTTAACTTGCTTTTAACCTACTTTCTCTGCAGCAAATAGCAGTGGAAGTGAAGGTTCTTTTCACATGGGAAAACAGAATGCCCTTTCTGAGGCCAGACTGATATGCCACATTACATCAACAACAGCAAAAAGTGATATTATAGGCAGGAGTCAATAGTCTCTGACTTGTATGTGTTGTTCATTAACAGTGAACAGTGTTGGAGATAGCGGTGGAGGCACTATTCTTCTTCGGTCCTTCTTGGTCTCTCTGTGTGTGTGTTTCAGCTTTTAATAGACTCAGCCACAAGGGAATACAGTTATATAAGCACAGACAATGTATGTGAAGAAAGTATCATACCCATTTCCACAATGGACAATCTATGTAGACCCCCTTTACATCGGCTCTGAGCAACAAGAACCCTGTTCAGACACTGTCTAACCATCACCTAATTTCAAGCGTGTGCATTAGGTGGTGAGTGACCGAGATATTAGTATTTTATTGGTGTACTGCCCACTACTTTACCCAATGGTCTTTCTACCTGAACTGATGGGGATCGTCTCAGGAGGGGTGGGGGCAGTGGTGGGATTCAGCCAGTTCTCACCAGTTCTGCAGAACCGGTTGCTAATTTATTGATATACAAAAAGTAGCGCTGTAGTAAGGAGCAGTACAAAGAAAGGAGGACACAGAACCGGTTGTTAATTTATTTGAATCCCACCACTGGGTGGGGGACTTTGTTCTAATTGTTGGGGGATTCCAACATCTGAGGCACTCCATTGTGGAGAGGTTTATGACCTTCATGACAGCCATGGGAGTGTCTCAGAGTGCAATCTTAAACTGCACTGGAGCAGCGAGGCTGGCGGGCCTGCTCTTAATCCAGCACAGTTTTGGAGTGCTGGGGAGCCTCTCTGGCCCTACGGGAGGTTCCAACCTCCCCTATGGGTTCCTCAGATCTACGCCTGCTGTGTAGCAGGAGCAGAGCCAAGGAAGCCATGCGGCCCGATTTAGGGCTGCGTGACCTGGGGATGGAGGCTTGGATACGGTCTACCAGGTGCATCCCAACCCCGACCCCCTCCCCGGGCCAGCACACCGACCTCCCTCTTTCCTCCCTCCCTCTTGCCCTCCCTCTGCCCAGAATCACTTGTGCATCAGACAAGTTCAGCTGGCACACAAGCGGCATAGCATCGCCTTGGCCCAGCGCCCTTGGGCCAACGCTGCTGCTAGTGTCAGCCCAACAGCAGTAGTGCCAATGCGGGGGTGCTGGTCGGTCCAAGGGCGCCTTGTGGATTGTGCCCTCAGATAGTACCCAGCTCTGTACATCTTACGGGGTGATTTGTTGTTTGTGACTGGACAGGACTGGAGAAGAGAAGTCGGATACTTCTATGTGGGCAAGCAACCACAGAAGTGGTGTTGACCACATTACTCCAGGTATGTGTAAGGAGGGTCTTAGGACCAAGTGCCATCATTATGTCTTGCAGCCACAGAATGACACCTTTGACAAAAAGGACTGCCCTTTCTGTTCAACTGTTAAATACCTTGTCAAATGTAGCCCCCTTCCATCATGACTTTGATGGAGGCATGGTTTGTCCCCATCATTAAAATATGGTTTGGAAGTAAACAGGGTTGTACAAGATTTAAAACAAAGTTGTTTGAGGATTGCTGAATAAGTTCACATGCTCACATCCAGATTAAAAAACAAAAATCTCCAACAGTGGATGAGAAAAATGAAAGATTGCGAGGCATCAGTCCAAACAATCATCAAGGATACTGTTGGAAAGATAGTGCTTCTTAAATGGAGCACTGACTTCCATATTAAGAAACTTTGCAATGGAGATTAGTTTTGAGAGATGCAGGAGGAGGTGTAGGTTATCCAAACTGGGCTATCCAAACTAGGTGATCGATGCTTTTTTTCCTTTCCTTTTCCTTTTCCCAGGCCTGTACAACTTACAGGGTGATTTGTTGTTTGTGACTGGACAGGACTGGAGAACAGAAGTTGGATACTTCTAAGATACTACCATCATCTTTGGTCAAACAGATGTCACCACTACCTTCCTTCTCAAAACAGAGATCACAGTAAAATGACATGAAAAGATACTTGGTAACAACTTGGGGCACAAAAAAAAAATCGTTGTCTCTAACGGTACTGGTGGCGTAGCTAAGCCATTTTGTACCCAGGAATCATAAATTTTTGATACACACACACACACACACACACACACACACACACACACACACACACATGCACACACACACGCACACACGCACGCACGCACGCACACAACAAAATTCATGGACTCATCATGCAGGCCCACAGGCAATATGTTTGACACCCCTGCATAAGACACTTGTATTTTAGTTTTTGTTTGTTTTTGCCATAAATTTTGCTAGAATAATTACACTCTGGGGTTTTTCATTGAATTCCGGGTGACATTCCACATCCAACAGTATACAGCATGATGGTATTATTCCTTAAAACCACTGATTTTTACAAAAAGTTTTTTTCCTGGGTTTTAATGTTTTGGCCATAACATTTGCTAGAATAGAGATATTACACTCCATTTTTTTCCATTGAATTCCAAGTGAAATTCCACATCCAATGGTATACAGCATAGTGGTATTATTCCTTAAAACTGCAATTTTGTACAAAAACCTTTGTACAAAAGAAGTTTTATTTTCAGTTTTTTGTTTTTTGGCCATAACGTTTGCTATTTTAGAGATATTACACTCCATTTTTTCTATTGAATTCTGGGTGTAATTCCACATCCAACAGTATACAGCATGATGGTAGTATTCCATAAACTCGCAATTTTTCAAATTTGGGGTTCTGTGGGGACACGCCCTTTCTGAGGCTGGCACCTGGGGCGCTGCCACCCCTGTCCCATAGGTAGCTATGCCACTGAATCCCACTGCATTTTAAGGTGAAATCAAATGGAAACATAATTCTGGATGCCGGATCAAATATAACACCAAGGCTTTTGGTAGTGTCAAATTTTAAGTAATAGCAGCAGTAATAATAATGTGTATGTGCTAGGAAAGTAGATCCTGAGGATTTATCACTGCTGAAAGTATGGAAATTGAAAAGTGTAGCATTATAGGAATAATATGTGGTCCAGCCCAAGGATGCAGTGTGTTGCACTAGTGGCCAATCTCTAAAGAACAGTGTGCTAAATTAAGGATCTAGGGAAGATGCTAAGGCAGGATGCTTCTTTTCCTGCCAGAGACATCTGCTCTTCTGTTGTCGACTGCATTTCTGCCTAATGGTTGCCCTGTTTGCCAACATATTTCTCATTATTTTTAACTAATGCCGTGAGCATGAATGCTTTGCCTGGGGAAACGCAATGCAAACCATTCACCCATAGTTCAACTCTGCTGAAACATTTTGATGACTATTTATATTATGCAGCACAACAAGCACAGGGTGTGGAGCTTGCCACCCCAGGGCTTCCTAGCACAGGGGCCTTGCTGAATGCAGCTGAGTGTGAACAAGCTGTTTTAAAGGAGAAGAAACAGTGCTTCTCAAAGCTGAATATCGGGTGCAAGGTTATGGGTTTCACAGCCTGAATTGTGCCAGGCTACAGTAGACTCTATGCTATAGTTGTATTTCCCTTTAAATACGTAAAATGACTTGACATGTCCATTCCACAACCTCAAGGTGATGTGATACATATACGCAAACAGACAATAAAATATTATGTTCCAGGAACGGTGGCAGGGTAGGCCAGTGATCTGTCTGGGAGCGCAATCCTAACCGTATAGTGTGTTTGGACCACTCTCGGAGTCAGTGAGGATGGTGCACGTCTGTGTGCTGGCCTCTCTGACTCCAAGAGTGGTCCAGATATACTTTACAATGTCCCCTGTGCCATCCAAATTTTGCTGGACTAATTGAGCCCGCCTAACTCCAGGTTAAGAGAAAGAGGCTCAATTGGAGGTAGAACCCTGATAATTGATCAGGACCTCAGAAAGCTCCAAGAAGACACAAAGGAATTCAGTTGGATGCTGAAATGCTCAGATGTTGCTCCATCAAAGATCTGGAGTTCAACAAGGATTGCTGCTGCAACTCTGAGAGGCCCATGTAGGGCTATGGGCCAGGTTCAGGGATTAGGATCTGAGCTACATTCTGGAGGCCAGTCCGACTCCACCTCCCTCCCTGGACTGGTCCATCCATGGGCCGACAACCCTCTCCCCACCCCGTTCCTCGCTAGACCAACCTTATCTTGGTGCTTTAGGTCTGGCACAGGGAAGCCAGCACACGTTCATGCACCTGCCTCCCCACCTCCTGAGTCATCGCAAATGCGCTTTATGGCACAAGGGAATTGTGCCAGCCTACCAGAAAGGTGGGATTGCGCTCTCAGTGTAATTGATTTTGCTTCTAGCATCTATGGAGAAGAGCAAGGATATGTGAAGAGTGAAGTCCCCCCCCCCAAATCCTGGCATCCTGTAACGGCTGGCATTTTTTAAGTTCATCAAGAATTATATGTGCACATTTTGAAATCTTATATTGTATTTGCAACCGGAAGGACTAGACTGCTTGTCCTATTTAAAGATTTTGTATCTGTTAAAGTGGACTGTAGAGTCTAAAGACATGCTGAAATTAATTGGTTAGTTTTTAAGGTGCTCCCAGACACTTTGATCTTTTTAAATATGGAAGGTAAGATTCTTAGGATGTTCAATTCTGCAGACACTATTGATTTTTTTTTTTTTGCTGCTGCTGCTGCATAGTGGGACATGTCAGCAAAGAGTGAGGCACACACCATTTACATACTTTGCCCTATTTCTCTGACACCAGGTAATACTTTGAGAGCCGGTGTATTCCAATGGCTCCAGTACTGGAATTATACAGAAATGATCTCAGTTAAAACACTGGTTTTTTCCTTGATGCTTTTTGGATCTTGGACAAGTCATTGTCTCTTTCCCTCAAACACCTATCTATGAGATGGGTGTATGTCTTATCATAACTGTCATAATGAATTCCTGCCATTTGATGGCCAGAGCAGTTAGGGGAGAACCCGAACAGCATTTGAAGTTCCTATGATATGTCACTCTATACAGTAGCAGCCTAAACAGTTCCCCATTGCAAGAGAATTCAGTGAGAGTGGAATCCTAACCTGGAGTTAGGCCAGCACAATTAGGCCAGCAAAGTTTGGCTGGCACAAGGGCCACCATAAAGTATGTTTGGACCACTCTTGGAGTCAGAGAGGCCAGCACACAGGCATGTGCCATCCTCCCTGACTAAGAGAGTGGTCCTAATGCACTTTACAGTGGCCCTTGTGACAACCAAACCTTGCTGGCCCAATTGTGTTCTGGCCTAACTCCAGGTTAGAATTGCACCCTGATATGGATACTTAATAGAGCCTCTGTGCAAACAGTTTTATGATCTTCCCAGAAAGTTACAAGAAAATAGAATTCCTTATTTTTGACACCACAATTCCACTTGAAAAGCTGATTCTCAGCAAAACGTCACATCTAGCCAAAGCAGATTTCAATTAAATAAGAAAATCACTATAGTGTCTTGAGTGTGGTATAAATGCTTAAGATTATAATTGTTGAACGGTATAATTGAGAACTTTAGAACAAAATTCTAGAGTGACTACAGCTTAGCAAAGCACAGAGGCCTAGAACTTATGAGAGCATAGCACAACTCCATGGAACATCATAGCTACCTTTGATTCTAAAATGATCACAGCTCTAAATAGTAACTTAGTTGTCCTAGATTCTATAATCATAATTTGAGGGGAAAAATAGCTCCAAAACGACCCTTTTGTGTAATGCAACGACATGTACATAAGCTCATGCTTATAAACAACGTAAGTACATAAGCAACTTGCTATATCATGAAGGGCCCAATCCTATCCAACCTTCCAGCATGGGTGCAGCCGTGCCAATGCGGGGGAGCAGTCACGGAGTGATAATTAAGGGAAGGGAATGTTTGTTCCCTTACCTCGGGGCTGCATTGCAGCTGCATTGGGGTTGAAAGGTTGGACATGTTTGGGCCCAAATTCTAATAATTCACTGGTCGTCAGCTATGACAGTTGGGTTGCAATCTTAGCAGCACCATCTAATATAAATCCTCCAGCAGTGATGCAGTGGTGCCAGCGTGGGCTATGCCGCATCCCACAGGGGATTTTGGGCTTTAGGAGTAAGCAGCCAAAAATCAGGGTAAGCCCCAGCAGCCAAAACGGGGACGATATTGCTGGCAAAAGTCTGCATAGATCCCTGCTGGGGGATCAGGCCCAGGAAGGAGGTTTGGAGTCTGGCGTCACCAAACTTTCCCCCCTCCCATGCCTGATCTGCTGACCCCCCCATCCCATCGCTACCGCATTCTGTCCTCCCTCCACCCCAGTTAGCCCCTTCTCTACCCTCTGCCTTCCCCTGCACTGGAGTTACCTGCTTCAGCAGACCTCCCAATGGTTGCCGGCAATAGCAAGACGGCTTCCAAACTTCTGGCTCCAAGCCATTCTGAAGGTCCCTGCAGCCTCTGGAAGGTCTCTGCAGCATTCAGAGATCTCTTGGCATTTCCTGCTGCACTCTGCTGGCTTCCTGAAGGTCTCTGCTGGATTTTTCTAATGGCAAATAAGGTATTCCTTGTACCTAACCCCATTGAACCCATAGGATCAATGGTTCATTATCTGTGAATTTGCTATCTGTAAGGATGTTCAGGAACCTAATGAGGACTGACATAATGATATTATACGTATCATGTACAAATGTAGTCTTCTGCAATTAAAAAACGCAAAATAAAAACATTCAAAGTCGATCCTGTGTTTTCCAGGTTGGGATGAAGGGCGTGTTCTGGATCAGGAGATGTTAAAGGTTTCTGCCCAAGTTCATGCAGTTTGTTTATGCAAGTTTATGCAGGTTTCTGCCTGCAGTTTGGGAATATGCAAATGAAAACGTGGAAACATGGGAAGTAAGTGAATCTAGGTCTCAAAAGCTAACTAATTTGTGATGCAGAATCTGACTTTGCATAAAGGTCTCGCTGTGTCCTTCATTGGGTGTGAAGCCATTTTGCTCACATCAGTGGAGGAGAAAAGTAGGATGTGACACTGAATAACCAACCATGCACTGGGATGGCCCTAACCGTATTGAATCTGGCCCACTGAAATCCAATTACGTTTGCATTGTAATTTAGCTGGGCCTGCACCATCCTGCCCTTCTGCAGTAATAAATCATCAGTCCCCATTCAACAACTTGGAAGTTAAATTGAGAGGCTGTTATTCATTGCAGAGTCTCTAATTTCCCTTTAATTCCTTCACAAACAATTGAGACAAAAATGACTCGGTGGCTGAGGATTATCAACCAGACTCCCGTATTTGTAGTCCATGCAACGGAATATCTTCTTGCATTTCTTGTAATATTATTTTAGTGGACAAACCCACGCCACAGAACCAGGGTGATGTTTGAAGTCATTCTCCCTGTAAGCGTGGTGCAGAATTAAAACTCGGTAAGTACCGATATTGGCCCGAAAGTGAAATAAGTTTTGCTTTTCTACCAGCCTTTGCTGTTGTCTGCCGCATTCACTTTGCCAGCACAGGCTGTTACAAAAATGCCATACAGTAAAGCACTTTGTGACTGTGCATCTTCTAGCATTGCCAGCAGGGAGGCCAGATTCTTCCTGCACGTGCCAGTGCACCGAGGTTTAGTCAGGTGTGATGGGGAGGGGGTGGAATGGGGAGGAAAAAGGACAGCAACAGAGCAGGGATGTGCACATTGGGCTTGGGATCGGTGACACTGGCATGCACCAGGCTGTCCTATCCCCCTTCCTGGGCCTGATACACCTGCATGGATCAACGCAAACTTGCACCAGCAATATTGCTGGTGCAGGTCAAAGTTGACTTGTTGGGGCTTACCCAGGGCAAGGGGACAAATGTCGTCTTGTCTTGAGGAGGCCTTTAGCAGCAGAAATCCCCCCCACAGGATGTAGCATCGGCTGTGCCAGTGCCGCTGCATTGGGACAAGAGAATATAGTTATAGTTAGTTATAGGGCAGAAGATTTAGTCGAGAGGGTTAATGCCTCCGTTTGCCTGAGGATAAGAGCTGAAGATCCGAAGGTCGCCAGCTCGGGACTGCCAGAAGTCTCTGTGAGCGGCAGACCTTGCAAACTGCGGCTGATTGAAAAGCTGTTCCAGCTGCCTTGTGGGAGGAGGAGTATGCTGGAACAGCTGCATCTCAGGTGAGAGCAGGGAAGCCTCTTATCAGCCAGCAGAAGACAGACAGATGGGCGGCTAAAGAAAGAAGACTAAATCCAGAAAGATCCATCTGTATGAGTGTTCTTGAAAGACAGAACGTTTCTGTATAATTGTAAAAACCTTCGCGTCTGTGAATAGTCTGCCTATGTGAACCTCCTTGACTTACAGTCATTAGAGTAATCTAGTGATCTTAAGAAAGGCGGTATATAAATATGAGCATTATTATTATTATTATTATTATTATTATTATTTTAGGATTGGTCTGTAAATTGGGCTGTAATCATCCTCCACAATGGCCATCAGAGCAAGGAAGTTTGTGCTGCATTGATCTTCTTCTCTGGGTAACAAAAACATCCCAGTGGAAGGAGTAAGAGGACCCAGGGATTCGCTGGTGCAGCCTGCGGTACAGTAGCAGGAAAGGGGAATACCTGAAGCACAGTTCCACCACTGCATTCTAATTGGCCGGGTGAAGAGAGATTGAAGGATGTTAGGAACACAGCTAGTCCAGGCATGATGTGGCTTGTGTCAGTGGCAGATGGTGGGGAGGTGAGGGGGTGGTGGGTTTGGAGTGCCTTTCACCTGTTATGTCTGCTACTGCTTCCTCCAGCCTGACACAGATTCAAGTGGGAAGTGGGTCATCTGCCATCATGAACCCTGATCCTTGTGGAGTTTTTCTGTGGGTGTTCTGTCTTTTCAGGCGGGCCTGATACACCTATTACCAGAATGGAGAATTCTGAATGGAGAATTACCATCAGGAAAATCTGAGATCCTGTTTTTTGGATGTAATGGGAGACAGAATGCCAGGCTGTGACAAGCTGCAGTACCAGTTGTGGCAGAACGGAGTCGCTGTGGAGCTGATTAGTGTGAGAATGTGTGAGACGGTCAGCAGGCTAAACAACGGCGTAAGCCCTTGAGGACCTGACCAGACTTGTCTTACAATTGCCTGCTGATGCTCAATGGCACGCAGCCAGAGGGGAGAATCACACTGTGGTGGCTACATCCGGACGATTCAGCGAATCACAAATGTATATTGGTTAAAACCCCACTGAAAAATGGTGGTTTAGACTAGCTGCCTTGGGCATTTGCTTCAGCGTGGGAAACATGGGGTATAAATTCTTCAGATAAAATAATGATTATAATAACTATGTCATTGCAATTTTTAAAAAAAGAAGCCTTGGCTCAGGTGTTGTTTTCTTAGGGCAGAACTGAGGCTACACAGGAAATATGCAGTGTTGCCCTAATAGTCACTCAATGGACTGAGAAGCAAGAAAAGGGTGCTTCTCATTTCCCTCCAGAGGTGTTCCTCCAAGCCATTTTTCTTGATTTCCCCCCAGCCAGGCTCTGAAACCAGACAATGGAGGGCCATTTGGTGGTAAGCCAATGGGTGGTAACCCTCTCTTCTCCCACCCTACTTTCCCCGTCATTACTCCACTTCGGCATTCTCCAACCCTGGCATTCATCCTTGGCATATCCTCCTTTCGTTGCATTCATACTGCTGAGTGATTTTGTTTTCTGTTTGTTGCAGGTACGTACAGTATTATTACTGCCCAGGGTGTAAGAAGAACCAGCCAATGTATGTTTGCCAACTCTGTGACTTCTCCTCCCACTCGTTTCCCCCTTTCAAGGTCACTAATGGAACAAAAAGCCTTCCTGGTGTGACTGACTTGAAGGGAGTCCACAAAGAGAATGGGCGAGCTGAATTATGGATGACCCCTAATATGCATTATACAAGATGTCAACAATGTGCTCCCTTCACAAGTTCACGAGGAAAGAAGTCGACAGGCTGGGTTGTGTCAAGGCCTGCCAGGCTGTTCTTATAGGGCAATCCCAGCCTTGTTTATTTGGCAGCAAGTCCCATTTCCTTCACTGGAACTTACTCCCGGGTGTGTGAGCATAAGATTGCAATTTGCAACCTTGAGGGATGCCAAAGCATCAGGCTAGGGGTGCAATCCTAAAGCACCCTCGGGCCAACGCATGGCATTTGCATCGACCCAGAGCTGTTGCAAACATGCCGTAAGGCACGTCTGCACCAGCGCTGGGTTGGCACAAGCACTCGCACCAATCCAGTCACATGGCGGGGTGCGGGAGGTAAGCTGCCCTCAGGCTAGCCAGGTTCAGCCAGCGCTGGGTGGGGGGAAGGCGGGAGGAGGGAGGGCCAAACAGGGTGGAGGGAGGGTGGCCCTGCAGGTGGGATGGCCTGGGGTGCAGGAAGGAGCTGGGATCCGGAGGTTATGCCGGACCCAAACTCCCATCCCCAGGCCTGCCTATAATGCAACTGTAGTTACACACCATTAGAAATATATCAGTATACATTATTATCTCGGTCACTGGAAATGTGTGTGTATAAATATCACTTTATGCACACGCGCGCGCAGACACAGACACTGTGCATATACATATATACATATAAAGAGATAACACTGCTGGTGGCATATAGGAAGGAGAATTCAATCACAATGTATGCTGTTTCTGATGTGTGTGATTGGCATCTCACACATTATCATAATGATTTCTGGCTCTATGCCATAGTATTGCAAGGATGATGCACAACTGACAGGTTTTGTGCTCCTCTAATGAGCTGTATGGGCAACACTAGAAGATTATTTTAATTGATCTTACAATCTTTCTTTGGACAACTCTGATTGACTCTATCATAATGAATGCTTCTCTTGTGCCTGGATTGTCTCACTGGATGGTTGCATGATCCCTTGGCTCACAAAGATAGCACATGAGCTTTTGTGGATTCAGCTACAGTTCCCCTGGGCCAATTTTCTCATGAACTGCCATAGCATTCAATTATGTATGTCAAGTCATGTCAGCTATGCCATCGGGGTGAATGGATGTGGCAAAATATTAGGCCAATGCACATCTTCACCCATGGAGTAATTCACACCCACATAACATCCAGATTACACTACCATAATTCACTGCATGTGAGGTTGCCTTCCAACAACCCAGTACTTTGAATTCCTGCCCCCCCCCCAAAAAAACCCAAATATGTAATCAATGCAGAATAAGAATAGAGATGTTTTCTGTATCACAACCTAGTTTTCAAGCACTCTTTAAACTGGGTCTCCCTTCAGAGAATATTTCCACTTTTCTGCATTGATTACAGATTAGGTGTTTTTTTTGGGGGGGGGGAGTTCAAAGTACTAGACTGGGTTTTTTTAAATCTTTAAACCTTTGAAGCAGTTCTCAAACTTTTTAGCCTATTTACAACTTTGGCACAAGCAAAACAACCACGCAGCCCTCCCCCTTTCCAGCATCCCTTATTCCCATATTTTCAAAGATGGCTGCACTAGGTGCTTTGCGATCCACCTGAAATTAGCTCGCCACCCACTGGTGGGTCCCGACCCACAGTTTGGGAACTACTACTTTAAATTGGATTGGGAATGGACTGTCTGGTTCTACATATGACTGGCTGTATATGTAGAACAGTCAACATCTAAAGACCTGCTCCAGATTTGCCTTTCTTTAGATCAATGGTTCCCAAAACTGTGAGCTGTGGCTCCTCAGGGAACTGTGGGAGTCATGGAATCCTGGTGAAAACCTGCCACTCTATACAATGTATAGGATTATAACCCTAATTGGAAGCTGTGGCCAATGGCCCAGTAGGTCAAGGGAGCCTTCAGTCGAAAATGTTTGGGAACCACTAGTGTAGGGTGAATGATAACGCAAGAAGAGTCATGGCCCCTAGGGTCTAGAACTTCCTAAGGAAGGCCTGCCTGGTTCAGTCACTGCTTGCCTTTCTGTGAGTGGTGACAACATGGTTACTTATGAAGGCCTCTGAGGCAAGTGTGAATGGATATTAAGCTGCTTTTAAATATATGTTAGGGACGTGGTGGCACTGGGGGTTAAACCGCTGCTGCTGGGCTTTCTGATCGGAAGGTTGGGAGGTCAAGACCATGCAACGGAGTGAGTTCCCATTGCTTGTCCCCACTCCTGCCAACCTAGCAGTTCAAAAGCACGTAAAAATGCCAGTAGGTAAATAGGGACCACTTCGGTGGGAAGGGAACGGCGTTCTGTGCGCTACGGCGTATAGTCATGCCGGCCACATGACCACGGAAGCTTGTCCTCGGACAAACGCCGGCTCCACAGGCTTAGAAATGGAAATGAGCACCGCCCCCTACAGTCGGTCACGACTAGACCATCTGGTCGTGGGGAACCTTTACCTTTAAATATATGTTAGTGATATCTAGGTAGATTTCTTTTGCTACTTTTCTTCTTCGTATATTTTAATAATTGCTTTATATTATTTTATAGATTGACTATAAGCTGTCTCGGAGGAGGATTCTTTGGGAACAAAATGTATGATAAGAAATGTCATAAATAAACAAAATAAAATGTTTATCTTAAGCTATATTCCAGGTCTTTGGGCTTCACAATGACCAACTATTGTTATCAGGGTATAGTAGTGTCAGAGGTTGACCAGATCAGGCACTGGTCAAGAGTTCACGCCCATCAGTGGGCGCACATGACTAGATTGCACTCTGAACCCACAGGACCAGTGGCAGCAGTAGCATCCAGTAGAGGGCAAGTGAGGAGGTATCATGGGGGCAGAAAAGAGCTTTGCCTCTGGCCCCCATCAGCAACTTGGTGCAGGCACTGAGGGCGCAATTCTAACTTGGCTTTGCTCCGGCACAGCACTCTTGCACTGGGCCAGCACTGTTGCAAACATGCCATAAGGCATGTCTGTACCGCGGATTTGGTCACTTGGCCGGTGCAAGCAGCAGCACCAGGGCATCTGCGAAGCTGCGTCCGTCAGCTGCGCCAGCCGTGCACCGGGTTAGTTCTGCCAGTGCAGGGCTGCACCAAGGGTGTGCCAGAGGCGGGCGGGCGGGCGGGGGGGGGGTAACGGGGCGACTCCATGGACAGAGAGAAGGATGGAGATGGGACATGGCCATTGGGCCATATTCTAACCCCCGTTTCTGGGCTAGGCAGCCCCAATTTGGGACGTTCCTGGCTGCATGGATTTGCACCTGCTATTTTGCTGGCGCAGATCCAAGCAATCCACAATTGCCCCGCGCTGAGCTGCTGCTCCTCCTAATGTGATTAGGATGCAGCACAGGTAAGGTGGCCTGCCTATTCCCGCACAGGTTAGGATTGCATTGTGATTGTTATAATTGTTACAAATTGTTACAAAGCAGGAAGCATAACTTGTAAAAGGTGCTCTGGCAGCACACTACTTAGCACGCTGCCAGGAACACTGTTGGGAAGGCCGGCGCCTTCTGACCTGTGTCATTGGCTCTCTCACTGCCCACTGGAGCAGGAAAGTGATATTCCGCAGGAAAGTCAGTGGAAGAGGCAGGAGGGTTGGAGGACGTTGGAATGTGGAATGGGACGGGACAAAACTGGGTAGGGAGATGGGCAGATTGGGTCCAGGAAGGGATGGGTTTGGTAGCTGCAGTGGCCATCTAATCCTAACCGTCTTCCTGGACCTGATCCTGTGGCACAAATCATGTGGAACTGCACCAGCATTTAGCTAGTGCAGGGCCAAGTAGACCACCCCCCAGTGGTGTCATCCAAATGATTTAGGAACAGGTACTCACTTTTGATTGGCACTTGTCAGGGTCCGCCCACTGGAAGTGATGTCATAAGCCAGAAGTGATGTCGTGGCAGGAAGTGATGTCATAGCCGGAAGTGATGTCATAATGCCGCCGCCGCCACCACGCTGCCTGCCTGCCTGCCTCCTCACAGAAAGTGCAGGCAACGGCTGCGGGCGTGCAGTACGCATGCGCAGCTGCTGAGCCAACCAGCCGACGGGGCCAGCTTCGAATGGGCGGGGCCAGCTCAACTTCTAGGAACCGGTACGCACGTAGTGGTGTGTAGTGGGTGCATGACATCACTGCCGCCCCCAATACGCCACAGGGCTTTCTCCCCAGGTGAGGGAATGATTGTTCCCTTTTGCAGAGGAAAGCTCCACAACTCCCTTCCACTACAAGATGCAGTGGTAGCCATTTTGGTCCCACTGCATCAGTGGGTGGGGGAGTGGGAAGAATTGGGCTCTTATCTTGTAACTGTCTTACAGGCAGATATCCACCCTTTAAAGGAAATTTTGCAAAGTGTCATATGTTTTGAATGTGTGCTCAAAATAATAATAATGGGTGATGGTGATGATGATGACCACGACAATGACATGAAATTCTCTTATACTGTACAAAGGATGTCAACGTTCAGGCTTCAGATTTAAACTGGTCCTTTTCTTTCAGCTTCCCATCCTGAGAGACTTCCACTCGAACAGATGGCCCAGTTTCATATCATTCTCCTTTAAGCCTGATCCCCTGGTGAATTACACATCTCAAGTCAACCCACATGGCAATCTGGCAGTGCACCCAAAGTGAGTCACTTTGGATCTCTGCAGTTGTTCAGACAATATGACCAAAAATGTTCCAAGTGAATGCCTTTTATCGTCAATCATATATTTGTGTCAGAACTTCCAGGTCATGCATGAGTATTTTTCCCTGCTTCTCTCAGTTCCCCAAGAGTCTGCTTGTTTAGATAATTTAATCCTACTGTGATTTTACAGCAGGAGTCACGAGAAGTATATGTCTATTACAAGACACTCTCCTTTGCTCAAATACAACTTTCTGTAACAGGGGATTGCTACTAAGAATTATTTTATCTAAGAGCGCAATCCTAACCTGGAGTTAGGCCGACACTGTTGGGCCAGCAAAGTTTGGCCAGCACTAGGGACGTCATAAAGTATGTTTGGACCACTCTCAGAACAACTTATGATTTTATTTGCCCTTTTAAAATGTTGTGCACAAGCATCCTTTCCCACTGACTTTAACAAACACCCCTCCTTAACATGAGAACAACGGAAGAATGGGTTCCTGAATTTCTTTAAATATTTAAGATTTCCTGCAAGAGTCTACGCCATCCCACACATGAAATATATAATAGAAGCTCTCCTAACATCTGTCATTACAGCGCCGTTGAAGATGCAGAGTATAATAATCCTGCTCCGCTCAGTACAGTGTTTCCCAGAACTTTGTGTCTCATACTGTGATTTGTTCTAATATAAGTGTGTTCCATATTATTGCTCATATAGTTGCTTCAAGGTCTTCAATAACAATAGACAAATGGCAAAGCCATTAAGAGAGTGGCTGACTTGGATGACTTGTACAATAAGATCCCATTGTTTGAATGTCTTATTACTGCGAATTTCCTTTATACCAATCTGAAGCAGAGAGGTCTACCTGCATTAGAAGGTCATCATTACCCACTTTCACAGGTAAAACCTAAAATTAATGTAATTGAAGGTTAGCTGGAAATACTATATTTATTATGTTAGCACACCCCCTGCAAACTGGTGGGCAGCCCAATCCTGAGCTGCCAGGGCATTGTGGGCACTGCGGTAGCCAAAGAGCGACTGCTGCATACAGAGGTGCTGGAGGCAGGATAAAGGGTCAGCCTGGAGACCTGCCAATGCGTCTCGCGTCTGCGATGGCCATTTTGCCGGTGCAGTCGTGAAGGTCTCTGTGTTGGGCCGTGCAACCATACACGGAGGATAGAATCCTCCATGGCGGAGGTCACCACTGGTCCCACCCCCACTCTACCCCTCCCCTGCCCAGGAATGCCCTCTTGCCCTGCCTGGAATTGGCGCAACGTCGGTGGCAACTGCACTTACCCACAGCTGGTGTCGTGTTGCTGCCCCTGGGCAGTGGGCACTGACATTAGGCCAGCGTCGGCGGTAAGAGCTCATTGTCAGCACTGGAAGTGCCTTAGGACATTAACGATGCCAGCACCAGCAGTTCGCTCATACCGCCTGCTTTGGCGGGTTTAGGATTGGGCTCTGAGAGGCACTTTTTAAAGTGATGTTCTTCCTGAGCAGGGCGGGAGAGTAACTGTCCCTTTTCACCCCAGTACAGTGTCTTTTCTAGTCAGGGGCGACGACTTGCTTTTAAGATCAGGGGTGCCCATGGCTATGCCCCCAACATCGACGTGGCCATGCCACCGACATTGACGTGGCCATGCCCTCTGATGTAGCCACGTCCCCTGTCATCGTTGCCCGGCCTCAGAAGCAGTGGCTGCTCACAGCTGCCACTTCTGAAGCCGGGGCGGCCAATTTCGGAAGTGGAGGCTGCTCGCTGCAGCCTCTCCCGCGGCTGGGGCATGCCATCGCCATGGCAATCACACGCCCCAGCCTTGGGAAGGGGTACTGCCGGCTGAAAACAGCCTTTCCTCAGGCCATGGCGATTGCACGCCCTGGCCTCGGAAAGGGGTCTGTGGCTCAACAGAGGCCTCTCCTGAGGCCAGGGCGTGCGATTGTCATGGCAATCGCATGCCCCAGCCTCAGGAAGGTGTGTTGCGAGCCGAAAACAGCCTCTCCTGAGGCCGGGGCGTGTGATCGCCGTGGCAATCACACACCCCAGCCTCAGGAATCTGTGGACCTGACAGCAGCCTCTCCCGAGGCTGGGGTGTGCGATCGCCATGGCGATTTGCTGGGGGCAGGGGGTGCTGCTCGGGGGCAGGGGACAGGGGCGGGCAGATATAGGGAGGGCTCTGCCACCCCAAAAAAATATTGGGGTGGCAAACGTGCCACACCCAAGTCGGCGCAACTATTTCTAGTGATTGTTTGCTGGTATTCCTTCTGCGTCTTTTAGATTGTGAGCCCTTTGGGGACAGGGAGCCATTTAAGCTGCACTCCTAGAAACAGTTTCATGGGAGTAAGAATACAATAGGACTTACTTCTGAGTAGAGATGCTTAGGACTGCACTCTTAATTATTTGATTTTGTCAGCAAACCGCTTTCTGAACTTTTTTTTCTTGAAAATTAGTATAAAATATTGATTTCAAAACCTTTATTGGCATATATACAATAACATTCTAACATTACACAACACGGATAGGGAAAACAGGGTGAAATCTATTAAATAGGAATGGAAATGTATCAAAAGGAAAAAATATCACTTTTAATAAAAAAAATTTTCCTCCCCTTTCTCCAAGTTTGCTTACAATTATTAACTTGTTCCAGGAAACGAGCCAGCGTTTGTTTTTCTGGTATTGCTGGAGGGGCATTCCCAGTATCCTGATGACAATGGCCATCCTACAGCAGAGCTTTTGAGCAGCACAAAAGCTTCAGATCCAATCATCTCATTGGCCTTTCCTTCATTTTAGTCCTAATAAACACGATAGTAATTCCATGATGGTAATGGAAAAGTTGGAAGAAATGTTTTTCAGAAGGTCTTTGGCTTGTGACTTGACTTGCGCAAGTCAAGTCAAGAACCTTTATTGGCATAACAAGAAAATACATTACATCAACAGCCGCGACTATTAAATTAAAGGGTTAAAGTTAGATTCATTGTCTCACTAAGAAAATTGGCTACAGCATTAGTAATCGGGGGATAACAGTCACTGAGGAAAATAGGTAAAAGATTAGGAAAAAGAAAGGATAAAGAAGATATCCACGGTTCCAGGTAAAGTTGGCGTCGGAGGGTGTGAACTGAACAACTAAACAAAATGTGATCTAGAGAGTCAACAGAAGTATGGCAGAAAAGGCATAATCTATCAACAGATGGGATATTAGCAAAACAACCATAGTGAAGGGCAGAAGGAAATATGTTTAATTGGGCCAACATAAAAGCTCTTTGTATATTTGGTTTAGTTAATAAAGTGAAATAATTGGAAGGTTTAGCTAAAACAGGAGATAAACCAAGAAAACTAGGAGAACAAGTGGGGTTAAGAAGAGTATGAAGGTGGTCAAATTCAAACTGAAACAATTTAGTTTTAATAATAGAAAAGGCTTCAGAAAATTTAGTGTCCACCAAGGCCTCAAGAGTAAGACCTATTGATGATAATTTGGCTTCGATAATATTTAACCAAGGAGAACGAAATGAATCTTTTAGTAAATCAGAAAGAAGAGAGTCAGAATGATTAACTAAAAATAAACGGAGCCAATACTTAAAAGTCTGCAGCCAAGCTAGAGTAACTGGGGAATGTATCCCCAACTCTAGCAACATAGTGGCCAGACGGATAGAGTTAGGTACTCCTAATATCCATCTAAGAAAAGATGCAACAAATCGGTCAAGATGGGAGGAGACTGTTGAAATCCATATGGGGGCACCATATAATAGTTGTGAAATAATCTTGGCATGAAAAATACGGAGCACCGCAGGGATATATTGATTACCTGTAGAATAAAAGAATTTTGAAATAGCTTGACTACGAAGGGATGAAAGATATAAGGCAGACTTTCTATGTGGTATCCATGAAAGTTTGTATTGGAAAAGAAGTCCTAAATATTTATAAGTTGGGGTCAATTGATATTTCTGGGAACCAATGGTCCAAGAAGAAGGGCGCCAAGAATTAGAGAAAATCATTATCTTAGTTTTGTCTGGGTTAATGGATAACTCATTAGATGAGCAGTATGATTGAAGTCTGGTTAAGGAACACCGTAACCCAGATTTGGTGAGGGATAGAAGAATCATATCATCTGCAAACAATAAAATAGTGAGGGGAGAACCATTAAGTGAAGGAGGGGAAGCGCCTGGAGAGTTAAGAAAAGACGGGAGATCAGCTGAAAATAAATTAAAAAGAAGGGGAGCAAGCACACAGCCTTGCCTGACACCTTTATTAACAGGAATTTGAGGGGTTAAGTCAGAGGGACTAGAAACTCGTACCTGGCAAACATTCTTAGAATGTAACTGTTGGAGAAGAAAAAGTAAACGAGAGTCGATCCCTCAGCGAGTTAATTTAATCCATAATAGGTTCCTATTAATGGAATCAAAAGCCTTGCTCAAATCTATAAAGGCAACAAATAATTTAGCATCTTGGTGAAGATAATATTTACTCGCAAGATGAGAGAGAATTAATGCATGGTCTAATGTAGAAGAGCCAGCCCGAAAGCCAATTTGCTCCTTAGGGAGTAAGTTAGCTGTTTGAGTCCAAGTTGTGAGTTTGGACAGAAGGTATTTCGAGTATAATTTGCCGATATTAGAAACCAAACTGATAGGTCTGTAATTATCAGGGGAATTAGGGTCATCTTTTTTATGAATAGGAACAATAATAGAAGAGGTCCATGAGTCAGGGAATTGACCTGTTTGGTTCAAATAAGTGAAAAATTTTGCAAGGAAAGGGGCCCACCAAGATGGATTAGAAAGTAAGATTTCAGAATGAATATGGTCAGGACCAGGAGCCTTATTGCGTTTCATGGTGTGTATAAATGTATTTATTTCATCTGTAGATACTGGTGACCAATCTGGCAAATTACACAAAGGAGAACAAGGGATATTGTTGCAATCATTGGAAGATGAAAATATGTTAGAAAAGTGATCGACCCAAGTAGTAGAAGGGATATATACATATGAGAAGAGGGCGGCTGAATCGAATTAGACCTAGAAATTATTTGCCAAAATGCTTTGGAGTTATGGGACAAAATAGCTTGGTGCAGCTGATCCCATTTCCATTGTGCAAGCAGATGTTTCTTGTAGGCAAAAAGAGCTAGGCAAGATTTGCGACTCTCAAGATAAGAGTTATAGGAAAATGGAGAGGGAGATCGACAAAACAAAAGAAAATAAAATCTAACTATCTTTTTAGCTCTCCAACAATCAGTATCAAACCAAGAAGAGAAAACAGAATTGGAGATGGGGGCAGGAGAAACATGAGTCTTGAGGAAGGATAACCAGGTTTGGATAAGGGAATTAAATACTGCTGTCATTGAAGAAGAAGGAGTCATGGACATGAGAGTAGATATGGAAGAGACAGTAGAAGGAAGCATAGTCCATTTGACAAAAGCCTGGTCCATTGCAGGGGTCCATTTTGAACTAATGGCATATAGTCGATAGCATGGGGGGACAGTATTGGGGGAAGATGAAAAGCTGAGAGAAAGACTAATAGGAAGATGATCGCTTTCTGCTTGGGGATAAACTTTAAAATCGTGAAGAAAGGAAATAAGAGAATGGGGAAACAAGAGCATAATCAATGACACTTACACTTTTAGGTAAGTGACACACTTGTGCGAGTCATCTGATGAATGATTCCTTGGTGCACTTTCTTATTGTGTCCAACTTCCTCTGCAGTTTGCATTAAGGCCTTTTGCCCAAAGGCCCTCAATATCCCAAAGCTAGTCCTGTTTCTTGGTTATACCTAAGAATACAAGAAGGAGGGAGATGGAGCCATAAATGAGCAAAAAGGGAATTCCCCCATTGCTTTGTTGTATCATGTAAATTATTCCTGTGATTCTTGACTCGAGGATTGTGAACATGACTTTGGATACACTTTGAACTAGCCAAGTTTGGGCATTGAAAAAAGCCACACGTTTGTCATTTTTTACTTTACTTATTGTGATTTTGAAACCTGAATATTTACAGCTTGTTAACATAAAAATGGGGAGAACAAAGAAGACGGGTAGGGGGGAAGTGGGAATGGGGGCGGGGGAGAACAGAGTGATGGAAAAAAGAGAGGAAGACACCATGAGAATAAAGATGGTGGACGAAACCTGGAGTTAGGCCGGCACAGTTAGGCCAGCAAAGTTTGGCTGTTACAAGGGACACCGTAAAGGGAATTTGGACCACTCTCGGAGTCCGGGGGGATGGTGCATGTTTGTGTGCTGGCCTCCCTGACTCGGAGAGAGGTCTAAACATATGTTACGGTGTCCCTTGTGCCAGCCAAATTTTGGTGGCTTTACTGTGCCGGCCTAACTCCAGGTTAGCATTGTGCCCTTTGTTTACCAAGAAGATATTCGCCCTTTAATTTCAATTGCCCTTTAGTTGAATTAAGTGGAATGAAATAACATGTAACACCTTCACGTTATCCACCAGCTGTGGCGAATATCTTCTTGGCATCACCTTTTGTGCATTTGGACGTCATGGAGGAAGAATCTGTCAGATCTTCCTTCCCAACTGGACAGCTCCCTCCCACCCCATCTCAGGTGCAAGCCCATGATGCTATTGGCTCCTGCTTTGACAGGTACAGGTACACAACCTGAATCCTGCGTCTCATGCACAGCTCTTTGTAGCAAAGAGTATTGAATCCAATTATACCTGACAAGTACAGAATAGTTCCTACCAGTTTGCCCCTAGCAAGATATAGAACATCTGGAAAAATGTCTGGGGGAACGTGGAAATGCATAATAAGCAATGGCAACAAAACCTCATAATGCTATTTCAACAGTCACTTTGAACATTAGAGCCATACTTTAATGATCAGCTTGCCGGCGTGGGGAGGAATGGACAGGGAGCTATGTATTATTTATTGCCCACTTTGCTAATGAATCCAGTTTAAAGATAAAGATGTGCTGGTGAGCCACAAATTGGCCTGATTCCGCAAGTGGTTTGGAGTTTTTGTCTCCTTGGTGAATAGACCTGAATATTGATTGTTAGAAAAGGAACGCATTGATACGGAGAGGCCAGTTGCACAGTCTAATATTAGCTTCCTAGGATAAGGTTGTGAAATCCCAATAATCATAACAGCCTGTGATGTTGCAGGTGTTCTGGATCAATCTTTTAAACGGAATGTGAGGCTGTAAAATCTAATGCTTCACTCATGTGAAACACTGACCTGTATTAGTTTATAATATTTATGTAGAATGCCAAACATCACATACTGGGGTGGCTGAGGGAATCTTGCATATAAGGCTTGAATGAGGATCTATTCAACCTCACTCCTTTCCCACTTTTCTGCCAAATTCTCCCTGCTGGGCCTCCCCAAGGGCCCCAATGCCCACACTAGGCTTAGTTTCCCCTTTAATAAGCCTCAGAGATAGGCAAGAAGGAGGGGGTTCAGTCACCCACTGGGCCTCCTCTCTTCCAGCAGCTTTGCTTGGAATCACCGGCTGGCCAGCCTCCTCCAGACTGCCCTCATCACTGGCTTAGCTCAAGACACCCTAAGTCTAACTTAGCACCACAAAACCCCACCACCAAACAATAGGCAGTCAGCTTACCTAAGCCACACCTGCCTCTTCCACTCGGTGGCTCCAAGGGTGTGGCAGCCATACAACAGTTCCCCACAGTTATTTCCCACAATAACCTTACCTTATCCAGTCCTTTAACAGTCAGTCAGTCAGTCCATCCAGCAATCCATCAGTCCACTGCCACTTTGCTTGTTGCACCTGCCTAGTGCTCACTTACTGCAGCTCCTGCCTCCAACTTTATACTGAGGCAGGCCAATCGGCCTAGGCAGGCTGTGTTCCTGCTGCAGGCAGAGTCCTTGGGGGTTAACTCTGTAATCCCTGGCTGATATGGACAAGAGGCCACTGCTGATACCATTTCCTCAGGGTATCTCCTGCTTTTTCCAATACACCCACAAAATGTAAAATAAAAGTATTCTGCATCTTGTGCCTTGAAACAACAGGAGAATTATTAAACAAGCATTTAAAGGTAAAGGTTTCCTCATGACCAAATGGTCTAGTCATGACCGACTGTAGGGGGCGATGCTCATCTCCATTTCTAAGCTGAAGAGCCGGCGTTTGTCCAAGGACAAGTTTCTGTGGTCATGTGATTTAGTCATGTGATTTAGGGCAGAAGATTTAGTCAAGAGGGTTAATGCCTCCGTTTGCCTGAAGATAAGAGCTGAAGATCTGAAGGTCGCCAGTTCGGGACTACTGGAACGGCAGACCTTGTAAATTGCGACCGATTTAACAGCTGAGCCGTCTTCAGCTGCCTTATGTGAGGGGGAGTTGTGCCGAAGTCAGCTGCTTCTCTGGTGGGAGCAGGGAAGCCGCTTATCAGCCAGCAAGAAGACAAACGGGTGGCCAGAAAGAAGGACTAAATCCAGAAAGATCCATCTGTATGTGTGTGGTTCTTGGAAGATAGAACATTTCTGTTAAAATTGTAAAAACCTTTGGGTTTCTGAATAAAGTCTGCCTATGTAAACCGCCTTGAGTTATAGTCATTAGAGAAATCTGGTGACCTAAGAAAGGCGGTATATAAATACAAGTATTATTATTATTTTATTATTATGTGGCTGGCATGACTATATACTGAGGCACATGGAACGCCATTACCTTCCCACTGAAGTGGTACCTATTTATCTACTTGCATTTTCCATGCTCTTGAACAGCTAGATTGGCAGGAGAAACAAGCATTTACACTGCATTTTATTGGTATAAAACAAGTTACCTCTTTAAAGGAGCCATCACAATTCAAACTCCACAGAAGGAATGGGCTCACAGGTGTGGCCTGGTGGGCACAGATCAGAAGCTCAGGTGCACAAAAGGGCTTATGCCCACGCACCCAAACTCCTAAGACAGCAAGTATCCAATGCTGGTACTGCTTGTATTCCATGACCCATGGCCAGTGATGTCATGCAGCCGGAACGCCCCAGAACGGCGTTCCGGTTGTTACAATTAGGCGTTCCGGTTGTTACAATTAGTGGACTCCGCCCACTTAACTCATTGCTGGCTCGTTGTTGTTTTTGCTTCGGGTTTTTTTTGCTCCGTTTTTCTTTTTTTGCTTTTCAATTTGTGTTGGTGTGTGTGTTTTTTGCTTTGCACTTCGTGGTTTTTTTGTGTGTTGCTCCGTTTGTTAATTGGACCAGAAAACAGGGCCATTTCCCGCCCATTTGAATTTGAATTTCAATTGCAAGCAGAGGCAAATCTAAGGGAGGGCAAAGCTCTTAAGTTTTGAAAGAAGCCTTACCTTGCAGTGGAAATCACTCCTCTCCTTCACCATTTTAGCCAATCCTCACAGGGAAAAGCAACATCTTGGCATTGCTTACTGGCTACAGCAGCAAGGGAGAGGAGCAGTGGTGACATGGAGGGGGAAGGCACCGGAACGTGCGTTTCAGAACCTAACCTTAGGGCTGGTTCCACCCACTCATCGCTGGCTTTGTGTTGTTGTTGTTTTTTTGTTTGCTCCGTCCCCCAGCCTCTCTGTTAAGTGCTCCTAGAAACGCAGACCTCCCTCCCCCCTTGCAGGATCGCCCCCCAGCCTCTCCTTTAAGTGCTCCTAGAAATGC
>JAJKFI010000001.1:2024499-2040290 GCA_029204185.1 Lerista edwardsae
CCCCCAGCCTCTCCTTTAAGTGCTCCTAGAAATGCCTTTCCTTTCAGACTTCCCTTGCAGGATCATTGTGCATGAAGAGATTTTGTGTGAGCACAGAGCTTAGCATTGCTGCACTTCCTTGTAGCCTGCAATTCACTATATCGATCTTTGTGGAAGTTGATTTTCCCTGTGTTTGGAACTGTGGTGAGTTCTCTAGAAAGGTGTAAAGGGAAGATGTACACGTAGTTGTTGTTCTTTGTGGGTGTCATGAAATTGTGGTCTCATGTGAAACTGGTTAGTTGGGAGAGAACTACTCAAGTGTAAATGGCTCAGGTGGGGGTGATAATAAAGTTAAATAAAAAGTTAACATTGATATAAAGTTAAAAGCCTTAGGGAACAGACCCCTTTGGCTGCTCTCAGGGAAGGTTAGCCTCACTATGTGCTGTGGAAGCTGGTTGTAGTCAGTCAGTAAGGTAAAAATCCTATAGGATTTTTTTTGTTTTTGTCCTTTTGAGTTCCTCTCAGTTAAGTTATAAACAAAGGGGTTGATTATTGTCATTTTAATATTCAGGTTTTATGGTACAGAGCCTCTGTAGTTTATTTATAACTCTTAATATATGTCAATAAAATTAGGTTTTTTACTTCTGTTATTTGGCTTTCTTTTAAGAGGGATTTTTGCCCAGGAGCTCCCTTTGTTGTGTTGAGCCTGGGCTGGTGGCAGTGGCAGCTACACCTGGGGAGGGGAGTTACACCCCCCCTCAATGGGTTAACTAGATTTCCTCCCACAAGCTTCTTTGCTTTTATTGCTGGACTCTTAAATGATGTGGGTACTACTTTAAAGCACTATTTGTCATAGTGAAGCACGAGATTTCTCCTGTCTCTCTTGAAAAGCAAGAAAGTTCTTGTGAATATGAGACATAGTCTGTGACCATTCTATAGTAGGTCTACTAAAATGACATGCAGCATCCTGTTGGTCTGGATGGCATCAAATGAAGCTTGAACTGGGGATACTGTGGACTAGTAACTTGCAAAGTGGATCACTATATGATGTAAATCTAAGTAGGAATCATAGTTCAGTATGATGGTTTCTGTGAATTAAGCTGTTGTTAAAGGCTGATTTTCCCTCCTGCCAACTCTAAAGTTTGCACAGTGTTGATTACCCAGCGCAGTTATTTACAGGTGATAATTATTATTAATTGGGCATGATCCAGTGTAATTTAAGTGCTTTTACATTGCATTGATTTTGAGTGTGCTTAACTCTCCCTCCAGTTGAAATCCCTAAGACATAAAGACTGATCTAAACTGTTTACTCAGAAGTCAGCCCCATTATTTTCAGTTGGATCTTCCAAAAAGACAGGCTTATACTTGCAGACTTATGCATATATTGCTGAATGGCTTACTCTTTAGAAAGTGTGTTTAGAATTTCAGCCTTGAGAACTATTGGCTGAATTCTGTCCATAATTGTAAAGATTATCCTATTTTCCTGTGTCATTGCATTCCTCCTACCTCCAAATCACTGACAGTATGATGGGTTTAGAAGACCTTGTGTACATTCTGAGACCTCTTTAGAGTATGGTCAGGCACATGCAGCCCAAAAGGATTAGATTGGGAAGAGCTGACTTCCCCCTTCTCAGGCCTTCTTAACATGCTCTGAGAGTGATCTGGAATAGTTTGGGAATTGTTGGGTCTGTTCCTGCCATGACATCACTTCCGGTGGGCGGACCCCAGCAAGTGCCAATCAAAAGTGAGTTCCTGTTCCTAAATCATTTGAATGACACCACTGCCCATGGCCCATGGATCATGGGAACAGGGGAACACATACCACTTGTTGCTACAGCTGCATTGCTCAGTAAGCCAGCCAGAGCCCAGGGCACAATGGAGACTTGAACAAGAAGGCCGTGAAGAGGAGGCATCATGGGACGGGATGCCACCGCATGTGCAAACACATGGGGGAGCCCACCACTGGAGGGCTCTTAAAGGGCATTTGCCCTAACATCCGGCCACCACTACCCCCGCAAATAATGCTGGAGCTGCCACTACTCCACAGAGAGACCTTTCATCTGTTGTCACCTCATTTGCAATATAGTTCACCTGAACCAAATGCACAACCAGGACATTGTCTCTGTAAGAAAGTGGCATTTCTACAGGGAGGCAAAATGCTAAGTGTTGCAAGAGCCTGAGCTCTTGTGTAACACAGCCCCTTCCCTTCACCTTCAGAGCCATTCGTGGCTCGGAGAGCAAAGCCTCCCAGCCAGCTCTCCAAGTCATGAATGGCTTTGGAGGCAAGGGGGCTGGGCTGCCTTCCACAGGAGTTCAGGCTTCTGCAACACTTAGTGTTTTGCCTTCCCCTCATACGACACTGCTGTATGATACAGCACACTATTGGCGCAAACTACTCCATACACCAAAAGGAGACATGGTCTCACTTGCTTTGTGTGTGTGTGTTTTAATAGCCTCCACCCGTACAAGATCTCGATGATCAATTTAGATGGGCAGAGCTGAAATGCAATTGGGTTGCTAGAGAGAACTGAAACTGTCCCTTGGCCTAATGATGATTTACTGTCTTACGTACCAGAGAGGTGGCCCCATCCAACAAATGCCAAGAGAGAGACGCACAATCATGTTAAACTACAGGGAGATTGTGACAGGCAAAAGTTACCTCATCCATCTCCCATCTCATTTTTGCTTTGTTGATACTGTCGTTTTTTTCGGCTAGGAACTGCATTATTGATAACGTGTTGCCACTTGTGTTTTCATAGTAGATATTTTGCCTTCCACTCCCCCCCTCCCCCATAAAGTGGCCATTAATTTCAGAGGCCAGTGCAAATTCCCTGGGGGAAAAAAACCACTGGTTAAAGGAAAATGTTCAAGGACACATTGGAGGGGGAGGACTGTAAACTTGAAGAAGGTTGTATAAATCTTTTAGCAGTTTTTCCACAGAACATTAAAAATAGAAATATGTATTAGGTTTGGTCAGGGTCTGGTTTGTTCTTTCAATTGGAGCTGGCACTAGAATTTCTCTCAAATGAAAACCTTGCCTTTGGGAGTTGGGAATAGAGGGCCACTTTGGGGTATATTTTCTAAGCTAACGTCAGATTGTAATTGCTTTTATTGGGAGCCTTTCCATAGGCAGAATCGTACCCAATCCTGAGCTGCCTGGCTGCCTTGGGCGCAGTGGTAGCCAAATGGCTACTGCCATATCCAGCGGCAGCCCAGCAGCCTCTGGGGTCTCCTCAGAAGGAGACATTCATCCCTTCCTCTAGGGAAAGCCCCGCCTCCTGAAATGGGCCTTCTTGACACTGCTGACTGTTTCACCGGCAGAGATCCAGCAGCCCTGTGTTGGTGTGCCCAGGCCGAGGTGGAGGTCACTGTCCCCCCCCCTTTTTTTGCTTTTAGGGGTACCATTTTACCTTTTTTAAAACCATGTTTCTAAAGTTGGCATTCTTCAAGATTTAGCTACTTTTGCGAAGTCTGTAGTCGCTAAACTTCTGTGCAAGGAATGAATGCATCATGTATTCGGCACACAGTCATGGAAGTTCTGGGGATACACCTGAGAAGGAACGGAGTGCCAGAACTTCTCCACTGCAGGAGCAGCAGTGTCACCAGCAGGAGTGCTCAGGTGCTGCATTTGGAAGGCGTTTCAAAGGACCTGAACTGAAAAGCATCAGGTTCTGCAGGAAGCAAATTGAGAAAGTTGCCATGGAGGCTATATTATGACCTGGGGCCACTGAACACAGCACGATTTACTTTTGAGTAATCAGGACCGTCTAGTACTTTGATTTATATTTCATAGTAATCTGGATTTTTTAAAATTCAACTTTTCAGTTTTATAGATCTGTTTTAAACGATTGCAGCCCCTTTCAATAATTTGGGATGAAAGGAGCTAGATTTTTAACAGTGCAGTCCTATGCATGTTTACTCTGTTTTGACTCATGTTTAGCCCTCATGTCCACTGGGGCTTACTTCCATGAAAGTGTGCATGAAAGTTGAGTGCAACGTTAATGAAGTATAAAGTAGGAATAAGTGGCAGGGGAAAAGGATAAGTGGCAGGGGAACTTGGGTGGAAAGGTAGCGGCGTTCCGTGTGCCTTGGCATATAGTCATGCTGGCCACGTGACCACGGAAATTTGTCCTTGGACAAATGCTGGCTCTTCGGCTTAGAAACGGAGGTGAGCACTGCCCCCTACAGTCGGCCACAACTAGACCATTCGGTTGTGGAGAAACCTTTATCTTTTTTTTAAAACATACAATAATGAAATAGAAGCATAAAAACAATATCAAAAAAGTGAAGAGATGAATAGTTTAAATGCCAGGGAAAAACAAAGATCTTTGCCTAGCATTTAAATACAAGGTTTGCTACCAGGCAAGGTTATTTAAGGAGTACACATTATAAATGGGATGCAACAACCCCCTTATTATTCCCATAACAACCAAGGAGGCCTTATCTCCAGCTCAGGGGATGGGGTTCCTAGGAAGGGCTTCTGAGGATGAAGGGCAGGGCTGTTTTTTTGTAACATAGTATGTCAGTGATTTTTTTTTTTTGAAAAGATGCCTTTTACCAAAAGAACTGCAACTGCCTTGGGTTTTAACTCTGCAAAGGATCGGTTAGTTTTGTGTCAACAAAGACAGCAAGCGGTGCAGAGCCTTCTGCAATGAGTTCAGGGGTTCAGGGACTGATCCATTTTACGAGCACACACATTTCCCTATTTTCATATGCAAAATGAGGTTCAAGATCCTCGTTGCATGGTGGGTAGAACCAACCGATGGTATCATCTGAACTGGTCTATTACTGGCTGCCGGGGATGAGGGAAACAGAAACATAATGACATCATGTTATGAGCCAAGTCTACTGAGGAGGAATTAGACAGCTGTTTTCAGCAGCTGGCCAGGACTAGCCCACCCATGAGGCCAACTGAAGCAGTCGCCTCAGGCAGCAGGTGGTGGCTAGTGCTCTTCTCTGTCCACCTATTTGCCTCCACTGCCCCTCCTTCTCCTTCCACTCCTTGGTTTGGGAAAGGAAGAGGAAGTCTGGAAGGAGGAGAGTGCTGAGCTAGAACATTGGAGAGTGGGAGGAGCAGAGGTTGGCACATCATTGGTAAGGGTAGCAATATTTGACAAGTTGCCTCATGTGTCGGGAGGTCTTGGGCAGCTTTGACAGCCGCCACGTGTTTATTATAGCATTTAGTTTGGATCTCCATTTTCCACAAGAAAGTGGTGCTGAGGTGCAATACCTGGCTCTGCGGTTCTGGAACATGGAAGTGCTATCCCCCATTCACTACTGATATTGGGAGCACAATCCTAACCTGGAGTTAGGCCAGCACAGTTAGGCCAGCAAAGTTTGGTTGGCACCAGGGCCACCATAAAGCACATTTGGACCACTCTCGGAGTCGGGGGGATGGCGCACATCTGAGAGTGGTCCAAATCTATTTTAGGGTGTCCTTTGTGCCAGCCAAACTTTGCTGGCCTAACTGTGCCAGCCTAACTCCAGGCTAGGATTGTGCTTACAGTCATATGCATGCTGTTGTTACCTGGCGTCACTTGGTGCTGATGTCTTCTAAGATGGAAAGTCTTTTCTTGGCAGTCCCATAAATGCAGATCACAGTTTTTGCTTTCCTGTAACAGCACTACATGCTCAGCCACTCAACAGGCTTAAGGAAATGCTGACACAACTGGAGAATGTATTAACGTTCTTATTATATAGAAATGTCAGTCTTTGGTCAAAAGTTAGAGGAAAGGAAGTATATGGAGAATTCTGGTCATCACTTTTGATGGCTTTCTGTTACACTTCTAATTACCTAAACACAATCACATATTTCCACAGCTACAGAATACAATGCGTAGACAGCAAGATTGGTTCACTCAGGGCAATCTGTTGCTGAGAAAGAAAATCCAAATTGTAACACACATGCACACACAGCAGGTCCTATTTATGTCAGCGGAGCTCAAACAGGAATATTTCCAGTGCCTGATGGACCAGTTTTGCTGTCTTTTGTTCTGTAGCCCTTTATGTAACTCAAAATCTCATTGCTTCATGCTTGGGCTATATCTGTGGCAAAGACCATAGTCTTTGGATGGAAGACTTTCTGGATGGATAACTTTCATGGATGAAAGATCATGGATGACCGTCTCTTCAACTTTTAACAACAAGGGTATATAAATTCCACCTTTCTTGGTTATTGGATTACTCCTCTGACTTTAATCTGAGGTGGTTCACGTAGGTAGGCTTTCTCTAAACCTCTGAGGGGAGGGGTTACAATCACAAAGAAGTTGTAATCTTTCAAGAACAAACAATATTCCAGATGGATCTGGTTTTGTTCTGGCCACAGTTGCCGCTCACGCTGATGGACAAACAGCTTCTTTTCTCTCCCCAAATAGCAGCTGGCACAGCTTCTTCTCTCTCATTGAAGGGCAGCTGGAAACAGCTCAGCTCAACTTGTCAGTCACTTTCTTGAAGTGTCACCACTCATGGAAGCTTCCAGTGGTCTCAAATTGGCATCCTTTGGATGTTATCTTTGGGCTTAACGATGTCTCCAGACCTCCTATCTCACCTCTCCCTTGGGTGAAGCCAGATGAAAGTATGAACCCTTGTGCCTTTGAGAACTACAAAGACAGTCCTGCTAAAACTATCCATTTACTTTGCAGGGTTATTGTATAGATTATAAAACAATCCATCAAAAGCAGTGCTCTTCAAACTGGTGAGTCGTGACCCACCAGTCTGCAGAGTACTGCCCTGTTCCCCTTTAAGGGGCAGGGAGGGGGGAAGGCAATAATGCAATCCCCGGGATTGTGCTGCTGCCTGCACAGAAGGGGGCTGCACAGATAGTGCCAGGCTCCCGGGGGTGCGGGGAAACCCATGGAAGCCTCCGCAGGGCTCCCCAAGGCTCCAATGTACTCTAAAATGCGATCGGAAGTAGCTTCCGATCGTAGATTTTTGAGCACTTAAAATCACTGCTGCTGATTATCCACTGTCCATGAGGTTAGCAGTATGGAGGAGAAGCAATGTTCTGCTCGTGTCCTGAGGTTGTAGAAAGAACGTTCAGAGAAATTTTGGCAGCATACTTTCCTTTTAATCTTTCAAGGGCTATCAAAGGCTGTTGATGTTGTTTTTTGATAGCACCTCTCTAAGTATCTTTAAACATACTCCAGTACCAGTGGGCTCGAATGTACCTATAGATTTGTCCACACTGTGGCAATAATGTTACCAGCCCATTAGACTCCCATAAGCTTTGTTGATATGCCAGCATACAAGAGCTATTAACGACGTGAATTGCTTCAGCATATTATTGCTTTGGTAAGTGTATTGATTGATATTCTATTGAAAGCTAAAAATATCCTTCACATAAATAAACATTTTTTGCTTGCCCATTTCAGGGGAGTCATCTTGTTGAAATCAAACCCATTTGGCAGGCTTCTCAGTTGGTTCGTGAAGAAGATCTGTTATCATTAAGAAAAAGGAATGGATTTCTCTGCCCAACCAATTGCGTAGAACGACCTCAACGTACATTTCCAGCGAGGGCCCAATCCTTATCTTGGTAGGCATATTAAGGGCCCAATCCTATCCAACTTTCCAGCATTGATACAGCAACAATGCAGCCTCACAGTAAGAGAAGAAATGTCCCCTTACCTTGAGGACATGTCCATGATCGCTCCTCCGCCACAGGATGCATTGCATACCCCTCTGTCACGCCTGCATCAGTACTGGAAAGATGGATAGGATTGGGCCCTTAGGCTGCCATCCTATACACCAGTGCTTCTCAAACCTTTTAGCACCAGAACCCACTTTTTAGAATGACAATCTGTCCAGGACCCATCAGAAGTGATGTCATGGGCAGAGGTCATTGTGATAATGGAGGCTGCTGCTTTCCTGGCAATGCAGCAATAAGTTGGCTACTTTCTCAGCCATTTTCGAATAGCAAACTGAATCAGAAAGAAAAAAAAAGCCTATTTACAACCTTGACACAAGCAAAACAAACATAGAGCCCTCCCCCTTTCCAGCATCTCATCTTCCCATATTTTCAATAAGGTTGCTCTAGGTGCTCTGTGATCCACCTGAAATTGGCTTGCGGCCCACTGGTGAGTCCTGACCCACAGTTTGGGAACCACTGCTATACACATTAAACTGAAAGTAAGTTCCACTGAACCTTTCTTCCGAGTAGACACCCATAGGATTGCATTGTGAAAAGTCTCCATTTTGTCTTGATAAGCCTTGAGGTTGCCAATTTCCCTCCTTTTTCGCTTCTATATGTATCTGGTCTGGGCAAGCAAGGCCACATGTAGTCATAGATAGTACCCCCAGTAAACCCTTTCCTGCATAGATAATACTGCCTATTTATAACCTTGATACAAGCAAAACAAACACAGAGCCCAATCCAAACTTTTCTACTCAGAAGTAAGGCCCATTATAGTTAATGGAGCTTATTACCCTCGCACCCCAATAAAGACAGACAACCGTGCTGGATGTGAACAGGCCATTTATTATAAAATGACATTATAACTTATGCATGACTTGCAACAGGAACAACTAACTCAGCCTTAGTAAACTATCTAGCTGGGTGCGGGTTATGCTGCCTTGGGGAGGATGCCTGGCATCCACCCCTTTGAGGTTCTCATAGGGCGATCCAAACAACTCGAGGAGGCACAGCCTTACGCCCGTGCCTGCCTGTCTTCATTGCCCCATTAAGGGACCCAAGGCCGCTGGTGGACACCGCTGCAGGTGTAGCTCGCAGCACTGTCCCCCGGTGGCTGGGTCATGGAAAGGCAACTCGTCCGCGCCGGTTGAGCGTCATCAGAGTTACCCTGTCCATTCCCCTCCACCTTGCCGCCCAGGCATGGATTCCGTGAGATCTCCCTACCTCTCCTCCACCCCGCACCACTCAGGCCACAAAGAATGACAACCTGGCGTTCGTCATTCTTGACCCCCACAACTCAAAATCCTTCTAATACCCTGTTGCAAGTCACGCAACAGCAAGTCATTGCCGGACGGCGACAGGTGCACACCGTCGGTGTGGTAGAGAGAGGGTTGACTGTGCACAATATCAGGGTGGCGTATCACCTGCCCCCCTTGTGCCAACACTACCCTCCCCAGGTAATCGCTGACCCTACGTCTGGCTACATCAATACGGCGGATGCTTCGGGCCTGCCGCCATACTCTCCTGGGTAGAAGGCTGGACCAGGCAATTACAATGCCTGGCAGCCACTGCTGGATGGTCGCGAGGTCCTGACTGGCCTGGACCCGCAGCGAAATGGTAGTTCGCTGCCCCAGGTCGTTCTCGCCAAGGTGAATCACGATTACCTGCGGAGGGCTGCGCCCGGTCGCATGCTGGTGTAACATTGGGAGCAACTGGCCCCACCTCATACCCCTCCTTGCAGACCAGGTGATGCACGCTATGCTGCTGAGACCCAGCTGAGTGCCAAAACTAGAATTCTGCGCCCTCTTTCTGGCCCAAAATATGATGGAGTGTCCGCAGATTAAAATCCGAACCGGATAGCTCCACCGTGGGCCTGCCAAGAGAGAAAAGGCGGTGAGTGATCAGCAAATATAACGAATAACTGACAACCAAACCGGGACCCCTCGGGTACCCGCGTATCAACCAGGGAACACTGCCCTCCGAAACAGGCAACTGCCTCAGGCAACCCCCCAGCCGGGGGGAGCCAACTAGCGGGGCGAACCCCCGCGAAGCCTTCCGGCTGTCACGTGCAGAGCCCCTTCGCCTGCTCAGCTGCGCACATAACTCCGGTAAGCCTTGGACCTCCAACGTCCAATCCTCTGAATACTTGCCACTGGGAATCCCCACTGCGCCGCAGCTGAGGCAGCACCGATCCTGAACGAGTGCAGGCCGTACTCACAGGCTGGTAAACCCAAAGATCTAAGAGCCCTCTTGAAAACAATAGAGAATTGATTCACTGTTAAAGGGGCTACATCCTGATGCCTAAACAATGGACCGGCCCCGGAGGGGGCAGACAACCTGTATCTCTCCATAGCCGCCACGGGGCAAAGCCCTCCCGTGACTGCTCTGCGAAGACGTACCCAATGTCCCCGCCCTGCCTGGTCTGTTTTGGATTTCTGTAAGTGCAAATACATCATATTCCCTTGCATAACGCAGTCCCCCCATTGGAGGGCCCTGTCATATCGGTATCGAGAACAGGCCAGGATCTCCGACGGGCGAAAGGCACCGAAGAAAAAGACCAGGCAGGCGGCAGAAAAAAGGGCAGTTTCGAACTGGGAAAAACATAGGAACTGAAACTCGTGCAACAATCCTTCCAGAACGTGAACTGAAACTGGACGCCTTGTGTCTACTGCTGGGGGCGCCTCCCTCTTGATTCCCTCCAATACCCTCCTGACCCTAAAGTCCCCTGTGTTGTCTGTTGTACCCACGGTCTTGGCCTGAAAGGCCAAGGCCGCCAGAAAAACCGGTAAGGAAGAAGAAGACAGACCGCGGTCTACTAAGTCAAACAAAAACCGAATGAGGTGTTCAATGGGAATTGGCCAAACCTCCGGCAGCTGATGGCCTCGCCTGAAACTACTGAAAGCCTGGATCTTCCTCAAGTAGCTTGCCCTGGTAGTTGTTGCTAGCGATGCCCACATTGCCCTGTGGGCTCTGGCGCGCCAAGGCTCCACAGCCACAGGGGCATAGGCTCTGGGTCCTGGTGTGCCTCCGGGGCCAGCAGCCGAAAACGTTCTACCTGTGAACGAGATAGGGCATCGGCTACGCTGTTCTGGACCCCGGGGACATGCCTGGCCGTGAATTGGGTGTTCGTGCTAAGGCACTGGCTAACAAATGCTCGCACAAGCCGCATGACCGCCTAGATTTTGAAGTCTGTTTGTTAATGATGTGAACAACCGCAAGGTTGTCACACCAGAAACGCACGGCAGCGTTGGCAAACTCAGACGCCCAAATGTGTGTTGCCACAACAATTGGAAAAAATTCCAAGAATGTCAAGTCAGATGTGATACCGGCCTGTCGCCATTCCTCAGGCCATGGGGCGGCACACCAACGGCCACGGAAATATACACCAAACCCATGCCCTCCCGCTGCGTCAGAACACACTTGCAGCTCTGCTTCGACTGGTAACAAATCGCGCCAAAATGACACCCCGTTGTACTTGCTGAGAAAGCCAAGCCACAACTCCAAGTCCTCCCTCATTTGTGCTGTGACCCTGATCCTGTGGCTGGGGCGCTTCACTCCCGCCATTGCGTCACATAACCTCCACAGAAATGCTCGTCCCGGTGCCACTACACGGCACGCGAAATTAAGGTGACCGACGAGGACTTGAAGCTGGTGCAGTGTGACCTTCCTGGCTTGCACAACCTGAGCTAGTAAGGCCACCGCCTTCTGCAGTTTGTCAGTGGGTAGCCGACTCTGTTGTAAGCGTGAGTCAAGCTCAATACCTAAAAAGGTGAGGCGGCTGGCCGGGCCCTCTGTCTTGTCCTGAGCTAGGGGGACACCCCACCTGTCACACAGTGAAATAAAGCCTTGGAGCCACATGGCGCATTCCTCGCTGTCTGCAGGGCCTGCAAAAGATAGTCATCCAGATAGTGGGCGGAGCTAGCCCCGCCCATCTGGGCCCTGAGGCAGAATTCGAGGAATGTGCTAAAAGATTCAAAATGGCTACAGCTAATCGCCAGGCCCATCGGAAGAGATTTGTCGTAATAAAAGGCTCCGTCAAACTGGAAGCCGAGATGGCAGAAGTCATCCGGGTGTATGGGCAACAGCCGAAAAGCGGACTCTATGTCCGCTTTGGCCATCAATGCCCCAGGGCCGCATTGCCGCACCATGGCCACTGCTTGGTCCAGTGAAATATACTTGACTGAGCACAGGTATGATGGAATTTTTGAATTCACCGAGGAGCCCTCAGGGTATGACAAATGATGGATAAGCCGGTATTGACCCACTGCTTTTTTGGGCACTACACCTAGCGGCGAGACCTGGAGGTTAGCAATCGGTAATGTTTGAAAAGGTCCTGCTACTCTGCCAGCTGCGACCTCCTTGTCTATTTTCCTGCGCACCACGTCCTCCATACCCCTCACTGAGCGAAGGTTCTCAGAAAAGGAGGGGCCGGAAGGAGGCGGTGCGCCGATCCGAAAACCGTCCCTGAATCCCTCTTCCAAAAGTTTTGCCGCCGGCCTGTCAGGGTAAGCCTCAAGCCAGGACCGTAACTCTGATAGCTTAATCGGTGTTGGACCCCTTTGGGGCTCCACCACCCTGTTGTTGATTGCCTCCTTTCTTGTTGTTGAATGGACCCCTCCCAGCTGCTCGATTGGATCCCAACTTGGGGCAGGCAGCGACTGCATGTTTGGCCCCGCACATTCCGCAAGAATGCGCAAAGGAGCAGCGTGCTCGGCTGCATTTCCCAGAAGAGTTAAACTCGTAGCAGATTCTCGAACCTTGAACCCACTGGGCACCGCCGGGTGCCTTTCCAAGGTCGGATTTGTTGCGAGCAATCAGGTGACCGCTGTCCGAGCGGTCACCCCATGCTGCGCGGGTAGGGATCACCAATTGGGACCATAACTCGAATTGAGGCAATTTCCAGTCTAAGGCCGGATCGTGGGCGGCTCGAACCCTGAAGTGCTGGTCATAGGCCACCCAGGCAGTCCCGGAATAATCCCGGAATGCCCGGTGAACTATGTCCAGATATTTGAAAAGGGCAGTCGCTTTAGCAGGGTACATCTGCAAAGTAACAGATGCATAAATGAGGTAGCCGTTAAGCCAATTGGCCCAATTCTGATCTATTTTTCGTTTCCTGACGGCTTCTTCGTCTCTCTGAGGCTCCCCAATTTTTGGTATTGGTTCAGGTTCCATATGGAGGAGGCTGAATATGTCAACATATTCGCCCCTCCATATCTTTTCTTTGACTGAGAGCGCCAGGTGTCCACCCAACGGAAGCGCTACTTCCCCGTATGCAATGCGTGGGCGCTCAGTTTGCTCTGTGACAAGGCCACTTGGCATGTTGCCTCCCTGGGGCGGCCCCATGAAAGAACCCAGTGGGGGGGGGTGCTGCCTGGCCAGGAGGCTGGCGACTGGTAGTTACCTAGTTGCCCCATCAGGGACCCCTGGATTTGATTAGGAAAGTAAAACCCACCCGACCATGGATGGGGTTGGCACCCCGAGCTCATCTGAGAAAAAGGCAGAATTGGCAAACCCCCCGCCAAAGGCGGTGTTGCCGTTGCAGTGGTAGCCTGCTCAATAGCCCTATCGTCCCACACTGCTGATAAATCCTGTGTGTCCAAGGGTGCGGCCTCACCTGCTGCCGGCTGTGTTGTTGGTGCAGATGTAGCCGCTTCCAATGCTTCATCCTCAAACTCCTGTTCCAAGGTTCGAGATGTATTTTGTGCTGTTGAAGGCCCCATACCGCCACCCATGTTCTTCGGGGTGGATCTCCTAGATGATAGATAATCCATAAGTTTAGCGCCTTTACCAGGTCTGACTGACCTTCTTGTGGGTTTGGGCACCCCCCCTGAAAAACCGCCCACATTGTTCCCAAGTTTCCTGCGGGCTTTTTCTTGCCTTCGTGCCTCCATACTAGCCAGCAACTGGCGCACTTGCCCCATATCCTCCCCCTCATCTGAGGAAGAGGAAGCAGAGAGGGGTGGCGGGGGAGGTCGCTTAGGGGCCCTACCACCCTTTTTCTGTGTCTTCTTTCCTTTTCCAACCATGGCTTTGACTCTCTAAGCAAACGCAACAGGGGGGGGGGGGAGTCGCCCAAAAGCCCAGTGCAATCGAGAGTGTCTAGTTGGGAAGCCTCGCTGTTGCCCTTCTCCCTTTAAGGCAGGTAAAATTCGGCACCGCCCTCACCCCTACGCAAGAGAAGGAGCCCGTTACAAGGAGGGGGGAGGGGGGAGGGGGGAAAAATCCGAGCCCGACTCTCCGCTTTTCTGGTGGGGGGGAGGGAAGTCCCAGTCCCGCAGCCTGGCAACGACCCCCAAAGCCCTTCCCAGCCACGAGCCCTCGCGGTACTCCCTGCTCCAGGCGGCGGTTGTGTGTTCCGTGCGCCGGCTGCCTCAACTGATGAACTCGCGGCAGCAGCAGGAGGGGGGGGGGAGAGAGGGCGGATTGCGCTTAAGAACGCTGCGAGGGCGGGCTGCTGGCCTGCTCCGAAGCCCCGCAGCGGTGCGCGTCCTCTCCCGTCGCCGTCCGGAGCCGCAATGAGGCTCAAGGAGGGAAAACGCTCGCTGCACGGGGCAGCGCCCGCGCAGCAGCGCGCTGCCCTCCAATGGGGGCCCGCCACAGCAGCTTGCCTGCCTGCTGGGGGCGGGGCAACCCCCGTTAGCGCGCCATGGCGCTAACGGGCATTTCCCAGGAAAGTGTGGATAAGATTGCAGCTTCAGTAGCCTCAGTAACCCTCAGGCTACTGTCTACTTATATCTATATTGTTCAGTCACAGCTTTTTATATTGTCCACAAAATTCAACAGGATTATTGTTGCCAAAAAAGGCCACTGCCTGAGAAGCACCTACAATCAATAAAGAGCCTCTGCCTAAAACCAGTAATTATTTTGTTTCCACTCAGGATGAGGCATCCACTTCATTCCCACCCAATGTCTTGGCCAACACCTAATATGTTGGCCAATGTCTTGGCCAACGCTGTCAAAATACCCTTCACAAAACCCAAAGACCCACCCTACCCCATCAAACTGTACATTTCCTCCCAGGGAGGCAGCCTGGGGTCATTGTGAGTTGAAAAATGGCCATTCAGGCCAATTTTTAGTATGCTAGGGTTTTCAGACAGGATTTTTTCTTTGCCCCTTCAGGAGATTTAACCTGGGACATTCTCAATCCAATGCCTTAGTTCTGCCACTAAGATACTTTGATTTTGCTGCTGCTGCTGCTGCAGTAGATCCCTTTTTGATAAGGGATAAGTTTCTCCCTTGCGTATGTAATCATAATTATTGCCTGCACCCATCAAAGCAAACTATTTCGCTGTCAATTGTTTTGTTTGTGAGCTGGATCTCACACAGCCGAATGGAATGTTTTTTTCTATCAAAAATCCAACATCTGCCAGAGATTTTCATTATCACACAGGGCAGGCCAATATCTTATCTGAATAGGCTTGAGCTGTGGAAAAGACCATTATGATTTATTTAGGAAAAAGGAACCCAAAACAAGTCAGATGAAAGGGAGCATTTCAGTACATGCCTGTTCGCTTCAAAGCATTTTGGCAGCTCTTAACCGAAGAGGAGGCAAGCAAACAAAAACCAGTGTGTCAAACAAAACGATATTAATAAAGAGATACAGAAAATGTGTTTTTAAAATGATTTCGGAGTGGGAGCATGGAGAATGCGAAATGAATTGCAAAAACAGGACCAGGCAGTTCAAATGCAGTTTAAATTAGGATGGGACATCCTAATGCAATTTGGGCCTTCCTGAAATTACTTTTCCAGCTTCTCACTTTAACAGCAAACTACTACAACTTACTTTAGCTGGATCATTTAAGGGCACAATCCCAGGCCCTACGTAGGAACATTGTTGTGTTGGCGCTATGTCTATGTCACTAGCGCTGATGCGGGGTGCTGATAGGCACCCCGCATCGGCCTGGGGAGCATGGGTGCCGAGCTGCCTCTATGCCAGCTGAACTTGGCTGGTGTAGGGACGGTTCTGGGCCGGGTGGTGGTGGAACTGGGCAGGGGGTGGACAGGCCAGACAGTGGGGTAGGCCCGGGATACATCCGTTAGGCCGCATCCAAAACCTCGATCACAGGCCCCGCAGGCCCGATTCTGGCTTCCTCGGACATGTGTGTGTGTTTATAATAGTATATAAATATTCTTACTCTTAATAGCAGCAGCTCTCTCAACTTGAGGTTGTGAAAAGTACCTCATG
>JAJKFI010000001.1:2065290-2118564 GCA_029204185.1 Lerista edwardsae
TTAATAAACGTGATTTCCATTGATGATTGTTGTGTGATTTTGTTGTTCAACTATGTCAGGAACAAAGTATTTAATAGGAATATTTCGTTCACTCAGATCTCGGAGGTGTTGTGTAAGTGTTCCCTTTATTGTTTTGAGCAGCTTATATTTATGCACATATCTAGTTTGTTTGGCCTGCCATCTGAGGCAATTGCAGAGAAATCTCTCTCTCTTTAAGACCCAGTAGTAGCAGAGTGCAGAGCTACAGTAGTCTCTCAGGCTCCATTCACAGACAAGTCCTAAGAGTGGTATCACCACTTAAAGACATCACATGGAATCACAATTAAGCCATGGCTAGGCATGATGTCTGAACTGGGCCTCCATTTAATTAAGTAATGCTTACCTAGCAACAACATGCAGCGCGGGTATGGCGGGTGAGGCAGAACTGCCCTGCTGGAGTTCTTCAAAAAGTGCTGCCACTGCTGTGATCATGCAAACACTTACAACCAGTGGTGCAATTCAAATGAATTAACAACCGGTTCTATGACGTCATAGCCGGAGCCAAAAAAAACCCAAAGCCAGCCGAGGTAAGCGAGTGGGTGGGGCCTGGCCATTTAACAACCGATTCTATAGAACCTGGGCGAGCCCCCTGAATTCCATTACTGCTTATAACCCATGTAGTCCAGTCAATATATCATTAGACCCGGAACTAAGTCTAATAAAAGGTCTGTCAACTGTTCTTGTCAGTACTAAGTGTACTGTTTGACAGAAAAAAAAGTTCTCCAAAATTCGACAACCAGAAGTGGGTTATTTTCAAGATGGCAGCCGCAAACCATGAAAATCAGCCAAAATCATGCAACCGTGTTATTTTTAAGCTCAGAAAAAGTCTAACCAAAGGTCTGTCAACTGTTCTTGTCAGTACTAGGTGTACGGATTGACAGGAAAAAAGTTCTCCAAAATTCGACCACCGGAAGTGGGTTATCTTCAAGATGGCAGCTGCAAACCATGAAAATCGGCCAAAATCATGCAACCGTGTCATTTTTAAGCTTAGTCCTTTTTTCATTTTTCAAACTCAAGGTTTTTTGTATGGTCAAGTAATTCATTTTAACCAATTACTTGGTTCATGGGTTGAAGATTCGATTCCAATGTAATGAGCATTGCAGGTATAACACCAGTCATAACAAATATCAAGTTGTATGTTTTTATTATTATATCATAATATGTTTGAACTGAACTGTTTCCTTTTTTTAAACTACATATTCAACAAAGAACCCTTTAAACTTGGTTAAGAAAACTGCAACAATATGCGGATAAAACAGTAACTCCTTAATTTTCTATTCATCCTCCTCACTGCCCTCTAGATCACCTAACACCTGGTTGTCACAATACGTTTCTTGACATGGTCCACATACAGAACTGCATGGAAGTCCGTATGTTCTGCCACTGTAGCAGGTACCACTGCAACCAGTTTTACAATTGCAGTGTATAATTTGCAGTAGAGTGTCTGGTGCAGCTTAAATATCACACATTACTGGCACCAGTTCACCGCCATCGAGTTTCCAACCCCAGTCCACAGGATTCATTTCCCCAGCCATATCCATCCAAATCATGGTCTGATAGTACACTCTTAGACAGTAGTGCTATCCAGCCGGTATGCTGGGTGGGACTTACGTTTGATCGGCAGTCCGCCCGTTGCATCACGCCGCGTTCCGCCGCTTTCCCGCATGGCCCGGTGGGCGGGAAAGCGGCAGAAAGCGGTGTGACGCAATGGGCGGACTGCCGATCAAACGTAAGTCCCGTCCAGCGTACCGGCTGGATAGCACTACTGCTCTTAGACTATGGAATTTTGTGGAAGACTCAGTTGGAGGCAAGCGTTCTGGATTCACAAACGATTTGGCTGTGACGACTTTCTTGGTGAGTGTCTGGTAGCGCAAGGCTGCCAAAGAACTGTTGCTGTTGCCACCAAAAATAACAGCCATCGCTTGACTGCCAAGACTTACTATTTCAGTGGGGTTCTTGCCTGGTGAAGTGAATGCAGTTGCACAGGATTGAAGGACAGAATTCACTTTTAAAAGTTTGTGGAAAACTGGTGTTTTTCCAACACCATAAATATGCGAGGTGGAATCACATCCTGTGAATGCATGAAGGAATAACAACTGTGCACATAATGCACTGCCCAGAGTAGACTTCAAGTAATTGATGTTGTACACTTTTGGAATGCCTCGTGACTGAGTGTCTGATCTAAAATACAGTGGATTGCCATTCACTTCTGCGTAATGTAGCAGAAGAATTAACAGGTCTGTATCCTCCCCAATGAGCGTGGTGGAATGTTCCTTGGCACTATTCACTGCGGCCTTTGAAATGTCCACATCAGCATCACCTTGTGCTTGAAAAGCCACACAGCCTGTCATCACCAGTTCTTCAATGATTAATTTGATTAGTTGGTTTTTGTTGCACCCTACTGAAAGGAATTCTTCCTGCTTCCCTTCGAATTCAGTATCATAACATAACACGGTTGCATGATTTTGGCCGATTTTCATGGTTTGCGGCTGCCATCTTGAAAATAACCCACTTCCAGTGGTTGAATTTTGGAGAACTTTTTTCCTGTCAATCAGTACACCTAGAACTGACAAGAACAGTTGACAGATCTTTTATTAGACTTAGTCCCGGGTTATGGGTTTTTCCCCCCTAAATTGACCGGACTAATGCACTTTGAGCAGCTGGACCCTGTGGGTTGTAAGTGTTTGCAGGATCACTGCCACTGCAGCAATGGAAGCATTTTTCAAAGAATTGTGGTAGGGCAATTCTGCTTCACCAGACATCGCTGGGTTTGCAACCCGCTCTCCATGCACTCTATGATGGGATAGAAATACTTTAATAAATACTTGTATGATCTGATTGTGGTCTGGTCTTCTCCCTAGAAAGTTTGTGCAACATTCCTTGCCTTATGACAGCATCTATTTTCTGCCTCGTCTTAAGAGCTTATATTTATGTAAGGTAAGTGTGCGTATGAAATTCTGCTTTCAGGAAGAAATCAGCTTTAAATTGCAAACATGGCAAGAGAGAAGCCAGTCTTCACATTGCCAGTATCCCTACTGTAAAATACCAAAGTAACACATGACATCCTGACCTTTAATATACAGGCATGTCTGGGTATCCACTGGGGTTCCATTCTCTCCCCCCCCCATAGTGGAGGCACCTTTTCAAAGATAGGGGAACATCAGTGGTTTTGCTGCAACAAAGTTAAAAAAAGATTTATTGAATGTTCTACTATCTTTTTAAATAGGCACCCCAGTACCTATGGATACCAAATCAGTGGATACTGGGGCACACCTGTATTCAAATTAAAGTACGCTAAACCATTTTTGCCCTGGCACATGCTAGCTGCCCCGTTTACCACATATTCAGATCCAGGTGTATAATGCAGGTGTACAAGGTGACTTGGACCCCAATCCTAACTAACTCCCCCCAGTGCTGATGCAGCTGCAAGAACAAGGCATGCATTGCATCCTGCAGTAGAGGAGGGAAGTCAAGGTTAGGGTTACCAGATACAAACTGGGACAGAGTGCCTATACCTTTAATAATTGTATAGAAGAGGGAATTTGGGCAGGTGCAGCTTTTGAAAACGTTCCATGATGAGCTGCACCTGCCCAAATTCCCTCTTCTATACAATGGTTAAAGGTATAGGCACTCTGTCCCAGTTTGGATCTGGTAACCCTAGTCAAGGAGGCCTCCCCAAGGTAAGGGAACTTTCAGTCCTTTACTGCTGGGTAACCCTCTGCCAAGAGCCTTCTTGACAAAATGCCAGCTCTTTTGCTGGCTTGAGAAGAGATGGGGAAAGGGATCGTAATAGGTTCCTGGTAAAGGTTGCTGTTGCCGGGATCCACACCCTCCCTGATCCACCCCCCACTGTCCTCTCTTCCAGCCCAGATACTCCTCATTTCCACCCCACACAGGTTTATATGTGCTCCTGTGGTTAGCTGGCTGCAGTGGGGAGCTTTGACGCCACAGGTGGCGCAGTGTGCATGTTGCCACATGGCCATTTGCAACAATAGACTCTCTTTTGTAAACATTCATCAGGATGGGGCTGCTGGCAACACAAAAATGTGTTTGAGTTAGGACGGCACAGTTAGCCCAGCAAAGTTTGGCTGGCACAAGGGACTCAGTAAAGTATGCTTGGACCTCTTTGGCTCCCAGAGAGGCTGGAACGCAGACGTGTGCCATCCTACCTGACTCGGAGGGCACAATCCTAACTTGCGCTGGAACAGGCAAGAGACTGGAGGCTCCAGCACTTTATGTGTCTCTTGTGCCAGCCAAATTTTACTGGCCTAACTCCAGGTTAGGATTGCTCTCTTAATTAGTATGGCAGTTTTCAATGCTCAGTGGCTGCCTACCCTTGCAACTGACTTCATCCAAAAAACACAGAACTATGGTTTGAGGCTAATCTGAGTTAAGGCCAGAACTTCTGAATAACAATAGGCAAAACTTGTGATTTTTTTTTCTTCAACAAGGGAACATTTTACTGGGGGGGGGGGGACAAGTAAACATTCAAGAAGCGGATCTTAGAAATAGTTTACATGGTCAGCAGACCATACTGTTTTCTGGACTGTACTAGTGCAGACCAGGGAGACCGAGGAATCGCATGTGTTTTTTTTTCCAAACTAAAAATCTTCCTGCAGAATGAAACTAGCATGATAGGAAGAAGGTTTCTAGGTTAAACATATCCCTGAAGTGCTATGTTTCTACACATAAGGAGTAGTTTTCATGGGGGAGAATTCAATGCTCCAGCCAAAATGCTTCAGTTCAGCTGAATTACTGCTGAATGCATAAACTAAAGGCCCAACTTTCTCCAACTTTCTGGTGCCGGTGGAGCTGCAATGAAGCCCTGATGGAAGGGAATAAATGTTTGTTGAGGAGCTCCAAGATTGCCCCCAACCACTACAGAATGCAGTATACACCCCACTGGGACAGCTACACCAACCTGGAAAATTGGGAAGGATTTGGCCGTAAGATAGACCTGGAAAGTAGAGTTCTTTCTGAAAACATGGCACTGACAACAATAATCATTTCTCACTCAGCAATTTTCAGGGACTGCTCCAAAAGCAGAGGGTCTGAAAAGCATTGCCCATAGTCTCCAGTGGCTTTGTGACTTCATTCCCTAGCCAAACCTGAGCTGTGTGTTACATTGTGATGTCATCCCATTCACTGGATGGCTGTGATGTGGAAGGAGGACCCAGGTTTAAAAAGAAAACTAGCTCCAAAGCAGCAGTAGGTCAGGGAAACAATGGCTGCAAACAGGCAATGCCACAGGTGAACTGTTTTTTTTTAGTTACTCTTTCTACTAACCCGCATCCTCTGTGCTGTTTTCACCAGAACAAAAAAAAAATGGAGTCACCAAACGTGTGGTGCAGACTGTATAAACTCACCCTTAGGACTGAATTAGACATTAAGACGTATGGAAGATGGGCTGCTGCCCTTCCATGCCTATGAGGCATCCCTTCAGAAAGAATCTACAAGTCACACTGTGTTTCCACGACGTTGGTTTATGTTCTGGGAAGTTCCAAAGGGCTTGGGAGCTGAGGCTGCAATCCTGTGCACACTTACCTGGGAGTAAGCACCATTGGCTATAATGGTACTTATTTCTGAGTAGATGTGGCATAGGATTGGGCTCTGGGTGACCAAAGGGCTGCCTCTTCCCTTATGAGGCTGCTCGTCTTCCAGGAGGAGCTTCCTGAGAGCCATTTCACTCCCAGAAATTCAACTGGCAGCATTTCATGGAGTGACCCTTGGGTGACTCCTGCACTTTGGAACTCACTTCCATGTGAGCTGCACCCAGCGGATGCCACAGAGGTTAAAAGTGCTTTTATTTTGGCAGCATCCCCACATCTCTTCCGACTCTGTTGCCTTGTCTTTTAAGTGCTGCCAAAATAAAATGCCTCCTTCCTGATTTTATGTTACTTTATGATTTTGGCATGAGTTGTTGTTGATGATGATGATGATGTTTGTATACTGTTAGGAGCCATTTTGGATGTATTTTTGAGGAAGGTGGCACTGAATTTGTTTATAAATAGATCCCTGTTGCCTGCCTTCCCCTAAAGTAATTGGCTATCGGATAAGGGACTGAAGAAACGTTCAACACCATGATGTGTCATGCACTGTGTTATACTAGGCATGACAAGGAAGATGGTCAGGGGTACAGCCTCTCTTTTGGCTCCTCGGAGGCGTATCTAGAGGGGGATCACAGCACTAAGTTTTGCAAGCAGCTGCTCCCCCCCCTCCTCAGAGTCATTTGGAGCCAACGCAGCCTCTGTTTTGCTCTAGCCACTGGGAATGGCTTTGAAGAGGAGGAGGTGCTGCTGCTTACACAATATGGTGCTGTGACCCCCCTCTGGGTATGCCTTTGATTCTCTTTAGGAAAGGAACACACTCCCAGCAATGCTGTGCAAAGCCAGCACATTAATCCACAAGGGGTCTTGTAGTACGGTGGGAACTCCTTCTGCAGTCATTGTGAACTCCCAAGAAATGAGAGTCAATATTATGACCATGCTGCCTTCTTTCTTCTTCAGAAATCAGATAACGAAGGAGAAGTGCACGAAGGCTTTTAAGTGCTTGTTGATCGCAGTCCCAGTCATTGGTGGTGAGTCAGAATTATCTGAAGGTGCAGTGAGAGATTATAGTATATTGACAAGGCACACTGTGCTGGGGGGGGGAGTTGCATCCCCAGTAGCCCTACTAATACATTACCCTGTGGTACACCTGCAGACCATTTGTGGCACATCTATGTGTCACGGCACACTGATTGAAAATTGCTGGTCTAGTTACATGCTTGCTGTGAAACAGTGCTGAAGTCCTGAAGCAGGTAGGGAGAAGGGCAGAAAAATGAACTGCCGCAAGACTAGGGGGAAAGAATAATTTCTGAATTGGGATTCACCCTCCCGCCTCATCCAAAAAGACCGCAAAGCTGGTGACCAGTGTACTCACTGCTTGTCGGCTTGCATTGCTGCTTCCAGGCAGCATGGTGTAAACACGTTTGCTGCCTATCCTGATCTCCATGTAGGGCCACGCGGCCCTTCACAGAGGCTAGATAGTCGGTGCAGAGGTGAGTAGACCACTCGTCCGTCTGCACCCTTACCTGGGGAAAGGGGATGAACACTCCCTTATCTTGCGGAACCTCTCGTGGCTGCCTGCCTATGAAATCTGAAGGTTATGCCTTATCAATATTATTTCTTACATTTGCAAATTCAGTACGAGAGCAATGCTGAATCCAGCGTACAGAGTCTTTTTCATGACCTGCTTTCTGAAAGCATTAGCAACCTATTTAGATGTGGAGCAATGGAGGCTAAAAGGCAGTTAGCATCACGTGAAAATGCCTCGAGTTTGATAAGATGTGGTTATGTAATGCTTTTCAGTAGTGGTTCCCAACTTTTTTCAACTGGCAGCTCTCCCAGAGGCGTTTCTACAGGATGGCAAAGCTCTAAGTTTTTCAAGAAGCCTTACCCTGTCGTGTAAATCCCTCCTCTCCCTTGCTGCTGTAGCCAGTAAGCAACGCCAAGATTGGCTAAAACGGTGCAGGAGAGGAGTAATCTCCACTGCAAGGTAAGGCTTCTTGCAAAACTTAGAGCTTTGCCATCCCTGTAGAAACGCCACTGAGCTCTCTTGACCTACCGGGCCATTGGCTGCAGCTCCCAGTTAGGGATACAATCCTATACATTGTATAGAGTGGTGGGTTTTTCGCAAGGATTCTGCAGCTTCCATGGCTCCCTGGGGAGCCGCCACCCCCCAGTTTGGGAACCACCACTTTGCAGGTTATTTCAGTTTTGTTCTGTACAATAAACCCCATTGGTATTACTCAGATAATTAAGAATTACTTCCTTATTTTTCACAGCCGGCATTTACTTCTCCTGTCTATGCAGGAGATTATCAGACAGTCTGTCAAAACAGGTAAGCTCTTTCTGTGCCGTAAAGAACATGGAAATAAGTCAGAATGAGAGGTAGTTTTTACCTAGGGAAAGAAGTAGGAACAGAGATAAGTGTACTATGTCCTGCAGTAAAAGGAGACCTACTTTCTTGGATGTGGGTTAGGATCATGTGAAGTCATCCTCCAAGGTTAGCAGACCATTCTGGCCTGATCAGACCATTTTCTACTACTTTAGCCAGCAGCTTGCAGGAGGAAAATAGGTGATAGGTAGTGCAATCCTATGTATGACTACCCAGAAATAAGTCCCAATAGGGGCTTATTCTGAGGAAAGTGTGTACACAGTATAGGTTTGCAGCCTTGGACTCCTAAACTGATGTATGCCTGCACAACAGACATACCTTAAGAAGGTTGTCATTGTTATATCACATTCTGGCACTTAAGGCTGAGTGCCTCTGCTGAGTTTCTTTCCTTCAAAGGGATTTTAGAAAAGGGGCAATGAAGCATCCGCTGAGAGCCTTTCTTTTGTGAAGGAAATTGTTCCTCACAGGTCTAGGTTTGTTGTGGAATCTGGTCTCCTGCACCTATCATTCAGCAGTGGTCCCACCCTACAGGGGTGGTGGAGATCTTAAGTTTTGCAAGGAGCCTTACCCTGTCATGTAAATTCCTCCTCTCCCTTGCCGCTGTAGCCTGTAAGCAACACCAAGATCAACATCTTTTTCTACCCCCCCACTGCCCCCACCCCGCACAACATCTTAACCAAATGTGCCTGCAATATGATGCCATCTACAGTATATCTATGACCCTTAAGTGTCAGAGTGTCGTGTGACCACAGAGTTTGCATTACACTACAAAAACAGCCACTGTCCCCTTCTGAGGCCTTACTGCATAGGCATGTGCTTGGAGAATTCATATCTATGAACAGTAGCAGCAGGAATGGCACTAGACTTGCTTCTGGCTTTGCGCCCTCCAGGTCTGGCAAGTGGCCAAGACAGTAAAATTCTGGTCTGCCAGTACAATTCTGGTTGAGTTGTAACCAGTGATGTCATTCAAATGATTTAGGAACAGGAACTTGTTGGGAACCCGGAACCAGCCACGGAGCCTGTTAGGATCCGGGACGCCCGTTCTGGTCTGTTCCCCCTGAATGACATCACTGGTTGTAACCCTATTTTAAGATAATAGGAATCACTTACACTGGAAAGCCTGTGGATCAAAGCCATTGCCAGGTTGATGGGGGCCCTCAGGTAAAGCCCTGAGCTAGGCCCTACGTAGAGTTACACTGCCCGTGGGTGCTGTCATTGCCACGGGTACTGCAGATTCGAGGTTTGGCATGGCAAGACTGGTTGGGAGAGTGGATGATGAGTGAGGGCCCTCAGCCATTGCCTGACCAAGTCAACCCCTGGCACCACTTCCGGGTATTATTGGTGTTGAGGAGTATGTGTTTCTTTTTCCTGTTATAGGAAGTTCAACAGCTATATGAAACAGAACTGAAATCTCTGTGGTAAGAAGAGAACTGTTTTTAAGAAAAGGGATCCTACTTCATCGCAGCTGTCACTAGATCGAGCCCAGTTCCATGTAGGAAACACCCGGGTGTGCTTCTGGATAGCAAAAAAGTGTGCTTTAGGACCTGCTCACCATAAAGACCCAAGAAGGGTTGAGTTCTGGGTCAGACGTTTTGAGGAAAAAATACAAAATCGTCTCTGCGGTGCTACTCAGAGGCTTCTGTAATGTGCTCACTAAATAGATGTGAACATGTAACCACCCCTCACTTTCTATAGCTTGCCAGTGATGGACATTTATTATCTTCATGCAGTGGAATCAGGCTTTAAACTGATGTGAATCTCGGGAACAATCACTTTGTTTCTTCTTAGTCAAAATGAGTTTTAGCAGTCTGGGAGAGCAAAGGCCTTCTAGACAATTGTGTTCTGTAAATGTAACAAATCGTCTGTTGCTACTCATTTGATATACACTCTCTAGCACTAGGCAGACCAAGTCTATCCAGCACCGGTTAGGAGGTGGTTGTAGGGCAACTCGGGATAAAGATGATATTTTTCCTCTTACCCCATGTCAAGCCCCAGCCATCCCAATGGGGCTACTCAGATCTGTGCCAGTGAATTTGCTGGCACAAATCCAAACAGCCTGTTTATGGCTGCTCGGGCCAGGGTTGGGGGTTAGGATTTGGCCCTTTCTGCTCCCCACCAAAACATGCCCCTCTCCATTCCCAGAACATCCTCCCACCATCATCTCCTCTCTCCTGTGCTGGCCTGCCCGGGCCCATAAATCCGGCATCCATGGGCCAGTGCACACCCATGTCAGCCTAACTGCCTCCAGAGTAGTTGCGAATGCGCTTTACAACATGTTTGTGACACACGTGGGCCAGCGCAGGGGGCCTGGGCCAGCCTGGCGCAACCTTAGGATTGCGGACATGCTTGTAACGAGTGATGGGTGAGATTGGTTTTCCAAGCAGTCTTGGAAAAAGATGGAGTCTTTCTTAGAGTTCTCTGAGAAACCTTGGAAAGACCAGAGCAGCTTCCTTCCAGCTTTCCCCACTAAGTCCTCTCCTTTGAGGAAAGGGGTGGATACTGCAGGGGAAAGATGGCTGCTCTGGAGGGCGTCAGCATCAGCAGAGGCCTCAAAGTTTGAGCCATTGCAAACTCCCTGATTAGATTCCACGGCAGTACTGAGGCCTGGCCTCTGATATGGCTGAATGAGGACTCTTGTTATGGCAGGAGTGCCCCACCACATGCTAGCAGCATGCTTGCTGGAGGTCCTTCTTGCACGCTAGCAGCAGCATGCTGGAGGTCCTGGGATAAAACCCTGCACTGGGCCTCCTCCCACCTGACTGGCAACAATGGTGGGAGGCTTCTCCCACCATCCCCACTAGTGAATGGGGACGGGAAAATGTGTAGCAGCTGATGGACACTGGAGGCTCCGAGTGACAGCCTGGCTAGGCTGACCCCTTATGCATGAGAACCCTCAGCCAGTGCCCAGCCCCTGATGCCAGCCCTGCCATGCTTTCCCACTCCTTAACCAGAGTAAATTTTGGAAAAGTGGGTTGAACCAGCATCAAGAAGCACTATTAGGTAGTGGCAAGTATTGTGGCTGAGGTGAGCTGCTAATGCTCCACTAGAGAGAGCATTTGGGCTTGACTTCCCATTGCGCATTGTCTTCTGAGTTGGAGGAGCTGATTTCTGAACATCCTAATTCCAAATTTTATCACCACTACCTGCAAGACTGCCACTCTCAGATCAAAGGTAATTTATTATCTGATCCCCATCCCCAATGATCAAGGCAAGCTTGAGCTTATATTTACATTTCTCTTTCTCCCTCCCCAAGGCAGTCGCAAGTTTTGCTAGAACAACAAATCCATGAAATCCAAGGCCTTAAACAGGAAACAAATCGCCTGCGTGAGGAGATCAACAGTCTCAACGAAGGTGTCCTGCAGTCCGTAAAACAAATTCTAGAGGACAGCGACATCCCCAGTGATGACAAAAATGTAGGAGGCTACAAACTGTTCATTAAAGCTTCCTGCACCTTATCGCTTCCTGCTTTACGTGACAAATCTCATTATTAGCTTGTCTTTGTCATAACCATTGTTTAAAATCCCAAAGATGTACATTTAGGCTTCTTCCCATGACTTAAACCAGTGGTTTTCAACGTTTTTTGCACCAGGGCCCCTTTTTTAGGTATGACAACCTGGTGGGACCTAGGGCTGGAAGTGATGTCATTAAGCAGGAAGTAAAGTCATTGTGGTTAATAAACTTCTTGAAAGTCAAAAGAACTCCACATCCTTTTTAGAATGTTCTGAATGCTTTGTATCTAAGTGACTTTTTAGCTTTGAGTTCAGCAATTGATTCAGCACTGAGAACAACATTGTGGCTTCTCTATGCCATTGCTGATCAAGGTGATGAAGCCAAATTTTAAATAGTCCTCAGAGTATTTACATTCCTCTTCCCCTTGTGCTGAGATTCACCTAGGCATGTACATGGAAGGCGTGACATGCCCACTTGGAAAGAGACGCAGGAAAGACCCTCACATGTATACACACACCAAAATGATCCCATCGCAAGGCTAGTTTTCCTTGCAGCCATAAGCGTTGAGGAAGTGGCAGTTTAATGGGGAAGCCTCTTCCCTAGCCAAAATGAAGCTTCCAAGAAGGAGGAGCCCAGCTTTTTAAGATGGCTGCCCCAAGCTTTTCATGACACCCTGAAAATTGGTTCACGATCCCCTGGGAGGGGGGTCCCAAGGGATTGGGAACCACTGACCTAAACTGTCCTGTCATCAGTTTGAAAAGGTAAAGCCACCATGTTCTGTAAGCATGAATTAATAGGATATTGAGGGGACAGGACTGAATGCAGCTTTGATTCAATACAAACTTTGTTTATACATTTCTTGAACAATCCAATTCATTAGAACTCTTTTCAGGAACTTGGTGTCAGTTTCGGTAGAGCAGGTCTGGGTTTGCAGCTAACAAGCTCCTTCTGAAGAACTTAATGAGGAAATACATATTTCTGCTAGGAAATGTGTAGAAACAAAACAAGCTACAGAGTGGCTGATACAATCCCCATATAGTAGGTGTATAGCCTGGGCCTCCTGCCTACCATAATAGCTAGTGTGGCACATTGTATAAAGTCCTGGGTTTAGATGAAGAACCTCTAAGTTCAATTTCCCATGGAAGCCACATAAATATAATATACTGTAGCTTAACCTGGCCCATCTCAGAAGCCTACTGTGAAGATAAAATGAGATATTCCAATCTACCTCAAGACTGGGGGTGCAATCCTACCTAGAGTTAGGCATGCATAGTTAGGCCAGCAAATTTTCGCTGCTACAACGGACACCCTAAAGTATGTTTGGACCACTCTTTGTCTAGAGGCCAGCACACAGACGTTCACCATCCTCCCTGACTCAGAGAGTGGTCCAAACACGCTTTGTGGTGGCCCCGATGCCAGCCAAACTCTGCTGGCCTAACTGTGCCGATCTAAATCCAGGTTAGGGTTGTGCCCTGGGATAGTGTTCAGATACCTTCATTCCATTGTTCACTACTTGGATAGCTGATGTCTCTCATCGTATTACAGGCATGTCCTGGTATCCGCTGGGGTTCTGTTCCGTACCCCACCCCCATGGATACCTGAAATCACGGCTACCTTTTTAAAATAGAGGACACCTTTTTAAAGATAGGGGAATATCAGTGGTTTTGCTGCAACAAGGTAAAAAAAAAGATTGTTTAATGTTCCCCATCTTTTTTTAATAAGTGTCCCAGTATCTATGGATAACTGTGGATACCTAATCAATGGATACCGGGGCACATCTGTATTAAATTTCCAGCAGTCTTAGATCAACAGTGTTGATTGAGGTGGTCAGAAAAGGACCTATGAATCATTCTCCATGTTGAGCAGAAAGGACAACTTTCAAAATAGATGCTTATCACAGTGCTGGTTACTTACACATTATTGTAAGTACTGTGTATGTTGGCAAACATCAGGTGTGAAGATATCTATTACACCTATCTCAAGATCTCAGAGTGTAGGCATTTTTTATCCCCTCCCCAATAATGTGCTCAGAAACCAGTTAATCCCCTCTGTCAATTCTCTACAACAAATGACACCCTTCCTCCCATATTCCCTGTTGTCTTCACAAACACGGGGTTTCCTGAGGCAACAAGTTCTTTGGCCGTAAGTGCCCTAGCTCCATGATATTCATATTTATGAAACCGCTATGGAGAGATCCTTAAGCGCTGCTTCTCAAAATCCTTAATTTATAATTTATTGTGCAGAATGTATGTCCTGGATATCTGCCAGAGCCACTTCTTTAAAATTGCCTGTTGGTTTTTTTCCTCCCCTTCCCACAGCGAGTGTTCGCACTGATCAATATGGCTTTTAAGAAGATTTATGAGGATCACGTACAAATGGCTGATTGGGCTCAAAAAACAATAGGTAATGATACACCCTCTGTTCTTATGTTTTACCTGAATAAATTTGGCAAAGCTGCTTCCTTTCACAGCTGGCTCAAATTAAACCCTGTAAGGTTACCGTCCTCAGTTTTCCTTAGAATTAAGTTCTATTAATTTTTACCAAACATTTTTACTAAAAATAAAAAATAAAATTATAGGTGCCACTATTGATGAAGACAGGACGTCCAAGACTTTCAACCCTGAGTATGTGAAGGAGTGTTGGTTTGGATCATTTTTCATGTCTTCAGCAAAACCTCCAGATACAATTCTACAGGTACCAAAGAACACTTCTATCCTGTCATAGGTTTGAAATCGGTACATAGAAAGGTTTAGCATAGAGGGTGTACTGCCCAACCATTTTCTCTTGTATGGTCTCCTTGAATGGTTTTCTCAAGGCTCAATTTTGGCTCCAATCTTGAGGCTTCACAGCATGTTGTTGTCCTTTGGGATAAGTCAAATGGGATATGTCAGGATGGTGTTGTGGTTCAGGAATTAGACTTAGACCTGGACGATCCAGGGTCAAATCCCCACTCATCCATGAGGCTTCCTGGGTGACATTGGGCCAGTGTTCTGCAAAATTCCCTGCTGGGCCTTCCCAAGGGCCCCAATGCCCACACTAGGCTAACTAGTTTCCCCTCCAGAGCAGCCTTAGAGATAGGCAAGAAGGAGGGGGTTCACTCACCCACTGGGCCTCCTCTCTTCCAGCAGCTTTGCTTGGAATCACCAGCTGGTCAGCCTCTTCCAGACTGCCCTCATCACCAGCTTAGCTCCAGATGCCCTAACTTAGCACCACAAAATCCCACCACCAAACAATAGGCAGTCAGCTTGCCTACAATTGCCTCATCCACTTGGTGGCTCCAGGGGCATGGCAGCCCCTTAATAGTTCCCCGCAGTTATTCCCCACAATAACCTTACCTTATCCAGTCCCTTAGTCAGTCCATCCAGCACCTACCCAGTGCTAATAACCCTTCAATGATCCGTCCATCTAGCACCTACCCAGTGCCACACCTCCCTCATGCTACTCCTCCAGCACCTACCCAGGTGCTTTGCTGTAGCTCCTGCCTTCCACTTTATACTGAGGCAAGCCAATAGGTGTCTGTTGTTGGGCAGACTTTAATTCATCAGCCACACCCATCTGCACCTGTGCTAATCCTTTCCCAGCCAGGGCCCTCATCAGCCTGCAGCTGTGCTCCTGAGGCTTGCAAAGACCTGGGGATTAACCCTGTAATCCCTGCTTTATTTGGACAAGGGGCCACTGCTGATGGCCTATCTCCTTGGGGTATCTCCTGCCTCTTCCAATACAGCCATTCACTATCTCTCAGCCTCACCCACCTCACAGGGTTGTTGTGAGGACAAAGGGAGAGGAGCAACCACGTACACCATCCTGAGCTCCTTGGAGGAAGGGCTGTATAAAAATGTGGAAAATAAATAAAATAATGTTATAAGTAGTTACATTATTTCATGCTACTGCAAAAACAAAAGGATCAAGGAAGATGATAATCCAAAAAGATCTGCTGTATTCCACTTACCTGGAAGCAATTTTGGAGAATAGAGACAACTATTTACTATGCATTAATGTATATTAGCATATATGAAACCCTATTGGTAAGTCAATCATTTCTGTATAATCTTGCCAAATAAGAATTTTACTGCATGTTCGCAGTATACCTGATCAGAATTCTGAGGAGGCATTAAGTAGGATATGAATGGTCATCTCTACCCACCCACAGAAGCATATTGATACTATAATATAGTATGCAGGGCTATATTTTGTTAACTTAAGCTGCTTTCCTTTTTTAGCCAGATGTTTACCCTGGAAACTGCTGGGCTTTCGAAGGAAGTGAGGGCCAAGTAGTAGTTAAACTGCCAGAAAAAGTCCAACCAACAGCTGTTACGGTTCAGCACATCTCCAAAGTAGTCTCCCCTTCTGGAGGGGTCACTAGTGCCTTGAAGGACTTCTTGGTCTACGTGAGTATTTACTTTTAATTCAGGATGGTACTTGTCCACTTGTACATCCAGAGAACATTCATCTGGGAACCAAGAGGGATATTCCATACTTCTCATCCACGTGGACCAATGTGTGGGATACCTGCCGTGATAGATCACTGGTTAATAAGACTGGTCTACTGCCAGGATCCTCTAAGATTGGAATGAGAAGAAGATATACATTATCCTTCTTTTGGGGTGAGCCACTTAAACTTGCAGACTAGACTGGAGGAAAAAAGGAGGGTATTGTCCTCCCAGGTCCCAGCATGGCTCCACCCCTCATCCCCAAGAGGTCAGGTGGTTCCTATTGACTACACCTGGTTATACATAATTCCTTCCAGCCAGGCCTGAGTCAGGGTCCGATCCTATTGGGTCTAGCACTGGTGGTATGCTTGTACTGCCGGCAGCAGAGTCGCAAAAGTGCCAGCATTATGGGCCAGTGCCAGTAGGTACCTGGCCCCAGCACCAGGAGGACCCAGCACAGAGCCGCCCAGCAGTAAATGTTACTGCCACCGGTGGCAAGTTCTTTTTGTGGGCGGAGGGCATGGGGAGGACGGTACTGCATGTGGGTGGGACCAGCAGTGTCCTCCTCCCCCAAATCCTATCCTTCATGTTGAGCCATGCTGCCTGACATGGAGGTGCTCAAGTCTGTGCCGACACAGACCAGAGGAGGCCCACTGCAAGGCCATCACCCTTCTCCAAAGGAGTCCCCAGTGGTGGGATTCAAATGAATTAACAATCGGTTGTATGACGTCATAGCTGGAGCCAAAAAACCCCGAAGCCAGCCGAGGTAAGTGAGTGGGCAGGGCCCGGCCATTTAACTACTGGTTCTATAGAACCTGGGCGAACCCCCTGAATCCCACCACTGGGAGTCCCCAATGGCTGCCGCAGCTCCAGTTGGATGCAGCGGTAGTTGCTTTGGCACTGCTGCTCCTATGGGAGCAAGGCAGCTTAGAATTGGGCTACCCATTGGCCAGATTCTGGTCTTGCCTATGTGGATGTTCTGTTTCCCAGCATTTCAGGAACCAATCTGTCCGTTCTTCCATTTGCTACCTCCCTGCATCCTTAGTTCAGTCTCCTTGTTTTTGTCCATTGGCTGCCATAAGATCTGACTCTGCAATGAGTTCTGGATAGAGAACTGCTTCCTAGGTTTGCTTAGGGCCTTGGGTTGTCACACTGCCTGATTTTTTGTCACACTGTGGCTGATTTCGGGGATTCTCTTCTCCGATTCTAGGGGATAGAAGATGATGTAAACAAAGAAGAGATTTTGTTGGGATCGTTCACGTATGACACTGAGAAAGAAGCAATTCAAACCTTCCAAGTAAAGGTACGGTAAGAATGAAGTCAGTGGGACAGTGGCGCTGAAGAAACAAGCTGTGATGGCTGTCCTGAAAGGGGCGTCAGCCAAGTCTCTATGACAGGGGTCTCCAAACAGCGGACCATTGTGTATGAAGAATTCCTTTTCTGTCGTGAGCGGCACAGATTATTTCGTCTCATAGCTACTCCATTTTGCAGAAAGTGGTGTTATGTGTTTTTATACCAAGAACGCATTTTTATAAATTATAATTGTTTGAAAAGTGTACTAGGTAGGTGGTATAGTGTCAGCAGATGCAGCCACAGTCATTACACAGCCAATTAGGTGTTAGAAAATTTTTTATTTTATTCAGATTGGTGGTTTTTAATTTTTTTTTTCAAAAATTAGAAATGCAGAAAGCAGTGTTATGCATTTTTATTTCATTATCACTGCAAAAAACCACACCTTTGAAGAATACAGGGATAGTGAACTGTTTCTATTGGAAGACCTAGTGCTACTGAACATGAAGAAGTGATAGAAATTGTCACTTATTTTGGGGAGGAGCCAGAGACTTGAACATGGCAGTCGCTTTTTATGAGTGGCTGGGGCTTGTGTTCTTTCCTGAATCTCTGCAAGGGGTTCAGGCCCAACTCCAGTAGTAGAACTGGGTTGGGGGTAAGCATTAACATCTAGCCTCTGGATAGTGGCCAACTCCGGAGGTGAATGATGTTTGCTTGTGCCTGGGGAGCAGAAGAGACTCTGCCTTCTGGCAGACCGTGTGGACGGTCTCTGACTTGGAGAGTGACAACACCGGAGAGAGAATGATGGATTACATCTGGAAGGTCTGGAAGGTCTTCAGAAGTCTCCCTAATGAAGACAATCGTGTGGGAAGAAGAAGTGGTGTGTAGGCGTAAATGTTTAACACCTTGGCGTGAACTGCACTGGAGAGTTGGCTGCGGGCCAGTGAGGTCAGTGGAATTAAACCTGCTTAATCTTCAACACAAGATATCCACTGAAGTGCATCGCTGTTTTCTTTTCTGCTTCTGTTTCTATTTTCTTTTTGAAATGCTTTGATGTGGCGTGGGAAGCTGAAACATGGAATAAAAAAGTACTCTGTTCTATGCTGAATTTTTTGCTGCGTAGCAGATTAAACATGGCGTCGTGAGGCGGCAGAAGATTTATAATTGGAGATTATTTATTTGAAAACGGACAGTCCTATTTGCAGATCAAGAGGATTTATTAATGAGATAAGAGAACACAAAAATAGGGAGTATTTTGATTTGTATGTTTAAAGAAAGCTTGAATTTTTTACTGCGCAATTGAGTCAACATGGCGTTAATGAGAAGGAAACCGACAGATCTACAATCAAGAGTTGAAAGATGTTTGAAGCATGTTCAAGGACTTGGAGAAATGAACTTTATGGAAGGACAAGAGGAATGTGTATTTTTGAAGATGGACAGCCCTGTTTGAATTAAGAAGTTTGAAGAGAAAGAGACCATGAACAAGATATTTTTATGGTCTGCTGACAAATACAGTGAGAGTGTTTTTTTGTCAGCAGGCTCCCCTCTGGTGGCAGGAGAGGGGAAGGTTTTGACCAGATGTTAATTTTTAATGATTTGTATAATTTTTGGCTTTTTATAATAAATGGGCGGGGGGAATTTGATTAATGAAATTTATGATTTAAAAATTGAATTAATGGTATAAATAGAAATGAGGATTAAAAGGTGACAAAGTTCATTCCTTCCTGTGAGATTTGTGATAGAAAGAAATAGTTAGCATTGAGCCTTGATCTGAAAAGCAATAATTGTAGGCTTGTAATTTTGCGTCAGATTATATAACTAAGCGATTATTTTCTTTTTTTTTTAACAAAGGTACGTGATAACTCAAGCTTACATTAAGATATGATTTTAGAAAAAAAAATGTTATTAAGGCCTAATGGTGATTATGAAGTGATGGATGTCATGTTATATCTTTATGCTCTTTATTTTTATGGCGTATTTTTTTTTCTTTTCTGAGATGGGCTGTCTTAATTCTAATAGAATAAGTTATGTAACAAAGATTAATTAAAGATTAAGATTGAAAAATAATATAAGCAATATGAATAGAGATGAAGAGATTAACAGAGTGCTAGTTTAAATAGTTTGACTTCCCAGCTTCATCTATGTTTATTCTATTTCTGTGCTTTATATAGTAGGTTCTTCCCTTTTAGTTTATTATTTTATTGACTTTTACTATAAATTAGAGATAGATAATTATAGGTATAATTAACTTTTCTTATTTGAGTTTGCTAAGTAACTGTGAAATTATTGAAATTATTGAAGATTTGAATGAATAACGAAAATTGACGTAGTTTTGTGAATCATAATGATTATATCCTTTCAGATGGAATATATGATAACGGTAATTACTAATTTTTGCATTTACATGTTACTCTCGTACTGCCTCACTTCCTATTGTTTAACCCTATGTATACCCATCCTATGTAACTGACTATCCTTTACCTGTATCTTTATAATTATAAAATCAATAAAATCATCTTCAAAAAAAAAAGAAATTGTCACTTATTTTTCCCCCCTTTATATTTCAGAATGAACAGTCACAATCCTTTATGTATATAAAGTTCCATGTGAAGAGTAACTGGGGCAACCCAGAATTCACCTGCATTTATCGAGTCAGGGTGCATGGGAAGATGGCTAAACAGCTGAACCCTGTGGAAGGAGGCAAGGAATGAATATCTTCCAAGATGAATAAAAGAAAGCAGAAACACCAACACGCATCGTATTGAGCAAACCGTAATATAAAGGGCATGCCGAGCTTGCGCTGCTTTTTCTGGTGGGATGGGGTGGGGTGAGTGAAGAGGGAGGAAGGGAAGATGCAAAATTATGTCAAGATATTTAAAGCCTACAGATTTTGATCACCCCCTCTATGAAGATCTCCTGTATGTGTCCAGGACATAGATGAAGAGGCAAAGATCAGGGCAAATTAGATCAATTAGATCAGGGCAAAGTCCTGATGAAAGTGGTGAGTCAAATCCGAGGGGGCCGAACCCGCGGATGACAACAAGGGCCAACTGTAAATTTTCAAAGAGGTGCAAAAAACAACAACCCAACCCCCCAAAAAAAAGTTTATTGTAGACTAAATAGATTGATGCCGAAGCCTACAACGTCACCACTCGACGAACATATTCACAGAAAGTACATTAAAAAAAGCCATTTTAAAGTACGTCGAAAACACATCTGCTAAAGATGCAATCCTATGAACTCTTATCGGAGAGTCGTTGTTCAGTCGCTAAGTCGTGTCCGACTCTTCGCGACCCCATGGACCATAGCACGCCAGGCTGAGTAAGTCACACTTAATGAGACTTACTTCTGAGTAGACCATGCGCATAGGCTTGCCCTGTGAAAAGTGTATTGCTGAGCACACACTGCTGTGAGTAAGTCGTTCAATCTAATCGGGCATCCTTCGGAGCTTGCGCTCTAAAAGACGTCCAAAGTCTATGCCGCGCCCATAGAGTAACAATCGCAAACAATGAGAACTTCCCACTTGGAACCCGCCTTTTTGGTCCGTACTCTCGCTCTATGGGCTCTGGGCGCGGCACAATAGTGATGTCATTTCCGGTCTCCCCGCGGCTGTCCTCCTTCGACAAGGTCGTGCTTCCGTTGGAGGGGTGGGGCCAGAAGAGGCGAGTGGAAGGCCGCGGCGATGTCGCCGGGGTCGGAGCTGGAGCGCGCGGCACCCAAAGCCGTGCTGGGCTACACCCCGGACGAGAAGCTCCGGCTCCAGCAGCTGCGTGAGCTCCGGCGCCGCTGGCTCAAGGACCAGGAGCTGAGCCCGCGCGAGCCGGTCCTCCCCCCGCGCAAGCCCGGGCTGGTGGAAGGCTTCTGGGAGCGCTTTCTGCAGCCTGGAGGGCTCTGGAGGAAGCAGGTGAGGAGGACAAGAGCCCGCTTGGCTTCCTGAAGGTCAGCCCCGAAGCACAGGCAAAGCGGGGTGAACGTGGTCGGAAGGTGCCCCCTTAACCTTCCTCATTAGCCCCATCTACTCTTGGGAGTAAGTCGTATTCAGCTTATTGAGCAGACCGCTGGGAAAATTACACTTGGGGTAGGCTGAAGAAAAGCCTATGAAGGGGGGCTGGCAATGCACTGAACACAGCAGGTCTTGCTGCCAAAACAACAACACATTGTACAGCAGGGGCTGCAAAGCATGTTTGCAAGTTTCCATACACCCTGGTCCAGAAGTTGGAAGCAAGCCATTCTGCGTTAAATGACAGCTTCTGCTAGATCTTTTATTGTGTATTTTTAATGCAGGCATTTAGGGCCCAATCCTGTCCAGCTTTCTGGCTCCAGTGCAGCTGTGCCAGTGGGGAGCATGCTGCATCCCTGGTGGTGGGGGCAGTCACAAAGGCCTCTGCAAGGTCAGGGAATGTTTGTTCCCTTTCCTTCTGAATGCATTGTGGCTGCATCAGTGCTGGAAAGTTGGATAGGGGTTGACACTTAGAATACCTATTTAGAAAGGGAGGGGAAAGTCAATTTAAAAAGAGGGGAAGCTTTATGAAAACATTGATTTAGATTCAACTCTATATCTGGAGCATTACCACTATTTAGGTGTGACAGAACTCCTAGAATCCCTTAATGCTTCATGTTGCCTCTAAGAGGTCATGAGAGCCTTTACTAGTTTATTGAGACATTCAGGCAGTCCCTGCAGTCAGTCTTTTCCCTCCCTTTTCCAGCAACCACAAAAACTAAGCATTTTAACAACAAAAATTTTAGCAACAAAAATATTGTTTAAATTTTGATTATGTCTAGCTTTTTAGTAGACATAATTTAATTTAATTTAATTATGTCTAGCTTTTTTAGTAATTACCCAATAAAACATGTATAGGCCCTAATTCAGATTTTCAGAAGTGTGTATAAATATGGTATTGTGTGCCTTTGAACAAGAGGCACTTGTTCAAGTGTATTCTGTACTGTAGTCACTGTATTCTGTATCTCACTTTGCCTTGTTTGGCGAAGTTCTAGAGGGCTGAATGTATAGAATGAAGCTGGTAGTTGGCTGTATAGATTTAAAGTTGCTTTATATCTGCTAAGCAGCATCAGTGTGATGAACTCTGGGAAGAGTTGCCACCATTTGTTATGTCAGGGCAGTACATGACAGATGGAAACTTCCTATCATCACTGCATGCCCGTGCTGGGAAAAGCTGGATCTGTTGCACAGAACTTTATGCAGATATTTCTAAGCTATGTCCTCAAAGCCTCCCTTAAAAAAAATCCAGGCAGTTTGCACTTGAAACAATATGCACTGGAAACAATATCTTCTGTCATAATGTATGACAACTATGTCAGTTGTATATGGTCCACATGCAGTTCCACTACCACTCACTGTCATTCATAATCATGAATGAAAAATCAGGGCCATTCATACTCCTACAGCTTTCAGTGTTCCTCCCTGTAAATAATTTGAAATAGTTTCTCGTTTCTGAGTATGAGACTTATTTCTGTTTAGAAGAGCACAACCAATGAAGAGTGAGATATAAGCTAATTTCATGCAATTTTCCTTGTAAAGTAACTGACTAGATTTTTAAGAACACGATGTTTAAAACTTTTTGCGCTTCTTGGGATCTATTGATTTGTATGGTTAAGAAACTACTGTCGTCTGCCATGGAATCTCTGTACTTTGCAGAGGATTAAGGGATGTATTCTAGTGTACACATATGGTTCACATGGGGCACCAAAGTGGTGGAGGAGGATGAATACAGTCTGAGATTGTGTCTGGAGAGTGAGGACCCAATCCTATCCAACTTTCCAATGCCAGTGTAGCCGCAATGCATCTTCAAGGTATGGTAACAAATGCCCCCCCAGCTTGAGGAGGTCTCCCTGACTGCACCCCCACTGCAGGATGGGATGCACACCCGTTGGCATGGCTGCATCAGCTCTGGAAAGTTGGATAGGATCAGGTTCTTAGTTATTTTTCAGTGACTATAACTAACCAAAACTGCCTTATGTATTTCCTGGTATTCCAGTGTGATAGGGTCTGAAAAGAAAGCCTGTTCCTGGGTGTGTGTGTGTGTGTGTGTGTGTGTGTGTGTGTGTGTATACACACACATGGGGGTGTAATTCTAATGTTGAATTCAGATCAAGGTAGTGCCTGTTAATTGCACATAATGTAACACTGCAAGCTGCTGTGTGTATCAGATAATTTTGCATTTTTATCTAGTTAAGATTTAGGGTAATAAGAAATTATTACTTTTCTTTTTAGGTATTCAAAACCTATAATGCTGGAGCATTTCTTGTAGTTCGGCTACTTATTCCTCTTTGGGTTTCCCATTACTACGTCAAATATCACCTGTTGGTATGTATGTTCGCAGTATTTCTGGCAATACGTCTTGGTGTATACACACCATATTTTCTCTTCACATCTTCTACCTGTTTCTTCCCAGAGATCTTTAAGTTGGCTTACAAAATAGGCATGGCCACCTTTTTATTTTGGGAAGCTGGATTGTCCTGCTGGAAACTGGATTGAAATTATTGCCCCATTCGCCCCTGCCCCCAGCTTGGCAGAGATGACTGATTTCTGAGTTTCAGTGAAATCAGAGGTGCCCTCTCCTTTGCGGGAAATGAAAAATCACTGCAGAGGTGATTCTGGTGAAGCAGTTAATCTTGGGATTAGTTCCTGATGGATGGGTACTGTGATTGAGTTGTAGGTATAACAGGATTACACTGAGCACTCTAACCACTGAACTCCTCGTTCTGCGCAGCCAGTCTCTCCAGGACCCTTGGCTCACAGACGAAGTCTAGTTTTCAAGTTCAGACACTTGCAGTTTGCAAGATTGCCCAAAGAATCTCAACTATCCGTAAACCATCAACCTCAATCTTGGGTTCGAATTCAATCTCTCTCCAAAGCGTCATTTCCCATGAAAGAGTCAAGCATCAATTCTTCAGCAGAAAAAATCTTTATTTAGAATAAGGCACAGAAGAGGAAAGCCACTCCCACTGAAAGCCTGCGGAGCTGGATTCAAAGGGCTTTCCAAGTTGTAGTACACACAGCACAAACATAACAAAAGCCTATTCTAATTCTGCTAAGAAATTCTCACCATCCTTGGGACTCTGAGTGACAAAGGCTCCCGCGGCCTACTCCATGCATCAAACTGCTGAAGTGCAGACTCCTGGCCCTTGATGGATTACGACCACTAACAAGGGGAAACCTTCCTCAATTATAGGGCTTCCACGGGACCCCACGAGGGACATCCACCAATAGCTTAAATGTAACACTTTGAATATTAAAGGGCTAACCAATCCCATTTCGTGTCACGTAGACAGAAAGTTACCGGTTCTGACCCAGGTGTGGGCAATTTAGCATCTTTCTGATATCTCCTGCTCAAGGATGTTACAGCCAAAAGTCCCTTCAATTTAATTTTGCCCCAGCTGCAAACTTCTGGTGTTATCTGCACTTCAAGGTCTCCTCTGCATAGTTTCACTTTGCAAGTGTGAATAACATCACTTTCTGAGAGCCTGGCTTCTTTCTCATGGTCGCTTTGATCGAACCTTCTTGTTCATAAGGATGTGGAATTACAAATTATTTTCTAACTTCTCTAGTTAACTCTTTCCACCGTGACAGGTGCCTGTAAATTAAGAAGTGCCATTGGAGCTATGCTAACAACTGAATGTTGGGTGGTGAGATCTAGGAGATGATCACGAGCTGTGCATAAGCTCTTCTCTTCAGGAAATTGGAAGTATCCAGAAGGCCATTTGTGCCATTTGCAGCCAAAAACCTTGTATCTAGTAGCCACAGGCAGACTTGCAGTGAACCATGCAGGTTTTGTCTTTTAACTTCCCAAACAAATGGTCACTGTTGTGAGCCATGACAGCTTTAATAACTGGCTTTGGCAGGCAAGGGACCAAATACTTTCCAATACCATCAGTAGATTTATATGATTGTCAAACATGACTGCAGCAACTGTATCTTTAGTGGATGGGCCTGTATGTATACAGCCCAATGTTGTACATGCAGACTTCAGTATTGGGGAGATAGTTTACTTTTTTGGCACTTGTCATTGAGAAATTGTGGTGTACTAGATTTATTGCTCACATACATGGTGATAAAATGGCTATCGGGGACCCATTGGAACAGGATAGATAGCTACCCAATTGCTAAGCGTATACTACTAAACAGGGAGCTAGTCATATCAGATGGGAAGATGAGCCCAATATACATCCCCATGTGCAATCTCTCGCTTGTTAAATTTTAGATCCACAAAGAACAATGGCTGCTTGCAAAGAATATTCTAGCAGCTGAATGGCATAAGAGCTGCTGGAGAGTTTAAAACTGCCCTAAAAATTTTAAAAAAGACAAAATATCAGGTGGAGGGGAGGGGGAAAAGTGTAGGGGATTAATCACAACAGTATTATGTAAGTAAGTGATAAAGACACTTCCTAGAAGCCTAAGAACTCTGCCAAGAATCAGATTTATTTTTCTTTTTTGTGGATGTGAAACGTTTTATTTGGCGTACCCTTTTAGGTATGGAAGACTTTGATCATCTTAGAGAGGAGACGGTAAGCTCAGGTGCAGTGAAAAACAAGGTGTCTCAGAAAAATGTACACACATTTTTAGCTCCAATTCATGCATACACAGTTGTACAAAAACCTGCAACACTTGAATCACCCTAACAAGCAATTGAGGAGATATAAGGAATCATCCCAGCACACAGGATGTCTGTAGATCTCTTGGTCAATGGTGTATAAACACTAGTGGGGAATATTTTGAGCATTTGGGCCAATTCATTTACTAATTAACCGGGGGCCCAATCCTATCCAGTTTTCCAATGCTGCTATGCCAATGGGGTATGTGCTGCATCCTGCAGTGGGGGAACAGTTACAGAGGCCTCCTCAAGGCATGGGAACATTTGTTTCCTTATTGTGGGGCTGCATTGTGGTTGCACCAGTGCTGAAAAATTGGATAGAATTGGGCCCTGGGTCAAGCAACTGTTCTTGTGTACACCATGTGCAGTATATGTGTGAATTACAGCATAATAAATGTGATGCTATAAAGGGTGCATACATTTTCTTGCTACACCCTGTAGATCCAGACTAGAAACTAACGGGAAATCATTTAATTGTAAAAGCTTAGGCTATAAAAAATACAGCTTTTGCTTTCCTCAGAATCCTTACACTTACTATTTTCATTAACAGGCTCAGCCATATGGTATTGTTGAGTCAAAGCGCAAGATTTTTCCGGTAAGTCAAATGTTTTCATGTTTTGTGATAACTTATTTCAATAGCTGGCTGGCAGTGGCACCTTGTGGGACACTACAGTGATAGGATGATCAGCCTAGTGGGCTTTGCTACTGTGTGTACTTTTTTACAAGCTGGGAAAGTCCCTCCCACTCACTCTGTGTGTCAGGTAAGACGCTTTTAGTGTCCCACATGGTCTGTGAACCTGGAAGTGACTGGCTATGCCATCATCGCTGGTCACTTCTAGGAGCTGTGTGCTGCATATCGGGGCATCACAGGACACCAAAGATTGGAAAGCATTAGGATGAGGGGACAATTAACTACCTTCCCCAGGGTTAGCCTCAGCAGTAGCTATGGGTCAACTCAGACTTGCATAAGCTCAATAGCTGATGCAAGATTTCATTAACCCAGAAAGTTGGATCAGGCCTGGGAAGAGAGTTAGGATTGGGTGTGCACCAATCCTGCCCCCCATCCTGATCTGCCCTCCTTATCCTGTCATTGTCCTGTTCTGCCCACCCTCATCCTGTTCAACCCTTTTCCCTCCTCCATCCAACCCCCTGCTCGGGCTTACCTGCTCCAGAGGGTCTCCGTGGGTGAGCCTGCTTTGCAACTGCTATAAATCAGTCTTCGGGTGCAACACTAGTTATGCTGGTAGGGGAGGGGGATAGGATTGGGCCATAATCTGGTGTGGAAGAGTGGAGTTGGTTCATTTCTAACACACAGGATAATGTACATGTTTTGTTGTAACAGCAGTATAATGGTTGGGTTTGAACTCTTCCATGTAGGAAACAAATGTGTAATTAATTTCGGGTGTGTAATAATTGCATGGTAACAATTTTTTATGGTTTTTTAAAATGTCTTAGGGTGATACAATTCTGGAGACAGGTGAAGTAGTTCCCCCATTGGAAATACCAAGCAGCCATCATTAAGAGGTTCAGCGTCTCAAGGCAACAGGCACCTATTTTGCATACTGTAAAATATATTGTCATTCTGAATATAATTTAATTAAACAATAAAAATGACTGCAAGACTACTATAGTGTGTGTATATTAAACTGAACTTTGTATTGCTGCAGACTTCCCAGCTGTTCTGTTCAGAATAGAATGAACGCACCCGCTCACTCACTGTGGATAATTGTGTGAATTGCGAAGTTGCATTTACTGATACTGTTCCATGGTACAATTAGCAATGAATTGCTTTAATGGGAAAATTACCACACTATAAAATTCATTCCATGTTTAAAATGCACAGATGATCTCTCCACCTTGACATTGTCAATCAAGCCACAATGTTAAATGTCCGAAACAGAATTTTGTTACTTGTGGTTCTTTCTGGATGCCTTCCTATGGATTGTACCAGCATAATCCTCAGAAGTGAATGGGACTTCTCTTGATGATAGTTCTTCAGTCAGTGTGCAAAGATGGGCATTAAGAGTTAGAGGAGATTCTTTCCACAAACAGGCTGATAGGAGATTACATCCTTTCAGGGGTTGTAATTTAGTCCCACTCATCCATGCTTCTGACAGTTCAGGATTGATATTATTACTGGCGTTGTTGGAACCATCTTTAATGCCCTCAACATTTCTGTGTGGCTGTAGAAAATCTTCCTGCTTCAGTGTATCTCAGAACTTCTGTGTTTTTGTGGGGTAGTCCTTCTGCAGCTGCCACTGGGCTGCTATTCGTGTTGCATAAATGACATATCCCCATGAAAGCAATACAATGGTGAGAAGTATCTGTTGAAGGAAGATGGCATAAAATGACAGTTTATATACATGTACAGCCTGTCTTCAGGATGGATAAAGAGACATGCAATGACTTCTCCCAAGAAGCCTTGAGAACTTTTGTACATGCTGAAAACTGTTACAGGCTCACCATCACAGCTTTCAAACAGCTGGGAATCATGACAGCAAACCATGTTTAAATAAGAAGCATAGATGTGTCCTACCATTTGCTGCTCAAATCCAAGGGGCAGCCCTATCCAGGAGGCACAGATCTGAGCAAGCCCATTGGGGTGGCTGGTGCCTACACCGGGGTAAGGGTACAAACATGCCCTTGCCCATGGAGGCTCCAGCCAGCTCCTAACTTGCCCTGGATACAGTGCAGGCATGCCCGTTCTACTGCAAGTTAGGGTTGTGCGCTTAGAAATAAAAGTCCATGCATAAAGATTGGTAGCTCTAACCCTGTTGACTTGGATATCATTTGATTTCAGTGCACACAATCCTCTGTATGTTTCACTACATTCATGAGGCTTTCTAGTAAGTTTCTCTGACAGCAGCTATTTGAAATATTTTCAGTATAGTGTGTTGTCTAGCTGCCAAGACTGCAAAGTTGCAAACATCTCTTATTTTTAGGACTAAGTTTCTTCTTTCTTTTAGTTTCTTCTTTTAAATGTAGGAAAGTGTGGCTGTCCTCTTAAAAACTGAGAGGCTGTTCAAAATGCCTCCGCTACTTGCGATCCTTAGCTTTAGAAAGCATGTGGATGGAAAAAGTGGAGAATTTAATGGGTGCTGTAAGATCGTTCATAAAATATGTCACTCGGTCATGGAGGGGAAAGGTGTGTTGGTTTAAATGCAATATTGTACTTTTTTTTCGGCAGTACAATAATTTATCTTAAAATTCATAGGGGGTTACTGAACAGTACACCTTGCTTTCTGCTAACATACACATCATTTTGCTTTCTTCTAACTTCCCTTCCTTTCAGACCTATCTGCTTTGGCTACCCACACTCTCCTCTGCTGCTGCCTTTGCAACCTTTTTGCATCCCTCCAGACCTCAACTAAATGGACACTACTAGTAGTATAATGTACAGTATTTGGTAGGAGGAAGAGTCTGTGCACTAGAGTGAAGCAGAAGGGGAAATTAAGTATGATACTTTATGCAGTCTGCCCAAAGTAGGGTTGCCAACCCTCTGAGACTGGTCTAAAGTTTCTGGAAATGGTTATCAGTCTCCAGGAGACTACTGAAAACAATGCTGGCTATTTGAACAAGGCCTCCCTGGCTACCTGACACTACATCAACGTGTGAAAAAAAAATCTCCATAAATAGGTTCAGCCACACTGTGATCTACAGTTAGCTAAATTATACAGCCTAATAATTTCTTTGAATCGAAGTACGGCATTTCTGGGAAAGATTGAAGGCAAAAGGAGAAGGGGGCGGCAGAGGATGAGATGGTTAGACAGTGTCACCGAAGTGATGAACATGAAATTGGGCGAACTCCGGAAGCTAGTGGAAGACAGGGAGGCCTGGCGTGCTGTGGTCCATGGGGTCGCGAAGAGTCGGACACGACTTAGCGACTGAACAAAAACAACAACGGCATTTCTTCTCCGAGATAAAAATATAACTAAACCTCAATCTTCAGAGGCAAGCTTCAAGGACAACGGGGATAAGTTACAGGTGCTAGCAATCGCCTTCATGCCGTACTCGTGAGCTTTTAAAAGCATCTTAGGAGACCGAATAGAAACTACCGTGCTTGGATCTCATTCTCAGGCAGAAACTTGATGCCTATGCTGCCGACTTCCACCTGCAGCTTCTGGGAAAGTATCCGGAGCCCGAAGAACAACAAAAAACCGAAGAACTGAGAAAGCGGCACGACTCGCCTTACCAGGGAATATATCCACTCAAGCGTCCGCCTGTTCACTTGTGCCATTTCTCGCCCTTCTCTTAGTTCAAGTCGTTGATGTCTGTATGGGTGCAAGGAACAGCACCCTCCCGCAACTGTTTCCGGAAACAATGCAATGTTATGCCTGAAAAGGAAATCGGGAACGTAGAAGAGGTCGCCATTTTTGTTGAGGGAACTAACTCCCCCGCCCCCCAATATTCACGGACAGCCTTATAAGCTGACCGTACGCATGCTTAGAACTCCCCACCCCCAGTGTGATGCATTCCTCTGCTGACTTTTTTTTTTTAATCAGCTCCTCTGAACTCAGTAGGGCTTTGCTTGCACTTAAACATTTTGCAAATATGCCCAGGAAAGGGCTGCGATCCTGTAAGGTTGCAATCCTGTACATACCTACCTGGGCGTAAAGTCCCATTGACTTCAATGCTTCTTACAGTCTTTAATACATTTCTAGTGCAAGCCCACGCGTGTTTCCTCAGCAGTAAGCCCGACTGTATTCAAGGGGGCTTTCTCTTAGGTAAATGAGCCTAGATTGCAAGCTTGATTGGGTGTCAGTCTGTCTGATGCATGGGTACAACGAAGTAAATGTAAGTTTAGAATTGCTGTGCCGGGAGCCTCCTTTCTCTGTCTGTGAGCGCCATATTGATAGGTGCCCCTTTCCAAATTGAGATCAGGGGAAGGGGATATATCTTTATACCAAGGGTTACCAGATCCAAGCTTGGACAGAGTGCCTGTATCTTTAACCATTGTATAGCAGAGGGAATTTTGGCAGGTGCAGCTTTTGAAACCCTTCCATGATGAGCTGCACCTGCTCAAATTCCCTCTGCTATACAATGGTTAAAGGTATAGGCACTCTGTCCCAGTTTGGATCTGGTAAGCCTACCCCTAGATCAAGATACATTTCTGCTCTGTCACGGCTACAAGGCAGCTTCGGGACCGAAGAAAAACGGCTAACGCGCCGATAACACATACATGTCACACAAAACACATAAGCAGGTAGGTGAGCATGTAAGAAACGAGCGCAAGGATAAGCGGACTCGGGAAGCGGGGCGGGACAAAGCCACTCTTCTTTTTACTAACGTCAATCAGGGCCGGTCTGGTGACGTCAGGGGGCGGGGAGTGAACAGCCGTGGCCAATGGCGGCCCCGCTTTTATTTATTTATTAATTAAACTTCCCGTTGGCGTTTTCGTTTAACCCGGAAAGCGACTTTTCGCCCGTCAATTGTGCATCCGGTTTTGCCGGGGTAGGGCAGCGAGAGAGGGACCGCTGCTGTGGTTGTCGTCGTCGGGTTGGTCCCCTCTCGCCGGTGCTAATGTGTGACCCGCGGGAGCTGCGGAGCCGGGCCGTTGGCGGCAACGGTCGCCGGCGCCAGCGATCGAAGCAGGTGAGTCTGTTGGTCTTTGTGTGCGGCGGAGCGGCGCCCGCCGAGCGCTGGGGTTTCCGGGCGCTTTTCGACCTGTGGCGGCCCCGCTTCTTTCTGTCGCTCCTTAGGAGGGAGTCTCGAGGCTCTGACCTCGGGCTGCTCTCCCTGTGCGCCCATGCCTGCACTGGGGCGCCTCGCCCTCCTCTTTCAGTTGCTCCTAAATTCCCTCTCCTTACTCCACGCCTCCCTCTTCGTCTTCCACAATCTGGTGTGTTGGACAACGGGCTGCCCCGATAGAACTGGGTGGGTTTGGTGGTGGTGGGGATAAATACGTGATTTGTATAGAAATGGAGCAGTTGCGCTGTGTTGTTGAAGAACTTGGTAGGGAACAAGTAGTTTCCTAAGAAGGTCTTTCTAAAGACCACCTTCTCTGGTTTGGGGCAGGATTTCTTTCTCACCCGCCCCTCCCCTGAAAGTAGGTGATTTAGACTTTAGGTCTGCCACTCAGGTTTTAGCCTCTCTCCCCCTTTCCCACTCTAGAACATTTGGTTGTGGTGAGGGAGATGACACTACACAGACTCAATGGTACAATCACTAAGACTGTCTTGTTGAATCAAGCCAATGGTCCATCTGCATTAGGCATGATGATTAGGTAGGAGAACAGGAGTATATCCTTATTTGTATTGGTCCTTAGCCTACTTTAACATTGAGATTGATCTGAGCAGTGGATGATGATACTTAAGAATGGCAAACTTGCAGGTCTGTAATTAAATGGCTTGTGGGATCTCAGCTTCCCCTCTCCTTCAGAGGCTTCATTGATGGCAGAGAAATGGTAGTGGAGAGGGCAATTTGTTTTCCCCCCCATCTTAGCAATAAAATGTGGGAGTTCCCTTCTGCCAGCAGTCTTGTATTCTCTCTCTTTTGTCGCTGTCGGGGCTTTCAGCTATTTCTGAAGTTTGGTGCTTTCTCTCTGCTCTATTAATGGGAGGTGGTGGCTATCAGTTTGCTGTCGGAGACACCAAACTGAAGATCCATGGGGAAATGTGGAAGGGGTATCTAACTGGAAATCCCACCCACCCCCAAATATATGAAGCTGTTTAACCAGACCAGTAAAGTATGAGGGGTGTATTAGCTTGTTCTCTCTGTAGTGTATGGGATAATTTGGACAAGAAACCAGAATTGGAGGATGTGAACTTCATGACATATCTCCACAGAACCTAATTTCACTCCCCAGACACCTTAGGATGTTAAAAGGCACTATCCCTTTACAACTGAATCTTTGGAGAGATGACTAGCTAGGGTTGGTGGAAAGATGTATCTCCAAAGATCTCCTAAGGAAACTGTCCTCCGCTTCAGAGTTCTCCAATTCCTTAAAAGCGTATTGGCTGGTGGTAGGAGAATCAGTTTGTGTGCATTCCCACACTGCAGTCCCATCCAACATACCAGAAACCAGTGGTTCTTAATTCTTTTAGCACTGGGACTCACTCTTTAAAATGACAGTCTGTCCGGGAACCACCAGAAGTGATGTCATGTTCCTGCAAGGCCTTCCCCATGCCATGCTCAGCTTTCTATGTCTCCAGGGAGTATTAACATGTTCAGTTCACATCACTGTGGTGTGTGTGTGTGTGTCATTTCTTTCTTTAAAGCAGGGGTCTCCAAATTATGTCCTGGGGGCCAAATCTGGCCTGCCACAAGATTTTATCCGGTCCGCAGCATTTGCTAATGTTCGACATTTTTACTCATTCTATACTATTTCTCACTTTAAGTACGGCATTGTTTCTTTATAATTGTAACGTTTCTCTTTTATTCTGAAGCACTTCATGCTGATTACAAAAAAAGATCCAAGTAAAACGTATTCATTCATTTATAAAACTTACGACCCGCGAAAATGTGTAAAATATACAATGTGGCCATCATACTGAAGAGTTTGGAGACCCCTGCTTTAAACTGCCGGATCTTCTTATTGCATACCTGAGAAGCCTTGATTGTAAAGGTAACTTGAAGATAATCCTTCAAACATTGTGGTAGAAGTTTTGCTGTGCTACCTAGTGCCAATTGACTGATTTGGGTTAACAGTGTATTGCGAGTTGGAGTTTGCTGTGCATTTACTCTTGTTATGTTCCATTCATTTGTGTGAAAATGCACAAGCAAAAATTACAGTACTGGTTAAGTGTTATGGCTTGGTATGTGTGTTTGGTTGAATTATTGAATCTTCCTAGAAAGTATCTCTTTAAAGAGAGTAGAAGCATAGTAGAAGTATTGATGATTTAAGATGAACTTTTCTGATCTCTTTCCTTTTGTTAAATACTGTTTGAAGTGTTGTCACTAATAGCCTTTGCAATAAATTGAAAGTCTAGCATGGCATAGATCTGAGGTAGGTTTCCAAACCTGGGAGTGAGTGGTGAGCAGTTGGTGAAGTGAGTGGGCAAGTAATGTGGCAAATGGCCTAACTCTATGGTCAGCTGCACACCCAGATTGAGGTAGGCATTGGAGCAAAAGATGGGATCACCCTGGTGAATTTATTGACAACATTAATCTGAGGGACAGTTCCTTTGTGGAATTTTTGAGGGTTGGAGGACAATGGAATGACGATCGTTGATTGTATCTAGCCAAGAGCTGCTGTTTAGGCAGAGACATAGTGACTAACTATGCACCTAACTAGCTCTCCATCGTGAAGCAAGGATTTGTGCACAGCATCTGAAAGATGATCTGGCTAAATGTTAGAGTAATTGCATCTTGCATATGTGTAGCTTGGCAATAAACCCCAGATTTATTTTTCTTGATGCTCAGTACTTCCTTGCTACTCATTTGCTTGGTACTGCTCCTTAGGCCTGACTTGTTTTTGACTTGGGCATTAAATACTGTTGCAATTGAATTGTATGAAAGTATGAAGTCCAACAAACTGCCTCCCATATCTGGGAGTAACAAAGAGATCCTGAGTTCTAACAAGTAGGAATATATACGTTCAGGGTGGGTATAGCGCAAACATGTTAAATACACTCATGTATTCAAAGCAAAGCGTTCAGTTTTCAAAAAAATTGTCTGGCTTGCATCTGAAATCTGGAAATAACTTTCAGACACTTTTCCCCCCCCTCCAAAATGGTTTTATTTTCTACTATACAGTAAAGGGAAAAGGGAAATGTTTATACAAAAAGGGAAGGGGTAGTAACACAAGGTATACACAAAAGGTCATGGAGAGATTACATCCATATATTAAAATCTACTTTAATTACAATGCATTTCTTCAGCAATTATTAATAATATGATACTGCCAAGCCTCATATAATGTTAAGCAAATGTATCCATCAAAGTTAATTTATTAATCTATATTAGTAGTCTTAATTTTCCATTGTCTGTCAGTGTAATCCAGTCTTTAAAATTATTTGGAGCCAAGAAGTTTCAACAGGAAAATATTATCATTGACGTCAATTCTTATCTTATGCTGTTCCTGATTCTCATTGGCCCCTTTTCTCTCCCTTGTTTTGACTAAGAGTTATCTCTGTGCAAAAATCTGCAACAGAGGCTTGACTACAAATCCAGATGAAAACATTCCCAACGCCGTCCGTGATCTTTCCTAACGAGGCAGACAACATTTGCCTGCAGTCCACGTTGGTGGTGCAGGAGTCTCTCACCCTTCTGCTCCAGGCTCCCAGCATCCTGAGATTGCCATTCCCAGGATTTAGTTGGCAAATGCCTATGCCCTGGGTTTAGCTGGCAAATGCCTATGCCCTGGCGAGAGTGCGGTCCCTTCTTCCCCAGTGGAAGAAGCACGACCATCCATGCTGGCTAGCCCTGCCTCTCTCACTTTCAGACACTTCTGTGGACCATTCTGAGGCCCAGCCCAATCCGGGGGAGTCCTTTAGGGCCTCCTAATGAAGACAACCACCACCACCAAGGTTTCAGACATTTTTGCATAATGACCAATAGTTTAACAGGGTTCAGAGAATGTTATCTTGTTGTTAAGCAATTCATACCTGTACAGGGGACAACAAAGCCATAGGTTTTTGTTTGCCTGACTAAAAAAGGGCACTTGCAATTCAGTTCTATGCATCTGTGTTTTTTTTTGCAGGCATTCTCCCAAGTAAGTTTACATAACAGTTGTTGTCATATTGAGAATGCAATCCTAACCTGTGCTGGAGCAGGCAGGCCAGCTGACCTGTCCTGTATCTTAATGCAGGCTTGGAGGCAGCAGCAGCTGACTATGGGGCAAGGGGATATGGCGGGGTAAGCCCCAGCCAGCCTTATGTGGCTACTTGGATCTGCCCCCAAAATAGCAGGTGCAAATCCACACAGCCAGGAGCAGCCGAATTGGGGCCTCCCAGCCTGGGGACGTGGGTGGTAGATATGGCCTAATGGCCCTGTCCCATCTCTGCCCACGGGTCTGCCCTCTCTCTGCCCCATTATGCCTCCCACCCACCTCCGGCATGCCCTCAATGTGGGCCTGCACCATCAGAACTAAGCCAGTGCACAGCCAATGCAGCTGGTGGGCTGCGCAGCACATGTGTGCTGGCGCAGCTGTCTGTGCCAGCCCAGCCACTGAATCCAACACAGACACGCCTTACGGCACATTTGCAACAGTGCTGGTCCGGTGCAAGAGCGCTGTGCCAGTGTAATGCTGGGTTAACATTGCGCTCTTAGTCGCATCGAATTCCTTAACATAGGAATTCTGGAATTATTGTTAATAATATTATTTCTGTTTTTCCATTGACTTCAATGGGATTGAAACCCAAGTCATCCTGCTTGGGATAAATGAAATAACAATTCATTGTATTTCTTGAAAGAGTATCCTGCAATTGTCTGAATTTCCAGTGGTGGGGGATGGGAGGCAGGAGAGTTAGTGGAGGAGGGAGTATGCAACTTAAGTCAGTTGAAGAGGGATTCTTTTGTCCTAACGAATCAGCTATCCATGTCTAGCTCTACAGGAGAACTAGTTTAGCACTGGTTTTGATCAGCAGAAATTAAGTCCCATGTACATTCATGTTGTCTTTCTTTCCAGAATGTGGCCTCGTCCGATGACTTCGCAGTGGACAGCTTATCGCCCAGAAGTGGCACAAACAGATCTCATCAGGCCCTGCCTGTGGATGCATCTCCAGATTCTAAATGTCCAATTTGTTTGGACAGGTTTGAAAATGTTGCATCTTTGGATCGTTGCGGGCATAGATTCTGCTTCCGGTGCGTGCAGGAATGGTCAAAAAACAAGGCAGAATGCCCACTCTGCAAACAGCCCTTTCACTCGATACGGCACAGCATGAGGTCCAAGGATGACTTCCAGGTGTATAACATTAGATCTTCAGAAACGGACTCTTTTGCTAATCCTGACGGGAGGCGATTCCGCTACCGGACTACGTTAACGAGGGAAAGGCGCACCTCTGTTTGTCCCCGAAGAACTTCATCGGCTCGAAGAACAGTGTCTCCTCCAGATAATGGGATCTTGTTTGAAGGATTGTCAAGTCAACCAACAAGGCACAGAGACGCAGAGATGCACCAGATGATTAGACGCCTTGCGTCAAGGAGGCAGGCTTGCTTGGAGGGCAGATCAATGCGACAGATTCAAGAACAGGAGATCATCAATTTCCGAAGATCTCTGTATCGCTCTGGTATCCGTGTTAGAAGCATTGAAGACGGAGGCCGTTACAGAGACATATCAGCGGAATTTTTTCGACGGAATCCTGCCTGCCTTCACAGACTAGTTCCATGGCTAAAGCGGGAGCTTACAGTTCTGTTTGGTGCTCACGGGTCACTAGTCAATATTGTACAACATATAATAATGAGTAATGTGACTAGATATGATCTGGAGAGCCAGGCATTTGCCGAAGATTTGAAACCTTTCTTACTCCATCGCACCGAACACTTTTTACATGAGTTTATCAGCTTTGCCAGATGTCCTTTTAACATAGAGGCATACGATCAGCACGCAATCTATGATTGTCCCGCTCCATCATATGAGGAAGGGAGTCGCTCCGAGTCCTCCATTATTACAATCTCTCCAGATGAGGCGGAATCAGAACGCAATGGCTTCTCTACTGGGATTGGTCAGGCACTTTGGGATGATGAAACACCAGGCCCATCTTATTCCAGCTCAGACCAGGTTCATGCTCCTGTATCTGCCACGGTGGATTCTTCAGAAAGCTCTGATGAAGAGCCCTCTGCAAATACAGTCTTAGCTGGATTACAAAGACAATTACAGGGTAGTGTGGAGGCAAATGGCGACAGTGGTGATTCCTCTGACAACTGTGTTATTGTTGGCTATGTGAAACCATTAGCAGAGAGAACACCTGAACTTGTTCAGCTTTCTTCAGACTCTGAGGAATCCATTGATGGGGGAACAACGGAAGATGTCAAGAAAGTAGAGCCCATCCAGTGTCATAGTTGTAGTGACACTGATGTTAGTGGATACTCCTCACCCTTCTCCGTTGGATCCAGGGATGATGTATCCCCTTTTAAGACCAGTGCGCCATTCTCAAATAAGATAAAATCCAAGAGAAGTGAAAGGAAAAAAGCTCGAAAAAAGGAGTTTGATGGTCAGACTTTGTTACCAAGTTCACCCACAAAAAGAGAAGATGATTCTGACTACAGATTATCCAGAAAAAGAAAATCTGATCCGTATGCACACCGTTCTCACAGCAGAGAGCGCCATGGCCTAAAAAGTAAGAGAAAACATCATAGCATGGAAATACAAAAAAAGAAAAGAGATGGCAGCAGGCATAAGCATAAACGGAGCAAAAAGAGATCGAGGACCCGAGACAAGAGTCTGTCTCGAAAAAGCCAAGATCTGCCTCTGAGCAGTGAGAGCGTCGTGTCTAGAGAACCAAGCAGATCCCGATCCCGCAGCAATGAGTATAGCAAAAGGAGATCGGCGAGCAAGCACAGCGACTATTACTCAAGAGACGATTACCAAAGCAAGTACAGGTGGGAATATACTATTTACAGTAGGAATACATCCCGAGGTAATTATGAATCATCTTACAGGAGATGGACTCAGACCAGAGCTCGCTATTCAAGGCAGTCCACTAGGCCAGACTATGGAATAGAGTCCTTTTCTGAACGGACAAATAGTCGCAATCCAAGAGGTCATAATGACAACAGGTGTTATTACGATGAAAGATACAGATCAAGGAGTCGATCCAGCAGCAGATCTAGGAGTCCTCCTAGGGGGTCTGATCGAATGAGATCCGAAAAGCCCAGTGGAAAAAGGAAGTACAAGACTCGTCACTTAGAGAGTGCACACAGAGGAAATGAAGAAACCTCTTCTACAAAGAAAGAACGGGCTCTTCAGAAATCTTTGCCAAAATGTATGGACTCTTACAAAAAGACAACCAGCTTTTCAGAGCGACAACTAGAAGATGAGATCTTACACAAAAAAAGAAAGAAAAGATCAAGAAGCCCAAGTGTGGAGATTATTTATGAAGGAAAAGCCACAAACACCACAAGACACCATAAAAAGAAAAGGAAATCCCATAAAAGCCATATTGGCTATTCTCCATGTTCTTCTCCTGTTGTAATTACAATTGACAGTGATAGTGATAAAGACTTTGAAACCCAGGACAATACTGAGTGCGATAGTAGTATTTCCTGGCATTCCACAGTTCAGCAAAATGAGAGAGACACAGAGTCTCCTTCATCCCCCATAGAATCCCAAGACTGTAGTTATCTCCAGACAGATGAAATAGAAAACATTGACAAGGACTGCAGTTGTCACAGAACTGATGAAATGGAAAATATTGACAAGGACTGCAGTTATCATAGAACTGAAACAGAAAATATTGACAAGGATTGCAATGTTACCACTACTAGGGTGGATGTAGGCGATGAAACTCCAAGTGGCATTCCGCAGCTGGAAGGAACAGCCAATGGACATGAATCTACTGCGACAGACAATACTTCTTTTTGTGCAGGAAACCCACCTAGCAACAGAGACAGAGTTTTGCAACCAGTTTCCAGCTGTCAGAACATCTTTGATGTTACAGGTGCCAAAGACTCTGCTTGAAAATTGACCAGAACACAAAGTGTAACTTTTTACACAATTGTTTTTAAATGGGGGGGGGGGACCATTTGATTCCATTTTTCCTAGAAGCCGCCTTGTGCTTTTTAATGGAAGTCTTATGGGATTACTTCTATGTGAAGTATTTCATAGCTTTTGATTTTTTCAAAGTCCATGGAAAAACAATATTGCTAGTACCTGTGATCCCCTTTTCTTCAGACTGTATATCTTATATAAATGTCTTATCTCCTCTGTTGAACAACCATACCTTGATTTCCCCTCTGTAATGTGGTTCTGATATGTCTTTTTTAAAATCTAAAGCTAGAAAATGATTTTGATAGATTTCTTTATTTGAGAAAAGGAAAAATCCATTTAATTTTGCAATATCATTGTATATTTCACTTTGTTCGATTCCAGTAAGGATTGCTATAAAAAGATTGAGTCGGACTTCCATTTAAAACATGTGTTCCCAAGAATTTCAATAAAGACTTCCTTGAAATGGTTTAAATTCAGACACGCTCTTTACCTTCATAGCACGTTTTTCCTCCAGTTTGTGACGACATGCTGAATGCTGCTAGGAACAATTTCACCACACTCACAAAACTAATTAGAAAAAACAACCAAAGGTCCCCAAAATATTCACTTTGGGTTCCCTTTGAGTAACACATGTATGCAGATCTTCCACAGTGGTGCTTTGATAGCCTATACCAGGGGTATAAAACTCATTTCATAAAGCAAGATGGATAGCATTTATGATGGCTGCTGTTGGCTAGAAGTGATGTTATTAAGCAGGAAGTGATGTCATTAATCAGGCCATGACCAGAAATAAGCACGTTTTTCTCCAAAGGACTTGTTAGTTGTAAATGACAGACGAGAACATTTGCAAATCTTGCCCATAATTTCAAGATATAGAGACCCAATATCACACAGGCCATTCTTTCAGTGGTGTCACTTAGCTGGGAGAGGCTGATGGTGGTGCTGGGAAAGCCCAATTATCACACAGGACAGATAAAAATCTTCTGTGGGCCTTATGTGGTCCATGAGCCTTATGGTTGACACTCAATCACTAGTCACTAGTCACTAGTATTTATATACCGCTTTTCAACATAAAGTTCACAAAGCGGTTTACAGGCAAATAGTAACATTACAGTTAAATGGCTCCCTGTCCCAAAAGGGCTCACAATCTAAAAGAATGGAGAACACCACCAGCAACAGCCACGAGAAAGACACTGTGCTGGGGTGCAGAGGGACAATTGCTCTCCCCCTGCTAAATATAAGAGGACACCACTTGAAAAAGTGCCTCTTGCCCAGTTAGCAGGGTCCTGATATATACCTGATATATACCATACTCCTGATATATACCATGAAAAACTACTGTGGTATTGATATTGTCACAGTTATAAATTGGCTTTTTTCTTTCTGATTCACTTTGCACTTGGAACATGGCTAAGAAATAACCCAACTTACTGCTGCATTCTCAAGAAAGCAGCAGGCTCTGGCATCACAATGACAGCCCTTCAGGCCATGATATCACTTCTGGTGGGTCCCGGACAGATTGTCATTCTAAAAAGTGGGTCCCAGTGCTGAAAAGTTTGACAACCACTGGCATAGGAGATTTCCTCTTCTCCCTTTTCCCACTGATTAGGACTACTGAGAAGGGTTAATGGAGGACAGGGAGGCCTGGCGTGCTGTGGTCCATGGGGTCACGAAGAGTCGGACATGGCTTAGCGACAGAACAACTGAGAAGGATGCGTGAGGGGGATATGATTGAGGGCGCAATCCTAAACTGGAGTTAGGCCAGCAAAGTTTGGGCAGCATAAAGCACATTTGGACCACTCGTGGAGTGAGGGAGGATGGTGCATGTCTGTGTGCTGGCCTCTCTGAGAGTGGCCAAAATATATTTTACGATGTCCCTTGTGCCGGCCAAACTTTGCTGGCATAACTGTGCTGGTATAACTCCAAGTTAGGATTGTGCTCTGAGAAGTACAAAATTATGCAGGAAGTAGATAGAGGGATGCTCTTTTTACTCTCACACTGGAGATGTTGCGGGAGTTGGAACATAAAAAAGAAAATATGTACCCAGATTGTAATTAATCTGTGGAACTCCTTGCTGCAGGATGTGGTGTTAGTGTCTGGCCTATATGCCTTTAAAAGGACAGATTTTTGGAGGAAAACTCCATCACATGATGGGTGTGTGTAGTCTGAAATTAGCTAGTCATTCATTATGAAAGCTGGGTAGGAATTTTTTGCTGTCATCTGAATTGGCCATGGATGGCAGGACTTTCTTTTCCTACCCCAGACTGGTGAGGAAGGGACAATGTGTTCATGGCTTAAAAAATGGTCAGTTGCGTTTAATAAAGTTAAGCCCAAACTGTAGTCTGGTGCCTTCATTGCGGGGTGCAAGGGTATAGGCTACCTCAGAATGCCAGATGTAGGCGAGTAGCAGCGAGATACAAGTATCTGGTTGTCTTGTGTGCTCCCAGAGGCATCTGGTGGGCCACTGTGAGAAACTGGAAGCTGGACTGGATGAGCCTTGGCCTGATCCGGCAGGACTTTCTGCACAAATTGAATCATGTAGGAGGGGGACTGATTTATACAGTGGTGTCAGAAGTGGTCCACTGTGTTCTGTATTTCTGGGGATCTTGGTTCTTCCACTAATATCTGGCTTCATCTTCCATTGCACCTTGGCCTGTGTATGTTATGTATCTCCTCCTTGTTGGCTTACATGGTGCAGTCTGATTAAGAGCTCAATCCTATGCACATCTTCAGTTTAATATTAATTCCCAATTCTTCTAAAAGGGATCTAAAGAGGTCTGAATGCAAATAAAATGCTTGCCTATAAACTGACTGAGAGAGATGGCAGTTGCAAGTAAGCTTATAGGATTGTAGCCTTAAGTTGTATGCTTAAATATATCATACTAGACTCAGTGGTACCAAAGATCTTAACTCTTTCTTCTCAAGTCTATTGTCAGTAGAATCCACATCACATACCAGGTTCCAAAAGCATGTGGTTAATTTTGCAGTGTGTGTCCTCTAGTATTCCTACAGTACTGTCTTTGGTTTAAGCCCATGAGAGATTTGCAAAAGCAGAAGGTAAAAAAGGTAATGGTTTCCCCATGACCGAATGGTCTAGTTGTGACCGACTGTAGGGGGCGGTGCTCATCTCCATTTCAAAGCCTGTAGAGCTAGCATTTTGTCAAGGACAAGCTTCCGTGGTCATGTGGCCGGCATGACTACGCCGTAGCACACGGAACGCCGTTACCTTCCCACCGAAGTGGTCCCTATTTATCTACTTGCATTTAGGTGCTTTTGAACTGCTAGGTTGGCAGGAGCTGAGACAAACAACGGGAGCTCACTCCATTGCACAGTCCAGTTGCACTTTCCTTCCAGTTAGAAAGCCTAGCAGCAGTTTTTTAACCTGCTGCGCCACCACGTCCCTGCAAAAGCAGAAGCAAGCCTGCAAATTTGCCCTATTAAAGAATAGTTTTTGTGTGAAGGCTCCTGAACTATTCTGCTGGCGGAATCTATTGGATCTGCCAGCAAAAAACAGTATCAAATATTCTATTTTTGAGCAGATTATTGTGGTGGGGATGGTGTCCCAGCTCAGGAGGGTCCAGGAGGAAGCTGATTATCTAGATTCATTCCAAGCTGGGATTCAGAACTAAGATAGCCTTGGTGATGTCCTGCACTATGGAGTGGCCCGGGGGTGGGGTGGGAGTGCATCCCTGTTAGTCCTGCTGGACCACTTGGCAGCTTTTGATCCTACAGCTTTTGTCCTTCTGAGTCAGTTGGCTGAGTTGGGGCTTGGAGGCACTGTTCTACATGGGGCTGTCTATGTTTGGAAACTGCGGCTAGTATAGAACGTGGCTTCCTATGTGGTTATTCTCTTGGAGTTAAGAAATGCTCCCTCTTTGAAGACCTTTTGAAGAGGCCTTAAGTCATTTTTATTTGGGGTAGCTTTTTGATGGTGAAGGAGCACTTCCTGTTCTTAACGGCAATAATCATGCTGATAGCACAGCAATCATTCTGATGGCACATAAGGTAATTAAGCTATGGAACTTCTTACCACAGGAGGTGGTGATGGCATCTGGTCTAGGTGCCTTTAAAAGGGGATTGGATAGATTTCTGGAGGAAAAGTCCAACTTGGGCTATAGGCTATGATGGGTTGTGCAACCTCCTTACATTAATAGGCTACTTCAAAATGCCAGGTGCAAGGGAGTGACAACATCTTGTCTCCTGGGCTCCCTGAGGCACCTGGTGGGCCCATGGAGGTATTATAAGAAACAGGAGGCGCCCTGCCTTAAGAATTAATAGGAGCGAATTGAAGCCAGGGGGCGGGCTTAGCAGCCATGTTGGTTGACTCAAAACAATCCTTATTCCAAGCATTTCAGATTGCTTTGCTCGTACTGTTTAGGACGGAATAGTTTACTCCTGAAATAAAAACTTACAAAAATAAAAATGTGTGATCGTGTAGAAACATTATTGGTAACCTTATTATGATTTAATATGCAATTACAAGGTGAAATTCCTCATAATTATATTACTGAACATACCGGACGAAATGCTGTCTATTTTAACTCAGACTGCACTATTTTGACAGACTTTATTTAAATCTACACAAGCAGAAATAAAGTGTGAATGGGAAGGAAAGAAAAAAAAGGGGAGGGTGGGCAAAAATTAGATAAATATATAGGAAAATTACATTAAAATCTCTTCATAACACAAGTAGTTGTCAATATGAGAATAATTCATTTTTACTTCTAGACTATTAAGAGTATTTTTTTAAACTTCTACATTCACCCCCCCCCCAATAAAACAAATTCGGTTAATGTTCAGAATTTTGAAAATATTACAGTAGAAAATGGAAGGTGGGAAAAAAAGTGTAAACGGGAAGGGGGGAAAAAGGATGGGGGGAAATATTTTTTTTTCCTTCTAGACCATTAACAGTGGGTGTCTGAAAATGGTGAATAAGACTGCTAGGAACAACAAGAAACTACATAGCTTCAAAAATAATGCACTCACTGTTTCAGTTAACGGTAGTTTTATTGAACTGACATAATGCGAATACATGAATCTTTCCGTGGAAATTAAATCCCATTTTTCGTACAGCGATTCACACACCTGTATGCAGAACACGCAGGCATGATTAAAAAGGTTGATATTAACTTTTACACACGTGCAGGGAGATTTTTATTCGTGAATTTGCGGCAATCCTCCTTGGCGGGAAAGATATGGGTCAGCCATATTTGTTGACCCATGGCTTCAAGAAAATGACGTCATGCCGCCTCCTGTTTCTTATAATACCTCCATGGGTGGGCCACTGTGAGACACAGGAAGCTGGACTAGATGGCCTTTGGCCTGATCCAGCAGGGCTCTTCTTATGTTCTTATGCAAAGTGGCTGGTTGGATTTTAATTTATGCTTTTAAAACTCATGGTGAGAAAGAAAAATTCACCTTGATGTTTATCTTTACAAGTAGGTAGGCACTGCAATATCAGTCTTTGCCTGCAGTTACAGCCCCAGAGAAAGAAATGCATTCAAGTTGCTGGGACAACTGGGATCTGCCCTCTAGACAGTATCTCAGAATCCTCTGCATTGTGCAGAATTGACTGGCAGATGAGCTTGGAAGACTTGTGGAGGTTGGCACAACTTCCTTGAACTGGAAATGATTACATTACATAATAGCAGTAGGCTCAGGGAAATGAAAGTTCCAGTCTGGTGTTTCACTTTCTCTTTCTCAGATAGGAGCAATACAAAGATGATGAAGAGTCATGTGACACATCTGCAACTAACATTCAGTAGATTAAAGTACAGGGATGCCCCAGGATCCACTGTTTCAGTTACCCATGGATACCATTGATACTGGGATCCTTATTAAAAAGAGGATTAAAGAAATTAATCCTTGAGCATTATCGAAATCTCTTTGTTTACTCTGTTGCAGCAAAACCACTGATGTTCTCCTATCCTATTTTTAAAAAGGTGTCCCCAGTATCCACGGTTTCAGGTGTCCACAGTAGGGTTTGGAACAGAACCGCAGCAGATACTGGGGCATGCCCAGTGGTGGGATTCAAATAAATTAACAACCGGTTCTGTGACGTCATAGCTGGAGCCAAAAAAAACCCCAAAGGCAGCCGAGGTAAGCGAGGGGGCGGGGCCCAGCCATTTAACAACCGGTTCTATTATATAGATCCTGGGCAAACCCCCTGAATCCCACCACTGGGCATGCCTGTATAAGAGAAATTGTGCTTGGGTGTTCTAGTAATACAGGAGTGGAGGAAGGGAAAGAGAAAATGTTGGGGGGAGGCGCTTCATGTGGAAAAAGCAATTAAGTGCTCGATCCTATTCAACTTTTCAATGCCAGTTCCATCAGGCAAGGGAACAAACATTCCTTTACTTTGAGGGGCTTCTGTTACTGCCCCCCCCCACATTATAGAATGCAGTGCATGCCCTGTTGACACAGCTGCATCAGTGTTGGAAAGTTGGGTAGGGTTGGACCTAAGGGCGGACATAATGGAGACTTATGAAAATTATGCTTGAACGTTCCCCTTTATAAGTCGTTTGGCTAGAAGCCCTAGCTGCCACTCGTGGCTTATGAAGGGGATATGTGATGGCGTCAGCGGTATGATGCAATATCAATTCTATTGTATTATCAGCCAGTGGCTCCCAATCGAGCTGCTGATGAGAGCACATCTACAAGGACTAGTTGAGAAGTTGGCAACCCTTTGTTGGGAGCGGGGGAAGCGGCAGGGGACGTTTCGGTTGACCCAAGAGCTGGCATCTGAACGAGAACGTGGCCTTCCGCCCTGCCCAGTCTTTCCCCAGCGATTAGCGGCCAATTCAAGCCCGAGGCGGTTTTCTAAGGGCAACGAGCCCGCAAACAATTCCCTCCCTGGCACGGCTATGGCCGCCTGCGCCCACACTTTCGTTTCCGTCCTCCAGTTTCGTTTCCGATCATCGGCTTTTCCCGGCTCGCAACGTTCGCCGGCTCTCTCTAAACCTCGTCGCAATTCGACGCTTTCGGGACACGAGGCGGGCGGGGTGAGCCGGGAAAAGCCTGCTCTTTCTCTGCCTGCATTCAAGTAGCTGACACCGCGGCAGGCACAGTTCCCTCGCCGGTGTCTGCGCGGTTCACGGAGCCTCCGCGGCGCGTAGAACGAGGGGATCTTTGGGAAGGGGGCAGATCAGAGCTGGAGAGAGCAAGATGAGCGAACAGGAGAAGGGGAGCCTGCGCCTCTACAGAGTGTACATCCAGAAGATCCTGAATCCTGCCTACGTCATGTGCTACATGAAGGAATGGCTCGCGGATGGTGAGTGAAAAGCAGGCAGGTCTCCACTCCCCGTCCACCACCCTAACCCTACAGTTTATCAACCAGTAGCCCCGCCCCCCCGGACGGGCCTCTCTTAATGCTGCGGTTTATTAACTCAGTGTAGCGCCGATATCACAGCCATTCCGTTCTGCTCGTGCTGTAATGAATCGACTCGGGTAGCCCCCTTTACCATGGTTTTCGTTGCCTCCCCCTGCGTGTGCACGTGGTTGCAGCTAGGTCGGGCGGAAAGGACACCCCCATCACGAGCCTCACCAGGCTGGACCCACCCCTCTACCCTTACCTCGTGATTCCATGGGGTGGGCTTAGGGCAGGACTTTGCCTCTGGGACCCCAGCAACGCGTTGCTTGCAGGCGTGTTATCTGTGCACACGTTGCAGTCGACTTAACACACATTTGCATCAGATAAAAAACAGTTGCAGAATAACTTGATTAAGAATTGTATTCTGCAGGTAGCCTGCTGTTCCGAAGTAGCATCATCTGTACAAGGGAAAGAGAAATGAGCTTCCTCAATGTCCCCTTTCCAGTTCTCAATTTACTCTGTAAGTTTGTATCTGAGTTGGAGGACCCCACAAGCAGGGGCGGACCTAGTCAAAATGGCGCCCGGGGCACCCAATAGAAGTGCGCCCCTACGGGAGCCCAGGTCTACCCATTAGAAACGGCCGCGGGTAGACCTGGGCTCCCTGTAGGTCTACTGGTGGCTGGTCCCAATGGGCAGATCTGGGCTCCGGAGACAGATTGTGGGTCTGGTGGGTCCAAGACAGATTGTCATTCTAAAAAGTGGGTCCCAGTGCTAAAATGTTTGAGAACCACTGCTCCTTTGGGACCTACCTAGCTTTATGAGACTTTTTAAAAGTGTCCCCTTATCTGCTACTAAAGCCTCTGTTTTTGTCCTTTTTACTCTGGTGGATAGTCCCCTTCTGGAGAGTTTGAGCTCCACATTCATTTGATCAGGACTATTCTGTTGGCTTTGCTTTCCCCTGCACCTGGCCTTCAATAAGAGCCAAGGCACAATTTGCGTATTCATGAGTAAACATGAACATGTGGCTCATTCGCTTTCCATAGGTCTTAATACATTTTTCTTGTCAATTTTGGGGTAATTTCTTCTTTGAGTTGTGTGTGTGTGTGTGTGTGGGGGGGGGGGGAGACTGTGTTCATCAAATCAGGACCATTCTGGTAGCACTGCATTCTTCTCAGCCTGTCCTTTGAAATGTATTGAGGCAAGTTCACCACTCAAAAGTAAATGGATACATGCCGCTCAGTTTCACTTTCCATAAGGCTTCATGCATTTTCCTTGTCAGCTATCAGCTTGTCAGTTTCACAACCCACTAACAACCAGATTGCAATCCACTGATTGCAAACTGTGGGTTGGGACGATGTCAGGTGGGTCCTGGAAAGCTGGGAGCAACCATCTTGGAAGCTGTAGACCTTACTCTTGCTTTGAACAGTTTGAATTTTCAAGTGAAGTTTTTTTTTAAAATTCAGTGTTTTTATATAATATTTTATCCTAATATTGCATTCTATGAGGGGTGTTTCATTATTGTGCAAATTGCTCAGTTCAAGAATGCCAGTTTGCATTTCAGGAGTGCCATTTGATTACATCACAATGATGGCACTTCCTGCTTGATGATGGCACTTCCTGCCATGGCATCATTTTCAGTGGGTCCCGACATGAATGCCATTCTGAAAAGTGGGTCCCGGTGCTAAAAGGGTTGGGAACCAGTGCTTTAGAGAAAAAGTAGAGAAAAAGTAGTTTAAAGCCATTTTTGATTTTTTTTTTAAAAAAATGTCATAATTAAAAAGCATAAGACTTTAATCTAAAGGTCCACCTCTCCTCCAATGAAGCAATTCATCTATTAAGAAGGTGAAGAGGGGTACTGTTGCCATTAGAGGCCTTGCTGGCAGTATCATGGAACAAGGCTTTTATTTTGTTATGGTACCCAGCCTATAGAACTTCCTGTCCTGAGACAGGAAGTTTGTTTGCTCCGTCCGTCCATCCGTCCACCCACAGATAAATTAAACACTTAGGTTTGGCCACTGCCAACTAAACCTATGATGGTGGAGGAACTTCTCTAAAAGATCTTTGATGAGCAAGTTCTTGAGGTGGAGGGTAGTCTTTCAGATACTCTGGCTCCTAGCGATTAAGGACTTTAAAGGTAAGCATCAACACTTTGAATCACCATCCAGAAACAATCTGGCCACCAATGTATAGTAGCCATCATGGCTAGGTTGACTAGCTCTCAAACAATTTCTTGCGAGTTGGCTCTCGAACAATTTCTCACTGATGCGCTACCCAAAGAACTCGTCCTCTTCTCTCCTTCCCAAGGAAGGGCACTTCTTCCCTTCCTGTCAAGGACATGGCTGAGCTGCAAAAAGCAAATCACCTGGGTTTGCTTATATTACAGTCAACCTTTTATTTTAGGGCTTTCTGTTATATACAGTGTTCTGGTTGTGTCTTCTCACTTTTTTCTTCATATATTATGCACTACCCTTGGAACATAAGTTCGTAAATCGCTGCTTGCTTGGTCTCCTCATGACTAGGAATTCCCCCACCCCTGCCACCAGTGACCAGACAAGGAAACTTTTGGAAATTTGGAGAGAAATTGTAGCTTTTACATTTCCCTTTTTTAAAAAAACAAAACAAAACAACCACTACAGATAACTTCCTTCAGTATATAAGTGGGCTTGTCAAATGGACAGCAGGCTGCTAAGCTTTTTGTACTTCTTTGCAGTAACATGCCAAATGAACTGGCCTTTTTTAAAGCTCTCATTTATAACTAGACTTTCTTCATCTACTTAGGCTGCAGTCCTATACACGCTTCTCCGGGAAAGGGGCAGCCCTATCCTGTCCCCAGCAACGCCTGGCAGAGCAGCGGCACCAAAATGGCAGCCGCTGCATCCAGAGGCTGTTGAGGGCACTGGCGCCTGCTGTTGAGTGGGCGCAGACTAGAAGACACGTGCCGGACCACCTGGTTCATGTGGAGGGTTAGGATCCAGAGGCAGAGGTTGCCACTCTCTCCGACTCCTGCACGGGCCCGATTCTCCCCTGCCTCTGCCCCATTCTGCCCACTCCCTGCCCACTCCCTGCCTCCACCCCCCCCCCCCGATATCAGCGGGGAATGGTGCTGCCCCACTGCCGGCGTTTCCTCCTCTCTAGGTGCTGAACCTGCTTTATGCCTGCTTTATGCCACTTTTATGGCACCTGGAGACAGTGGTGGACCAGAGCCAATGGTGGTGCTGACAATAGGACTGGGCTCTGAGCCTTATCATCATTGGTGAGGGAGGAAGGCAACTCCATCAAGCCCCCTTCTGGAAAGAGTGGCTGTTCAGAGACCTCCTATTGTAATTGAATGAAAATATGTGACCTTCCCGTATTGTTCCTCCTTTTTGACTGTGGGAAGCTTTGAAACAGGGAACCATCTATTCCGTCCGTATGTAAATTGCTTTGAGAACTTGTTTTTAAAAAGGGGTGTGTGTGTGTCTTTGTCTGTATTCTGCCTAGAAATACATAGAACTGTACTGTTAAATTTGTGCTCTAAAATAGAAAACATGACTTCTAATGCCAAAATAAGCTAGAAGTGGTCCTGTAAGTATGTGGTTTCAGTTGAGATGTCCCATGAAAACTACCCTATTTGGTGGGCATAATTTCTTTCTCATTCTTTTCTTTGGCCTTGGAGATGAAGAAAGGCTTGCACAGTTACCTGTGAGTGGGTCCCATTGAATCTAATGGGACTTACTTCTGTGTAAAGATTGGGCTGTGAATTGGCCTATGGGTCCTTGAGAAGCTTCAGAACAGAAAAGATCCTGGCTGTCATATTTTGAAGAAATATATTGCAATGATGGTTTAATTCTCATCTGGCTTTATTTTAGAGACTGTGGAGAAAATTCAAAGCAAAGTAGAGAAAATGGGACCTACCGCTGGAGCAGAGCTATTTCTCGAAAGCATCTTGGAGCTCACGAGTGAGGGATGGTTCCGGGGCTTTTTGAATGCGCTGAAAGGAGCAGGTTTGACTATGCTCAAAACATATTGACTTTATTGTGCGAGATGTATTTGTTAAATACCTGTGAAGCCCCCACACCCATTACATTATCTTTGTTTTATTGTAGAAGTGGCTGCAGCACAAGTGCCTCTTGTTTAACAGTCTTGCTTAACTGAAGAGCTGAACATGCAAGCAGTCAGCCTGCATGCTGGAGGGTGACTAGCAGGAAGCAGGAATTCTTGCTTCCTCTTAGTTGCCCTCTAGCATGCAGACTCATTGCATGTACATTTGGCTCTTCAGTTAAGCAAGACTGTTAAAACAAGAAGGACCCCGCTGCAGTGGGTTTCTACAATACAATAAAGGTAATGTAGTTGGGGCACCAGGATGTGTGTGTGTTCGTGTGCTGTGAGTCCACGTATACTCAATCCACGGATACGAGAGCCTTCCTGTATTTACTCCTTCTGTGTTTGGGGGACAGAAATTACTCTCATAGTCCAGCACTGGGCACAGCAAGGGCCCAATCCTATCCAATTTTCCAGCCCTGATGTAGCAGTCCCATTGGGATGTGTGCTGCGTTCCCTGTGGTGGCGGCGGAGTCAGAGAAGCCTCCTCAAGTTAAGGGAACGTTTGTTCTCTTGGGGCTGCACGGGCACCAGAATCCTGGATGGGATTGGGCTGCAAGTCACCAAATCAGTTGACATGACAGTGAAATCACATCATTTCATTGTGCAGCTACAAACAAAATAGAAAGCCCAGCACAATTTTTTGAGGCAGAATCAGTGCTTCGTGGGGGATATTTAGTTAAAGTATCCCATTGAAAAGTTATATTTCCTATCAAAACCCGCTATAAGTGGATCCGCTCATCTCCTTCTGATAGTTTGAGAAGGCATTGGGTTAATTTCCCATTTGTTCCGGGGAAAGCTGCAAGGCAAACGTATCAGAAGGGAGGTGTAGGAACATTGGTCGAGTGATTGAGCAGTGACTCTGGGCGCAGTCCTAACCAACTTTCCAGCACCAGGTAAGAGCAATGCAGGTAAGGGTAGCTCTGTGATGACTACTTCACTGTCGGATACAGCACATGCCCATTGGCACAGCTGTGTCGGTGCTAGAAAGTTGGTTAGGATTGCACCCTCAGAGTGTGGGTGCCTTGAGTACCAAGTAAAAAGCTTGTGTTGGCCAGGCTCCTACTTAGCTATAGTTCTTTGTTCCTTTAACAGCTGCTCAAGCCTCCATTTTCATTCTTCTTACTATAGTGAGGAGGGCTGTCTTCTGGTGCAATTGTTGAGTTCCATACTCATTGGATCAGGACCATTCTAGTAGCCTTACTTTCCTCTTCACCTGGTCTTCCATAAAAGCTGAGGCTCATTCTCCTGCTCATGAGTAAACTTGCACGTGCAGCTCAGTTTCACTTTCCATAGGACTCAGTACATTTTCCTTGTCAGTTTCACTACCCACCAAATATCCATTTGGGAATTGCTGGGTTAAGGACATCATGTGGTGCTTGGGCAATTCCAGGTTGTCGTTTGTCTTGGGCGGGGGGGGGGGCTAGAGTAGCCCCAGGGAAAACACTTTTTTAAAGCCCATAAACCACATTCCACTGCTCTGCCTTTTGTTCTGATCCTGTGCGGCACAACAAAATAAAATCAATTCATCAAGAAATCCTGTTGGCCACTTGCTCAGTTTTTGCTAGCGAACCATGACACAAAGTGTCTTGTATGCATTGTTGCTGGATAGGAAAAAAAAATCCATGCCATTTCTTGGAAGTTTGTTGTTATGCATGTCTGCAATCATGTTTCTAAAGGTTACATGGGCCTTTATGAAGCCATTGAAAACTGGGATTTCACGTTGATTGAAAACCTGGAGCAGCATCGAGCGTTGCTAAAGCGAATTGAGCCTTCTTTGCGAACCCTGGATCCAGGCCAGCTGCTTCCCCATTTAAATGAGTGTCTCATAGACCAAGAGGAGGAAGAAATTCGACAGGTATTATTATTTCAGTATTAAATCTGCCTGATGGGCAGGACTTGCAGCTATAATGTGTACACCATCCTTTCTTTATTTGTATCCATGGTGATGCTGTTGCCTGATCATCACAACTACAGGAGGATTGACAACAGCCTCTGAAAGGAGTGAGGTGCTATGGGGAAAAAAAACAAGGATTCAAGCTGGCTTGAAACACAACTGTATTTGTTACAACACATACAGTGTCTGGGACTGAGACACTATGTATTATATGATTCTACTAGCTGTTATGTACCCGGCTTCGCTCGGGTGTTTATATGTACCATCACTGCCCCCCCCACTCACCAGGCATACAGATGGCCCGTTTATATGTCTCATCCCTGACCCCCCACTCTCATGTGTGCCCGGGTGTTTATAAAACATCAAGGCACAAAAACAGTTTCTTTCCTTGCGCCACCAAACTGCTAAATCTTTAGTTATGTTGTTACAACCTGATGTTTGAGCAATGTTGGGATTTGCCTTTATGTATTGTCGTTTTTTGTATGTGTGGTGGGTGGGCGGTGTTGTATGTATGTATGTAGCCGAAGGCCACGTCAAATTCCAGGCATGGTTTCCATTCCTGGCCAATAAATTAATAAATTAATAATAATAATAATATGTCCCATCCCTGACCCCTCCCCCCACTCACATGTGTGCCCGGG
>JAJKFI010000001.1:2135898-2146364 GCA_029204185.1 Lerista edwardsae
CACACACACACACACACACACACACACACACACACACACACACACACACACACACACACACCAGGAGCGGAATTTCAATGTTTCTGGGATGGGAAGCATTTACGCCGCATGGCTTTCTGTTCCTTCTCAGGGTCTCTGAGAGTCTCTGTCTTCCTAATACCTCTCAATATTTCATATATCACTCCATTCTTTTGAAAGAAAAGAACTTGTTCACCCCACTCCTAGATGCTGATATTACTTTTAAACAGATGCAGCTAGAATAGACACGTATATCCCATCAAATAATTTGTCTAATTTTGCACAGTTGTGGAATTTTGATTGTTTTTTAACGATTTGTTTTTTAAATAATTTTAGACATTATTATTATTGATGATATTTAGTCACAGCCCACCCGATGGTGGTTGGCCTTTTCTAAATATCAAGCCGTTCCCAAACTTTTCAACAAGAAGTAGTCCACAAAGCAGTTTGCATTGCAAAATAAGTCAATATGTGGTTCCTTGTTCCTAACATTTTTTCAGATTGTGAGCCCTTTTGGGACAGGGAGGCATTTAACTTTTTTTTTTGGTTTGGTTTGTAAACCGCTTTGTGAACTTCTTGTTGAAAAGCGGTATATAAATACTGTTTGATAAAGGGCTTACAATCTAAAAAGTGTTGGAGAAGCGACATGGAAAAGGTGCCATTCTGGGGTGAAGTGGCTCCGTTGCTTTCCCCCTGCTTAAAATATAAGAGGGTACTACTTTAAAAGGCTCCTCTTTGTCCAGTTAGCAGGAGTATCTAATTCAATGGTGATTATTCATTTCTAATATGATGCTCAATGCCTGTTTTTTTTTTCCTCCCAGCTACACTGTTGCAGGCATATGTGGAGGAACAGCTGCTGATGCCCCCGTCGCGATGACGATCGAGGGGAATGATATCATTGTCATGACGCCTCAGGTTCTTGTGAATTGCCTCAACGATCAAACGCTCAGTTCCCTCTCGTTGTTCACACTGATGATTTTTGACGAGTGCCACAATACTATTGGGAACCATCCTTACAGTATATTGATGTCAAAGTACTTGGACCTTAAATTTGATGATCCTGGAGCACCGCTGCCTCAGGTAAGGCCTAAATCTGTTATGGAGAGGGTTGCGGGCAGATGTGTCCCACTGAGAGCTTTTTCAGAGGACTCTTTAGAAAAGACCCTCATGCTGGGAAAGATTGAAGGCAAAAGGAGAAGGGTGCGGCAGAGGATGAGATGGTTAGATAGTGTCACCGAAGCGATGAACATGAAACTGGGCGAACTCTGGAAGCTAGTGGAGGACAGAGAGGCCTGGCGTGCCATGGTCCATGGGGTCGCGAAGAGTCGGGCATGACTTAGCGACTGAACAACAACAAGAAGTTCTGAAAACAAAGGTGTGTGTATCTGTGAGCGAGATCCTCTTTGTTGGGTTAAGTGTACACATTCAGTACATACATTTCAGCCTTGCACTGAAAGAAATTGAAGCAATGCCCCCAACCATTGAGAATCTTGTGGCTTCTGAGATATCAACAGACTTCTCCTTGCCCCCAACCTGGCCATAGGCACACTCTGGGCAGTTGCCTTTATTGCCCCTTTGCCCCAGCAGGCCTTGCAGCAGGATGTACGGGCAGATGTATCCCTATGATCAGATTGGGGGCAAGGAGAAGCAGCAGAATGGTAAGCATCACTCACAGAGGAGAGGGCATTCACCAGATGCTGGATCTGACCCGCAGGCTGGGGTCTTCTTTAGATCGGTGGGTCCTGGATTCCCATGCAATGCAACAGTTAGCTTATTTAAGCAGCTACATTCAATCGATAAATAATTTGAATGTCTGCTCAGATCATAGGATTGACAGCCTCTCTTGGCGTTGGGAGTGCCAAAAACCTCACTGAGACCGTGAATCACATCTGCACGCTCTGTGCTTCGCTCAATGCTGAATGCATCTCAACGGTGAGAAGGAATGTGAAGGACCTGGAGGAAGTTATCTGCAAGCCCCGAAAAAGTAAATATGTATATTGGTTGTCATGATCTGCATGAACGCACATCCCCAGCCCTGATGGATATCTGCCTGTCCTGTAAACAGGGTCTGGACACATGGCAAGTTAGTGTGGAGGTTGGATCATCCCATGTTATGCGTGTGTGTCTCAAGATGGATTATTCTCCTGCCTTGCTAGGTCTCGTACGGTAACACTGGTGGGGTTTGACTATTGTTGTTGAGGAGATGCTCTGTCACCTTCTTTGTGATTAACGTGCGGGGCAGTAAGCTTATTTCTGCCATTCTACATTTGCTATGACACAGTACCATTTTGGGGTTATGAAGATGGTGGTGCCATTCATCTAACTCCACCATGCTTTCCTATGGAGCTTGCTCCATTATCTGTCATTTTGAGAACGCACTTGGAAAGAATTTAAGAAGCATTCTCTTGGGGACGCAGTCGTAACCTGGAGTTAAGCTAGCAGAGGTCAGCAAAATTTGGCTGGCACAAGGGCCACCGTAAAGCACGTTTGGACCACTCTTTGAATCAGGGACGATGGAGCACGCCTGTGTGCTGGCCTCTCTGACTTGGGCAGCCCAGTCCTAAGCAGCGCTGGACCAGACAGGTTGGTGGGCCTGTGCTGTATCCGGTAATGCTTTTGGGAGGCTGGAGCCTCCCGGGAAGGCGTTAGCCTCCCCTATGGACTCCTCAGATCTGCGCCTGTTAAATAGCAGGCGCTGATCCGAGGAGACCACGCAGCCAAAATGGGGGCTGCACGGCCTGGGGAATGGGTTTAGGATTCGGCCATAAGGCCAAATGCAAAGCCCGCCCCCCCCGCCCCCGCATAGATGCAAAGGGAATTGAGATTATGTTTCAGTACAAATGAAGCTCTCTTCAATTTTTAAAGACCCCATTAAAACAGATGATGGGAGAGTACCTGTAATCTTTGTTGAGACAACCACATTATAATTGAACCCGCTGTTGGTAGTTGATGAGTTCGGAGTATATTAATAGCATATTTTTAAAGTCATTTTATTTTCTCTTTATCTTACTATAGTTATTAAACCTGTTGAGAAACGTCCCAAAAGTCGCTTTGTGAACATTATTTTGGACTTGATGGCTGAGACAGAATGCCTGGCAAGAAACCTTAATGCTATAGGTGAGATTACAGAATATTAGGTCAGGGAAGATAATCAATCAATCAATCAATCAACAGGTACTTATATACCGCTTTTCAACACGAAGTTCACAAAGCGGTTTACAGGCAAATAGTAATAATAAAGTTAAATGGCTCCCTGTCCCAAAAGGGCTCACAATCTAAAAAGAAGACTCGGGAACGTTCTTACGCTGTACCTGTTCGATGTAGTCTTAACTGAGGAAGCCATTGATGGATACCCTTTCCTCTCTCTCTTGTGTTTGGATCATGTTCCTCTACTTATCTTTTAGTTTTTACTCGCGCTTCCTCCCTCGTCCTCCTTTCTTCATTTTCAATTCCCTTTCATGCCTACTTGGTCCCTCCTTTTCATTTTTCAGCTATTTTACATCGGGGTTGATTAGATCAGGGTTGGTATTTTTGATTAGGATTGGGGTGTAAACTATGTATTATACTGACTATCATAGTTGAATCTTGATGGCATCAGCAGCTACAGGGATGGGTGCAGGATGCCCTGGTGTGAGACCTGGGACAGGACCAGGGCAAGAACCATGTTAAGTTTCTTTCATTTTCCTTGTAAACCTTCCACTTGTACAGATCCATCAGAAAACTGCCTGCTTGCTGATTGCAACTAGATTAGCTCTTCAAGCTTTTTCATGCTGCAACCCCAATACATAAATAAACTAAGTATGAGACTAAGGACCCGACACCCATCCCTCCCCCTTCCTGGAACCTGATCCTTCCTGGAACCCTTTGATGCCCACCTCTGCGTGTCCCATTTTCCTTTACTTCTTGCACCTTCGCAACAACAAAATAGCAGCCTGGCCATAGGAGCTGCAGAGAAGGCTACGAAGGATTATATCAAGAACTCAGTTTTGATAAGGCAGTGCCATTAGCCTTCTCTTGCACAGGCTTTGAAAATTTGCTATGACCCCCAACATGAGGTTTTGAAACCCCATTGGGGTCCCGACCCACAGGTTGAAGAACCCTGCTCTAGATCACGGACAGAGCTGGCCCAAGTCTCTTGGGGCCTGAGGTGGTGTGCCAAGTGCTGTCCCCATTTCACCTGGTGATGCAATAGCCCTCCTTCACACTTCCTGTGCCGCCTCTTCCTTTTTCTACTCCAGAGTGTGGGAAGAGGAAGAGGAGAAGCGGTGGGTGGGTGGAGCTAGGTAAACTTGGAGTACGAAATTGATAGACATAAAACAGTAGACCACCACTACCACCACCATCACCCCCAAAAAACCAGTGAAACTTATGGATGAAATTAAGCAAAAATGATATATAGAAATGGTTTAGAAAGTGAATTTCATACATTGACCACATTGTTTTGTGTCCCCCTTCTCGCTTTTGGTGATGGTATACTGTACACAGCAATACCTTACACTTTTGGCAAGTTAGAGATCAGAGCACAAATGAAAGTCAAAAATGGATGAACATCAAAACATAGTCTTATTTAGCTTGCAAATTTATGTTGGCCAGTGAAAAATGTAAAAACAACAACTGTGTAACACAAAATAAACATAAGATCATCAACAAGCATCATGGAAGATTGGGTGAAATTGAAAGAGGTAGGCATGTGTGCGAGTTTATAAATGTGGTGATAATTGAAAGAACAAAGTGATAAAAGTCAAGTGGGTGGAAATCAGTATATATCAAGAAATCAGTATATATCAAGAAATCAGTATATATCAAGTTGTATGCCTGATTTTTCCCTCTCCCTCCCCATTAGATGATTTCCACCCAACAACCATTAAGAGTTTTGGAACCCAGAAGTATGAACAGTGGATCATTGGTGTGCAGCAGAAGTGCCGAGTGTTGAAGCTGCCAGATAAGGAGGAAGAAAGCAGAATATGCAGAGCGCTTTTTATTTACACAGAACACCTCCGGGTGAGTGGTTGCTCTCTCCTCTGAAACCAGGCATGTCCCTGCATGGTGATTCTGGCAGTGAGAAGAGAAGTACTTGTATTCTGCATGCCTTATTATTTTGAGGGCACAATCCTAACCTGGAGTTAGGCTGGCACAGTTAGGCCAGCAAAGAGACACCGTAAAGTACGTTTGGACCACTCTGGGAGTCAGAGAGGCCAGCACACAGACGTCTGCCTTCCTCCCTGACTCCTACAGTGGTCCAAACACGCTTTATGGTGGCCCTTGTGCCAGCCAAACTTTACTGGCCTAACTGTGCCGGCCTAAACTCCAGGGTCTGAGTCGTTTTTCTGGAGTTCCATAAATCACTTATTGCCCTGAGTCGTGCACGGCACTTAACGCCCTGAGTAGTTTTTCTGGAGTTCCATAAATCATTTATTGAACTCCATATTTCAAGTTCATATCAGTAACAGTTACCTGCGCGCCCCCCCACAATAAATACACCAGACTGAAGCTTGGATTTAAATAGGGCCACTTTATTTAACAGCAATAACTTTATTGTAACAGGTATAGAGTGGGGCCATGTTTCTACCTTTTAAGCCCCACCCTCCAGCGTGTAGGGCTCCTAGTAGGGGAAACGGCCCTAGCTGCCTATGTCCCCTGTTCTCTTTGGGCGAAAACATCTGACTCCAGGCCACCATCAGTGCCACGCACTAATTAAGCCTTTCCTCGCCACCCCTGAAGGGTCAAGTCAGCCAGACGGCATGGCCTGCAGGACGAATCCTGTAGGGCCTTGCCCACCCAGTTGAGGTGCTTGTCAGCTCAGCATCTTCGAGCCGGTTAGGCATCATCCGAGCGGTCCTGACTCACACCACGACTTTGCCGTCTTAGATGTACACCAATATGCCCTACCTATGATTACCCTGCACGCTTCATGCTAAGTGACCAAGTAATATATTAACAAGAACCAGGGAAACTTTTATCTCCAACCACTGAACCCAGTCTGGGGTAGGCAAAAAAACTGCCTTCCACCACCAGTCAGGATGACAGTAAAGAATGCCTATCTGATCTTCAGATGAGCGGTCAGCTAGTCTCAGACTAGGAGGGAGGGGTCGCTGCTGCTGGCCAGACTGAGGGGAATGCGGGAGCCTCTTGCCCACCCGTGCTCAGCCCCGCCTCCCCTGGCTTGAATCAGCCAATCTGGGGTCGGCAGCAGCTGAGCCTGGCGCGCGCGGCAGGGCAGGGCAATCTCTGTTAGCACGAAGGGCGCTAACGGCCTTTTCATGTTTTCATCTTGTGTGAACTGGCAGAACTGAGAGTCGGTATGCCTTATACAGCCATCTTTGGGAGCCATTTTAAGCTGCTCCCTTTGTCAGTTGCTACACTGTGTGGGAATCTCTCTCTCTCTCTCTCTCTCTCTCTCTCTCTCTCTGTGTGTGTGTGTGTGTGTGTGTGTGTGTGTGTGTGTGTGCGTGCGTGTGCACCCCCCCCCGCTTTCTTCTGTGGATTAGGACCTTTGCAGGAAGAACAGGTAGTGCTATGTGATGGGCTGGAGAAAATGACCAATTTTTTTGGTAAAATGATATGCACAAATTGCTTTTTACAAAGGGCACTGTAAAGTGTTCCTGGCTTGGTAGCCCACGTTCTGCGCATCAGCCTTAAGGACGCTTCTCTAGATGGTTTTGGCTTCTCCCTGGAGGGCACCCTGAAGATGTTGCTTAACTGCCCATAATGGCAGCTTTGTGCTTTTATTCATGTCATGTTTGCAGAATGGAAATGTAGGCGTTCTTTTTCTTTAAACCTTTGAGAGTGAAACAACAACAGCATGTGTTTACATTTTTAAAAACCCTTAATATTCTTTGTATACCCAGAAATATAAAGTGTATATAGAAAGGAAAAGAGGCTTGAGCAGAAGCATGGAACAGAAGAGAATGAGTGTCCTGACTGGATTGTTCCTGTACTCACACAAGGCTCCAGGATATGCCCAGAGAGCTGTGTGGGCAGGGAATGTTTTTGTTCTGTTTTTTCTCTTGAGAGCTGGGGAATGCTCCGTATACATGACAGTGGGTTGCCCTACTTGGGGCTCAGAGACCTCCTGGAATTGATGTCTACTTGTCCAGTCATTCCTTCATCCAGACTAGAACGTCTGCTTAACAATTTAACAATAACAACCACCAGTATTTACTGTATATACCATCCTCCTTTTGTCATCAGATTTCCCATCTGACTATAATTCAAGGCGGTTTACACAGGCAGGCTTATCTAAATCTCTGTAGGGATTTTTACGACACAATAAGTTTGAATCTTTAATAGAATGCCTTCATTCCAGATGGATTCCTCCTCAGTCTGGTATCTTTCTGGCTGCCTTTGCCTCCCACTCTTGTCTGACGGCAACTCCTCACACTTTCATTTTGGCTTCTCTGGTAGCACATCCAAAAGGCCCCTTACAAAATCCTGGAGTTTGGTTTGGCCGTGTGAAGAACGTTGTGACCTGTATTTGCCTTCCCTCAAAACTGGTAACTATAAGTCACCTCAGTATTTGGCATATAGAAAGAAACACATTGGAATTTTTTTTTTCTACCCAGAAATATAACGATGCCCTCATTATTAACGAAGATGCCCGAACCCAAGATGCGCTGGCTTATCTGAAAGAATTCTTTGATAACATCAGAAGTGGAGGGTTTGATGAATTAGAACAGCAGCTGGCATCCAACTTCGAAGGTACTTCATAGAAGGACAGCCAGAGCAGTGACGTCCTACCCCAGCGCCCTGGAGCAGTGATGTCACAACTCTGCCCATTTGCGCCCCCCGACAGCAACGTTATGGGTTCTCTCTGGAGGAGAGTGGCAGCAGCACCACCTCCTTCAGGGAAAACCCCCTGCCTTTGCGCTTCCGTGTCTCCCTGGAGGATGGGGCGCGCGCAAAGTGATCGAAGAAGGTCTCCCAGGCCTGTGAGGGCAGCCAGTGGTGTCATCTACTCACCAGTAGACGGTACGCTGGGCGGGACTTAGAGTGATCGACAGCCCGTCGACTCACTTCCGCTTTCTTCGCGCTCCCTGCGTGGCTTTCCCTCGCCTTGGAGGGACCGCCTGCTCGCCAGGGGGGATGGGTGGGGGGCGCGCCGGGTGCCTGGGCAAGCAGGCGCTCCCTCCGAGGTGAGGGAAAGCCGCACGGGGAGCGCGAAGAAAGCGGAAGTGAGTCGACGGGCTGTCGATCACTCTAAGTCCCGCCCAGCGTACCGTCTACTGGTGAGTAGATGACACCACTGAGGGCGGCTGACAAAGCGTGGCCATCCCATTATCTAGATAGGCCAGCGAGTGAATCCAGGGGGCGGGGTTAGCTATGACGTAAATATACCCACAACAATGCTGATTCCAATGATTTCCAATGGGTTTTCGCATGATGTTTCGGGCTGAATCGTTTACTCCTGAAGCAAAAACTTACCAAAATAACAACGTGTGATCGTGGAGAAACATCAGTGGTAACCTAATTATGAGTTAATATGCAATTCCAAGGTTTAATTCCGCAGAATTATATTACTGAACATACCAGTGGCTGTGAAGGGGACTGAGGGAAGGAAGGGGGCGTGGCCCAATCACAAGGCGCTCGCTGATTGGACGCAGGGAGGAGGGATGGGAAAGGGGAAAAAAGGGGCGGGGTTATACCTGGAAGCTTCAAGTATGTGACGTCATGCCCTCTCTATGTATAATAACTCTATGGCGGCTGACCCCCAAAGCTGGCCTTGACCTGGCATCTGCCCTGACACTTGCGACGCGCATCCCACAGCTGAGAGTAGCTGTGCAGGGAGCGCTGCAGGAGCTCCGCAGCCCGAGGCCAGTCCTGGATGAAATACGCCCGGACCCGGTCGACGTGGAGCCTCAGCTGGAGCCTCAGCTGGCCCCTTGTCCCTGGCCGGAGCAGGCAGCTGCTGAAGGCGAGGAGGAGGAGGGGAAAGGATGGCATGGCTGAAGGAGAGAGAAGGGGAGAGGATGCTGTGAGGAGAGAGGCGCTGAAGGGGAAGAGAGGCTAAGGGGCACGACGCATGGGAGGGCAGCAAGGCTTGAAAGCTGCAAGCTCGGGTGAGGGGGCTGAAAGAGGCAGCGAGAGGCGCTTTCACTGTTTTCCTCACTCGCGTTTGGTTGGAGCGGGAAAGGGGTTTACGTGGCTGACTGAAGGAACTCAGGAGGTGGACCCCCCAAAAGGCACAAAGCGGCAGCACCTCCTTAAACCAGGGGAGTCAAACTTACGTAGTGGACTCAATCACATTCATGGCACCTGCTGAGAGTTGGCAGTGCCATCGTTAAGCAGGAAGTGCCATCATGTAGCAGATGATGGCCAGAAATAAGCACTTTGTTCCCCCAAAGACACTCATTAGTTGCAAATGACAGAAGAGAAAATGTGCAAATCTTGTTTAGAATTTCAAGATACAAGAGAGCTCAGTGTAAAGCTGTGAGAGTCCAATTATAAGGGCTGGAGGAATTGTTTTCAGGGGCCATATCTGGCCCTTGGGCCTTACGTTGGAAATTCCTGACTTAAACAATGCTATTGTATGGAACTTATCCTCATAACGGTTACTCCTAAGTATGCAAAAAATAAGAAGAGCAGCATTTTTTGTATGGCAGTTTTTTTTTAGTTCATTAGTGGGGGAGTACTGAAGCTCAGGGATAATACAACATGCCCAAGGATCCAGCAAGTAAGTGTGCAGAAGATTTTAGAAAAGAAAGATACAGAAGATACAGACACTTTCTTGTCATCCACTCAGGTTTTGTTCTTATAGTATTTTTAAGTGAAGTAGTTTAAAAGCTTAAAAAGTAAAATAAACTGTAATAAATAGTTGTGCAGTGCAGATTTCGGTGACTATATCATTCTTTTTTTTCCATAGCTAAATTGTTGGAGCTAAATGCAACTTCTGAAGATGAATGCAATGAAAATCCCAAATTAGAAGAAATCACATTCATCCTGGGAGAAGAATATCGCCTCAATCCCCAGACCCGCACACTTCTCTTTGTTAAGACAAGAGCCCTAGTAGCTGTAAGAACTCTCTTCTGATAGTCCAGATGGGGCAATTTTTTGAAGCGTTATAAGAACATAAGAAGAGCCCTGCTGGATCAGGCCAAAGGCCCATCTAGTCCAGCTTCCTGTATCTCACAGCGGCCCACCAGGTGCCCCAGGGAGGCATGAAACAACAAGATGCTTGCATCCTGTTGCCGCTCCCTTGCACCCGGTACCAGTAGCCCATCACCTTTGTAAGGAGGTTGCACAATCCATCATTGCCTATAGCCCACGATGGACCTTTCCTCCAGAAATCTGTCCAATCCCCTCTTAAAGGCATCAAGACCAGATGCCATCACCACCTCCTGTGGCAAAGAGTTCCACAGATTAACCACCCGCTGGGTAAAAAAGTACTTCCTTTTATCTGTTTTGACTCTCCCAACCCTCAGCTTTAGTGGATGCCCCCTGGTTCTGGTGTT
>JAJKFI010000001.1:2146464-2197865 GCA_029204185.1 Lerista edwardsae
GACGCACACTGGGTCGATACCTTCATTGAATTGTCCACCAGCACCCCGAGATCTCTCCCCTGAGCTGTCACAGACAGCTCAGAACCCATTAGCCTATAGGTAAAGTTTTGGTTTTTTGCCCCAATGTGCATTACTTTACATTTGTCTATGTTGAAACGCATCTGCCATTTGGCTGCCCATTCCCCCAACTTGGAGAGATCCTTCTGGAGCTCTTCACAAGAGTTATCTATGGTCTAGATTAAAATATATGTACATAAACAATATTGGAGTCTCTTTGTATAAGTCTGGCACCCCATCTGCCAAAATCAGTATCAGCTGTAACCTGCACTTGTCGAAATGGAACAGAGTAGTTTATAGGGCAGCATCACTGTAAGTTTTTGCAGAATATCTATCCAAAGTCATTTTGACATCTCTCTCGGTTCTGTCAGTCATGGGCAACATTTGAAGGAAAGCCATCTCAAGCAACTGATTTTAACCAAGCATGAATCCCATCATAGATTTGAAAGGGCTAGCGTATGGTGACAAGTGCAGGTTGAAATATGGAGATCTCGTGTCACAACGTTTTGCAAATAACTTTTTCCAGGCATTGAAAAACTGGATTGAAGAAAACCCCCGACTCAGACACCTAAAGCCAGATGTTCTGATGGGGCGTGGAAAAAGAAATCAGAACACAGGTGGGGGCATTTGTATTTTATTATACTATAGAATAATCTTTTACAATCAGCCCCAGGAGGGCTGAGTACCTGGTGTTCTGGGCGGGCATGGCTGGCCACGGCAACACTTGGAACATGTAAGCGCTGCTGTTTCTGTGCCCTGCCGCGGAACAGTAAGCACACGGCACTGAGCGGATGGACTCAGCCGTCACTGAATCCGGCCCGGAGTTTGGAGACCACTGGTATAGAGGAATGTGTGGTTGTGAATGTGATGTGCTGGAAACTGTGGAGATCCACATTGTGCTTTCAGGTCTTGTCACCCAGAGAATTTTGCAAAGGCTGGGATTTTGTTGCACTGTTTCCCAGCCCCTTGGCATGACTTACAAATGGCCTTCCTTCTCCCATGACTTGCTTCTCCAGCAGTCTACCAGCCTGTCAAAAATTCCAGTCAAGATTCACCTAGAAGGCAAACTAAACTGTATGTATGTTTGAATGGTCAACATGCATTTGTTTGATTATAGAAAGTAAGGGTGGTGACCTACAGAAGTTTCCAGTGTTCCAAGACTTCATCTCCACCACATCTTTTGTATGAGTAATTTCTTATATTGCGAAGTGATCTTCACCTTCACCTTCACCATGACTCTAGGGATGATGGCTGCTTAAATTAATAGTTTCTAGTTTTGCGTTTGTGAACATTCTGGATTTTCCTTTTACCTCTTCTAGGTATGACACTCCCAAATCAAAAAGGCGTCTTGGACTCTTTCAAAACGGATGGAGAAAGCAAGATACTCATTGCTACATCCGTTGCAGATGAAGGAATTGACATTGCCAGTTGCAACCTTGTCTTGCTATATGAATATACAGGCAACGTCATAAAAATGATCCAAGTCAGAGGTAGGTTGGCAGACATCTTTCATGAGAACATGCCCTTATCAGGTGTGATTGTAATGCTTACAGGTCATGCTGTTTCAATCTAAGTTAAACTACACGTGGCTGTACCATCTGTGATTGTTCATAGACCTGTTCAAACATTCCCTGTCCATCAGAAGGAGTGGACTGGCAAACTGTATCCAATTTGCTCAAAAGTCCCACCCAGTAGGTTACAGTGTTTTGCCTCCAACAATAGCCAGGGAGGATCTCTTCCCAAGTACAGTCTTTATGGCTGCAGAAAAATGCTGTAATGGGCCGGGGAAGTGATGTTTCTGAGCAACCAGTGTAAGGATCAGGCTTGGATGAGTGACACATGGATAAGCATGTCTGAACAGAGCTTGTGTGGTTTTGAAAACAGGCACCTGAGTATTCAGTGTGTAAATGTGAATAAAATAAAATGTGTTCACCGAGACTAGCCAGAATGATGGTTTGCTAATTATGTATTAGGCACTTAATAGAGTGCTCTAGAACGGAACAGAATTGACGCCCCTTTGCAAGAATGGCTTACAATCTGATAGATGTGATACAGCCGGGGGAGAAAAACTCACACAATGAAAAGCAGAGGGAAAGAAGCCAAGTTCAGAGTTGAAAGTATAGGCGTGCCCCAGTATCCACTGATTCAGTATCCACTGTTTTAGTTATCGATGGATACCCTGAATACTGGGATGCCTATTAAAAAGATAGTGGAACATTAAATAAATCTTTTTTTTAACCTTGTTGTAGCAAAACCACTATATTTAAATACCTGGTTCCAGGTATCCACAGGGGAATCCAGAACAGAACCCCAGTGGATACCAGGGCATTCAGCAAATGACCAATTGAAATAAGAAGCATTTATTCCACTATTTCCCCAACTGGTGGGTCATGACCCACCAGCCTGGGAAGCACTAGCCTATGCCTCTTTAAGAGGCAGTGAGGGGGGAAGGTAGTGAGACGTGATCCCCATGATTGTGCCACTGCCAGGGACAAAAGAGTTTTTTTTCCTATTAGAAGCGCTGGCCTCCCGCAAATTTCAATGAGATGTGTGCTACTCCTGTCTTCCCATCACTGTGGCTTAAACCTATTTATATGTACGACTTCCAGGTCGTGGAAGGGCAAAAGACAGCAAGTGCTTCCTTGTGACGAGCAAGAGTGAGCAGGCAGAGAATGAGAACAACAACATTTTGAAGGAGAGGATGATGAACAAAGCCATAGAAGATATACAAACATGGGATGAGAAAACATTTCTGCAGAAGGTGAGTCTGTGTTGCCTTTGTCAACTCCTACTTGCATTGGCCTGTGGAGGTATAATCTGTTACAGTGCAATCCTAGTCTCTCAAAGCGCCAATGGCAAACAGAATTCTTACCTGAGAATATCCTGTTCTGAGAGGAGGAAGGGGGGGCACTCGTCATGACATGGATTGCCCCTCCCACGCACGAGGCAGGGCCGGACTCTAAAGTTTTCTCCACCTCCTGGGGGATGGGCAGCCCATCCCCAGTCTGGCCAAGAAGAGCTGGAAAATAGGAGACCCCACCACCACCGCCCTGAGGGTGGCGCACATCCTGCCACACATGTGCAGGAAATAAGAAACATAGTAAAAGGTGCCAATGGGCAGCAAAGAACACAGAAAGAAGAAAGAACCAACAGCAGAAAGAACAAAAACCTGTAGGGCAAGGGAGCTGCCCTACCCTCCGTCACCCAACTCCGTGCCGCCAAGCTCTGGAGTTGTGGTGGGTCGAGTGCCCCCCTTCCTCCTCCCAGAACAGGATATTCTCAAGTAAGAATTCCATTTTCTCTGCAGGAGGGGGAGGCACTCGTCACGACATGGGACGTGCTCGAGCAGCCTAATCTACTGCGTGGGTTTAGCGAGGCCCTCAGGATGTGACCACCATTTGGAGAACCTGTCTCCCAAATGCTGCCTCAGTCGAGGCTGCAGTATCAATCCTATAGTGCCGGGTGAAGGTGTTAGGGGATGACCAGGTGGCCTCCCTACAGATATCTCCCAGGGAACACACCCCCTTGAACACGGCCGAAGTTGCCGCTTCCCTAACAGAGTGGGTCGTGATGCCCTCTGGTGGAGCCCAATCGAATCACTGGCAGTTCCAGCCAACTGTTCCAGCAGTGCTGCCTCTCCACCCCTGACCATGTCCCCTGCGTTACTGCCCCCTGCATGTGTGCCCCCCAACCCAGGAGACTGGCATCTGTAGTCACCACCACCCTCTGTGGGAACCTCATGCTGACTCCCCGGGATAACCGGGTTGGGCTCAGCCACTACCCCAGGTTTTGGTGTAGGGGGTCTGGGATTTTCAGGGAGAGATGGGCCTGCCTCCTTGGGAACAAGTCAATTGGAAAAAGTCTGTCCAGATTTTGTTTTGCTTGATCCTCTAGTTCATCCTCTCCAGAAAGCTCCCCCTCCTCTTTGTCTGAGGAAGATGGGGTGGAGCTAAGCCCATAGTTGGCAGGGGCCTGCCTGATGCGGAGCGGGTCCTTGCCCTTGTGAGGGAGAGGCTTCTTTCTCTTTGCCCTTTTAGAAGTGGACCCGGAGGCCCCCTCCCTCCCCCTCTGAACAGTGAGGACTCCACAGATGGGCTTGGAGTCCTCTTGCGTTTGGCTTTTCGGGGGGGGGGGGAGGATTTGGAGTTTTAAAGGCCTTGCTGATAAGAGGCAGCTGCTCCTTTAAAAACTCCCTCCACAGCCTGCTTGATGACTGCGTCGAGCTGAGCTGGGGGGGGGGACACACCACGGAACTAGGGATGGGTAAAGCTTGAGGTTGGGTTAGAATTCACTCACACACCCCCTCCGATTGGGACCCCACGGACCCGTTACCTGACTGCGCGGGTTCCATGTTGCTCTCAAGCCCGTCCGCAAGTGCAACGAGGCCCGAAGCCGCCATTGTTGTAAGCGTGGTGAGGCTGGTTTTTTTTTTTTTTTTTTGCGCGGGCTCGTGGTGGGCCTCTGAGTGCACCGCTGCCTGTAGTGGCGCAGTTGCCTCTGCACCTGTCTAGCAGCCGCTCCGGACCCCAACGCTGTGCCTGCCCGTTGCCATGTGCGCGGCCGCTCGATGGGGTGAGGCGCTCCCTCTTCCTCTCCCTCCAGAAAACAGCGCAGGCGCACTGCAGGCGCTTCGCACGGTTGTGTCCCGCAATGGCCAGGCCGTGCTGGTGAGACCAACCTGCGAGCCTCAAACGTCTGCTTGAGTGGCTCAGGCAAGAGGAGAGGCTATGGGGAGGGTGCAGAGAAGGAGGAGGAGGAAAAGTAGGAAAAATAAAGGAAAGAAGGAAGGAGGTAGAGATGAGCTCTCTTGAAGTGCAACCTAGCTCTGTGCGAGGCAGAGCCGGACTAGGGATGGTCTGCCCTCCCAGGAGGTGGAGAAAACTTTGGAGTCCGGCCCTGCCTTGTGCATGGGAGGGGTAACCCATGTCGTGACGAGTGCCCCCCCCCTACAGAGAAAAGCGCTGTGAAATAGGCAATGCCGGCAGGCTCTTCGGCCACCAGCAGAGGTGAGTATGCCACAGAGCAGTGCAGGGGAAGCAGGAGGGTGGGACAGAGATGGGAAGAGTTGTTTCTGTGCAGGGGAGGGCAGAATGGGGTGGGGACAGGCCTAGGAGGCTTTGGCCGAGGAGGCCTGTGCTGTATCCTAATCCCCTTGCTGGGCCTGGCAACCAGAGCTGCCTGGATTTGTACCGGAGATTTAGCTGGCACAGATCTAAGTAGCCCCATTGAGCAAGCTGAAGCATCACATGAGATAAGGGGGAAAATATCCCCTTACCCCAAAGTAGTCTAGTCCTCCAGCTTCCTCCTAAACACCACTTGATATGGTGGAGGCCATGAAGCTCTGCTGCGCCGGCGCAGGTTTGAATTGGGCTGGCTGTGTTATATACTTGAGTATAAGTCAATCTTGGGTAATTTGAGGGCAATTTTGGAGCCAAAGATACATACAGACATTTCCTATGACCTGTGAATGAGTTGAGTTTGGGGGAGAACATTGCCTCTATGGAGCCAACTCCAGCAGGGCTATGCCACTGGAAGTTCCATTCCATACAGGTTTATAACTTTATTCCCGCCCTTCAACTTATTGAGGTTGGTGTAGCTGCAACTGAACTTGAAGCTGCTTACAAGCTTCTTCCATCCTTTCAACCTAACAGGCTGGCGTAGTTCAAGCAGCATCATGTTTTGTTGTAGCTATACCAGCCTGGTTAGGTTGAAGAGAGAGAAGAAGCCTGTAAGCTTAAGCAGCATCAATTTTGGTTGCAGCTTACAATATTATTCTTTCCCTCCCCCCCCTTAACCTAACTAAGATGGTGTTGCTGCAAACACACTATGCAGCTCAGAAAATCGAGGTGGGTACTTTTGCAATGGTGCTCTCTTTCTTTCTGTGGCTTTGCTCTGCCTCTCTTGCCCTCCCTTTCCCTTTAAATTCTGAGCAAGTTTGTTACCTGATTTTCTGTATATACCCATGTATAAGTTGACACAGGTTTTTAGGATCAATTTTAAGACCTAAATTTATTGACTTATACACAAGTAAATACAGTACTCCCTGTGTTAAGCTGCTTCTGGGCTATAAAAATCAGTATCCTCAAGACACTTGAAGCCCTTTCTCTTCTTCTTTAAAAAAGATAAACGATGTGCAAAGGCAACTAAAGACCATGCAAGACTCCAAGAAAAAAGAACCTCAGGTGAAGCTGCAGACAGGCACCCATAGACTGTTGTGTGGGAAATGCAAAGCATTTGCCTGTGACACGGAACACATCAGGGTAATTGAGGTAAGTTTCATGGTTGTTACGAGGTGGCTGGTGCTTTGGCATGGGACTTCATTCCTCAGCAATCAATTTGGTTTTTACAGTTAAGTTTATTAGCATATTTTCTGCTCAAATATGGAGATATTACAGCCACACAGTTGGCATGTTAAATTCTGAATTTGTAATGTTTCCGTACGGAAGCCAACACTTTGACGTTGCTGTCAGGGGCAGAGGGAGGGTGCTGCAGAGGGTGACACTCGCAGCTCAGTGATGAAGCACCACTATGTGGAACATCCTGCATGTTTTTTCCAGCTCTCCCTGCCTTGTGCTCGTATTGCTCCTTAATGGAGTGATTCCAGAGGCATGGCCAAGTGGTAGCACGGACAGCCATGCTGGGGGTGCGGTGATGTTGCCCCGCCCCCGGGCACACTCAGAGCTGGGAACGGCTGTGTTTGCTGTCAAAGTGATGCACATGCATCACACATGGACAAAAAATCTTGGTGAAGTTTGGGCATTAATTTTCACGTTTTTTTTTTCCCCCTAGGGAGCTCACCACACCGTCCTGGGTGAGAATTTTAGGAAACGCTATCGAACGGAGCCTCATCCCAAACCAAACTCCTATGGCAACTTTGAGAAAAGATGCAAGGTTTACTGCAACGATGCTAAATGCCAGCATGACTGGGGCATCACAGTGAGATACAAAGCATTTGAGGACCTGCCCATCATCAAAATCGAGAGCTTCTCAGTGGAAGATGTTGCCACCGGCAAGCAGTCTTATTTCCGGAAATGGAAAAATATTAACTTTGCACTGAAAGAATTTGATATTGAAGAAATGTCGGGATGAAAGGCAGAGATTTTACTTAACTTCAGTTTGCAACTGATATCATATGTGGTTGAATTGTAAAGTAGCAGAATGCATTTCATTCATTCATTCAAAACAGGAAACTTATTTGCCAAATTAATGGGAAGGCCACAGTTGCAATAACTGAAACCAGTGCATGAGGTGATAGAATCATTTGACACCTAATTCTGTTAATTGTTCATTACTGTATTTTGAACTGCCTGAATATAATCAAATTGTCTTCTGCAAAGCCATAAAAGTAGAAAGCTTGTCATCCTCAAAATCCTGTGTTGCTGAACATATTCATATTGTAAACCTAGGCTGTGCCTTTGACAGTGTGATCTGATAACATTAAATGTAAGGTTCATCTTCATGTTGTTTCCAGGCAGCCCAGGATGGTGAAAAAAGCCTATTTACAACCTTGACATGAGTAAAACCACCACACAATCCTCCCCCTCTCCAGTGTCCAATCTTCCCATATTTTCAATATGGCTGCTCTAGGTGCTTTGCAACCCACTGCTGGGTCTTAACCCACAGTTTGGGAATCACTGGTCTATGCTGTTGTTGAAAAATGTCAGAAGCCAGCAGACACACAAATGGGTCACAGTGAAAAGAGCAAGAGGAAGTATTTCTCATTCTATTTACCCAATTATTCCAAAAGCCAGACACCTGCTTGTCCCAAGCAGTCTGGAGAAGGGATACGCAACCAGTACTTGCAATTGTACACATATTTGGAGCAGTCGCCATACTCAAGGCATGACCCTGCCTGCAGGGTGGATTGTCAGGTCTTTCAAAGAAGGCAAGTAGGAGGAATTTAAAGCAACTTCAACTTGTAAAAAACAGTGACATGGCGTTAACATAAGAACATAAGAAGAGCCCTGCTGGATCAGGCCAAAGGCCCATCTAGTCCAGCTTCCTGTATCTCACAGTGGCCCACCAGGTGCCCCAGGGAGGCACGAGACAACAAGATGCTTGGGTCCTATTGCCACTCCCTTGCACCTGGTACTCTGAAGTAGCCCACCACCAATGTAAGGAGGTTGCACAATCCATCATTGCCTATAGCCCATGATGGACCCTTCCTCCAGAAATCCATCTGATCCCCCCTTAAAGGCATCCAGACCAGATGCCATCACCACCTCCTGTGGCAAAGAGTTCCACAGATTAACTACCCGCTGGGTAAAGTACTTCCTTTTATCTGTTTTAACTCTCCCAACCCTCAGTTTTAGCAGATGCCCCCTTGTTCTGGTGTTTTGAGAGAGGGAAAAGAACATCCCTTTATCGACTCTATCCCTTCCATGCATAATTTTGTATGTCTCAAGTTAATACTGCTTCAGAAGCTTTCTCTCTCTCTGTCTACAGGGAGCCTTGCATTTTTATTGGAACACGGCAGTTAGACGAGCTTATGGCAATGGAAACTTTCAACAGTACGGAAAGAATCTATGCACATTGCTTAGGCTGCAATCCTATGTACATTTTCCTAGAAGTAAATCTTATTGAACTCAGTGAGATTTACTACTGAGGAGACAACCCTAGGATTGGGCTATTTAATGTAATCACTTCAGAAACCCAAACTCACAAATGGAAGAGACTGAAGCATTATTTTTTTGAAAATAGATTTAATTTTATTATAAATGGTTTTTATTTCCCCAAAGATATTTTCCACAACGAAGAACAAGGAAAAGAGCATCAGACAAAGCATTCACTCTCTACTATGGAAGAGCCTTCTACAGCACACCCAAGCCATTTAATCATTTTAGCAGGATTAGATTTTTAAGGACAGATCTGGCTTAATAGTAAGACAACAGTGTTAATCTGTCAGACACAGGTATGAGGATATTGTACTATTGGCTACTATAAGAAGTATTGAAAAGGGCACGCAAACTTCACAGACGGTTGACCCACTCCTATTGGGCCCTGTTGGCACCAGAACTAGTGTTCCAGGCATGGGATGGGAACTTGAGTTGCATGACTTGAGTCCAAGTCACAAAAACACACATTCTTCACTGACTTGTGTAAACACAAATCATCTGTGTCACTCAGGCATGACTCTGGTTCACTGATTTGAAAACGAGTCATGGATCTGACAAGCTCAAGTCACAAAGACACGTGTATTTTCCTCAAGAGACTGGGTGTGCTTGCTTACTTTTTTCATGGTTTCCACAGCTAGGGAAAGGCCTTGCGGGGCAATCTGGAAGCTGGCATTGAGACAGATGCGTTGTGTTTAGTTCTAGTTAGGAGGCAGGGAGGGTTACTGTTTTGGGTAGCGGTGTGCCTGAGGTAGGGGGGGAGGAGGAACCGGAAGGCGGCAGGTGCATCCAACACATGGGGCAGAGGAGGTGGGCTCTCTTGCTCATCCCAGAAGGAATGGATGGTTGATTGGACAAAGGATGAGTGGCCTGATTTTTTTCTCTTGGGCGAGGGAGGGGATGAGGAGCCCAAGCAATGGGGGATTGGGTTCTTTCCACAGGAACAAGTGGCTGGAGAAGACCAGGGAGGGGGAAGAGGAGGAGGTGGGCAACCCAGGATGTGGTTCCTGGCAGTAAATTTCATGGCTATTTGAGGCTCAGGCCAACTTCATGGCTCAGCCGAGCAATGTGCAGTCCTCCTATCTGTTACCTAGGAGGAAGTCTTATTGTATCACTGGCCATAATGGGACTACTTTTGATTAGAGCTGCATTTGGGTCATACTTGTGCACAATCCTCCTGGTTATCCTGCCTGTTCTCTCATGGTTCCATCCCGAGGCAAAATGACTCAAAATTTTCTGGGGGGTGGAATCGGCGGGGGCATGCGCCATGACTCATGGACAAGTCAAGTTGTGGGAGCGGAGACTTGCAAATGACTCGCAACCCAAGATCAGTGACTCCATCCTGTTCCAGGGGTGGTACACACTTGACGGCGCCACAAAAAAAACAACAATGCAGAAGCACGCACTGTCTTGTGCTTCTGGGTGCCACTGGAGATGGCGGGGAGGACACTAATGCACAGTGGTGGTGAAGAAGAGCCCCACAAATGCTGGTAAGTTGGCAGACTGGGCAGAACAGACCAGATGGAGCGGGGGTAGGTTGGAGGCAGGAGGGGGCAGCACCCACTGAGCAACCTGCGCCAGGTGCCATCCAGTGGTGTCATCCAAATGATTTAGGAACAGGTACTCACTTTTGATTGGCACTTGTCGGGGTCCGCCCACCAGAAGTGATGTCATAAGCCGGAAGTGATGTCATGATTGTTGACATGGATGTGATGATGTTTGTAATAACTTCAGCTTGTGGTTAGTGTTGACTTAACTTCTATTGCTTTGCTTTCTAGGGATGTGTATATACATATTTTGCTTCAACTGTTCCCTGGTTAAATAGCAGGGGCCAGCTTCGAGTGGGCGGGGCCAGCTCAACTTCTAGAAACCGGTACTCGCGTACTGGTGCGTAGTGGGTGCATGACATCACTGGTGCCATCCCTTCTGGTGCCAGGCAGCACCTGCCCGTGTCTCCTTGCTCTTGTGTCAGCTATATTGCTGGCACAGGTCTAAGGAGACCCATGGTTGGTTGAAGGAAAATACTTTCCCTTACCCTCCTGATCACCCCCACCCCATGCTCATGCGCGTGCACACACACCAAACCATGCAGCCCAGCCTATTTTGGCATGGCTTTATGCTATGGTGATGGACAGGGGTAGGATTGGGCTACCAAAATATATCATACAAAATGATCATCATATATCATATGATATATCATATATCATACAAAATGAACAGATGAAAGTAAGTACTGTAGGAAGTATGTTGTTGTTGTTGTTTTTTGAAGGGACACCTCACACCCCTCAGGTTGCCTCGGTGACCAAGGTGCCTAGGCTGACATTCTAACAGCGTAAACATGCCCTCCAATAATATAACCCTCACATTATTCATTTCAGATTTTAGACACGATACATATATTTGTAAATGTCTGCACACTTCTCTTGTTACAAAGAAGCATATTTCACCAAAATTTGGGGACTAAGATGCCATTTTGCGAATCATGTAGTTCAAGATGCCACCATTCCGGAAATAAGTGAGCTCCACGTCTGTGTCAAATCTCATGACGACTTGGAAAGTTTTCCCTGTATCCAGCTGTTGAAAAGATAAAAGAAATAACATTCACAATTGGTTATTTTCCCTCTGTCTCTCTCTTGGAAAAGGACAGAACATACAGTATGTATCCCCAAATGGAGGCAAGAAGGGAAGGCAGCTTAAAAAGGAGTAAACTTACAATTTATGGCCAAGGCATCAAGTGTATTCACTTCTTCCTCAGTGTGACTTAGAATATAAAAGCCCTGCTGGATCAGGCCAAGGCCCATCTAGTCCAGCTTCCTGTGTCTCACATTGGCCCACCAGATGCCTCAGGGAGCACCACAGGACAACAAGATGCCTGAATCCTGCGGCCTTTCCCTTGCACCTGGCATCCTGAGATAGCCTACTTCTAAAATCAGGAGGTTGCGCATACCCATCATGACTCGTAACCTATGATGGACTCTTCCTCCATAAATCTGTTCAATTCCCTTTTAAAGACATGTAAGCCAGATACCATCACAGCATCCTGGCAATGATTCAAAAAACAAAATGTGTTGCGCACACTGTCTCAAAATGAATGACTTCCGTTCAAGTTTTAATAAGTAGACACGTTGGGCAGTGAAGCCTTTGACGTCTCTTCCACCTTCATACATATCCAAGATATGTTACATACTTTTGGAGATGATGAGGATCCAAAAAGCTACTTTAGACAAACCAAAGGCTTGTATCCAGTTTTGCCATTTTTCTTTAAATAGCCTCTCTCTCTCTCGTTTAAACAAGAGAGCTGTACTCCAGAAAACCCAAAACTTCCTTGTCTGTGACTGTGGACGTTTTTTGAATCCTGATGTCATTGCTAAATAACTGGAATGAATGAGGCCACATTCTTTTCCAGCCTACAAAACCATCTCAATTGTGCAAAGGTTCCTCATGTTGTTGGCTTCTTGCAATGAGAGTAGTGGTGCAAGTAACAGCCCAATCCTAATCTGCCCTGGAACAGGAGAGTCAGAGTGGCCTGTGATGTATCCAACACAGCTTAGGTGCGGACTGAGGTTACCTTGGGGTAAGGGGATATTTTCCCCCTTACCCCATGTTGCGCCCTACAGGGCTCCTTGGATCTGCGCCAAATCCAAGAAGCCTCCTTGGGCCAGAGAAGGGAGTTAGCGTGTGGATTGCCAATCCCACCCACCCCCAGGCCCGATCTGCCTCCTGTTCCACCCTCCCCCTGCCCCAAAATGTCCCCCCGACAATGCCCTTTCTCACCCCCTACGTCACCCAGCACAAACCTACCCTTTTAAAGGCATGTAAGCCAGGTACATGGGCTGGCGCAGGGTCTGGATCTGGCTGTCCTGGGCTGGAGCAGGCCTCTGTTCTAGCCCTGCCGACTCTCAAGTTGGCACAAATGTGCCATAAAGTCTGTTTGTGACATTCAGGAGCGTATGTGTGCGTGCATCAGTTTGGCTGGAGCTCTTAGTTGAACATTGTATACGCACATACATGTACCCTCTCCCAGGAACATTTTAGAGTTAGGCTACAATCCTATACACGCTTTCCTGGGAGTCTCATTGAACTTACTTTTGAGTAGACACGCACAGGATTGGGCCGTAAGACTGAGCTGCAATTAGGACTTCCCAGCTCAAATCTCACCTCTGTCATGAAATCCCACTTGGTGGCCTTAGGCAAGCTTTTCTTGGCCTCCGCTGCAACATGGGATAACAATAATAACGCTTGCTCACCTTCTAGGGTCATTGAAAAATGACGATACACGTGAAGTACTTTCATGACTTGAAAGCAGTACCTACATGCAAAGAATAATACTATTGCAGAGGGGGAAGAGGGGCAGTTTGATGGGGACAATCCACTGGGAGTCTGTAATGGAAAAAGGTCTCTAATGCTATCCAAGTATCTAACCCCCATCCGAAAGTGCAAAAGGAACCTTTGCTTACTTTAACCTGGACATTCATTCCGGGCACCAACACCTCCGGAAGGATGATGGTATAACGTTCTCGCCCAGTCAGTCCCAGGCTCTCGGCATCTTGGCCTGGCAGATACTGCAAAGGGATCACTCCCATTCCCACCAGATTACTGCGGTGAATTCGCTCATAGCTCTCTGCAATGACGGCTTTGATGCCCTGAGAAACAGAAGCCCATTACTAACAATTGCTTAAAACATCCCGTTAGAAAATATTTTGAATCAGACTCTGTAGAAGAGCAACCTGTGCTTAGAAGTCCCAAAAGAAGCCAACTGTCTTTCAATTCAACACCTCTCTGTCTCTCTCACTCACACACACACACACACACACACACACACACACACACACACACACGGCCAGGATAAGAATGCAGACCCTGAAAAATGCAGGTTGCTGTTGCAAGGGAATAACAACGGAACAGAAGAGTAATACTGTGGAGAGGTGAAACAGAGGCAGCTTTGTCACTTCACAGCGTTTTCGTGTGTGGGGTTCTGAGGTGTGTAAATCACACCACTTGCTACTTCGTGAACACAGGTAGGCCCTTCCACTAGGCCAGGACAGTGGTTCCCAAGCTTGCTGGGGCTGCGGAACTCAGGAAGTGAGTGACGGTGCCGCAAACATGTCATGTGGCAATGACACTGCCTTTTGCTTTTGGGTATGGAGACCTAGAGCAGTAAGAGAGTTAGGGTGGGCGGGAGGCCTTTCCGCAGCATGTGGTTTTTGCATGCTGCAGCTCTTCTTACCATACTGAGCCTCCTGCTGCTGACAAGAGGCTCACACGGAGGTCTCCTTGCCAGGGCAGCAGGCAGCCCACAAAGCCCTGGCAAGTGCCTCGCAATGCTCCAGGGTGCCACAATGCACAGATTCGGAACCGCTGGGCTAGGTGAAATCCCCTGCTTTTCCTCTCCTCACTCCTTGTGGGCAGCACTCCTCAGCCACCGCTGCTACTCTTCTTCCCAAAGAGAAAGGCAGTGTTGAGGCAATGCATCTCACCACCACTCTCCTGAATTGCTAGAAGGTGAACAGAGACAGGAGCAGGGGATTGGTGGGGAGGGGGCTTCTGTCCCTTTCAAATCCCTCAAGGTTCTGTTGCAGGCTTTGAAAGGGACTCCCAATGAGAAAAAGGACCTGCTGATGTGGCTGAAGGGGGGGATCAGAAAAAGCAGGTAGAAGCCTCTTCTTCCCATCCTCTCCCTTCTAAAAACCTGTAGAAAGGTGGGTGAGGCAGCATAGCTTCAGATGCTGAAAGACCAGGGGCTACCTCTGGTTTCCAAATTTAAGTGTTTAAGTGCAACATACCCAAATCTGCACAAACCCCTCTTGTAAATGTCTCTTTTCAGAGTTCGACATAGGCAAACGCCTCTCTTTGGCAGAAGCAGAAACTTTGCACTTATCGTCACTGCAACGGCATCAAGAGCAGAACACCTGCTGATTTTTGTGATTAGCACCGGATTTTGTTTCCCAAATGCTTTGGGGTGGAACAGCTGCGGCTTGCCTTCTGCAAAATTGCATGCCTTGGGTTTCCTACCCAAAGCCCTTCGGAAAGGAATGAACTCTGGTGCCAATCACAAAAATCAGCAGGAGTTCTGTGGCTGACATAGGAGCAGCCCAAGACACCCAGACAGAAGTGACAGTCACACCAGGCATGGCATAAGAGCTGGCCACAGCTCTTTCAAATGGAGATGAAATGCATGCAGGAGGATAGCCAGGGGTTAAGCCTGAGCAAGAGAGCTGGAGGGATTGAGCTAATCACCATTCCAATCAGGATCCCTGAGCTTTATGAATCCTGAAGAGTGGGAAAACTGGGGTTAAAGTTGACATTATACAGGGGTTGGACTGTTGCCCTTTGGTTCAGTTCTAACTGTGGCCTGTTGCAATAAACATCCCAGTTGCACCTGCCTTGTCTAAATGTCTATAGCATGGAACCCAATATATAACACAAAGATTGCCTTGAACAAAGGCAGATGGGTCTTTCCTCACCCTACCTGGAGATGCCAGGGACAACCTGGACCTTCTGCAGGGAAAGCGAGTCCTTTAGGACGGAGCTACAGCCTCATTCCCTCCTTTGTGTGCAAGGAACATCAACTGAAAATGGCAAACTGGGGGGGATCTTCAGCACCTCTGAGGATCTCCCACTCACCAGCAGAAAAGGCCCTTTGGCTGCCCAGTCACGGGAACTTCCCGAGCCGTACTCTTTACCAGCTAGCACGAGGAGAGGGTGGCCTTCTTGCTGGTACCGCTCAGAAGCGTCGAAGACGTCAAGCTACCAAGACAGGACAGAACCGATGATGTCGGTTGGCAAGAGGGGTGAAGCCACAGGATCAATGGAGAAGAAGCTCGACTTCTTTCTAAGCCTATCACTCACATGCAAGGACCTCAACAACATGGCAAAGACGTTTACACTTTTCACTTTAAATACAGTCCAAATGCCACCAATCTCTGATTTGTGCACAAATGCTGAAGCCAGCTATTCACAGCAGGCTTTCATAATGCGTTCCTATGGAAGCAGGAGAACCTCATTCAGCAAAGCACTGCATTGGACTGTGTTCCCTGCCCGGTCATCACACAGCTGTTGCCTGAGTTCTGACCTTGCCATAGCATGAGCAACAACATGCCATTACAACTCTATCCAGGTCCTACGGTCTGAATGAAGCTACAACTCATGAACTCCAGCAGTGCTCCCTGTGCAGTCCCTTGTTGGGGACTCTGCCTGTGGAGACCAAGGCAGGTACTCGTCTATAGCTCTAAAAAATAACTCAATTCTGCCCCCCTCTGGCCAAAAAAATCAGTGTGCACAGCCCAGGTGCGCAAAGAAACCTTGTTCTTTTCCAACCACTGTGAGGTGCAGGTTCTAGGAATGAATCCATCCAAATAAAGCTTCTATTGTTTACTGTGTACCACTCAAAAGTTGAATTCAAGCCCCAAATTACACAGCTAGCATAAGCCAACACATTTCCTTTTTATAGCAGATTTTCAAAACCAGCCTGAAAGAAAATTATTACACAGCAGAGCTAAGCCGGAACCATTCAAACCAGGCCCAGGTTTCATACAAAACAGGCAAGAACACTTACGGTTTCTTCCGAAGGCAGGTGTATTGTTTGGGGGGCCTGTTTGTTGAGGAACTTGTTCAGCAAGCGAATGTTTGCAAATGTTCCTCTGGCCATGACAGCATCATTGCCCCGGCGTGAACCATATGAATTGAAATCTCGGGGGGTTAAGCTACCAAGACAAAAAGATGACAAGCCTCCATTTCAAACCAACCAACCAACCAACCAACCAACCAACCAACCAACCAACCAACCAACCAACCAACCAACCTCTGGCTAAAGAAAAGCAACTTGAAGCTTTCATTTAGGGCAGTGGTTCCCAACCTTTTTTGCACCGGGACCACCTTTTTAGGTACAGCAACCATCTAGCTAGGTGGTTCAAGCACCTTGGGTTTAGCCATTAAATGAAAAGGACTGGTACACTTTCTATGGTTGAGGGTGCAATCCTAACCACTTTCCAGTACTGACATAGCGGTGCCAATGGGGCATCCTGCACTTGGGGGGCAGTCATGGAGGCCTCCTCTAGGTAACGGAATGTTTGTTCCCTTACCTCAGAGCTGCATTGCCCTTATTCTGGTGCTGAAAAGTTGAATAGGATTACTTAACATTCAGTTACTTAACATTCCCTTCAAAGGAATATGTGTGCAGTGTGATTTGAACATTGTGGAACACTATAAAAATGCGAAGTATGTTATGAAGCACAAAAGTATTTCCTTAACGAAAGGGAAAACATCTTTTCCCTCTCAAAAGAGGTACCACTCAAAAAGGACTCCTTCCTCATCCCCACCTCATTTTCTACTTGACTCACCCTCTGCTGGTTAAGTAACGGGCAGCCGGGCTATTCCTTGCGATATTTCCAGCTGGAGATATGTGATCAGTGGTGACCGAATCTCCAAGGTTAAGGAGGACGTAGGCATCAACTATGGATTTGTGGGGCTGAAGCTCCAAAGTCTGAAAAGAGCAAACAAGGACACATTTTAAAGTTGTATTTTTTGTTTAAGTACAATTCTGGAAATGAGTCAATGGGCACAGTAGGGTGAGACAAATGAAGGGTGAAGAGAAATGCTCTTACCAGGTTTTCAAAAAATGGGGGAGATTTAATATATGTGGATTTTGGATTCCAAGCATACAGCTTGTCTGAGGAGACATCCAATTCATTCCAAGATTTGTTTACTGTCTGAAAATCAGAAGAAGTGAGAAATAAGGTAGAAAATAGTGGCAACATTTTAATTCATACCTCCCAGAACTACAGACATAAAAAGGGTTATGGATGTTCTTCTCTCCCCCACATGTTTCCTGCAAAATGATTCCTTTGCATCATTTTAAGTTCTCCATTACTTCCTGGACTTCTGACTGTGTTGCTCCAGTCAAGGGCACTATGGGGAAATGGACACTTCATTTGCACCTCTGCTGCCCCTCATCTCACCTCTGGAGCCATGTCTATGCAACAATATGGGCTAGAAACTTGAGGTTTTTTTAAACGTCAAGATTCTCATGGAAGCTGAATTCTGTGCCCAGTGCTATTTGCTACACTTTTGTTCATGCCCCTGCAAAATTGTGGCACACGCGCGCACACACACACGCACACACACACGCACGCATGCTCGCAGAGTCCTATCACCAATAGTGCTATACACCAATAGTGCTGTAGTCCCAAAAGCAGTGCTTGGGACAGGACTTGGTCCATGCAAAATACACACACACACACCATTAATTCAGTCTCATTTGATGAATCCAGCTGTCTTACAGGGTGCTAATTACAATCAGAATGACACTGAACAGCAGCAAGATGTTTTGCTAGAAGGAAGAAATGAAGAAGTCAGCTGAAAGCATCTATCTGATTGAAAGGCATACATTTCATTAAGACAAGGCCTCACCTCGATTTTCTGGTAGACCTCCTTAAACATCCCTGGAATGACGTGCTTGCGCTCAACAGCTTGGATCTCCTCTCTCATGGGCCAAATGTCTTTTAGGAAGATCTTCTTCCCCTGTGTGTTTACACCTGCCATATATGGGGAACAGAGGCTTGAAACCATGCAGAAATATAGTCCACATGTTTATATACACTGTACACACCCAAACTCACTGCCAGGTTATTGCAGTAGATCAGACACATACTGCATTTGGGAGAGGCAAGATCCACAGGATTATAGAAAAGCAAGCATTTCTATTCCCTACCTGTTCAAGCAGGAACACCCCCAAAAATACCAGTTACAAACAGAGGAAAAACTAGTTAGCATCCCTTGTGTTGGGGGCAAAAGTATTACATTGAAGAAAGGAAAAGCCAGAGGAATAAATCGGCAAGTTGAAGCATGAGAAACAAGACAGTTGGATGGGACTGAAGATAGCAGCCCTTGGAAAACCAGAGGCCAAGTTCCAAATAGAGCCAGGATGCTTTAGTGCTCAGAGCAGCAAATCTGGACCAGGCAGACAGAGATCTAGCAAATGCTTTCAAGCCTCTGCACTGTCCACTGTATTGGTTGCCAGCCAGTTTCTGGGTTCAATTCAAGGTGCAGGTTTTGACTTCTAATAAAAGCCTTGAATGGCCTGGAATCAGAGGACCTGAAGGACTGCCCCTCCTGGTGGGTGAAATTGCCCACCCCCCAACAGTGGCACAGAATGGCCGGGGCACCCCACCCCCCTTCATGGTGACCCAGTGGTTTTTCAGGCTTTCCGACGGTGCGGTGAGAGAGATTTTGAGGGGCAGAGATTTATTAGTAGGGCCCTTGGAGGATGTAAGCTTCCTGCCAACAGTATGGTGTGCCTTTGTTAATTGTTTATATATATAAATATATTATATTTATATAAATATAAACACGCACAGAGAGAGAGAGAGAGAGAGAGAGAGAGAGAGAGAGAGAGAGAGAGAGAGAGAGAGAGAGAGAGAGAGCCTTGACAATTTTAGCACCTTGTCAGTGTGATGTGAGATGAAAAAGGTTGAAAATGGCTGCTCAACAGCCTGCTCCTCAACAAGACCTGTAAAGCAACACTGAACATGGGTGTAGCTCCAACTGAGGTAGCAATCCCACGCAAGGCTGTTCTATTTCAGACTGCAGGATGTGAACAAGGGGCCTAGAACGTTCCACAGAAAGACAATCTCTGAAAGCAGAAAACTAGCATGCTGGGGACAAGGCTGGATTAGCAGCCTTGTCCCCATTTTCTATATTATATGGCAATGCCGTTGAGCACAGAGGAGCATTTGATCATGTGAGCCCTCATTCGCAGTGTTACAGGTTCATTACCACAGAGAAAACTAGCCCCCGTATCTCCAGACAGTCTTTCTGGATTTTTAATTAAAGTAACTACTTACAGGGAAAAAATACTCTCAAAGAGTACCTTACCTAAGGGTTCCTTTTCAAAGTCAATCCTGACAGTTCCTGCAATGGCATAGGCTATTACCAAAGGCGGAGAGGCCAGATAATTGGCCCGTGTGTTTGGATGGACACGGCCCTCAAAATTTCTGTTTCCAGACAGGACGCCCACCGCAACAAGATCGCCCTGTGCAAAAGGAAGGATACGGGAACACACTGAGGACAAAAAGATGCAGCCACTTCTTATCTCACACACCCAGAAGAAAGGCCAAAAACATCACTGAGACTCACAGACCGCCTGTTTTTAAAAAGCAACCAAAATTCCTTGCAATTGTTATGTTCTGACTTCCCACCCACCCATTGAAACATCAGGTAGCTGCGGGACGAAGGGTTTCCGGCCCTTGTTTACTATTTTATGTATTATCCCATCTGTTGTCCATGCTGAAACTCAAGGTCTGGGGGGTCCCAGGTGGTCTTCCACCCAGGCACTGCTGAGCTTCAGCAAGTGTGCTGCCTCACTGTCTTCAGACTAGACTTGGGGCCTGGCACAGAATAGTAAGGGGCTTTCCGGTATCTTGCTTAATGAAGGCCAACAAGCTTTGGCCTGTCAAACAGAGTGCCCTGAAGTCCACCAGCCTGCCAGGCACTTCACATGCACCCCTACCCCCGCCTACACTTTGTAGATAGCAATGCAGAAGGGGGTGCAGTTTGATCCAGCCTCTGGTAAGCTGCGTAGGTTGCGTGGGCCTGCCTCAATTCAAACGGCAAAAATCCATGGAGAACACAGAGCCAGTCTTCTTTGAAGTACGAGTGGCTTTCCAACTTAAAGTGATTTCCAGTTGGTTCCTGCAGTTTTATTACCACACTGATTCCCTGGGCACTGATTTTATTACAAGGCCGATTCCTGAGCTGGTTCAATGACTCAGCTTCTGAAGTCAAAGACATTCATGAACAGTTTCCTAAGACATTCTGCAACACCACAACCATTTCACAACATGAGGCTACAGCACATTAATTCATAGCTCTAACACCAGGCAATGTTTGCTGGGCTTTGATCAAAGGTGGTTCTTCCCCCCACCCCACCCTTTCCCCTGTATTGCCTAATTTGATTTGCTAGATATGGTTGAGGTGTGGTACGTCTTTACCCTCTTATAACGTGATTCTATTCTATGAATCGCTACGAATGACGTAAAAGAAACACCGTTGATGCGATGACAATGTCCAATTTTGACATGCATGGTTAGTTCAGAGCCTCTTAATAAATCAGACGCATGTTTTAAAGGCCACACACAATGTTTCAGAAAGAGACTGGGAGATATTTCACATTGGCACATTCTGTACCTAGTGTTAGTTCTTCACTGCAAGGCTCTGTTACCATGGATTTTATCTCATCAGAGAGGGTCCAATGGGAGGCAACTGTGTGTCTGTGGGCAAGGATGTACAAGCCTACCATATGTTTGCTGTCAATTAATGTGGTTGTGTAAACTCGGCTATGGCATTATCCTTTGGACTGTGCAAGATCCAGGGATGACTGTCATGAGCTCTGGATTTAAAGTTTATCAAGCAGAGGTCACCGATACGTGCTGAATGAATTGGCTTCCATTTCAGTCACATGAAATCACCTCAGCAAATGTGTCTGTGGGATTCCCAATTATGTCCCTCCACATCACATGAAAACTGTGGGGAGGGACTGATTTCCAAGAAAGGCAGAAGTGTGTATCCAGTGGGTACAACATTATTATTATCATCATTAGGAATGGTTTTTTTCGGTGATCAACACAGAACACTAAATAATGAGAATTTCTACTGAAAATGCGGCATAAAACAAAATTTAAGTTAAAATACAAAAAAAAAGCCCACCCTTTTGCTAATTTTTAACAAAGTTTGACACAAATTTAGATCAATTTCACAAAAACAACACCACTTTTGTTTTTTGACACAGTTTTGAGGAATCCACAAAGTTTTCAGTAAGGGATCAGGAGGAAGAGTGGCAGAAACAGGAGGAAGCTTGCTTAAACTTGCATGAACATGCATGTTCATAGTTCACAGTGCACGCTGGGGCAACTTTAATGGAATGTGGAAGTAGTAAGTAGCAGTTTCTTGACGCTCCAAGCAGCAATCAGAGTGCAGCTTGGAAATTTTTGAGCAGGTTATTTTGGGCTGGGGTGTGTGTGTGCCAGAATAGCTTGTCTTTGTAGGGCCATTCACCCTTATTTACTGCACAGTTTGTACAACTTGCAATAAAAAATTGGATAAAAACACATGACACCGCAATTTGCTATTTCAATCAAGAAATTTTGGAAAAAGTATAATGAAAAAGCCACCCTTATATTATCATTATTATTAATTGAATATCCCACCTTTCTGCCCCATATTGGAGTACCCAAGGCGGCTTACAAAACTGAATAATAAAAAATAAAAAACAATACAAAAAAGATTAAAACAAAGATATAAAACACTAAAAGTAAGCAGACCCCACTGGATCTCGAATAGAAAATACAATCATTCAAAATTTAAAAAGTAGAAATTAAAAATGCCAGCCCAGCATATCAGCAACTTAAAAATGCTTCCTTAATTTTTTTTAAAAAGTCTTCAGACTGCACATTCGAGCAAGAGATTATTTTGGAAGGACCACCCAAATGATCTTTCAGATGACAAATGAACTGTGCGGTTGAACAGTATCAATATCAGTATCAGTAACTGATCCCAGAGTGCATTAAACAAGTGAATTAACGTAAAATACGGCAAATAGGATTTTTGCTGCAGCACACAGCCTACTGCTGTAATTGCTGCCGCCTTCAAATGATTGTGTCCGTTCTGTTTGTACACATTTTGTTGCCTCTGCATAAATCCTGTAGGCACAACTAAATCCTGAGCAGGTATTAAGCCTGAGCCACTTTAAAGCAAAATTATAATTAAGAAAATTTATATGCTGCTCTTCAATAAGATGTAGTTCACAAAGCGGTTTCCATAGCTACAGTGATAGTTTGTATTTGACATACCTACCAGTAGAACATGCGGTACAAGACTTATAGCCCAAATTTTCCGGCACCGATGCAGTGGCCCCAGCGTGGCTTGTGCTGCACCCCGGAAGGGAATTTGGCATGTTGGCGGTATCCTGAGGTAAGGGGGCATTTGTCTCCTTGCCCCAGGGAAAGCCCCAGTCAGCGCAATGGGCCGACTCAGATTTGCTTCTGTGAAATCACTGGCACACGTTCAAGATGATCTGTGTTGGTGGATCAGGCCCAGGAAGATTGTTCAGGCACAGCATGCTTGGGCACTACTGGTCCTGTTCCGCCCACCCAGGCCTGATCCGCCCACTCCAACCCCACCACCCTCCTCCCCCAGCCCTGTTCTTCCCCCTTGCTCCCTTCCCTCACCCTTGTGTTGCCCTGTGGGAACTCACTTCCTCTGGTGCACGGAGCTCCCTACATTGCCATTGGTGGGAAGGCACAAGTCTTCCTGCAGGATGACCTAGATGATGCGCTATCGCAACATGCTTTACAGCATGTTTGCAACAGTATGTGCCAGTAAAGCAGCTGTTCCACAAGTGTAAAGGTAGGTTGGGATTGTGCCATTAAAAGCCGATGCTTACCTGAGTAATGGCTTCAACAACTGGCTCTGGTAGAGGTCCACTGTTACCGATGCATGTCATACATCCATAGCCCACCACATCAAACCTAAGGAGAAGACGGGATGGATGGATGGGAACACTTCAGTTTGAAAACATGCATGCATGCACACCGCAAAGCATACTCATGGCCTAAAGGAAGACAACATCCCAACTGTGTCCCTATTCGTGCTATTTTAATTGGAAAAAAGTGTGCTTAATTTCACTGCAAGATTTTCCTCCTGCATTGATATGGTGTGTGTGGAGGGTCATAATTAGGCTCAGAACTACAGAAGGTCTGCCAGAACCTTCTGAGACGTACTTCTGGTTTAGAGAAAAACCGGATGTGCATCTATGAGGGCTCTGGGGTGCATTCTGAGGTGTGGGGAGGCGATGTGGAAGGCACTTCCAGTTGCACCCGGAAGTCCTCTGATGGCTGTAACCCGTGGATTCACTTATCCGTGGGTTTTAGTATCTAGGAATGGATTCCCCATGGATAATGAGAACCTCACTGTATAGGATTGGGCCCTAAATGTTTGCATTATCATAGCACTAATAGTGACCTCTTACACTTATTATGGACCTGTATTTGGACCAAATACAGGGACGTGGTGGCACAGTGAGTTAATCCGCTGTTGCTGGGCTTTCGACTGCAAGGTTGGGAGTTCAAGACTGCGCGACGGAGTGAGCTCCCGTTGCTTGTCCCAGCTCCTGCCAACCTAGCAGTTCGAAAGCACCTAAATGCAAGTAGATAAATAGGGACCACTTCGGTGGGAAGGGAACGGCATTCCGTGCGATATGGCATATAGTCACGCCGGCCACATGACCACGGAAGCTGAAACAGAGATGAGCACCGCCCCCCAACAGTTGGTCACGACTAGACCATTCGGTCATGGGGAAACCTTTACCTTTTTATTTGGACCAAAAGGTTCTGGAAAATGGTAGCCAGTACTTTGAATGACGTGTTTTAATTATTTCTGAGTCCAGAGCCAAAATGATGTTTGCCAAATTACATCCCACATAAGTGTCATAAACATATACTTTACATATTAACAGCTTCAAGTAAAGCAGTTGCAAAACAACGGAAAGCAGTAACAAAACCCAGTAAGGTGGAATGGCCAAGACAGATATGAGCAAAACTGTTAAATCAATAGAGTTATAACATCTAATCATGACTTTGAAAGAGTATGTAGAATGTGGAGGCCAGCAGTAATTTCATTTCTATTATTGATCATCATGATCATGCACATTTTAAATTTTCTGATCGCATCTTAAAAGGATAAGAAACAAATGTGATTACTTACCTGTCATTGTAAGTAACATGCATATTTTTCCCCACTGATTGATTGTCCTGTTTGAATAGTTTATCCATAAAAAAAAACCACAAAATAAACAAACACACAGCACCCTTCAGATTATAGAGTGCTTGGGAATGTTTCTTTTAATTATTATTTTTCTCTATACAGGATAGCAGGATAGCAGTATCATTTCCCCATTTCTTATTCTAATTATTGTTAGGGATTGAAACAGCAGCAGCAAATAGATTTATTTTTCCACACATACCTGTCTGTAACCAATTACAGTCCATACTTCCAGCTACTTTGTTTCACTCATTGTTTTTAGCCACCATTTTGTTATTTTCTCATTTGGCCAATTGGTCAGAACACAATTTCCACGATTACCGGCAAAACAGTTCTAGAAACATCCCTGGTGACCTGTTTTAACACAGGCTTTTCCAACTGAGGAACAGTCTTTTGACATTATGGCACAATCAAGCATTTCCAATGAGCTCTCAGGCCAGAAAGTGAAAAGAATCTCTTACCCTAGCTGAGCAAGGTAAGGCATAACTCCACTCTCCCTCAGGTAGTAGGTGACTACTCCGCTTCCTGGGGACAGGCTAGTTTTAATATACGGTTTCACAGTCAGGCCAGCCTCCACAGCTTTCTTCGCAAGCAATCCTGCCAAGGACATCCACCGTCATACAGGCCAAAGAAAGTATGAAGCTGTCACGTCAGACCATTTGTCCGTTAGCCTAGTACTGTTTATTCTGACTAGCTCTCCAAACCTTCTACTCTGCTGTTCCGTGCTCTTTCAAAAACAAAACAAAACTGGAGACGGCAGGAATTGAACCCCCAGCCTCCTCCTTATGCATCTTCCACAGAGTTTTGGTCCCTTCCCTGAAGGACATGCACTTTCTAGCTCTTTCCCCTGAAACAGGACTAGAACTATCAACTTCCTGACCTGCAAGCAACACCTCTGATTGGCCAGGGTCCCAGGCAGCTAGCCCACTCATATCAAAACAATGGAACACCACATAAAAATATATATACTGTAGGTGTTACATTCTAAGACTTTAAATGTTAAAAAGCCATTATTTTACTGCCCGTTTACTCTCTGAAACCCAGTGAGCAAAGCACTGCTGTGACAGAGATACAACCACTCCTTTAGTGCTGTACAGTTTATGCTGGCTTTCTATAATAAGCCACAGCTTTTAGGGAAGCAATTCAAGTTCAAACCAAAGCAGTGCTGCAGGATGGCTCCAGAAGATTTTGCTTCAGATCCAGAAGCTGCTTTGAGTTACTGCACTCTGGGCCTGCCCTGCTCCTCAATAGTCTATTTCAGTGGCTCTCAAACTTTTTCGACTGATGGCTCCCTTAACGTACTGGGCCATTGTCTGCGGCTCGCCATTTGGGCTATACATTGTATAGGGCCACAGGTTTTTGGCAAGAACTCGTGGCTCCCCTGGCTGGTTTCTGTGGTTCCTTAAAGAGCCACAGCTCACAGTTAGGGAACCACGATTCTACAGGCATGCCCCGGTATCCACTGGTGTTCTGTTCCAGATCCCCCTGTGCACAGAGGCATATCTAGGGTATGGCGCCACAGGGCACGAGTGCTGTGGCGCCATAAGGTGGGGGGCGCCATTGGCATGGTGCCCCGCCCTCCCACCAGCAAATTTGCGGGCCCCCGCACCCCGAGGCGCCTCGGCGGTGTCCCGGCCTGCCGCTGGGGCGCTTTAAGCACTTGAGCGGCAGCCCGGGGAAGGAAGCTGCCGTCGGCACGCCTCCATGCTGGGGGGGGGGCAGGACAGAGACCAAACCTTCCCTGGGCTGTCGCTCGAGTGCTTAAAGCGCCCCAGCGGCAGCCCAGGGAAGGAAGCTGCTGCCGTGCACCCTGAGCTGGGACACACGCCGGCGGCTGCCGCTGGGGCACTTTAAGCACTCAAGCGGCAGCCCAGGGAAGGAAGCCGCCACCGCGCATCCCGAGCCGGGACGCGCGCCGCCGGCTCCCATCCTGGGCTGCCGCTCGAGCCCGCCAAATGTCATGACGTCACGACGTCGTTATGTCACGACGTCGCGTGCCCTGAGCGCGGTTTTGCCCAGGTACGTGCCTGCCTGTGCATATTTGAAACAGTGGATACTGGGGATACCTTTTTAAAGATGGGGAACATCAGCAGTTTTGCTGCAGGAAGATAAAAAAAGATTTGTTAAATGTTCCCCTATCTTTTTAATAGGCATCCCAGTATCCACAGTATCCATGGATAACTGAAACGGTGGATACTAAGTCAGTGGATACTGGGGCATGCCTATATTTAATCAATTTATTCCAAATTAGAGTTTGCTTGGGAAGATTCTGTGTGCATTTCAGAGTTCCAACCAATCTCCAGGGCAGCCAGTCCATTCAAATGCCACTCGCAACTTCTGCCAATTCTCTTTGACCAGTTTTAATGGTCCCTGCTTGCTTCCTCTAATCCAGCCTCCACGGCTCAATAGGCCTAAAAGCTAAACAGAGGCTGGGATTTACTAACCACCAACCAGTTATGCCAGCTTCTGCAAGCTTGCCCCTCACCCCTCAAATTACAAAGGTAATTCAATGACTGCAGAATTGAGTCAATGCACTTACCGGCTCCTAACATAACGGACGGATTGCTGGTATTTGTGCAGCTGGTGATGGCCGCGATCACGACTGACCCGTGAGCCAGTTCAAACTCCTTGTCATTGTAAACAAATTTCACAAGGTTGCTGCGAAGTTCAGGAGCAATCTGAAAGCCTTTAAACCCTTGCTATAAGAGAGCGCAAACAAGGAAAAAAATTTTCAGTTGCATCAAGAAATCCTCAATAAAAGGTGGCGAAGAAAACAAAATAGATCCAGTGGTTCCCAAACTGTGAGTCAGGACCCACTGGTGGGTCAGCTCCTGATTTCTGGTGGGTTACCAAAGGGTGATGGAAATAAGACAACTAATTTCCGCAAGCCCTGAGGCTTTTCAAAAGTCAGATACTGTAGCCACTAGTTATCTTGCAAAGAGCTCAGCTACCACAGTTTGCAAAGTAGCTGCTAAGTGCCTTGCAGAGTGCCTGCAGCTTGCAAGCATGTATAAATCTTGGAAGATAAATATTCAAGGATCTTTTTTCCGGTTATTATTACTTATATATAAATACATAATTTTGTTCTAGATTTCCTTTTTTCAAAGTCTAGTAAGGTGGGTCCCAAATGAGTATCATTTTAGAAAGTGGGTCCTGGTACTCAAACGTTTGGGAAACACTGAAATAGATCGTTCTATATCCAACTTCAGTAACCTTCCACTGAGGAAAACGGCTGGTTTATTTTAGTAAGGAACAGAGGAAGAATAATCTAAACCAGCTAATAACCTACCTACATTCTAGTCAATTGCATGACAAAATAATCCATACTTAAATTCCATGCAAGGGGGAAACACCTCATCACCTTCCTATTTACTTCTATCTGGCCAGAGGTATAACAAATAGGTGTATTAGCCTCATTGAATGGGTCCCATTTCCAAATCCTGCCCATCACTAGGTTATTTGGGGTCTGGCTATAAACACCACATTAGGATGCTTTCAGCATGGATCAGTCTTCTGCAGCTGAAGTTGCATTTGCAGCTGATAAGTTGCATTTATCTGTTGATGCCAAAGTGTATCACTTTGGCCACACAATTCAGTGTTTGGAGCTAAATTGTCTCATTTTGTTTATACTCCAAATTGGCAGGAGGAGGAGGACATAAAAGGAGAGTGAATACTCAAGCAACCCACCAGGCGTCACAAGCCCAACCCCGTCCCCTAAATTCCATATGAGAGCTGGAGAGGAAGAAATCATTAGAGATCATCATCAAGAAGCTCAGGTGTGATAACAGGTGGTCCTAACATACTTTACAGGTTAAGAATAAGCTCAATGAAGGAAGACTTTGCATGTCTGAGACTGCTCTATAAGCAAGCAGAAAAAGCACCATCAGCAAGAGACAGAGATATTCTCATGCTAGTGAAGCATGAAGTTAGATTATAGTAGGTCTTGTATCTGCAGATTTCACCAGGGGTCCCCTTTTAACAATGTTTTAAAAAGTAAAAATCAGTAAGAAAATAGCCTTTCGTACCTTCGTGCCGCCAAATCATGTCATTTGCAGGTTAGTCTTCTGCGCTCCTGTAAGCCACTTCTGGTTCGTGCAACTCCCTTCCTTGGCCCTGGCTGACCCCAGAATGCATCACATGATGAACTCTGAGGCAAGCCAGTGCCAAGGGAAGGGGTTGTGTGGCTTGCAGGCATGCAGAACACTGCCCCGCAATCCTGCAAATAGTACAATTTTGTGGTGCAAAGGTTTTTTATGTTTTAAAACAGACTATTATCCGCGGATATCAGTACCCGTGGAGGTATGTTTGTGGAACCAAACGCTTGCGGATACTGAGAGACTACTGTATCATTTATTTACCATTTAGTGCACATTTTAAAGCAGTTAATATCAAATACAATGGAACAAAACATCCTTACAAACTCTCAGACATCATTAGGCAGGTTCCTCCAGTGATGGTATTTGTGAGCTGAGGAGAGACTGAGGGCGCAATTCTAAACTGAGTTAGGCCGGCATAAGCTAAACCAGCAAAGTTTGGCCAGCGCAAGGTATGTAAAGTATGTTAGGACCACTCTCGGCAGGGCCGGCTCTAGCAGCAGCAGGGCCCAATGTGGGGCATTCCCAACCCTCCCTGCGGAGCCCCCCACTCACCAAGAACAGCTCTGTTTGTGCCACATGCAAAGCATGGCATGTGGAAGTAGTTGATAGTGATATAACATCACCACCAACTGCTTCCGGGTGGCCCATTTTGGGCTGTTCGGAGGCAGAGGCAGGTGGGAGAGACCAAGGTAAAGCTGCTCTGCTCACCCCACTGACTTACAGCCCATAGAGGTCCTAGCTGCAGCCATAGGCAATATGCTCACCCTGCTAGTGCAGGGGCCCCTAAAGCGCGGGGCCCGATGTGACGACATTGGTCACATTGGCTTAAAGCCGGCCCTGACTCTCGGAGTCAGAGAGGCCAGCACACAGATGTGAGCCATCCTCCTTGACTCCGAGAGTAGTCCCAAAATGCTTTATGGTGGCCCTTGTGCTGGCCAAGCTTTGCTGGCTTAGCTTATGATGGCCTAACTCCAGTTTAGGATTGCACTCTGAGAAACACTGAATTCCAGGAGTACATCTGCAGCATCATTAAGTGCAGCAAAGAGAAAACTTCACCCTAGCTGGAGGGTGAAGAGCCATTACCTTTGCTCCCAAGCAGGCCTCAAAATCTGTCTTCATTTCGGAGACTGCAACCTTGTCCTGTGGTCTTTTTGGGCCGCTGCAGCAAGGCACTACAGTTTGCAAATCCAACTCTATGATCTACTTAAGGAAAGAGAGAGATGCGAGCCTTTTTCTCATACAAATACAATAAGAACATAAGAAGAGCCCCACTGGATCAAGCCAAAGGCCCATCTAGTCCAGCTTCCTATATCTCACAGTGGCCCACCAGGTGCTTAAGGGAGTTCAGTAGACAACAAGATGCTTGCATCCTGTTGCCACTCCTTTGCACCTGGCATTCTGAAGTAGCCTACTATTAATGTAAGGAGTTTACCCAACCCATCATGGCCTATAGCCCATGATGAACTTTTCCTCCAGAAATCTGTCCAGTCCCCTTTTAAAGGCATCTAGGCCAGATGCCATCACCACCTCCTGTGGCAAGGAGTTCCATAGCTTAATTACCCACTGGGTAAAAAAGTATTTCCTTTTATCTGTTTTAACTCTCCCAACACTCAATTTCAGTGGATGTCCCCTGGTTCTGGTGCTGTGAGAGAGGAAAAAGAACATCCCAATGTGCCAAATGGCTCTTGAGCCGCTAATTCCCCAAAGCCTCATTAGCAAAATGCCATGCTGGGTATGGGAAATGAGAATGTTTTTCATAAAGCATCTCACTTTCATCTTTAGCATGGCATGTGTTCCCTTTTCTTTGTATCTGCATGCTGGAAACGGGCTTTATCCAAATGGAAACGCCGAAAGCTAAGATTCCCGCAAACCCAAACAGATGGTTAATCACAATCTGTGATTAAAACACACTGCACAGAACATGCTGGAATTAAAATTACTGTTTATGCAACATTTATTCTTCCTTCCCCTTGGAAGACTCTCTTCACATAACACAAATCAAATGTGAAAGCAGTGAAAAGGCTTTTAAAAAATGCATAACACTATAAAATTAAGAAAAATCTACCTGAGTAAAAACTGGGTCCTGGGATGAATTACTGAAGTCTCTAAACATTCCTGCGACTTGAAGGTATTTCCGTATATGCTTAACCTTCTCTTCATCGCGGCCTAAAGCAGACAAAAGTAACCACTCAAAGGCGCACTGTTTCAAATACACATAAGGGCAATATCTTATGGAATAGAATTTTTAGGAGGTTATCTATAAACTTTAGAAAGATTTCAACATTCAAAATACAGGTATCCACGGTTTCAGTTATCCACAGATACTATGGATACTGAGACGCTTATTAAAAAGTTAAGGGAACATAAAACAAATCTCTCTTTTTTAACTTTGTAGCAGCAAAACCACTGATGTTCCCCTATCTTTAAAAAGATGTCCCCAATATCCATGGTTTCAGGTATCCATGGGGGGGACGGACGGACCTGGAACGGAATGCCAGCAAATACCAAGGCAGGTCTGAGGGTTCAAGACTAGGCTACACCCAGAATATTGGGAACTAGGTGTCGCATACTCAATTGGCCACATGACTATAACCTTCTTAGGGGGTTTTTAGCACCTAAAGAAATTTGAGGAGTCTGGTTGTGAAAAATCTATCTCAGAATCCTCATACTGGCCTTTAGGAAACACAGCTATACAGCTGTATTTCATATAACTGTGGGAGATGTGGAAGATGGAGATTTTTCAAAACATGGCTGTGAATTACAGATATGAATCTGGGGGACATGCATGGTGTAGGATCTGGCCCATTATTTGATCATTGTAATAGATATGCACTTAAAATTTAAACTTCCAGAAGAAACCTTGATAGGATTCCCATGAGTCACAAATTCTGTAGATTAATATCATAAGCTCAGTGGGAGGAGGAGTTACAATATCTGTTGCATTGTCTGTCATAAGAGCCCTGCTGGATCAGGCCAAAGGCCCTTCTAGGCCAGCTTCCTGGATCTCACTGTGGCCCACCAGATGCCTCAGGGAGCACACAAGATGCCTTCATCCTGTTGCCAATCTGAGCCAGCCTACTTCTAAAAGGTATCCTATCAGCTTGGGTAATCTATAAAGAACAAAAAATATGAATGATCAGTGTGTAGGTCTTTGCTTGAGCAACCTGCACCTGGGGCTGTATCCATATCTTTCAGTTTATACTTAACCATGTGTGTGTGAGAGAGCAAGTGTTTTAGTTGCAACAGCAATAGACAATGCAATGAAGTAATATACACGCCTACTATCTACTCATCTGGCGACAGCCTGAAACAGGTTGAAGCACACACACCCTTGCCATCTTTCATCATCTTCCAAGACCCACAAAATAGTAATAGAACGCTCTCCACATTTGCCGGGCTGTGTTTGTTGAAGTAGAAAAGCCCAGGAATACAATGATTGCACCCCCCCATTGCATTTTGTTTTCCTTGTACTCACCTGTTTGAACCAGGTACCCGATGCTAACTTCATCAACTGGGAAGAAGGCTGCTGTGGCTCCATATTCTGGACACATGTTGGCTATGGTGGCTCGATCCGCAATGGACAAGTGAGTAACCCCAGGCCCAAAGAACTCCACAAATTTACCCACAACTCCAACCTGACGCAGGTGCTGTAACAAGTTATAAAATGGTTTTCAGTACAACTTGAGACTATTTTACATGACAAAAACTCAGCTCCAATCAGATGTGAGAGAGGTATGATCTCAAACTTCATGTGAGAATCTAAGCTCTCTCTCTCTCTCTCTCTCTCTCTCTCTCTCTCTCTCTCTCTCACACACACACACACACACACACACACACACACACACTTGCAGTATCACAGGAGAGATCTGACTTTAAAAACTGCAAGGGTAAAAAAATTCAGAAGAGCCACTATGTCCGTATGCAAGTTTTTGATGTCTCCGCTTGCTAGGAATATTAAATTTGTTTAATATTGTCCCAAATTGGATGTACCTATTCTGATTTTTATTGTTCCAATTATGTTGGCTAATTATCTCACACAAGGCCATTGAATATTTATGGCCCATTAGTTTTGTCCCCCGGCTTCCATAATTAAGGACTCTGCATGGCAGGCTTTTGGTTTAGATATTAGAACACTGAGAGCCATTTAAAAAGTATTTAACTTATTGTGTTTGTATCTACGTTACTTATTAAGGGATAGTGCCCAGTTTTTCCTTCTAATGCTAGGCAGAGTCCATTTTATTCTCTGAAATCACTTTTTAAATTTGCGTTAATAGCTTAATTTCTGTTTTTATTTGGATTATAATTTTGTCTTTGATTTTTTTATTGTATCATGCATGCTACTTCAAACCACCCTGGAAACACTGTTCAAGTGTGTGTCCATCCATGAAATGAATAAAATGTCTGACTGTTAGAAAGGATGCCTCATGGTCTCCCATTCAAGACATTGACTGCCACTCATCTTAAGCCATGGTGTGGCATCATGTCCTTCAAGGCAGTTCATTTGATTTCAACCCTATACATTACTACCTGGGAGTAAGTCCCACTAAACTCAGTGGAGCTCACTTCTGAGCACACACACATAGGAATGCGCTGCAACTGTTAGATTAGAGGAAGCTCCAATACAGAAAGCACTTACCTTCCTCAAATTCTCCCACTGCCTTAAACTTATGGACACACAGACCATGTTTTAGCACCAGGATAGCATTAACATACATTGCTTAAGATGCAATTCTAATCTGGAGTTAGGCTGACAGGCCAATACAAGGGCCACCATAAAGTGTGTTTGGACTCTCAGAGTCAGAGAGGATGGCACATCTGTGTGCTGGCTTCTCTGACTCAGAGAGTGGTCCAAACGCACTTTATGGTGGTCCTTGTGTCAGCCAAATTTTGCTGGCCTAACTGTGCCAGCCTAACTCCAGGTTAGGATTGCGCTCTAAGACATGTGTGTTTCATGCACACAGTCTTGTCTTTGGGGCTTCAGTGTCCTCCTTAGGTAACTTGAACATATACTTTCTAAGAAGCCTATCTGGTTTTGTTTTAATTCAGTGACTTTCAACCTTTTTTCACCTCACTGCACACTGACAAGGCACTAAAATAGTCATGGCACGTCATCAGTTTTTTGACAACTGACAAGGCACACTGCCACTGCTAGTGGGAGGCTCACATCCCCCTAATGGAGGCTCACATCCCCCTTAGGGCAGGAGGTTTAGTCAAGAGGGTTAAAGCCTCCATTTGCCTGAAGATAAGATCCAAAGGTCACCAGTTTGTGAACACCAAGTTCACCAACAAGTCTCCATGAGCGGCAGACCTTGAGAAGTGCGACTGATAAGAGCTGCCTCCAGCTTCCTGTGAGAGAGGAGTTGTGCTGGGCCAGCTGTTTCTTTGGTGGGAGCAGAGAAGCCCTTTATCAGCCAGCAGGAAGGCAATCGTGTGGCCAGAAAGAAGGACTAAACCACAAAAGTTCCATCTGTATGTTGTTGTAGTTCTTGAAAGATTGAACTCTCTGTAATGTGTAAAAAACCCTTGTGCGTTTAGAGATAAAGTCTGCCCATGTAAACCGCCTTGAATTAAAGCCAGAGGAGCAATTTAATGGCCAAAGAAAGGCAGTATATAAATATTATTATTATTATTATTAATAATAATAATAATAATAATAATAATAATGGCAGAGGCATACCTAGAGGGGGATCACAGCATTAAGTTTTGCAAGCAGCCCCTCCCCTCGTCGTTGAAGCCAATGGTAGCCAAATTGCCTTCATTTTGCTCTAGCCACTGGGAATAGCTCTGAAGAGGAGGGGGAGCGGCTGGTTGCAGAACTTAGTGTGCCTCTGCCCAACAGTCCTACTAATAAATGACCCTCCCCCAAACTGCTGTGGCACATAACTTACTATATATAACTCTATATATAACATATAATATATGTTACCCGGCATTGCCTGGGTAACAAAATGATCTTCCAGAGTTTATGAGTTTTGCACCCCTTCTCGCCCCCCATGCCGACGGGGGCCGAACCTGGAATCCAACCGCGTCGGGAGTGTCACCGGTCGCCTCGGCAACCCTGGAAACTATGGACTCGATGCCAATTTCACTTCAGGCCCCCTGTGTACCCCTACCCCCGGGGGCGCTGGGGGGGCCTGACCCCCACAGTGTTTGTCGCCAGGCCGCAAGGCACGTGCGTGCCAGGTTTGGTGCGCATTGCTCCAGGCGTTCCAGCATGGCATGGCGGACATTTCGTTTCGCACCCCTTCTTGCTCCCCACGCTGAGGGGGGCCTGAACCCGGACTCCAACTATGTCGGGAGCGTCGCCGCTCGTCTCGGCGACCCCGGAAACTGTGGATTTGACTCTGATTTTGGCCGTTTTCGACCATTTTCATGTGGAGACCCCTGCGTACCCCCCACCCCCGGGGGCACTAAGGGGGTCTGACCCCCGCAGTGTTTGTCACCAGGCCGCAAGGTGTATGCGTGCCGAGTTGCGGAGCCTATGCGAAACATACATACACACATACGCACACACACACACGTTCATTTTTATATATATAGATAACTTACTCCTTTAACCTAAAAGCTCATGTCCTCCAGCTTCCATTCCCTATCTCAACCAGTTAAAGCTACACTACTCCGAAGTTCCCCATTACTGTGTGGGAATTTAGGTTCATATCCCTGCGAACTGAGCAAGAGGCACTTTTTCAAGTGGTGTTCCTCTTACATTTAGCAGTGGGAGAATAACTGTCCCTCTTCAACCCTGCACAGTGTCTTTTCTAGTGGCTGTTGCTGATGGTATTCTGCATTTTTTTTTTTTAAGATTGTGAGCCCTTTTGGGACAGGGAGCCATTTAACTTTATAATTCTTAGCCTGTAAACTGCTTTGTGAATAAATACTTTGATTGATTGGTATAAACTGTGGATAATTATGTGTTATTGTTTCTCTCACATCTAGCATATTACAAGTGTTCAAATGGCTCCAATATTGCTTCTCTAATGTTTGCAACAGTGTTGTAAGACATGCCTATATTATTAATCCAAAACTTTAGATCAAGACAGAGACCCAGTGGCATCCGTAAGGTCACCTCGTGAACCTTTGCATTTGTGGATGAGATAATATCTGAACAGAGGACTTCCTGGCTCAGAGCTCACAGTCTAACGGCCATATCATGGACTGGGTTGACACCCAACACAATTCCGCTGTTATAAAAAGGCCTTCAGTGGTGGCCATTTTCGGTGTGTTGTCACACCGGGCAGAAGCATTGGATGCCCTCCACTGGACCTACAAAGTTAGGTGAGATAGTAGTGGGTGGAATGGGAAGGAACAGGGTTGGAAAGGGAGGCAGAACAGGGAAAGTATCAGCATCACTCGTGATAGACGGGGTTCGGCTGTCTCCCTTACCACTGCTGTTTCATGCCTCAGATTTGCGGTTAGCAGGCACAGAACCAAGGAGTCGATGGAGATTTTCCCTGGGGCACATGAGAAAATGTTCACCACCCCCATGGATACAGCATGCGCTACATTGATGCAGCTGCATTGGTGGCAAATTAGGTAGGATTGGGCTGCCCACCTTTTCACAAGTTCTGATGAAAAGGCACTGTATCCTTCATCCACCATAGGCAAATCTTTGGAATTAAGATCCCTAAAAACTGGATAACAGCAACATCACACTGTGTTATACCAGGATGGTGTACTGCTTTGGGAGTTGGATGTTGTAGTTGCTTTTGGGGTATACTGCTTAGCCCTGGAAGACCCGGGTTCAAATCCCCACTCAACCATGAAGCGGGAAAGGAACTACATACACACCATAGTAAGCTCCATGAAGGGCAGCATAAAAGTGTGAACCATAAACAAACAAAAGAATAAATGTTTATTACCTTGGTAACCGTGAGCACTATGTCTGTGGACGTGACAAGTGGCGTAGGATTGCCTATCAATTTATAGCCAATCACTTGAGGAAGCACCATGCTGATTGGCTGGCCCAACATCACTGCTTCAGCTTCAATGCCACCAACACCTGGTCAACATTAAGACAAACAATTAACCCAACAGTCTTCTGTTCATGCAACCTAATCAGAGCAACGTGAAACCCAGAGGAGAACAGCTGGTTACAACAAAAACATCATTACAGACAGCAGGACCCAAAGTGAGGCCCAAAATACTAGGACTACAGATACTCTTCACATCTATGCTTCACAACAGTGTTCAGCAAGAGATTCGGTAGATCTAGAATATGTCATTAAGTTGGCACAAAAGTCATAAGCAAGTAGCTCAAGTCAAATGTCTCTTCTGGGGCACTTCCCTTATGAGGAAAGGCTACAGTGTTTGGGGCTCTTCAGTCTAGAAAAAGAGGGGCCTGAGGCGTACATGATTGAGATGTACAAAATTACGCACGGGATAGAGGGTTGGGAGCTTGAGAACAAATAAAAGGAAATACTTTTTTACCCAATGGGTAATTAGTGGAACTCCTTGCCACAGGAGGTGGTGATGGCTTCTGGCCTAGGTGCCTTTAAAAGGGGATTGGACAGATTTCTGGAGGAAAAGTCCATTGTGGGCTATAGGCCATGATGGGTAGTGCAATCTCCATACTTTAGAAATCAGCTACCTCAGAATGCCAGCTGCAGAGGAGTGGCAACGAGATGCAGGTATCTTGTGTGCTCCCTGAGGCATCTGGTGGACCACTGTGAGATACAGGAAGCTGGACTAGATGGGCCTTTGGCCTGATCCAGCAGGGCACTTATGTTCTTATGTACCATCATGCTTCAAAGTAGGATTCACTGACGTGCAGATATTATAGCAAATACTCCTTAGCCTCCTTTGAATGGACTTCTTGAACCCTGAACATACGGCACAACTTTGTCACCAATTTTTACTTTAGATCTTATGTAAAGTTCTAAACCAGACATTACTCAAACAGAAAGGCTGAATTCAATCAAAGTGCCAATCAAGGCAAAACTGCAGAGCCGTCCAAAAAAGGGGTTTATCAACTTGTACCGTATGTGCTTCTGTTTGCTGATTAAGCAAGTTCCACCTTGAGAGAGAATACAACCCATCAGGAATTGGAAGAGGCAAACCTTGCAGGCTTGCTGCCATGTGCTGAGTCTGTGCATTTCCTAGAAACCATAAGACTGACTTGTTTGGATTCTCTTTAAATGGTGGTGATTAGGTTGGTATTAGCTGGGTTCTTACTGGCATTGTAATCCTCTAGAGATTTAATCAAAGTGTGGAGGGGGATGTTTTTGCTGCTGATGCTGCATATAAGTTTTATTTTTGGAGTTTGGTTTTAAATGATTTGTAAAACACCTGGAGTACCTGGCAGAAGTCAGGATAAAATATCTAAGAACGCAATCCTAACCTGGAAATAGGCCAGCACTGTTAGGCCAGCAAAGTTTGGCCAGCACAAGGGACACCGTAAAGTATGTTCGGACCGCTCTTGGAGTCAGAGAGGCCAGCACACAAATGTGCACCATCCTCCCTGACTCTCGGTCCAAACGCGCTTTACAGTGTCCCTTGTGCTGGCCTAACTCCAGCTTGGAATTGCACTCTAAATCAGATCCCGCCCCCACAGCTACTGGAAACACTGACTTTCCCGTAAGGGGAATGTTGATGGGGAGGGTCGATATTTTGGGTATTGCACCATTGCCAAGAAAATCAGGGGGCTTTCTGACAGACCTGGGGTTGTGCTAGTTCTCTAGATGGTGCAGGCACTCTGCAGCCCCCTCTGCATGCCTCCCTATACCACAGAACTGCTCCTTGATTGGATCATGGGTCACTTCCAGTTTCTGTTGCAAAACCAGAAGTTGCCCATCAAAACCAGAAGTTGCTTATCAGGGGTGCAGGGAGGCTAGCAGAGGGGCATGTCCCCTACACTCTCCAGAGGCCCGGTGAGGTATGAGGAAAACCCCGCTTTTCTTGGCAGCAGTGCAATAAGTGTTGTGACCGCCACCAGCCCTGTCACTGCTTGCAACTACTTACAGTAGTGGTTTCCCAACCGTCGAGTAAAGGTTGGTCACCACTGACCTAAATGAATAACGTCTTTCGTTTGCTGCCAATTCACACACAGGTATATTTCAAGCTTTACTTTCTTTTAACGGCTCTGATCCTTTACAGCAGGGGCCTCTAAATGTTTCAGTATGAGGGCCACATCATTTATTTGAGGCATTTTCAGGAAAAAAAATTATTTATACATGAAATTTAAATGAATGAATAAGTTTTACTTGGATATTTCTTTGTAATCAGCACATGATTGAGAAGAAAAGAGAAATATGACATTTGCAATGCCGTGCTTCAACAGAGAAATATGTACTGTAATGAGTAAAAATGTCAAACATTAGCAAATGCTTTGACAAAAAAAAACAAAAAAAACAGGCAGGCCGGATATGGCCCTTGGTCCATAGTTTGAAGATCCCTGCTCTATGGATAGTGTGGATATTACGTCAAAACTCTCAATGCTCCCAGGGTGAATTCTATTCTTCTTGTCTTACATTGTAGTTAAAAGGCTTGTTGGCTTTATTAATAGCTGAAAAGACGGACAGCGCAATCCTATGGACTGCACAGCATCGGCGCAATGGGCTTGTGCTGACGCTGTGCGCTTGGCGCTGACGCGGGGGCGCCAATCGGCACCCCCACATCGGTGCTAAGGCAACGGGACCAGCGCTGCAGACAGCACCAGTCCTGCTGCGCCTGCGCAGTGCCTCCCTAGCATTGGCCGAAGCCGGCCAGGGCAAGGGAGGCGCCATGACGGGGTGGCATGGGGATTGGGCGAGGGAGGGAGAATGTGGGCAGAGGGAAGGCGGGACGTGGGCGGGCTTGGGAAGCAGCCATACAGCCGCATCCTAAGCCTGTTCGGGAGGCCCTGATTTGGGCTGCACGGTCTCCTCGGATCTGCACCCACTATTTAGTGGGCGCAGATCCGAGGAACACATAGGGGAGGCTGGAGCCTCCCCTACGGTAAGGGAGTGCACACTCCCTTGCCACGGGAGCCTTCAGCCTCCCCCCACCCAGCGTTGGATATGGTGCTGGCCAGCCGGCCTTGGCAATCCGGCGCCGGGTAGGATTGCACCCTCAGTCAGGCAGACGACTATTTCAGCACATACATTCCACTGGAGATTTACTTTGGACATCAAATCAAACCTTTCCTACTACTTGGCAGCATGATCCAGACTCCTGGATACTATAGGTTGGAAAAAAAAACACCTCACTCTGATATTGCATGGGTATCTATATAGACTCTTAACCAAGGTTTTGTTACGTGGAGGTAGTGGTGGGATATGAGAAAGCCCAACTTGGTTGGAAATACTTCTGTTTATTCACGATTTTGGCACGGCACAACATCTTTCTCAAACGTTTTCAAATGCAACTTGAAATGCCCAGTCAATGAGCCACAGACTCTGAAGAGCCCTTACCCCAGCCAAGGACTCCTAAGCCGTTAATCATCGTAGTATGTGAATCAGTGCCCACGACGCTGTCTGGATAATAATATCCATTTTGATCGAAGACCACTCTGGCCAAGTACTCCAAATTCACTTGATGGACAATCCCAGAGCCTGGGGGGATAATCCTCATGTTCTGGAAGGCCTGTGAACCCCACTGAAACACAAATGGGAGAAAAAGTGCAGTCTCTTTAATACATAAAAGGCACTGCCAACAAGCCAATATTGTACCTATCCTACTGTCACATGCACCGTCACCCAGATATTGCTTGAAGAAGTCCGTCAACTTGCCATTTTGCCCCATAGCTTCTGTCCTGGGAGCTGGCAAGGTTCTGCCCCAGCAGTCGCTATTTTTGAAACCCTAAGCTAAGAAACGACAAACAAAAATCCAGAGGCACATCTGAAAGTATAAAGAGGAAGAATCTTTCCTGTACCTTTAAGAACTCAAATCTTTCTTTGTTCCTTTCAAATTCCAAGTCTTGGTTCTTCTGTAAACTGTCTGGCCTGCAAAAGAAGAAAAACGTACACCTGAGGGGCCGAAAGACCTTCAACAGGATGTCGCAGGAGGTCCACTGTGGGTGGGCAAAAATACATAAATAAATAAGAAACAAAACGAGACTTGCTCTTATTTAACTCGGCTGCTTTATGCACTGTAATTACCTTGCACCACAGAGCTAGAGACAAGCCGCGAAGAGCGCTTAAGGAGCTTTTGCAGTAATTCCTACTCTTGGGCTCAAAGCACTAATGCCATATTGAGTGCAGACATTTTTGGCAGAGTCTATCCTGAGTGAAAATGTAATGGAAGGGTTTAGCAGAACATGGATTATACAAATAGTATGTATTTGGGAGGGGGGGTGGCGGCGGCAGGGAGAAGAATACGGTACTACTGTTGATCTGGCAAAATGTGCTCAATGCTTTCTACCTCTGTCGGGCACCCCTTCGATGCAAGACACATTGGTATCACAGCCACAACAGGTTCACAGAACCTCAGTGTTCAGACACAGCTGAATAGCAGAAGCTGGGGAGACAGACAAAAGGGGAGAGAAGAAGACAACGAGAACCCGGGTTCATCTCTTGAAACAGATGGGCAGGAGACTTTGGACTGACAGAAGGAAGTATGTCTTCATGTCATGTCTTCAGTCATTAAAATCTTTTAATGACTACTAGACATGGCGGGTATCTGCTACCTTCAGGGTAACAGGCAGGAAGCCTCTGACTATCTTTCAGTATGAACGGATGCTGCTGTCACAAGTGTGAGTGTTGAATGGGGAAATGATGTCTTATTAGCTGCTACATTCAGTCCTCATTATCTGCTAGGGTTACGTTCCTGGAAACCCTCCCAGATAACGAATTCGCAGATAATGAACCACCGATCCTATGGGATCAATGGGGTTAGGTGCAAGGGGCAGCTTATCTGCCATCAGAAGAATCCAGCAGAGACCCTCAGGAAGCCAGCAGAGTGCAGCAGGAAGTGCCAAAAGATCTCTGAATGCTGCAGAGACCTTCAGAGAGGCACCTGTGACCAGCACTGAGCCCTTAAACATGGCTGAGGGATACTTCTGCTGGCCATTTTAAAGGGGTCAGCACTGGTTGGAGGTGCCATTCTGAAGGTTTCTGCATAGTGGATGAGGAGGGCAGAAGTACAGATAACAAGGTCAGTAGCAATTCTGCCCCTTGCAGATAAGCTAATTCGCAGATAGCAAGTTCGCATATAAAGAGGACTGATTGTATGTGTCAGGATTTATTAGCCATCTCAGGAATCCTTTATAAGCAATTAAAATAGAAATAGCTGCCCTGTAGATTTCTACCACAGCAAGATCCTTTGCTGCGCCTCACCTCCTGTTGAAATCAACTTGGATGGAATGGTCAATGACTAGATCGGCAGGACAGATGGGGTTGATCTTCTCTGGATCTCCTCCCAGAAGCTTCACAGCATCACGCATAGCAGCAAAATCAACCACGGCAGGGACACCTCTGCAATCGAACACAGCAAGGCACGGTTATGAGCCGGCAGGCACACACGAGTCTCCATTCAGATCCAGATGCCCAACACCAAAGAGCCATTTTACTAGACCAAACCATGCAGAGGGCCAGAGGCAGCACTGGTGGGAAGATGTTTTCATTGGCTTTCATTTGCTCATCTGCTTTCATCCACAGGTGGGGTCCAACTGGACCTGTGGAAGTGACCGGAGATGTTATGAGGCCTGAAGACGTTGTGTACAGTCACAGCCGGGATGTTAGGCGACCTGCCTCCAGTGCAGGTCTGGCACCTGTGCAGAGTCAAACCTGTGGGTGCCGAACCCACAGACAAAGAGGGCCCACATCAAGAGAGCAAAACCAGTCAAAGACCTCACTAAACAAAACAACAAGAGAATTATTAAATGGCTAGTTTTATTAAATGGCTTTTGATTTTATTAAATTAAATGGCTTCACATTCTACACTGAGATCACCGTGCATCCATTCTTGAAAACTGAGCATAAATCTGGGGTAAAATAAGATTGGGCTAAAAATAATTGAACCAGAATCAAGGAAGGCTTCACTGTCGCCTGGCACCCAAGGTGAAGCCCACTAGACCTATCACACCTTTACCCCAGCAAGCCGTTGTGTTTAGTAACCTAACCGAAATCTGCATCAATCAAACTAGCAAGCCATGCATTGTCAATTCTGTGTTTCAACACTGCCATTTCTGCCAGGCACCTTTTGTGGTAGGGGGGTAAAGGGATTATTCAGAATGCATGTATAATATTCCGGGCAGAATCATGTATAAGATTCTGACTGCTACCGACTTCCTGACTCACAACATTCATTCTACAAACAAACAGCAGCAGGAACCAAATAAATCCTTTGCACAGCAGGAGGCAGGGGAACGTCTTACGTGGATCAAATATTTTGCATAGAATTGGGTAAAGCAATGCACAGCCTCTGGGATTAGTTTTTTGGAAGATTAAGAAAAAGTTTGAATAAAGTTTCCTTAAGACCACACAACACGGTAAAGCCAGATGCGGAGATTCTGGCACTCTCGCCCCAATATTCTGACAACACAATAGGTGCTTCTGTTTGGCTTAGTCAGTGCAGCTCCACTTGCAGTAGGAAAAAGAAAACAGGCAATTGCTATGTCTAGAAAAAGTTACTCAAAGAGCTTTTCGACAATCAATATCAGATGAATGAACTTGGGAGCAGGAAGCGGTAGCAGGCTCTGCCTCCCCCCCTCCCGCCCAGCTTGTTCAGGTGGTTGCACGATCACATTCTACATTCAAAGCAACTGCAGGTAAGGCCAGGAACCTTACACGAAGCAAGGCCCCATTCACCCGACCAGCCCCACCCACCGCACAACTTGGGTCGAAGAATGCCCATCCCATTCTTGGGGCACATGGCGCCTGGTCACAAAATCATACGAGGGGCAGATTACCCTAACTGAACATCCCCATTATGTAAAAGAGGACAACATGCTGGTAAGGAAAGCAGGACAGGCCTGCTGACGCCTCTAGTCTCATGGTAGATGGTTCCAGCCATATATCGTCTGCTGGACCAGCCCACCGGACACGTCCGCATGGTTACGGTTTGTACACGCATCGCTAGAGAAATCCAAGGCAGTGATTTTCAACCTTTTTTCCCAACTCATGGCACATGGACAAGGAGCTAAAGTTGTCAAGGAACTCTATCAGGTTACATTAGATTATAATAAATTTAAATTAATTTACAATTAAATTACATTAATACATTTAAATTATTACACGGCCATTTCATTACACTAAATGATTCAATGTCATCATCCAACTTTCAGTTTTTAATTGGAAATCTATCCATGTCTAAAAAGTATAGGGGGTCCCTTCAGGGACGTGATGCACTGTGCACACTGATCACCAGATATTCTCGGTCTTGGGTCTGTAATGGCCGGTGCCAGCCCCGCAAAAATCATCTGGGTGACTCCTGGCCTCTGGGAGTCCTAGTCGAGTTTTTTCCAGGGGAAACATCCAGGAGAATTTGGACACAGACCAAGAGCCCCAGCTGTTGCTAATCTTACTTCAGAAATTATCATCAGCGGTGTAGTTCAACAAGCAAGCGTCTGTGTGGGATTGGCCAGCTAATCAACTCCTGGCCGTTCAAATGGTATTTTGGCCAATAAAAGCCTGGCCTTGGGGCCTTTACTTGCCCCCCCCCGACCTTGTGAATGCCAGCAGGCTGCGTTGTCCGGAGGGTCGCCTGAACACTCCCCCAGATTCTGCTGGAGGCTGTGTTGCCTGGGGCGGGATGCCTAACTGTACGTACGGGTGCCTGGAGACACCTCTGGGGTTCAGAGGTGCTCCTGTGTTCTGTGTTTGTTAATGGTTGTGGTTGTTTTGGAATAAAGTCTTGTCATCTATGTGTAAACCAGCCTTGAACATCATTTATTTCTTGCTCTGACCAAAAGAGCCTGCAGGCCCTAGCAGGAGCCGTGGCTGTGGCAAAACAGGGTCTCCAGAAGGTCTCTATAAGAACTGCAGCGCTTCTGGTGAATGGTGAAAGAGGAGGAATGGGGAGCAGATATGTGCAAAGCACAGCACTAAGCCCAGCCTTCATCAGTGTGAAGCTCAAAGTTGCCGCTTCCGGCCACTTCTTCTAAGGTGGCAATCCTAACCTAGAGTTAGGCTGGCACAGTTAGGCCAGCAAAGTCTGGCCTGCACAAGGGTCACCGCAAAGCACGTTTGGACCACTTTTGGAGTCAGGGAGGATGGCGCACGTCTGTGTACTGGCCTCTCTGACTCCGAGAGTGGTCCAAACTTACTTGACTGTGTTCTTTGTGCCAGCCAAACTTGGCTGGCCTAACTGTGCTGGCCTAACTCCAGGTTAGGATTGCACCAGTAGAAGAAGAGGCTGGAAGCGGCAACTTTGAGTTTGACACTGATCTAATGGCTGGCCTAACTCCAGATTAGGACTGTGCCCATTTCCAGACGTTTCTTTTACTTGAGTTGCCAAGCAAGGCTCCAGACGGCCATTTCTTCCCCCGTGCTGCTGCTGTTTCCTTTGGCCCCACAGTGTACCTGAGGCCCATTCCTGGCACCCCAGTGTGCTGCAGCATGCTGGTTGAAAACCACCGATCTAAGGACCGTTTTCCACAATTTACTGAACCAAATGGAAAAAAAATAAGTGAGCTCATACTGACGGTGAAATGGTAATCTCCCAGCCAGAACTGTCAAGACACTGGCTAGAACAAGCCCTTCTTCTGGACATAATTGTTTCCTATTTCATGTGAAGGCATTTAAACATGTACTCAAAGTCCAATAAAATCCAGAAAAAAGGATCAGATTAGACTGGTCCAATATACTGGTCCTAGTTCTATGGAGTTTTGAGAATCTGTTATTTTTTGGGGGGATAATAACACAATCCATATTATATCTAAGGTATTCTTTATTTTATTATATATTGCAGTGTTATTCAAACTATGGGTCGGGACCCACTTGGTGGGTTACAACAGGATGTCAGGTGGGTCACGGAAAGCTGGCTGCAGCCATCTTGGAAGCTGCAGACCTCACTCTTGCTATATTCCTATATAACACTCTTGCTATGTGCATTAACAGTTTGAATTTTCATGTGAGGATTTTTTAAATTTTATTTTTAGTTCAGTACTTTCACATCATATTTTGTCCTAATCGTGCTTTCTGTCAGAGATGTTTCATGGCTGTGCAATTGCTTCAGTCCAGGAATGCCACTTTGCCGTCCAGAAGTGTCAATTGATTACATCACACCGATAGCACTTCCTGCTCGATGATGTCACTTCTGGTGATGGCATCACTTCCAGGTTAATGACATCACTTCCAGTGGGTCACAACACGAGTGCCATTCTAAAATGTGGGTCCTGATCTAAAAAGTTTGAGAACCACTGATATATTAATTGTATTGTTTAAGTCTGTATTTTATACACAGCTTATTAATATTGGCACTCAGTAATATGATATGGCAACGTCACTGCTCAAATATGGAGAAAATGGCTCAAACTTTACTTCTAACAAAAAATGTGAATTTAGTAACTCACCATACCCCTACCACCAACATATGCATAGTTTCTCCTGAGATCCTCTCCTCTTTCTGCTTTAGGATGGCCAAAATACATGAGGAGAAGAGTAGGCAATGATCATTCATTATGTTTTCTGAGCATATCCATACAGAGCTTGTTTTGAGGGTCAGATCCCCTCAATCCTTTTGAACCCAGAATGCCTGGGGACTTCATTCTGGAGCCATACTCATCCTCACTAGTTAAGAAATAGCAGAAAAACCTTTTTAAGGCACCTTTAAAAATACACAGTTCTACAGGTTAATGGCAGATAACCTCTGCTAACTGGGCAAGAGGCATTTTTTCACGTAGTGTTCCTCTTATATTTAGCAGTGGGAGAATAATTGTCCCTCTTCACCCCTGCACAGTGTTTTTTCTTGTGGCCGTTGTTGGCGATCTGCATTTTTTTAGATTGTGAGCACTTTTGGTACAGGGAGTAATTTAACTTTATTATTATTTCCCTGTAAACTACTTTGTGAACTGTGTTGAAAAGCGGTATATAAATGCTGCTGATTGATCGATTATAGGGGGGAACCCAATCCCCTTCAGCTCTATTTAAACATTTGTTAGAAAAGATGGCTTGAGTCAGGAATACCATTGAATATAATGACATTGGGAGCATTCTCTGTCTTCATGCATGCTATGGTCTAAAGTTCAAAGAATAGTAAACTTCCAGTTCAAATGGCATGCAATGAAATGCGACAAGTTACTTTTCTACCTGAAGGTTTGTTTAACCCAGTGTTAGATTCTAAACCAACTTACTCTGTTGCAACTCCAACTTTGGAGACTCTGAAGCAAAGCAACCCATTTTTTACCTTCAGATTAGCATTTTTTTTAAAAAAAAAAAAAGTCAGATGTTACCAACTTTTACCATACCACACTCCCACAGCCACTTAATGCCAATTCTCCCATTTACTCCAGCGTGTTCCAACAAGTAGGCTGAAAGGACTGCACCATCTCATTCTTTCAGGTACCATTAAGCAAAACTCTTAAAGGAAGATGTTGCACAAGTATTATCATAAGACTAAAAAGAGGATCAAGAATCAGTGTATCCCCAAAGCCATCTATAAGAGAAATTCTGGATATAGGTAACCTCCAGATGGTTTTCAGTTTCAGAGAAAAATACCCTGTGTTTTTGTTCTTTATTGTTTTCTCTAGCATACAGTATCATCTCAGGGTTTCAGCATGTTTGGTTTTTTCCAGGATGGGTCAGATGCTAAACATAATATAGATTATGGGAGAACAAATAATCTCTAACAATGACGCCTTGGGTTTTTGGAACACCTGCCTACAAAAGTAGTTTTAAGGACCGAACTACGATCTCCGTTTCTGCTTGGCACACAAAACTCTAAACTGCAACACTGAAGGCATGTAATTTGTTTTCAAAAGGTCATGGAGAAGTAAGGAATGCAATGGATGTGAATAATTGACCGAGAATTACAATCAGTAACACAGTCTGGAAAGTAAATATGCAGATGCTTCTTTCAAGGTAAGTGTATTCAGAGCCTTTCTCCAGCCCTGGGCAGCCCAATCCTAAACTGCCTGTGTGTGGTAGCCAAATGGCTACCACTGCATCCTATAGGTGTCGTGGCAGTTGGAGGAAGCTCCTTAGGGGAAGAGACATGTCCGCCAATAGGTCTCCTCATAGCTGCACCAGCTATTTTGCTGGCGCAGACTTGAGAGCCTCTGCATTGAGCCACTTGACCTGACATGGGTGCACGTGTGTGTCAGTATCTGGTAGTGGAGGCCACTGCTGGTCCCCCCACCCTGTCCGTCCACCCCCCCCCCGAAGAAGCTCACCGCCAATGGCAGTGTTGTTTATCGCCCACCTGCCTTGTGTGGGATCCTCCAGGCACTGAAGCCTGGAGCTGGGCCAGTGTGGATGATAAGCCCTTCCAGGGGTGGGAAGTGACTTATGGCACTTTTGCAACACCAGCAGTAAGGGCTTACCGCCTGCACTGGGTCGGTTAGGACTGGGCCCTAAGGCAGTAGTCTTTAGCCTTTTCAGACTTCCAGCCCACTTTCAATCTTACCTGTTAACATGGGACCCAGTTTTAAAGTAACACAATCCTGACTCCACCTTCACCTCTGACTTTCCCCCATCCACCTTCTTTTTCCCCTCCTCCTGCTCTTAATGGTGGCGGTGTTGATAGTTGGAGCCACCTTAAGTTGAGGTATAAACTAATTCTGAATCACAGCCCATCAAAGGAATGCCATTGGTTCCAGGGCTCAAAGAAATGGCTCATTCCAGGGCTCATTCCAGGGCTGCTTCCTTTGAAAAGGCTTTTTTGCGATCACCACCACCCCAGCCACCATAAGAACATAAGAAGAGCCCTGCTGGATCAGGCCAAAGGCCCCTCTAATCCAGCTTCCTGCATCTCGCAGCAGCCCACCAGATGCCTCAGGGAGCACGCAAGACACGTGCATCTTGTTGCCACTCCCCTGCATCCGGCACTCCAAGGTAGCCTACCTCTAAAGTAAGTAGGTTGCATTAACCATCATGGCCTGTAGCCTGCGATGGACGTTTCCTCCAGAAATCTGTCCAGTCCCCTTTTAAAAGCATCCAGGCCAGATGCCATCACCACCTCCTGTGGCAAGGAGTGCCACAGATTAATTACCCGCTGGGTAAACAAGTACCATCAACACAAATCCTTTGTTGGAAAACACTCACCCTGTTTGGTCTACGTTTCACTTCTGGCAGACAGCGGCATACATTGGAAGGGGGTCGTGCCAGCATTGGCTCTTGACCCAATTACATTCAGATGTAATGAAAACAGGGCTATGGGGTCAGTACCGACTCCACCTAAAAATGGCTTTTGATTCCACAGCCCTGATCAGTCAGAGCCCAAGTCATGAGTCATGGAGTCAGAAGCAATTTTAGATGAAACTGGAGACAGAATCAGTACTGACTTCACAGCCCTGATTTAAAGACCAGCCTGCAGACACCAACGGCAGTCATATGTTTTGCTAGGCATGCACTTCACAAGCTGAAACTAGACCTGGAGTAAGGGTTGCCCCAATCACAGTCTTACACCGCCAAGGTCATGCAATCAATCCTTGCTTGATGGATTTGGCCTATAATCAGTGATGTCATGCAGGGGGTACGCGAGTACCGGTTCCTAGGATTACGGTTCACCCACCCACTCGACTTTGCCCCCTGCAACATTTGAGTTGCCTGCATGTTCTCAGAGCCAGGCAGGCAGGCAGGCAGCAAGCGGAGCCTTGCCTTGCCACTGAAAAATGAGCTGCTCTGGGGTTTTGGAACTGTTGGGTCACTTTAACATGATGCCAGGCCTCCTTAACCTGTTCTGGGGGTGCTGTGGAATACTTTTGCAACTGTTGGGTTAGTTTAAAATTGTCTGAGGCCTCAAAAGGGGCTTTCTTCATGTCACTTCCTGCCACAACACCACTTCCAGCTTATGACGTCACTTCCGGTGGGCGGGTCCCGACACATGCCAATCAAAAGTGAGTACCTGTTCTTAAATCATTTAGATGACACCACTGCCTATAATCAAAAGCAGTTCCAAGTGCTTTTCTTCAAAGACTTTTGTATCTCCAAAAGACTTGTTCCAGAAAAAAACAGCAGCCAAGATGTCACTATAGCGATCAACCCAGAACTCACGTAAAGTCTTGCAGAATAACTCGTGCAGGTTTAAATGGCACTTCAATGTTCTTGTGTTGCATGACATTCCAATTGAGAATGTTCTCCACATCGCCTTTCTTCACCAGGAACTCATCACAATTACGGACTGCCGCCTCCAGCAAGACTCTGATAGAAAATGGCAAATGTGCTAGAAATGGAGAAAAGAAACCAAGCAAGGAGGTTGAGAAAGAACATCAGCCCTGCTGGATCTGGCCAAAGGCCCATCTAGTCCAGCTTCCTATATATCACAGAGGCCCACCAGATGCCTCACCAAGCACACAAGATAACAAGGTATCTGCATCCGGTTGCCACTCTCTTCCACTTGGCATTCTAAGGTAGCCGACTTCTAAAACTAGGAGGATACGCATACCCATCACATCTTGTAATGTGTAATGAACTTTTCTTCTAGAAATCTGTCCAATCCCCAATCCAGGCCAGATGCCACCACCACATCCTTTGGCAAGGAGTTCCACAGACTAATTACATGCTAGGTAAAGAAATATTTTCTTTCGTCTGTTCTAACGCTCACACCACTCAATTTTAGTGAATGTCCCCTGGTTCTGGAGTTGTGTGAAAGGGAAAAAGTACCCCTCTATCCACCCCCTGCAAAGGAAGTTTTGTTCCCCAACTCCTTGACTGCTCAGTGCTTTGCCACAGAGACACAGTCCCTCAAAAGTGAGAGGCAGGTCTGGGTTTCCTTGCCCTCAAAAGCTCCAGAATCAAGTAATGCACGTGTACAGATGCACCAGCTGTAAAGTTGTAGCTTCTAAACAGATTTTTGCATAGAGTTAACTCTCTCTAAGAGTGCAGTCCTATACTTGACTTAGGCCGGCACAGTTAGGCCAGCAAGGTTTGGCTGGCACAAGAGACACTATAAAGTATGTTTGGACTGCTCTCAAAATCAGGGAGGCCAACACACAGACATGCGCTCTGCATGCTGCACACAGACACGACATCCTCCCTGACCCCAAGAGTGGTCCAAACGTGCTTTACGGTGGACCTGGTGCTGGCCAAACCTTGCTGGCCTAACTGTGCCAGCCTAACTCCAGGTTAGGATTGCGCCCTAAATGTTGCCAACATACCATATCTTGGGTCTTCCAAACGGCTCAAATTGAAGAATTTCCTTGTTGGCTGGTGGGGGTCTAAGGGCTCCGCAAGGTTTGCAAAAGGATTGCTCATGGCTCACACCTCTTGAAGTCACTGTGAATGCAAGACAGGAGGTTACCAAAGGATAATCATTTACTCAGGGCTTTTTCCTAAAATGTGCCTACTTATTTGGCCATTATCAAGCACACTGGAAATGCAATTTTCAGTGTTGTTTCACAGTCAGCCTGGTCATCAAGAGCATTTGCTCAATACAAATACTGTACAATCAAAACCCAAACGCCAAGGTTTCATGGCTGTTAAGACATTTTCAAAAAGTTATTGTTGTTACAACAATGGAGTTAGTAACTGAGGGCTTCTGAGAACGCAATCCTAACCTGGCATTAGGCCGCCACAATTAGGCCAGCACAAAGGCCACCATAAAGCACATCTGGACCACTCTCAGAGTCTGTGTGTTGGCCTTTCTGACTCAGATGGTGTCCCTTGTGCCACCAAACTTTGCGGGCCTAACTCCAGGTTAGGACTGTGCTGTCAGTCAGGCTGACAGTCACAGTCACAGTCACAGTCACAGTCACAGTCACACTCTCTCTCTCTCTCTCTCTCTCTCTCTCTCTCTCTCTCTCTCTCTC
>JAJKFI010000001.1:2197875-2212431 GCA_029204185.1 Lerista edwardsae
CTCTCTCTCTCTCTCTCTCTCTCTCTCTCTCTCTCTCTCTCTCTCTCTCTCTCTCTCTCTCTCTCCAATTTTACAAGTCAGTTTAATGCAGAGGAGGAAGAGAAGCACTCCCAGTTTATACTGACCACTAAAAGTAGGGATGGCTATTTATAGGGCCTATAAACACACATTTCACTATACCCTATTTCCCAAGGACTCATTAAACAACTGTGTCTGCTCTAGTACTATTAGTCATGCTGGTTATTATCACTGTCTGCTCCAATACTGTTATTATCATAACATTTATGCCAATCCTTCCATCAAGAACCAGCAGAGAAACCAAGGCACGGCCAAACTTCCTCAAATCTTTTTTCAGCTGCAAATGTCCAGCTGCTCATCCTAAAGAATTTTCTAGAATGGGCTTACTCTACAGTACAAGAGCCTTTGACTTTTACCCATTCTGGGTACTTTAAAATTACCCACCCACCCCCATTTTGAATTTCTATCTGTGGCACAAATGCTGTTAAGTCAAGAGACCTATGAGCATTGCAATACCACCAAAAATGCACAAAGTCCTTGTTACACTTCTCAAAGGTTAGCTTCAATGCAAATATAGTTTGCCCAAATTATCCATCATTTCATGCTTGCCAATGAGGCCTCTAAAACTCATTAACCAAATGTGCCATTGAATTGTTGGACGTTGGTCTGGACACTGAACTGTTGTCTGCCTGAAGAAAGCTAAGTGAGAGTAACTCTGGTCACTGCCTTGGATGGGAGACCAAAGTTGTCAAGTCGTAAGGAAAAAAAAGATGTCACTGGGACAGCCTTTCCTGACACTCTGCCTCAAAGCAAATGGATAGTCCATTTGAGGCAGTTCTACCATGAAGCTCTTCCTGTCTGGCAACATTTCACCAGGTCATGGTAACTTTGACATCATGCGATTCATGCTGCTTGCACTCTACCTAATGTCTGGATAGCAAGCAATGGTGCCACATCTAGTCCTCTGCTAAGACACATTTGCCTGCTTAACTCCAGAAATGAGTTCCAAAAGACTCGGGGCCCAATCCCATCCAATGGTCCAGTGCTTGTGCAGCCTCACTGAAACCTTGAGGAAAGGGAGCAACTGTTCCCTTACCTGGAGGAGGTGTGCATTACTGCTCCCCTACCGCAGGATGCACTGCATGCCCTGTTGGCACAGCTGCACCAGCACTGGAAAGCTGGATAGGATTTGGCCCTCCCTGATCTGCACAAAGGGCAGGAGAGTAAAAAAAAAAATGATTTGGATAAACACTATGCCTAATTTTATCAATCCAGTACCTTGAACTTGAAATATTTCTTGGAGTACAAACAAAAAAATGAGAAAGCAGTTGCATCAATGGAATTTGGCAAAAGTGTGCTAAATTTGTGGAATACAAACTCTCATCTTGCCTAACTTGCATACATTCCAGAAGGCCTTTGGAGCCAGTAGGGGGGCCTCTTGTCAAGATGCTGGTATTCAATGACATAGGCAAGATTAAAAATGGAACATGCAATTTATGCCCAGCCTTAGTGAGGGGTTAGATTAGAAAACTAAAGGAGGACACAATCCAAGAGTGTGGATTAGGTAATCCTAAATTAAGGGCCCAATCTGCAGCAAGATCTCTTGCAAAAAGCTCACTGAAATTACACTGATTTCTGGTGCACCTCCCATTTATTTCAATGAGGCTTGCATAAGAGAACTTCTGGTGGACTGTGCCCCAAATAAATACGTTTTTGATAGCAGGACTAATCTGCAGCATCAGCCCTTTCATCTCCAAACAGCACAAAAATGTTACCCGTCACGTAAGCAATGAATGAAGGAAAGTAAAAGGGATCTGGAAAGAAATGTGACATTTACAAAAAAACAATTCCATGTTTAAACTGAGAAATTACATATGAATGAGTAAAAATGTCAGATATTTTAAGTTGCTGAAGGCCGGATAAAATCTTGTGGCGGGTTGGATGTGGCCCCTGGGCCATAGTATGGAGACCCCTATTCTAGGTAAATGCTTTATTTCTTGCTTTTTAAACCATGCAATAAACAACAAGAAAAAGAAAACAATCTGGTAGTGGTTACAATTTTCACATATTCTGCAAGTCTGCTTGTGAAGTCCTTGAAAAGATGTACATAACTGGAGCCCGTCTTTATGAGATAACACGGTTAACATAAAAATCAAATGGTAAAGAGTTGATTCTTTTAAAAAATGTTGAATTGACACATTAATGATACTTGATACTAAGTTATTTCAGGAAGTTGTAACATAGTTACATCTCAGGCATGAAAAATAAATTTAATTATGTCTCAGCCTCAAGGTATCTGAGTCCAAGGAGATGGCTCTATCCCACAAAGTGTAACATCAGGGAACCAAAGATAAGGATATCTGGAGCAAAGGTCACTGCCGCCAATGTTGTTTCACAACACATCACTTTTGTCTTTTACAACGGGCGCAATCCAGCTCTATAAAGAGCCACTGGAATCTTGGCACCACCCTTTAAGGAGTACAAACTCTACCAAGGACCTCGCAACATTCTGCACCATAAAGGCATTGCACAGAAATCAATCCCATACATCTCCATGAAGAGAGGGGCGACGGGACCATTCTAGCCTGAGCCCAATGAATAATGAAAAGGCAGCATTATGCCCATGATACCGACCCAATTCTAAACAAACGGACTATTTACACCATAGATACCCCCTGCCACATACACTGTGGCCTGGCAGTAAATGGATGCCATTCAGTGACTTGGCTGCAGTAGACGCATCAAAATAGCAGGCGAAGAGCAGCTTTAAGGATGCACACAGTCCAGTGAAGGCACTGCCTTCTATCTGAGCGAGTCAACAAACCTTTCTTATTCCGAGAGGTAAAAAGCAGCTCTCATTCACCTATACGAATCATTTCCCTTTCAATCCTGGACACAATGTTAGCTTTGCTGGTCCTTGAAGTGGGAAGCTTCGCTTCCGGCAAAATCGTGAAGGTGACCTGAATTCCCATCTACCCCTTGCGGTGCAGCCTTTTTGCTCAGATCATCTCTGTATCCTTAGTGTCCCTGTGGGTGCTTCTTGACATGGCTACACCTTCAACCTTTTTGCTCCCTCCCTGCCTGTGGCACAATGTACCTCCGGCTTCCAGAGGCTCTGTCTTTCGAACAGGTCATTCCCGTGGGGGTGTTCAATGGCAAAAAACATTCTGCTTCAAAGCAAGCCATTTTGACTGGATTGCCTGAGAAAGACTTTACAGACCTGCAATTCTAGTCATGTCAACAACCCCAGGAGCTGAAGCAATTGATGGGCAGATATAATGCATGCAGCACGTGGTTACTGCTTAACAGTCCGATCCTAAGTAATGTACATTCCAGCACAGCGGTGCAGCAGCTCCGCTGCATCCTGCAGGGGAATTTGGGTTGTGGAAGGTCTCCTTGGGATAAGGAGACATTCGTCCGCTTGCCCAGAGTAAGCCCCAGAAGCTTGCACCAGTGCCCAGTGTGCCACTGTGTCAGACCTGCGCCAGTGAGGCACAAGTCCAAATTTATCCGTATTGGCAATACAGTGCAGGCTGGTGCCACCAATCCAGGCCCAATCCACCTGCCCCCATCGCCACCCTCCTACCACCTGTTCCCTGCCCTTCCCCTGCCTCTGTGCCAGGCTTACCTGCTGTGGCCGGCATCCTTGCATGTGGCTGTGTGCAGAGGAAGCCTCTGGCCTTCCCGCCAGTGAACTGCCTGGAAGTGCTGTTGTAAAGTGCTTTATGGCACTTTTGAAACACTTTGCACTCTGTCGGCGCACTGGCTCAATAGGATGGGGGTGTTGGACTTATGCACTATTACTCTGGCTATCACAATTAGAGCCATTATCTTCCACTGGTATTGGCATGAGTTTTTTGGGGGGAGGAGATCAACCAAGTTCGGTTTTCATTGTCACTAAGTAAACTTTGAACAAGGAGATTTTAAGAAAAGATTCTTAAGTACCTTAATCCCAAGTACTGTGTCTGTTTAGTTGATACTCCATCCATCCATCCATCCATCCATCCATCCATCCATCCATCCATCCCCACTCTCATTCTACTAGTTGCAAGTTCAAGAGTTACCTCACAATCCTTCCCCCCAATCCTCTCTCTGTGTAGAATAAAAATTTTCTGTGCTTATTTCAGTGGTGGATCATATCCCTGCTAACTGGGCAAGAGGCACCACTCTTTTTCAAGTGGTGTTCCTCTTATATTAAGCAGGGGGAGAGTAATTGTCCCTTTTCCGCCTTGCGCAGAGTCTTCTCTAGTGGCTGTTGTAATACCAATAATAATGGTATTATGGATTTTTTAGATTGTGAGCCCTTTTGGGACAGGGAGCCATTTAACATGATTATTTGCCTGTAAGCCACTTTGTGAACTGTGTGCGAAAAAGCAGTATATAAATACTGTTGATTGAAATACTGTTGATTGATCTAACCAGTTTAATCATTCATGTCTACAGCAATGAAGATAAGCGAACACATTTGAGAATGTGTGGTCCATTTCCAATCGATTCTGGGTAAAATCCTAGGAGTTGGTAACTAGGCCCTTACTTGAAAGCAAATACCAGTGGGGAAAAAAGCCAAAATAGTTTCCAAGTTGATATGGTGGAGATGGGGCAGGAGCATGCCACCCAGAAAGCATTTCCCTGTTATAAATAAATGCCTTGCAGAATGTGATGCGCTACCCCCCCCCCCAAAAAAAAGGCCCAAGCAAGTTACACGCAGACTCTTTCCCTCTCCCTCCCTCTCCAAAAACGTCTATAGAGAGATTTAGAACTTCGGCAGCAGCCAATTAATTCACATAAACCAGATCCCAGCAGTCCTGCACATTGCCCTAAATCCAGCCTTTTCAAATGGAACAGGCACAAATAAAAGCAGAGATTTTGTTATTATGGGTTAGTTTTCAAATGACAATTATCCATGTATATATTATGGCCAACAGTACTGTAGTTGTGCCTATTTGAGGAAGAAAGTTGTCTGAAACTTTACAAGGAGTCGCTGCCACGAAGGAGGCTATGAGCTTCTGCAATCACTTCGCAGTGTTGGGTCTCTGCAAGGGAACAGCTACTGATGCCAAACCCAAAGTCTGGCCTGAAGGTAGGGGAGGCAGCCACCGTGCTGAAGCCAAGCCTAGAGACTGCCCATTCCTTGGACAGGGAGCCACAGAGGCATACCTAGAGGGAGATCACAGCACTACATTTTGCAAGCAGCCGCTGAAACTACTCTTTGGAGCCAACGTAGTTTTGTTTTGTTCTAGCCACTGAGAATGGCTCCAAAGAGGAGGGAGAGTAGCTGCTTGCAAAATGTAGAGCTGTGATCTAGATCCCCCTCTCTCATACATGCTGCCTTGAGTTGCGCGGCATAGAAGAAAGGTGGGACAGAATGTGATACACATGTAAAATGAAATCAAACAGGACAAAGAGTGATTGTGTGCTCCTCCCTTGATAGGGACGTGGTGGCGCAGCGGGTTAAACCGCTGCTGCTCGGCTTTCTGACCGGAAGGTTGGGAGTTCAAGACTGCGCGACGGAGTGAGCTCCTGTTGCTTGTCCCAGTTCCTGCCAACCTAGCAGTTCGAAAGCACCTAAATGCAAGGAGATATATAGGGACCACTTTGGTGGGAAGGGAACGGCGTTCCGTGCACTACGGCATAGAGTCATGCCGGCCACATGACCACGGTAGCTTATCCTCGACAAAACGCCGGCTCTACAGGCTTTGAAACGGAGATGAGCACCGCCCCCTACAGTCGGTCACGACTAGACCATTCAGTCGTGGGGAAACCTTTACCTTTTTACCTTACCCTTGATACACTGAGATCTCAAGGGGAGCCATTGGGGGAAGTGCTGTTCAGTTCCTGCCTATCAGACTAATGTCTAGCACAGCGATCTCCAAACCGCGGACTGCTGTGTGCAGGGAAATCCTTCCTTGTCCTGAGCAGCACGGATTGTTCTGTGGCGCAGTCGCTCCACTTCTAGCTGATCAGCTGGCAGGGATGCTGTAGGCATTCACATCTATGCCCAGAGTCCTTCCGCACAGCCTTTTGGGATGCCTGGGCATACAGGAGAACTTGCACAGCATCCCTGCCAGCTGATCAGCTGGAAAACGGAACAGCTGCACAATGGAACGATCCGCGCCACTCATGACGGGGAAGGCTTTCCCTGGATGCCAGATCTGGCCTGTGGGCTGTAGTTTGGGAGCCCCTGCTCTAGGAGCAGCAAGGCAAGCCCTTTGCCAGACAAGGGAGTGTGGATGATCAATAGGAGGGAAATACCGGTTCACCCCAGTCACAGATATTTGTACATCAGTTATGAGCTCTACACTCAGCCACGAAACATAACGCTGGGAAACCAATTGCCGCAGGCTGTTTCCCTAGACTGTAAAAATGGAAGTAAATTTAGAAGTTCCCCTCTGTCAACTGAAATACTGAGTTATTAATACTGTATATTAGAAATTGTGCTTCAGGAGCCCCATGCAAAGAAGGCAGAGAATTTCAAGGCCAGATGATAAGTGACTGGACTGGACTGAGAGACATCTGCAGCGACCCCCTGCTGGGCAAGCAGTGGAAAGGGTTAAGGCAGAGGTCTCAGCTAAAGGGGCTTTAGCTCACAACGCAGCTCACAACTTTTGGTCTCAGCTCACAACTTCCCTCTCTCAGGCTGAACCTGAACTGCACTGGATCAAGGGAAAGGGGTCAGTTAGCTAGGGAGGCTGCAAAAGAGACCCTTTTTTGGAAACCTCAAACAGGAGAGCATCATGAAAGCCGCAGCACCAGAAAGAAAACCAGGTGCCTCGAGGCTTCCTCTGAACGTGCCCTGAACGAAGGTGAAATCGCCCTCCTCTCTCTTTGATTATCCCAAGCTAGGCTAAAACAGGAACTGTGATACACAACGAGACATGGCAGGGTCAAGACCCTACCTGGGCCTTGTCGATTTCCGATTCGCAGGCTTCTTTGCAGCGCCTCTGCCATTTGACGGAGAGTCACCTCCCGCCTCGATGGCTTTCAATGCTATGCGCCTCAGCTAAGAATGAGGGTAGCAGAAAGGGAAGGCGTTCGGAATACTGTTACAGCTAGGGTTTTTGTGTTGTTGTTACAATGCATAAAAACACAAAACGCCACCTTTTTTGGTGTTAAAATATCTGAATAAAAGCACCACACACCATTTTGGTGATTAAGCTGGTTTCCAGAATTTAAAATGTATTACCTTCCAGTTAGAAATATATCCACAGATGCTAGGTGGCCCCGCCCCCAAGCCCCCTGAGCTCGAATGGAGTTGAGCTCCTGTTGGGTCTGGAGACATTCTGAAGCCCACAGAGGCCATGCACGTCCACCCGCGGCCCCTGAAGGCTTCAGAATGAAGTCTGGAGGCAAAAAAACCACAACTTCCAGTTTTTGGTGAAACCAGAAGTCAGACACCACAAGTTCTGGAAGTTGGAAGTTCAGAAGTCGCGGGAAACCGGAAGTCGCATTTTTGCCTCCGGGCTTCATTCTCCAGATCCTCCAGAAGCCTCCAGATCCAACCAGAGCTCAGCTCTGGTTGGGTTCGGGGATGGGTGGGAAATAGTGGATTTGAGCATCCACAGTTTTCCTTATCCATGGAACCCCCACAGATAATTAGAGCCCATTGTAATGTTGTGGATGCATCTGCTGACACTATATCACCTACCTAGTACATTTTTAAACCATTAAACAATAAAAATGAGAACGTGGAAGGAGAATGAAAACACATAACACTGCTTTCTACCTTCCAAATAAGTAAAACTTGGGGAAAAAATAACAATTTTCAAACACTCCTAGTTATATCACTTGGGGTTGGATCCTAACCTTGTGCTCCATGAATGCAAGCTCTTTCCATTCACAGAACAGCTTCATTCATGGAAAAGGCCCTTCCATTCACAGAGTGCAAGATGGGGATCCAACACTGTTGTTTCTCACGGCGGGATATACATGTGTGAGGATCTTGGGTGGGGGAGAAGAGCGAGTGTACAGAGGAACTCCCTTTATGCCACTGGTATGACATTTGCCAGGATAACTTTCAGAGGGTTAGCCAAACATTGCAGCCCTACTAGAAACTTTCTTTTAATAATTAAAAAAATCCAAATCTGGGATTCCAGGCTAATTTCTTCATTCAATACCCCCATCTCATGTCTTTTGCAGCATATATAGAGCTCATACACAATGGCAATTGTGTATTTATTTGTGTGTGTTCATTCAATGCATTTATACAGCATCCTTCACTGAAAAGGTACAAGGGCAGGGTACAGAATAAGGCCCACAAAGCCACACAGTGATGGCTCTGAGCAGTCTGTACAGAGCCCTTGGTTATAGTGGACGCCTGTAAGATAAGCCCTTCTTTATTTGAACTTTTTTTTTTAAAAAAAAAATCCAGTTCTTCGGCTGTTGGGTTATTTCCCTGCCTCTTAAGTCTCCTTTTCTACTTCCTTCTTGCTCACTTTTCTTTTCCTATATTGCAGTACTGCCAAAACTTCACACTTACGGCCCAATCCTATTCTACCTTAAAACTGGGAGAGCGCATGCTCTGCTGGTGCAGGTCAGCGCAAGAATGCCAGAAAGCACTTTGCAATGGTGCACCTTCCAGGACCCATATCCTATCCCCCTTCCTGGGCCTGATCCACCAACACAGGTCAATGCAGTGTTGCACCAGCTACGTCGCTGGCACTGGTCTGAGTTGACCCACAGTGGTGGCTGGGGCTTTCCCTGGGTCAAAGGGACAAATGTCTTCCCGAGGAGACCTCCTGCCTGCTAAATTCCCCTGTGGGATGCAGCGCACCCTGCACAGGCACAGTGGGAACTTAGGTTTGGGCTGCCCCTATTTTCAGCATCCAAATAATTTAGTCCCTAAACGGTATTGCAAAACTGAAGAAGAACAAACAGCAGATCTACCACCAATGATCTGGAAGAGTAAAAGTAGAGAGTTGGAGGGAGGGAGATAATGATATTTGTTTTTTCATTGCATTGTCCCTCTGTTTGCTAGATATTGCTTCACTGCACTCTGAAATGTCCAAATGCATGAACAGGTTCATTTCAAAATCATTCACTGGGGTAACACGACAGGCAGACACCTGGCTATCAACAGATGGACTGACCTACTTTGGCAATAGACGTATAAACATATAATGTCAAAACATATAATGTCATGAGCAAATAGGGGGGAAAAGTCTGCTGAGAATGTACAATTCATTTCTCAGATTGGCCAACCACAGATACAACTCCAGAAGGCAGGTTAAAAGTAAACTAAACTGCAACTAAACAGGTGCAATATACCAGCAGTCCAGAACAGTCCACTGGAAAATTAACAGATGACCCCACAAAAGAGGAAAAGAGCAGGGAAAGTCTTGTTCTAAAAAGTCTTCTTTTGTGCGAGTGTCACAGCTTCCTTACCCAGGTATTGGGGTCAGCTAGGATAAGCTCAGCCCCAAACCCAATGGAATCTCTACACGTACAACTCGTACTTGATTACTTAATCACAAAATTGAACAGGTAAAGCACTGCACTTGAAATAGCATTTTGAAGAGGACAGAATTTGTCCTCCACCAAAATAGTGGGCAGATTAGTGCACATTAACAGGGAAGAAATGTGCCTCTGTAACAGATTTCCCTTGCTTGATTCTTGCCACACACAGCTCCTTCCTCCACTTCCAGACTTTTCAAAAGTTATGTAACATACAAGAAAAGAATTCTACTGTAATGTCTCATAGCTTAAAAAAACTAAATAACTTATTCAGAGTTGACTTATATGATGGAGGTGAGCTTCAATGCCCTCATTCAGGTCAATCCACACTTGCTATTTTTTTCCTGCTGTGCATGAAAATTTCTCTAGTGCTTACTTTGGTGTTTAGGAAATGCAGTTTTCAAACACATCTGGGCTCAAATCTACACTGGGTGACCTTGAATCAGTCCTTCTTTCTCAGCTTCATCTATTTCACAAGGCTGTGGTGAAAATTGGGGGGGGGAGAAAGGGGGAGAAGGGAGAGCTACCCATGTCAATCTATGTTCCTTGGAAGGTGGAATAAAAATGTAATCAATGAAATAAAATGCATACCGCCGGGCCCAAAAAACATCATGCAGGCTTCGAGTGCTAAAGAGCTTTGATCTGTAAGCAAGTTTATAGTATTTTGCAGTATTCAAAGCACTTCATATAATAATAATAATAATAATAATAATAATAATAATAATACTTGTATTTATTATTATTATTATTATTAATTAGATTTATATCCCGCCTTATTAGCCTAAAGGCGCTCAAGGTGGCTTTACAAAATATAAAAACTAACATTAAAAACACTTTAAAAACAATATAAAAAACAATACAATAAAACAATTAAAACCAACAATACAATTTAAGAGCAACAAAACCAGTGGATCATAAAATATAATAAACCAGCCAGCCCGCCAGACCTGTCAACAATTAAAAGCTTTTTGAAATAAAAAGGTCTTCAGCCCCCGCCGGAATGTTAACAGAGAGGGAGCAGTTCTCAATTCTAAGGGGAGGGTATTCCAAAGTTGGGGGGCCACCACCGAAAAGGCCCTCTTCCTGGCCACCACCCCTCTCACTTCTCCTGGTGGCGGCACAGTCAAAAGGGCCCCTCCAGATGATCTAAGAGTACGGGTTGGATTGTATGGAAGGAGGCGGTCCCTCAAATACCCCGGACCCGAGCCATAAAGGGCTTTAAAAGTCAAAACTAGCACTTTGAATTGGGCCCGGAACAGAACCGGCAGCCAGTGCAGTCGCCGAAGCAGTGGCTCGACAGAGTCAAACCGACGTGCCCCAGCAACCACCCGAGCCGCCGCGTTCTGAACTAGTTGTAGTTTCCGGACCGTCTTCAAAGGCAGCCCCACGTAGAGCGCATTGCAATAATCTAATCTAGATGTCACTAGGGCATGGGTCACTGTGGCCAGGTCCGCACAGCTCAGGTACGGCCGCAGCTGGCGAATCAGCCGAAGCTGAGCAAAGGCTCCCCTGGCCACCGCCACCACCTGGGGCTCCAGGTGAAGCTGTGGATCCAGGAGAACCCCCAAGCTGCGAACCTGCTCCTTCAGAGGAAGTGCAACCCTATTCAGAGCAGGGCGATAGTCCAATACCCGAGCTGTGGATAGACCGCCTTTCTTAGGTCACCAGATTTCTCTAATGACTGTAACGCAAGGCGGTTTACATAGGCAGACTTTATTCAGAAACCCGAAGGATTTTACAATTTTTTTACAGAAACGTTCTATCTTCCAAGAACTACACGCATACAGATGGATCTTTCTGGATTTAGTCCTTCTTTCTGGCCACCCGTTTGTCTTCTTGCTGGCTGATAAGCAGCTTCCCTGCTCCCACCAGAGAAGCAGCTGACTGCTTTATACATTACCTGGTTGAAATCCTATGATTTCCTGTGCGCACACTCAAGGACAATTCAAGCAGGAATTAGGCCCTGCAATTCGATTTGTGTGCCATAGAATTGGCATCAATGGAGAGAAGGCAGAAAACAGTCTTTCTTGGCAGGGACGGAGTTCTGAGCTGCAACAACTACAAAATCTGAAAGAACCCGGGTGCAGCTTGACTCCTGATCTCTGTAACACTGGCAGAAACGGGACAGAGCTCATGTGACAGGGAACCTCCTACACAGAGGCCTCCCTACTGATTCTTCCCCCTGGCAAATGCACTGTTAGGAGGAAACTCAGAGGAGAGCCTAGAAATGTAACAGGCTACAGCCCAACAAGAGAAAGCATGTATCACTTTGATTGTGTGCTTTTGGGGGATACAAGGTTGCCCAAGAAGATTTCCAGTTCTGCTTCTCTGCAGTTTTAAGAGAAGGGGGGAGGGTGGAGAAGGGGGGAAAAGGTTTATGAAAGCTAGGACTGAACTTTGCTCCTGCTGACCAACAGGGTAAATAGGGGAGGGCAGAAAAGGAAGGAGGAAATCTAAAAAGGAAAAAAATGGGACATGCAGACAGCAAGACACTGTTGAGTTAAAGCAAAACAAGTACAAGTTTTTATGCGAAGTCTCTTCATGCTGCAGTATGTTATATAGTCTCTCTCTCTCTCTCTCTCTCTCTCTCTCTCTCTCTCTCTCTCTCAGGGGGAAATCTTCAGCAAACTTGCAATCTTAGCCAGAGATCAAAATCCCACTGAATTCCGTGGATTTTACTGACCACAATTGAAGTAAGGCCACGAATCTAAGTCTGTCTCCTCATAAGTAAATGGCATTAAAATAAACATTACTGACCTACTAACAAGTGGATAACGAGACCACCTAACAACAAGTCTGTTTAGAGTAGACAAAAATCCTGACAATTCTTCTATACAAAAAAACCACAATGAGTGGGGGTCCCCCCTTTCAGCCCCCCCCCCCCCCCCCCAGTTGAAAGGAATGTCCCGGCTGCCCTTTCCAGACTTTGCGAAGACCACGCTTTGGGAAGGGGAAGAGAATGTTGCGATATTAGGAGCGCCCAGTCAACGGGGAACGGCTTATTTAAGAGAATAAGTCCCTAAAACATGCCGAGAAAAAGTGAACAGCGGGAGGTGGAAGGATCGGAGCGCGTCACCCAACAGGCTGGCTGTCAAGCGAGACGTGCGTGCATACCAGACGCCGCTGTATCGGCGCTTCCTCGGGAGCAAGGAGGTGGGAGAGCGCGCTTGAGGCCACGGCAGTTTGCTCAATGAGGCTCCTTCGGAGTAAGAGCCTCGCGGGGAAGACAGGGAAAGGGGCGGCTCTTGGAGAGGCCGGGGAGCTGCTGCCTTCCCCGCAGGGTCGCTAATCTGCAAGCGGGAAGAGGGACGCCTTCGCCCCACTGTCACTTACCTGGCTGGAAGCGAAGCGGCGGCAAAGAAAGCGGGGAGCGGCGGGGCGACGAAGGGGGAAGACAGCCGGGGCCGCCGCTGGTCTCGCTCCGCCCAGGATCCTCCCCTCGGGTCACGGAGGAGGGCGAAGAAACGACAGCGAGCGCCGGGAGAAGGGAGAGCACTAGCAAGGGGGCTGAGCCCGGGGAACTCCCGCCTCTCTCTCTCTCTTTCTCTCTCTCCTCGCAGCGCCGCACAAGTGCATCTTGTGCGCCCTCTCCTGGCCTCATCCAGAAGTTGCAGCAGCGCTAGCGGGCCTGGGCGGGGTTTTTTTTTTTTTTTTAAAAATTTGATTCTAATTTGGGCTCTCTCTTTTAGGTTTAGTGGTGTTACAGAAAACACACGCGCGTTTCCAGGTTGATTGTCCCATCAGGAAAGACAAAAAGAACAAGCAAACAGATAACAACGCAGCAGAAATTGCTTAAGACAGTGGTCCTCAAATGTTTTATACCAGGACCCACTTCTTAAAATGGCACTCGTGTTGGGACCCACCAGAAGTGATGTCATTAACTTGAAAGTGACCTCATAGCCTAAAGTGACATCATCGAGCAGGGAGTGCTGTCAGTGTGACATAATCAATCAATCACTAGTATTTATATACCACTTTTCAACACAAAGTTCACAAGCAGTTTACAAGTAAATAATAACATTAAATTTAAATGGTTCCCTGTCCCTAAAGGGCTCACAATCTAAAAAGAATGGAGAACACCACCAGCAACAGCCATGAGAAAGACACTGCTGGGGTGAAGAGGGACAATTGCTCTCCCCCTGCTAAATTTAAGAGGACACCACTTGAAAAAGTGCCTCTTGCCCAGTTAGCAGGGGTTAAATGACACTCCTACGTAGAATGCAAACTGGCATTCTTGGACTGAAGCAAATGCGCAACCATGAAACATCTTTGACAGAACACAAAATTAGGACAAAATATAATGTAAAAGCACTGAACTAAAAACAATTTAAAAAAAAAACCTCACTTGAAAATTCAAACTGTTAACACTCACAAAAGGAATCTAGCAAGAGTAAGATCTGCAGCTTCCAGGATGGCTGACATCCTTCCCACCTGACATCAGGTCCTGACCCACCAAGTGGGTCCTGACCCACAGTTTGAATAACACTGGCTTAAGAGAATTGGCAATTCTCGGGGTGGGGTGGGGAGCGCAGAGGCATAACTAGAGGGGGATCACAGCACTAAGTTTTGCAAACAATGCTAGAATAAAACGGAGGCTACGATGGCTCCAGAGAGGAGGGGGCGTGGCTGCTTGCAAAACCTAATGCTGTGATCTCCCCTCTAGGTATGCCACTGCGCCAGTGACAGCCTCTTCCTGCAGCCCATCACCATGCCCCATGCAGCCTCAAGGACATACTGTATGTCCTCTTAAGAAAATGCCCAAGAGGAATAGCTAGCCATGCTCCTCTGAGATTTCACCTTCTTGCGTCAAGCAGCAGCAAACCTGATACGTATCAGCTGCCCCCCCCTCATCTGGTGTAAAATCACATGTATTTGCTCAGTGTTTTCCTGACCACTGGAGAATGTCGTCTCCTTCAGCTACTGCTCACTACCCACCATTCATAAATCATTATTATTCTCTATTATTGATTATAATACAAATAAAGCATTTCTATGTTGCTTTTTTCTTCTTCCTTGGGGGAGTAAGAGTGGCTTACAATACCACACACACACACACACACACACACACACACACACACACACACACAC
>JAJKFI010000001.1:2221866-2253046 GCA_029204185.1 Lerista edwardsae
ACATACATACATACATACATACATACATACATACATACATACATACATACATACATACATACACACCCACCCACATACATACACACATACCCACGTCCGTTTTTATATATATAGACAATGACAGCACTTCCTGCTTGATGATGTCACCTCCTGCCACAACACCACTTCCAGGTTAATGACATCACTTCCGGTGGGTCCCGACACGAGTGCCATTCTAAAAAGTGGGTCCTAGTCTAAAAAGTTTGAATACCACTGCCATGTGGTGTTTTACTGCAGGCACTAGGCCAGCAGCAGTAGGTGCTGAGCCTCAGTGCTAAGAAGACACCCAACGGTAGAAGAGTGGCCAACGGTATTGCCATTGGTTTTGGAGGCAAGGTGGGGAGGGGTGAAACTGGGTGAAAGGAGGGGAGAGGCTGCCGCTGAATCCTAGTGTCCCTCCCAGACTGCAGATCCCGACACGTAACTCCTCAGTTCTGTGCCCACTAAATAGCAGGCACAGCTCCATGTAGACCCACTGGGGCCACAAATGTTCCCTTATTCCAAGGAGACCTGCAGCTGCTTCCCTGGACCCACAGGATACAGCAGTGGCCATTCTGGTGCCATTGTTCCTCTGGGCACCCAGGGTCCTTAGAATTGGGCTGCCTGTCCAGTTAGCAAGAGCACAGCAGATCCCCAAATCAGGAGCTGGTATGCCAGCCCATTGCATGGAAAGGATGCATGCAGCTCCTCTGCACCCACCCAGTGTGCTGCGGCCACCCCTGGTCACCTACCCACTTTCAGGTCTACCATGACAAGGTGGCATTTGAAAGCTAAGCACCAAAGGTCAGTCCATGAAACTTCCAATGAGCTATTTTTCAGTTGAAATTATAGTGCTGCCAATAGGAGACGCAGGGCACAATCCTAAACTGAGTTAGGCCGGCATAAACTAAGCCAGCAAAGTTTGGCCAGCACAAGGGACACCGTAAAATATGTTTGGACTACTCTTGGAGTCAGAGAGGCCAGCCCACAGACGTGAGCCATCCTCCCTGACTCTGAGAGTAGTCCAAACACGCTTTATGGTGGCCCTTCTGCCAGCCAAACTTTGCTGGCTTAGCTTATGCTGGCCTAACTCCAGTTTAGGATTGCCCTCTCAGACTAAGGCTCTGAATCTGTATAACACATTTGTATGTACAATATACATTTATTATACATTGGCATAATGTTTATCATGATGTACCAGTGGTAAAGGTAAAGGTTTCCCCATGACCAAATGGTCTGGTCGTGACCGACTGTAGGAGGCGGTGCTCATCTCCGTTTTTAAGCCGAAGAGCCGGTGTTTGTCCGAGGACAAGTTTCTTTGGTCATGTGGCCAGCGTGACTATATGCCAAGGCACACAGAATGCCGTTACCTTCCTACTGAAGTGGTACCTATTTATCTACTCGCATTTTACGTGCTAGGTTGGCAGGAGCTGGGACAAGCAATGAGTGCTCACTCCATCGCATTGTCTCAAACGGCCAACCTTCCGGTCAGCAAGCTCAACAGCAGCGGTTTAACCCGCAGCGCCACCACGTCCCTTGAACCCATCCTTCCCATGTACCAGTGGTAGTACTAGTCAATTACAAGTCACAATGATTGTAACTCCATATTGTGCTTTTATTAATCGAAAAAAGAGTTTAGCTCCAGAAAAAAATAAACACACACACACACACACACACCACTAACCAAATGTATCTTAACAAGCAAGAGTGGGATACTGGCGTGCCCCGGTATCTACCGATTCAGTATCCCCGGAGATTGGGGAGCCTATTAAAAAGATAGGGAAACATTAAACAAATCTCTTTTTTTACCTTGTTGCAGCAACCACTGATGTTCCCCTGTCTTTAAATAGGTGTCCACAGTATCTGTGGTTTCCAGTATCCACGGGGGGGGGGGGATCTGGAACGGAATCCCAGTGGATATAGGGGCGTGCCTGTACTTTCTCTTTGGAAGGATGACAACTGTGACTTCTGTTACTCTTGCAGACAGGCAACATCACCTGCAGGCACAGTCTTTGCTTAATTATGTCAAAGGGAAGATCATTTTAAAAAAAAATGTTAGAAGATGGTCAGCTAAAAAGCCACATTGCTTTTCAGTCTTCTGGTGCTGCAGAGCAATCAACTTGCAATTTCCTCTTTTCACCTTTAGGTGGGGATATTGTTTCACTGGATATAGCCAAGGCCAGCTGAGAGAGGGTGGGAAATGCACTTTATAGGAAAGCTGAAAATGGATTTACCTAATAAAAATAGTATGGGGATGGAAACCAAGGTAGTTAGAGACTTTTAACAGCATAGGAGATGAACCAAGGGCAAAAACACAGGCCATTCCATTCTCTTGTTTCATTACCCTGAACACCCCAACCTCTCTGTATGTGTGTATTCGCAGCTTTTCCAACCTGCAAAATTGTTAGTTGTCTGTCCCATCCACCTGCATTTACCACGGGGTGGCTTCAGCAATGGCCACATCTGGGAAACTGCTTGCCAAGAAAGAATTATTCTTCCCATCTTCACGACCTGTTACTTTTTAAAAGGACACAGAGAAATATTTTCGCAGTTAGTTTTGAGCTAAACCTCCCCCCCCCCCAGCAATTTCAGTGCAGTGGACATTTCTGGGCTAAAGAATTAGAGTGGGCTCTTTCTGGAGCCTCCATTCAGCACCAGCAAATACGACGTACTTTCCATTGATGGACTCGAACAATCTTGCAATGAGTAAGTGCTTTCAAAAAGCGGCAGAGTGGGGAGGAGAGAGGCGGCGGATCGGGCATTCTGATTACACAATTATTTTAACATCTACTTACAAGTCACATTTTAGCATCTATTTACTTTCCGCCTGATTTCCACAACATCTGGCCCTTTGGGGGCCTGATGATTGAATGTATAGCTCGGAAACATGCAGTGCCATTAACAGAGCTTCTGAACGAGCAAGTGGCCTGATTTGTGAGCAAATCATATCTGCTTTTCTCATATGTATGCTTGATTCCAAGGGATGTTTTAAAGCAAAAAATAAAAAATAAAAATCTGTATATCTTCAAGGGATCTACCCCATGGAGCTTTTATTCCTCTTGAATGGGTGTTTCATGGCTGCCTCTGAACCTGTGAAGCTGCTTTGTCCTGAGTCAGGTCAGTGTCCATCTAACCATGGCCACCAACTCTGATTGATGGTGGTTCTCTGGGGTTTCTGGCATGGGCCTTTTCTCTGCGATGCAGATACCCAGGATTGAATCAGGCACCTTCTGAAGGCAGAACGTGAGCACCAGAGGCGGATCTTCAGGGAGGGCAAAGCTCTAGTGTTGCAAGAAGCCTTACCCTGTCATGCAAATCCCTCCTCTCCCTTGCTGCTGTAGCCAGTAAGCAACGCCAAGATGTTGCTTTTCCCTGTGAGGATTGGCTAAAACGATGCAGGAGAGGAGTGATTTCCACTGCAAGGTAAGGCTTCTTGCAAAACTTAGAGCTTTGCCCTCCCTTAGATCTGCCTCTGGTGAGCACTGCTACTAAGCCAGACCCCCTCCCCCTGAGAGAGAGAAACCAAGTCTACCATGGATAGCAGTAAGTCAACTGTTGTATACATGCTCAGATCTTATGGTCCTCTTTGGGCACAGAAGGGTTATTCAACATCAGCCCCTGCAGGAAGCATGAAGCTTCTGGGGTGGCTGGGCCACTGCCGCCAGCAGGGCCAGTCTTAAGCCAATGTGGCCTAATCCCATTGGGCCCCATGCTTTGCGGGAGGCCGCATTGGCACGGTGAGGGAATCACTTGCTGCTGTGGCCAGGATTTCTGTGGGCTGGAATTCAGTGGGGCAAGTGGAGCAGCTGCTCATAGGGCCCTCCCACCTGTCCCTGCCTTCAAACATCCCAAAATGGGTCTCCTGGAAGCCGTGATGATGTCATCAAGTCACCACCAACTATTTCCAGGTACCACAGTTCACGCGCATCACCACAAGCACTCTTATTGTCGCCACGGCTATATAGTGAATGGGGCCCCCACAGGGAGGGTGGGGGCCCCACAGGAATGTCCTGCCTTGGGCCCCGCTGCTTTTGGGGCCGGCCTTAGCCCCCAGGTTTACTAATTTCCACAGCCCCTCCCTGGCTCACTGATCTCCCCTATCTCCCAGGCCTACAGATCCCTCCCTCAAATCCAGCCCTCTTCCTTTATCTTCCCTGCTGTCCCTTACTGCTATCCTGCTCCATCCCAAGAAGCTTTAATCACTGGAGATGCCATGACATCACTGTCTTGACTCTTCCGCGTCTCATAATATGGCTGACTCAGATCATGACACGAAGAAGGAGGGTCGCCGCGGATTCACGAATAAAAATCTCCCTGCTCGCGTGTAAAAGTTAATCTCAACGTCTTTAAGCATGCCTGCGTGTTCTGCATACGGGTGTGCGAATCGCTGAACGAAAAATGGGATTTAATTTCCACGGAAAGATTCATGTATTCATATTACATCGGTTCAATAAAACGACCGTTAACTGTGAGTGCATTATTTTTTGAAGCTGTAATTTCTTGTTGTTCCTAGCAGTCTTATTCACCATTTTCTGACACCCACTATTAATGGTCTAGAAGGTAAAAAAAAAAAAATTCCCCCCCTCCTTTTTTCCCCCTTCCTGTTTACACTTTTTCCCCCCGCCTTCCATTTTCTACGGTAATATTTTCGAACTTCTGGACATTAACAGAATTTGTTTTTTTTCTCTGGGGGGGGGGTGAGTGTAGAAGTTAAAAAAATACTCTTAATAGTCTAGAAGTAAAAAAGAATTACTCTCATATTGACAACTACTTGTGTCATGAAGAGATTTTAATGTAATTTTCCTACATATTTATCTAATTTTTGCCCACCCTCCCCTTTTTTTCTTTCCTTCCTGTTCACACTTTATTTTTGGTTGTGTAGATTTCAAAAAATAAGTCTGTCAAAACAGTGCAATCCGAGTTTTAATAGACAGCAAGTGGCATTTTGTCTGGTGTGTTCAGTAACATAATTATGCGGAATTAAACCTTGTAAGTGCATATTAACTCATAATAAGATTACTAATAATGTTTCTACACGATCACACGTTGTTATTTTCGTAAGTTTTTACTTCAGGAGTAAACGATTTAGCCCTAAACAGTACCAGAAAAGCAATCTGAAATGCTTGGAATGAGCAATGTTTTGAGTCAGACAACATGGCCGCTAAGCCCGCTCCCTGGCTTCAATCCGTCTGTATTAACTCCATGGGCAGGGCCAGGGGTTGCTCCTATGGAGTTATAATAAACATGGAGACGAAATGACGTCATATTCTTGAAACTTCCGGTCTGGTCAAACAATATGGCCGACGCAATGGTTCTGGTCCATGGTCTGGTCTAACAATATGGCCGACACAACTCCATGGGTCTAACAATATGGCTGACTAATTATGCGGAATTAAACCTTGGAATTGCATATTAACTCATAATTAGGTTACCAATGATGTTTCTCCACGATCACACGTTGTTATTTTGGTAAGTTTTTACTTCAGGAGTAAACGATTCAGTCCTAAACACTACGCGCAAAGCAATCTGAAATGCTTGGAATCAGCATTTTGAGTATAAAAACATGGCCACTAAGCCCGCCCCCTCTGGTCTCACTGCGTTCCTATCTAACTGCATGGGCCGGGCCACCCCCTGGTTGCTCCATCCCTTTCAAAAGGCAGGCAGTGTTGTGAAAGGAAAGAGGAAATGGGAAAAGGGCCAGTCTAGCCCATCAGTCTCACTGCTTTCCCCACTCCTCCTTTGGAAATGTCAGGAGGCGGCCATTAGTGGTGCTATGTACGAATTCTAGGCACGCTGTTTTGAAGACCTGGAGGAAAGCTGGGACAAAACTGTTAGAAATGAATTAAATACAAATGCACCTTGGGAAAGTCTGGGTTGTAGAACACACTCGAGTTCTGGATTGGGTACACGGCACAACCCGACCAGTTCAAAGCGCTGGAACTGAAGTTTAGTAACGTCTTCTCCAAAGTCTCCTCGTCTTTTATCTTTTTCTCTGCTTTCCCAAGCAAACACACACCTCAGCCTTCAACCTTTCCCTATCTAGCCTGACACAGTTGGTACGTTCCTGACATCAAGCAAATAAGCGTCACGCGATAAATGAAAGCCCGGCATGAAACGGTCGCGCCACTATCATTTCCTCAGAAGCCAGAGCCTGCATCTGAGAACAGGCATCAAAGCTATTTTGAGTCAAATGTTAGTCTCTGTGTGATGTCCACCACACTGGCGTGTACAAAAGAGACCACCCTGCTGTAGTGTCAAAAGAGGTGCCAGCATCTGAGGTGACAGTTGAGCGGAAAACTAGTCAGTCACCTGGATTTTAGAGTCTGTGGTTTTTCCATTAATCTCCTCTATTAACCCTCTAAGAGCGCAATCCTAACCTGAAGTTAGGCCAGCACAGTTAGGCCAGCAAACTTTGGTTGGTACAAGGGACACTGTAAACTATGTTTGGACCACTTGGAGTCAGAGAGGCCAGCACACAGACAGGCGCCATCCTCCCTGACTCTGAGAGTGGTTCAAACGTGCTTTATGGTGGCCCCTGGACTGGCACAAGAAGCAGCACTAACGCAAAGGTGCTGCTGTGCCCATCAGCTGTGCCGGTTGAGCGCCAGTGGTGCTTGGCCAGTGCAGGACTGCGCCAAGGACATGCCAGAGGTGTGCCAGAGGTATAACGTGGCAGAGCTGTGGGTGGTGCTGTGGGACATTGGGCCATATCCATTGGGCCATATCCTAACCCCCGTTCCAGGGCTGGGCAGCCCCAATTCAGGCCCCTGGCCACATGGACCTGTGCCTGCAAATCTACAGGCACAGATCCAAGCAGCCCCAAAGGGCTGGCTGGGGCTTACCTCGGGGCAAGGGGAAAAACATCCTCTTGACCCACACTGAGCTGCTGCTGCCTCCTAACATACTTAGGATGCAACTCAGGTTAGGATTTGGCTGCCAATCCTGGAAAGGTGGTGGGAATGAAGGCAGAAGCTGCCGCAGGAACCTATCCCCCATCCCAGGACTGACAGCCCTTCATGGGGCTACTGTGCCAGTGATTGAGCAGGTCCAGATCTGAGTAACCCCATAGAAAAGGGATTGTCATTAATAAACAGGTACCACACATGTCTGTGTCTGTGTGTGTGTTTCATGCCACTAGATTGTGCTTTCCTCATTTAATTTAGGTAGCCAGAAAAACGGGTTCTGGGCTTTCTTTGGGGAGGAAGGGGGAGGAACCAGAAAGGAGTGAGAAGATAGACTTGTCCTGAACATTTATTCCCACTCAGTGACTCTCAGTTTACATTTGCATCATTTGCCAAACCTACCACTAGGACGGTCTGTGTCTTTAAGCAAAATGTTTCCTACATACGTCCCAAGGAGCATCGCACATCAGCACAAATTATTGTTTGTAACTGCAAAAGGGAGTAATGCATGGAAAAAAAGATTACAATATATCCTTAAGGTGTCAGGGGAGTCATATTTGATTTGATTACTGACAGCAGATGAGATATTTCTGACTGCCACTGATGCTTCCCCACCTTCTCGCTGAGAAATTAAGCTGTGCTCCATCTCCTTTGCAAATCATTGCCAGCAGTAATGAACCTAGAATCACAACTTAAATGGATGAGCTCATTGATGATACATGAAGCAGAAGAGCTCCACCATCAGCATTAGCTCTATTTTTTTCTTAGTTTATTTAGGTTAGCTTTTATTCAGAGTTTTCACAGTCAAAAGGGTTTGAACATGTGCCTCAATGGGCAAATTTAATTTGCATCCAAAAATAATCTGAGCCTGAGATATCAATACAATGAACCTGGTTCAAATATTCCACTAAGAGTGCAATCCCAACCTGGAGTTAGGGACAGCACTGTTAAACCAGCACAGTTTGGCTGGCACAAGGGCTACCGTAAAGTCCATTTGGTCCACTCTTGGAGTCAGGGTGGATGGCGCACGTCTGTGTGCTGGCCTCTCTGACTCCAAGAGTGGTCCAAACATACTTTATGGTGTCCCTTGTGCCACCAAACTTTGCTGGCCTAACTGTACCCTAAGAAAACATGTAGGATCTTAAAAAACAAACAGGAAAATAAAGCAGCCCCATTACTGAAAGCTGAGTGCTTCATCGAGTCACTTATTTTGAACCTATGACCACTTTTGTATTGAGCAGAATTGTTCTGGTTCAGGTTTTAAGATGACCAAGTTCTGGTTCAGTTCTGGTTCATTCTTGTTCACTAATGAAATCTCTCTGAACAAGCTTTGGGGCTCAAGTTTGGTTTGATTCATCTGCAAAACCCATGTCTTTCAGTGCCTCCTCCTTGCTATAGGAAGCCCAACTGCAACAGAATGAGTTTTTCCATCAGAAGCTCCTAATTTTTTTCTCCCTGTTCAGTTACAGTGCTACATGATTGAACCCTGGCATCTGTATGTATTTAAATTATGTATGCAAATCAGCAATGGCCATTTTTTTCCTCTCTCCCTTTCTCGCAATTATATAAATTACAGGAAATGTCACAGCACCAATTGAATTTCAGTTTTGAATCTATGAGGACTTAAAAAAAAGTTCATCAATTGACAATATTTTTTTCTTTTTTTACAGGAATGTTTAGAATTATCTGCCTGACTGCTTTAAAAGCAGTTCGTGGTTGGCTTTCCACTTGGAACTGACAGCGTTTAGATGGTCTGGCAGATAAGACCACAAAAGTTATTAGCCCATAAACATTTTTATTAGCCCACACATATGTATGTTCGTCAACTGTGACACATTGATGAGCTGAAAGGGGAAAAAAAAACTCTCTTCCAATTTACAAAAACTCCCCTTCCACACTGCTTGGAGATTCTTTTTGGCTAGAGGTGACCCTGAAAATGGCTATTTGCAAATCTGGTTTATGATCAGAGTGAGGGTACAAATCCTAAACTGAGTTAGGCCAGCATAAACTAAGCCAGCAAAATTTGGCCAGCACAAGGGACGCCATAAAGTATGTTTGGACTACTCTCGGAGTCAGAGAGGCCAGCAAGACGACGGGCGCTGTCCTCCCTGACTCAGAGAGTGGTCCAAACATGCTTTATGGTGGCCCTTGTGATGGCCAAACTTTGCTGGCTTGGCTTATACTGGCCTAACTCCAGTTTAGGATTTCTTCTTCCATATGACAATATAATTCTATCTCTGCAGAAAGCAGTGTAGTAAAAGGGTTGTTTAAAGTTTAGGGATGCAGCCTAGAAAAGACCTCTCCCTCCCCTACCCTACAAGGTTCAAATAACATCTGGTTACTTCTAGGGTGCACTATGGGGGTGGCCAATTCACTGGTTTTACAGTGCCCATGGTCAAATGGACCCATGTACCAGGTCTACATTCTGAAGATACAGGTATTTTAGCTTCAAAATAAAGAAGACCATTTGACCTGTTCATGGCCAAGGCCTGGCGAATATCAGCAGACAAGCAGCACAAAAGAATACCCTGGTGGGGGATTGAATTTTGGATGCACTAAATGCATTGTTAAGAAGGATGCATAGAACTGGCCACATCACTCTTTGAACAAAAAAGAATATTCTCATTTGAATTAATAATGACTAAGAATGATGAATAAATATGTATTTTTATTATAGGTGTAGCGTCCTGTAAGTGCATGGCATGCTTCAAAGAATGCGGGGACCTTGCCCCAGGGGGCTTGCAGTCTAGACAGTGGGGCACCTTTTGCAATGCTGCACTGGGACTTTCAGTGGCAGATCACAAAGGTCTACTACCGAAAGCCCAAGGTTGGATTGAGATGCCATTGCATCTGCTTTGCCTGCAGAAAAGTCCCAGGTTCGTTGCCTAGCCGTCTCCAAGAAAGACAGAGAAAAATTAATCCAAAACCATGGAAATCTGTTGCAATGTGTGTGTGTGTGTGTGTGTGTGTGTGTGTGTGTGTGTGTGTGTGTCCATGTCCCAGTATAAGGCAGCTTCCTATGTCTTTATTGGCTCATCATTCTATGCTCCAGACTAGCTCACAGAGAAAGGTTTTGAATTAAGTTCTGCAGAAGTCTAAAAACTTTCAGGGAAGGGCAATTAGACTGGTGGACGATTAGTACACTGCTGTGGACAGGCTGTTGGGAAATCAAGAGATGGCCCCAGGGCTGATTGAGCGTGTGCTTATTTTGTTGGAAAGACCGGCTTAATAGGTACGCGGAGAACTGTTAACCCACCTCGTAAAAATTACTTGGTTTACTCAAGCTCACAAAAAGCTTTCTCTCATAGTGATTGTTCTTTTTCTCTCTGCTGGTTTTGCAATTGTTACTTTGGGCTACGATCTTCTGCCTGTCACTTAGGCTGAAGATGGTGTCATCAAAACAGGCATAACAGTTGGAGACTAGGGGTGGGGTGGGAGGCGAAATTGTAATTGGAAAACAGCTTTCTTCTGCATAATACTCTTTTTTTAAAGAGCACACCAAGGGCCAAACTAGACATTATGTGTGAGAACTATGAAAAGGATATCCCATTTTTTAAAAAGTACAATCATTGCAATATTAGATATGCACAAGTCTAAACCTTCATGCACACACACACACACACACACACAGAGAGAGAGAGAGAGAGAGAGTGTGTGTGTGTGTGTGTGTGTGTGTGTGTGTGTGTGTGTGTTTACTAACAAGCCAGCTTCAGAACATAAAAACACAAGAGAAGGATTGCGGAATCAGGCCTACAGCCCATCTGGTCCAGATTCCTATGTCTCGCATTGGTCCACCAAATGCCTCTGGGAGTACAAAACAAGATACCTGTATCCTGTTGCCACTCCTAGGCACCTGACATTCAGAAATAGGCTATTTCTAAATACATATTGTCGTACATATTGTACTCGTCATGGCTTGTATCTTGTGATGAACCTTTTCTCCATAACAGCCCAATCCTGAGCTGCTTAATCGCCAAGAGGCTATTGCTGCATCTCGCGGTAGCCAGGCAGCCGCAGGAGGCTTCATGGGAGAAGGGGACTTTTGTAAGGGCACAGGGCAGATGATAGGTCTGCACCAGCTATTTAGCCGACACAGAGGTGAGGGAACCCTCACCGAGGAATGCCCTTCTGCCCCACCCAGATCCAGCACAATGCTGGCAAGGGTAGCATTGCCGCCTCCGGATGGTGGGGGCTGGTGTTGGTTTGGCGTTGGCCCAGTACTGGCAGTAGTGGCTTACTGCCAGCACTGGAGGTGCTTTACACTGCCTTTCACAATGGCAGCATGGGCGGTATGCTCGTACCGCCTGCACTGTAGCACTCAGGATTGGGCCCTAAATCAGTCCAATTCCCTTTTAAAGGCACCTAGGCCGGGTGTCATAACAACATCCTGTGGCAAGGAGTTCCATATATTAATTATGTACTAGGTAAAGAAATATTTTTTTCTAATTCTCCCACAAGCCAATTTTAGTGGCGAAACCCTCGTTCTTCTGGTGTGAGAGGAAAAAGAACCCTCTCTACCCTCTAGCCATCCCCTGCATAATTTTATGACTCAACCATGTCGTCGTCCCCCAGGTCCGGCACCTTCTTTCTAGAGTGAAACGAGGGTAGGGCAAGAAGTGTGAATGTGAAGGATGGGGGAGAGTACTCAAGAAGCAGGTATATGAATAGGACACTGCAAGCATCCCTATTTTCACCTGCAGTATATTGAAGGGTTTGATATAAAAAGATGAGCAGGAAGTTGAGGGAAATAAGTTCTCAGTTTGTCACCAGTGTTCTAGCAGTTATTAATTTGTATAGTTCTTCGGAGTCTAGCTGAGCTCAGCCAGTCTATATGAGCCGAGGAGTGGACGTACTATCTTTTCCACCAGTTACTGAGGGCAGTGTAGGAATTAATGAACTAATTCATCTATGTCCCAGCAGCTATCAGCTCTGGTGTCAGCTTTAACAGGACAACGGAATGGCCTGTTGTTGGGTTTTTTTTTTAACCTTTAATGTCACTTTCCTTTTTGTGCCTCTTCTTTGTTGATTCCCTGGAAAGTATCCTTCCATCCTGAGTTTCAGGATGCCCATCATTTTCGTTCTGGATATTTGGATATTTTAGATGCAGGACCGCTAGTTTTTCTGAGTATCCCGTAAAAAGGTAATGTCTGAGAGTGCAATCCTAACCTGGAGTTAGGCCAGCATAGTTAGGTCTGCAAAATTTGGCCAGCACAAGGGCCACTGTAAAGTATGTTTGGACCACTCTCGGAGTCTGGCAGGATGGTTCATGTCTGTATCTTGGCCTCTCTGACTCCAAGAGTGGTCCAAACATACTTTACGGCATTCCTTGTGATGGCCAAACTTTGCTGGCCTAACTGTGCCGGTGTGACTCCAGGTTAGGATTGCGCCATGAATTGTGGACACCCAAATCTGAGTCACTGCGACATCCCGGCCCTAAAATGAACATCAGAACACATTGATTTCATGTTCTGATCTACTGATAAAATGTTTGTCCTGCTTGTCTTAAAAATAATTCAGAGCTGCTTCCAAGAGCACAAAACCTGAAAAAACAGACATCTAAAAATGTCACCATAAAATGCAAAATACATGTAATAGAAGTCACATAAAATACCTAGTGGTAATAACTTGCAATAAAGAAATAAAACAGACAGCTAAGAAGAAAACCGAGCAATAAAGATGAAGAAGAAACATAGTGAGTCAAAATCCATATACTGTAGGTTTGACATGGTGAGATCTGTGTGTCCAATATAGGAACAGTCCTTTGGGAGCAGGTATGGCCCAATAGCAACACTGTAACACAAATTGCAACTTCACAAAGTCCCAATATATTCACCCTACGTATTCGCCACTGTTTCACCTGGTTGCTAATTCTTAAGTGATATTCTCTCCTCCGCCCCATCACTGCCACTTCTTCAGATTCGTTACATTGATGCCCCCACACTGTCATGGCTCAGTGAACAAGAACACAACACAAAGTAGCCAATTAAACATGGCTAAATGATGATGTCTTTCATGGATCACTGCCTTGTCGTGGCGAAGGGGCTTGAGTAGCTCAATGAAGCTGTGAGCTATGCCATGTAGGGTTACCCAAGATGGACAGGTCATAGTAGAGAGTTCTGACTAAACGTGATCCGCTGGAGAAGGAAATGGCAACCCACTCCAGTACTCTTGCCAAGAAAACCTCATGGATTACAAAACTAAAAGGCTAAACGATATGACACTGGAAGATGAGACCCTCAGGTCGGAAGGTGTCCATTATGCTACTGGGGAAGAGCAGAACACGAGTACTAGTAGCTCCAGAAAGAGTGAAGTAGCTGGGCCAAAACCGGAAGGAAGCTCAGCTGTGGATGTGTCTGGAAGTGAAAGGAAAGTGCGATGCTGCAAAGAGCAATACTGCATAGGAACCTGGAACGTCAGATCTATGAATCAAGGTAAGTTAGATGTAGTCAAACGTGAGATGTCAAGGCTGAACATCGACATCATGGGAGTTAGTGAACTAAAATGGACAGGAATGGGAGAATTTAATTCAGATGACCATTATATCTGCTACTGTGGGCAGGAATCCCTTAGAAGAAATGGAGTAGCCTTCATAGTGAACAAGAGAGTGAGAACAGCAGTACTGGGGTATAATCTCAAAAGTGATAGAATGATTTCAATTCGGATCCAAGGCAAACCTTTCAACATCACAGTAATCCAAGTCTACGCCCCAACCACTGGTGCTGAAGAGGAAGAAGTTGACCGTTTCTATGAAGACCTAGAACAGCTTCTAGAATTAACACCCAAAAAAGATGTCCTTCTCATCATAGGGGATTGGAATGCTAAAGTAGGCAGTCAAGAGGTAATAGGAGTAACAGGCAAGTTTGGTCTTGGAGTACAGAATGAAGCAGGGCAAAGACTGATAGAGTTTTGTCAGGAGAACACATTAGTCATAGCAAATACCCTTTTCCAGCAACACAAACGGCGACTGTACACATGGACTTCACCAGATGGTCTACATCGAAATCAGATTGATTACATTCTTTGCAGCCAAAGGTGGAGAAGCTCTATACAGGCAGTAAAAACAAGACCTGGAGCTGACTGTGGCTCAGATCATGAGCTTCTTATTGCAAAATTCAGGCTTAAACTTAAAAAAGTAGGGAAAAGCACTAGGCCCTCCATGTATGACCTAAATCAGATCCCAAACGAATATACAGTGGAGGTGACAAACAGATTTAGAGGCTTAGATTTGGTAGACAGAGTGCCTGAAGAACTTTGGACGGAGGTCTGTAACATTGTACAGGAAGCAGCAACTAAAACCATCCCAAAGAAAAAGAAATGCAAGAAGGCAAAGTGGCTATCTGAAGAGGCTTTAAAAATAGCTGAGGAAAGAAGGGAAGCCAAAAGCAAGGGAGAAAGGGAAAGATATACCCAACTGAATGCAGATTTCCAGAGAACAGCAAGGAGAGATAGGAAGGCCTTCCTCAATGAGCAATGCAAAGAAATAGAGGAAAACAATAGAATGGGAAAGACTAGAGATCTTTTCAAGAAAATTGGAGATGTCAAAGGACAATTTCATGCTAAGGTAGGCACAATAAAGGACAAAAACGGCAAGGACCTAACAGAAGCAGATGAGATTAAGAAGAGGTGGCAAGAATACACAGAGGAACTCTATAAGGCCGATCTCAATGTTCCTGATAACCACAATGGTGCGGTCACTGAGCTTGAACCTGACATCCTGGAGTGTGAAGTCAAGTGGGCTTTAGAAAGCCTCACTAACAACAAAGCTAGTGGAGGTGACAGCATTCCAGTGGAATTACTGAAAATCTTAAAAGATGATGCTGTCCAAGTGCTGCACTCCATATGCCAGCAAATTTGGAAAACCCAGCAGTGGCCACAAGACTGGAAAAGATCAGTTTACATTCCAATCCCAAAGAAGGGCAATGCCAAAGATTGTTCAAACTACCGCACCATTGCACTCATTTCACATGCTAGCAAGGTGATGCTCAAAATCCTACAAGCTAGGCTTCAGCAGTATGTGAATCGAGAACTACCAGATGTACAAGCTGGTTTCCGAAGAGGCAGAGGAACTAGAGATCAAATTGCCAACATTCGCTGGATCATGGAGAAAGCCAGAGAGTTCCAGAAAAACATCTACCTCTGCTTCATTGACTATGCTAAAGCCTTTGATTGTGTGGATCACAACAAACTGTGGCAAGTTCTTGAAGAGATGGGAGTACCAGACCACCTTATCTGTCTTCTGAGAAACCTGTACGTGGGCCAGGAAGCAACAGTTAGAACTGGACATGGAACAACCGACTGGTTTCAAATTGGGAAAGGAGTACGACAAGGCTGTATCCTGTCACCCTGCTTATTTAACTTATATGCAGAGTACATCATGAGGAAGGCAGGGCTGGATGATTCACAAGCTGGAATCAAGATCGCTGGGAGAAATATCAACAACCTCAGATATGCAGACGACACCACTCTAATGGCAGAAAGTGAGGAAGACTTAAAGAACCTGCTGATGAGGGTGAAAGAGGAAAGTGCCAAAATTGGCTTGAAGCTCAACATTAAAAAAACTAAGATCATGGCCACCACTCCCATCATTTCCTGGCAAATAGAAGGGGAAGAAATGGAAGCAGTGACAGACTTTATCTTCCTGGGCTCCAAGATCACCGCAGATGGTGACTGCAGCCATGAAATTAAAAGACGTTTACTTCTTGGGAGGAAAGCTATGGCGAACTTAGACAACTTAATCAAAAGCCGAGACATCACCCTGCCAACAAAGGTTCGCATAGTCAAAGCTATGGTTTTCCCAGTAGCTATGTATGGCTGTGAGAGCTGGACCATAAGAAAGGCAGAGCGCCGAAGAATAGATGCTTTCGAATTATGGTGCTGGAGAAGACTCTTGAGAGTCCCCTGGACTGCAAAGAGGTCCAATCGGTCCATCCTACAGGAAGTCAAGCCTGATTGCTCCCTGGAAGGACAAATCCTGAAGCTGAAGCTCCAATACTTTGGCCACCTCATGAGAAGAGAGGACTCTTTAGAAAAGACCCTCATGCTGGGAAAGATTGAAGGCAAAAGGAGAAGGGGGCGGCAGAGGATGAGATGGTTAGATAGTGTCACCGAAGCGATGAACATGAAATTGGGTGAACTCCGGAAGCTAGTGGAGGACAGGGAGGCCTGGCGTGCTGTGGTCCATGGGGTCGCGAAGAGTCAGACACGACTTAGCGACTGAACAACAACAAATGATGATGTCAGTGAGGGCAATGGAGAGTGACGGCAAATGAGGACAAGGCAAATGGATGAGTAACGATTTCAAAGGTATGCTGAAAAAAATGCCAGGACTGACAAGTTTTGGGGCAATCTGAAAACGTTCTTGAAGTGGGTCGCAAAGTGGGTCGTGATAGCATTTTTAGCACATTGCGAGGCTTGGGGAGCGCTGCGGGGGTGTACCCAGGAATCCCCACACACCCCGGAGGCCAGCGCTGCGAGGGGTATGTGCAGCGATGGGATTCACAAATTGACAAGGGGAACGCTGGGCGGGACTTAGGCGGGACTTCCGCTTGAGTGGCAGCCCGTCTGCAGCGTTCCGCAGCTGTCCTGGCCTGGGGGAGGGGCTCCCGCTTGCCGTGGGGGACAGGTAAGGGTTGCGCTGGGTGCCTGGGCAAGCAGCGGTGGGGCGCGCTAACAGGGGGCAGCCCCCCCCCGAGGCCAGGACAGCTGCGGAACGCTGTGGACGGGCAGCCAATCACGCGGAAGCCCTGCGTTAGTCCCGCCCAGCGTTCCCCTTGTCAATCTGTGAATCCCATCGCTGGGTATGTGTAAAAATAAGCCCCTGGAGATCACGTTGCTGCCTTCCCCCGCTCCCTGCACCTTAAAGGGGTATTGGCCAGTGCAGACGTGACCCACCACTTTATGAAGCACTGCTACAATGCCTTTGCCAGAGCTTAGGTGGTCATTCTCTTCTGCAAAAGGGCCACTGATCTAGCTGAACCCGATGTATGCCTACTTAGATATAAATTCCATTTGTTTCCATAGAACTTACACCAAGGTAAGAAAGAATAGGATTGCAGCCTTCCAGCCCACTCCTGTTCTTCCGCCCCCCCCCCCCCACTCTGCAGGTTCAGCAGTGCCAAAAACAGGGGCATTGTATACATCTGGGAGGGGAGTGACTGGGAGGTTTAAAATCCACTTACCCCTGCCTAAGCCTCCAGCTTCCTATAGGTGTCCTTGGACCTGCAGCAGTGATTTCACCAGCGCAAGTCTGAGGGCACAATCCTAACCTGGAGTTAGGCCGGCACAGTTAGGCCAGCCAACTTTGGCCGGCACAAGGACCACCGTAAAGCACATTTGGACCACTCTCGGAGTCAGGGAGGGTGGTGCACGTCTGTGTGCTGGCCTTTCTGACTTCGAGGGTGGTCCAAACATACTTTATGGTGTCCCTTATGCATAGGGTTCCCAGATCCAAACTGGAACAGAGTGCCTATCCCTTTAACCATTGTATAGAAGAGGGAATTTGGGCAGGTGCAGCTTTTGAAATCCTTCCATGATGTGCTGCACCTGCTCAAATTCCCTCTTCTATACAATGGTTAAAGGGATAGGCACCCTGTCCTTGTTTGTACTGTATCTGGTAACCCCACTTATGCATGCTGGTCAAACTTTGCCGGCCTAACTCCAGGTTAGGATTGTGCTCTAAGAAAGGGGGTGGGGAGGCTGTATCATTGCCACTGGATTTGTTCCCTCCTGCAGTCTCCTTGCCCAGTTTCCCCCCTCCGTCTGTTCTGCTCTCCCCAAGTGCACTTTACAGCCATTTGGCAACAGTCACAACCAGCAGTGTTCCGCTGGTGGCGAGGCCTAATAGGATTGGGATGTTTTCATTTCATTTTATTTTTTAGCTTTACAGTGTCATTTCAGAGCAGTTAGATGTGTGTCAATTCCGGATCAGTTTTTGCCTGCACAAATGAGCTTCTGCTTGTCTCAGAGGTACCTTGATATAAAGCTGACATGCACCTGCCTGATCTGAAGTGACTTTCTGAAGGAATTTAGGAGAGATGCCTTAAGATATGTGTGGATATGAGTGGATGAAAGGTAACATCAGAAGCCCAGGAAAAGGAAGTCAAAAGACATTTCTCAGGCACAACTGGTAATGCTGTGGTAGAACGCAATGTCACTTTAGGGGGGTTCGCGCATGGCGTATATGAGTTGAATTCTTGCCACTTGATTGACTCTTCTGAACCCACTTGATTGAAAAGTAGTCTGTTGGAAATGACGTGGCAGTGCAGTCTGCGGTATTAGATCTGTCGTGGCTCATTCAGACATGCAAGACACCACTTGATGCTACAGTCTTCCAGGTAAGAGGATACATGTGCAAACTGTTCTTCCAAGTACAGAAGGTGAACGTTGAAGGTGGAAAACTCTTTAAAGAAAGGTGTGCTTTATTTTTCAGAGGCTTTTCAAGGGAGACTACTCTACTCACTATTAGCTGAGGCATGAAATCTGATACCAGGAATCCAGTGGTGTCATCTAAATGATTTAAGAACAGGTACTCACTTTTGATTGGCACGTGTCGGGACCCGCCCACCGGAAGTGATGTCATAAGCCAGAAGTGATGTTGTGGCAGGAAGTGACATGAAAAAAGCCCTTTTTGAGGCCGCAGATGATTTTAAACTGACCCAACAGTTGCAACAGTATTCCACAGCACCCCCAGAACATGTTAAGGAGGCCTGGCATCATGTTAAAACCCCAGAGCAACTCATTTTTCAGTGGCAAGGAAAGGAAAGGCTCCGCTCGCTGCCTGCCTGCCTGCCTGGCTCTGAGAACATGCAGGCAACTCAAACATGCAGGAAATTCAAACGTTGCAGAGGGCGGAGTCGACGAGTGGGCGGGTGAATGGGCGGGGCCAGCTGTAATCCTAGAAACCGGTACTCACGTACCCCCGCGTACCCCCTGCATGACATCACTGCAGGAATCTGTATATAAGGAATCAATCTCCCATGTAGACCGGCTGCAACTTTCCTGTAGGTGAAAGTTGATATATACTGTATACATCCAGGAAAGGAACATGGTACAATTCTCATGGCACTGTACCATATCACAATGTAGGTTTGGAATTCACATGTTTGAAATTTCCCGACTGAAGGCCCAATCCTATGCTTCCCTAGCGCCCAGGGCTACAGTGGTGCTGAAATGGCCGCCGCTATATCCTGCAGGTCTAGGGAAGCAGCCAGAGGTCTCCTCAGGGTAAGGAAGCAAACATTCCCTTACCCCATGTTGAGCAACGGTGGCCCCAGTGGGTTTGCTTGGATGTGTACCCGCTATTGAGCGGGCGCAGGAGTGCTGGATTTTTCAGCTTGGGAGAGGACATAGGATTCAGCTTATCTGCCCACTCCCACATAGAATCTGCTGCTAACTCCAACCCACTCTGGCCCTGACCTGGCCCAGCCCATTATATACCCTCCCTCTGTCCAGTTCCGCCCCTCCCCACCTTCCTCCCGCCTCCCCTCACACCAAGAAGCCATGCTGCCGACAGGTGGTGATCCTTCCGCAGGGAGCACACCCACAATATCGTTCTGGCCCTGAAGCCCTGCACCAACTGGCCTCTCTGCCCATGTAGCAGGCTCACCACTGGCATTGCAGTGCCTGACAGCCCTTTTTTACGACACGCAGCGGGAAGCCCAGAATTCAAGCGTTAAGTGCTGTGAAAAATGGCTGGGTTTTAGCCTCATCTGTCCTCTAATGTGGGCACATTCTGACCCTTACGGAGCAGTGTTTCTCAAACTGTGGGTCAGGACCCACTTGGTGAGTCGGGACCTGATGTCAGGTGGGTCATGGAAAGCTGGGAGCAGCCATCTTGGAAGCTGCAGAACATATTCTTGTTATACTCCTTTTGTGAGTGTTAGCAGTTTGAAATTTCAAGTGAGGATTTTTTTTTTAAAAAAAAACCACAACAACTTTGTTTTTAGTTCAGTGCTTTCACATCATATTTTGTCCTAATTTTGCTTTCTGTCAGGGATGTTTCATGGTTGTTCAATTGCTGCGGTCCAAAAATGCCAGTTTGCATTCCAGTATGCAAAGTATCATTTGATTTCATCACAATTATGGTACTTCCTGCTTGATGATGTCACCTTCGGCCATGACATCACTTCCCGTGGGTCCCGACATGGGTGCCAATCTAAAAAGTGGGTCCTGGTCCAAAAGGTTTGAGAACCACTGTTTTAAAGTAAAGGGTGGTTTTAAAGGATTTTTAAATTTTAAAGGATGGTATATGCATGCGTTTTCTTCATTTGATGATGATTCTGTATGCTGATGCTTTACAACAGTGTTTCTCAAACATTTTAGCACTGGGACCCACTTTTTAAAATGAAAATTTGTTGGGACCCACCAGAAGTGATGTTATTAACATGTAAGTGTTATCATGGCCAGAAGTGACATCATCAAGCCAGAAAATTTTTTAACAGCCCCTCCCCCAATACAAAAAAATCAAATCAATTAAGTTAAAAGTTCACAGTGAATATAAGTTTAAAATTTTATTTAAAATAAAGAGGAATCCTCCTAACCCTCCCAAGCAGTTTCTGATCTGTTTAAAAAAAGTTCCCCAAACATCCCAAAGGCTACAGATCTAGCTACACTTACCCAGGTGTATGCCCATTAACTACCATTGTTAAAAACATATACATAGTAGCCTGTTAAAAGTACAGATCTGTAACATTTCCCCAAATGCAGTCACATATTATGGTAACATCAAGTCTAATATATTGAAAATAAAATAAACATAGAAATGAATGGGGACCCACCTAGTGGGTTCTGAGCCACAGTTTCAGAAACACTGCTTTACAAGTCTTTGTTGGCATGTTCACAGGGCAGGGCCTTTTCAGTGGCTGCACCAAGGCTCTATATTAGAACACCCACCCCCAAGAAGTTCACATCACTGCTTCCATAGTAGACTTCCAAGAACTGGTTAAAACATGTTTATTTCACCAGCAACAAACTAGGATTGGCTGGAACCAGTGATGTCATGCAGGGGGGAATGCGGGGGAACTCAGTTCCACTATTTAAAATTAGGGCTGACTCCGCCCACTTCACTCCCCCTCCCCCTCTCCCTCTCCCAATTCCTCTGCAAAGAGCTTTTCTTCTTGGTTGGCCGGCACTCAGAGGGTTAAAGGGAGCGACTCCGGATTCCTAGGGGGGCGAAGGCAGTGATGTCATTCAGGGGGAACGGACCAGAATGGGCGTTCCGGATCCTAACGAGGTGCCCTGGGTTCTGGGTTCCCGACAAGTGCCAGTCAAAAGTGAGTTCCTGTTCCTAAATCATTTGAATGACACCACTGGCTGGAACTGGGAGTTCTTCAAGTTCTTTGAGTGGGACTCTCAAGTTCTTCTCAGTCAATGTTCTTCCTGCTTCCTGTGCTATTTCCGTTTAATTATTTTCACTTGTTTTGTATGGTGTTTATGCTTTGGAATAATGTCTCAAGCCACTTTGAGACTGGTTGTGAAAAGTGGCAATACCAATAGCCAAACAGGTAAACCTGCCAATATTTTAGGCATTGGGGCTTTTGGATCCAGAGGATTCAAATATGCGACTGCCCTCCCCTCCTGCATTCTAAAGTGGTACAGTACCAGTACCACTGGAGGACTGTACCATTTCTTTTTGAAGGAATGTACAGATCATCTTTGAATCTGCTTCTGAAATGTAGGAGGCACAATCCTGGAGTTCTTACATTGGGGAGAAGGATAAATACTCGGTGAGCAAAAGTTGTTGCAGAGCCAGAGGAATGCCTCGGGAGAGTCGTGCTACATGCTTCGATGCAAGATGGGCTGAATACATTGCTTGAGAAAGTTGTCGCGAGTGGCCTCATTTATCATACTGACAAGGATACTGACAGCTATCTGCAGTGATTCATCAGAGAAATGGCTGACTAGCAATGAGGGCCCGCTAGCTGAGGGCACTGAGGGGGGCTGCTTAAAACACAAATTCCAGGGCTTCCACGTTGGCAGTGTTGTCTGTCATGTTTTATTCATTGGGTTTAATGGGACACAAACTGGGTCCTGTATTTACCGTAGGTGATGCTGCTGAACTTTGTGGGTCTCATGAGCCTGAACCGTGGAGATTGGCACAACCCGGAGGGAAGAGATTCCTATTCTTCCTTGAAAGTTCCATTCGGGTTGTCACTCTCGACTGATGATCATCTCTGTCCTAGTAAAAAGGGCTTTGTTGCATTTTAACGCCCTTTGCGATTGCATATACATTGGCAGAGAAACAATAGCTGGAATACAAATGGGATCTGACCTTTGAGACCACGTGCTTTGGGAATTTGATCACTCCTACATATTAGAGGGCCAGCCTTGATTTTTTTAAAGTAAAAAACATCAGCCAGTCTGTCTGCTGCTTATAGAGAAGCAAATGAATGATGCTGTCAGTCTAATGCCTAATGTCACTCAAGGAGCAGGATAAGGGAGGAATCCATGATAGTAACAGAAGTGTAAGGTGACAATAGGAAATAGACCTTTAAATCTAGCAAAAGATAGGCGGAGAAAGCAATAAGAATAAAATGCACAGGACAATGGCTTTCCGCTTTGCTTTTTAAAATTGTGTTTTTTAGACGGGAATCCTGCTTTGGCAGAATGGTAACCCACAAGCACTCTATAATAGCAGCCCTATGCAGTGGGGCAGAGGGGCAAAATACTGAGTGTTGCAGGAGTCTGAGCTCCTGTGTAATGTGGCCCTCCCCCTTTGCCTCCATTTGCGGCTTGGAGAGCTGGCTGGGAGGTTTTGCTCTCTGAGCCGCAAATGGCTCTAGAGGTGGGAAGGGGCCATGTTTTCAAGGAACTCAGGCTCCTGCAAGACTTTGTGTTTTGCTTCCCCCTGTAGGAACGGCACTGGTCCAACACTATCTCCCACCAGGCTCTATTGGTGCATAATCCTCCACATAACACTGGGGACCTACCAGAAGTTGATGCTGCCCCATTGGCTGCTCTCTTGATTTGTTGCTCTTTCCACCTCTCATTCATGCACTACAAATACTGTGTGGCTGAGAAGCAAACAATCATATTCTCATAGCCAGGGCCCTGCACAACACAGTTGATGCAGCTAGCATTGAGCAGGAATTGCAGGGAGTGGCAATCAGACTTCGCTCTGCTGCCACCACCTTCTAGCCCCCCTGTGGACAAAGCTGCTCCAATTCCTGCATAGTAAAAGCGAACAGGAAGTAGATTAAAGGCCAGTGATCCAGTTCCCTGCCTCCTGACCTCATTCCTACCTTGCTCACAGAGGTTAAATGACTGGAGTCGGCATGACGTCATTTTTTTGAAGCCGAGGGTCAACAAATATGGCTGACTCAGATCTTTCCCGCCAAGGAGGAGGATTGCCGCGAATTCACGAATAAAAATCTCCCTGCACGTGTGTAAAAGTTAATCTCAACGTCTTTAAGCATGCCTGCATGTTCTGCATACGGGTGTGCGAATCACTGTACGAAAAATGGGATTTAATTTCCACGGAAAGATTCATGTATTCACATTACATCGGTTCAATAAAACTACCGTTCAGTGAGTACATTATTTTTGAAGCTGTGTAATTTCTTGTTGTTCCTAGCAGTCTTATTCACCATTTTCTGACACCCACTGTTAATGGTCTAGAAGGTAAAAAAAAATATTTCCTCCCTCCTTTTTCCCCCTTCCCGTTTACACTTTTTTCCCACCTTCCATTTTCTACTTTAATATTTTCAAAATTCTGAACATTAACAGAATTTGTTTTTGGGGGGGGGTGAGTGTAGAAGTTTAAACAAAACTCTTAATAGTCTAGAAGTAAAAAAGAATTACTCTCATATTGACAACTACTTGTGTTATGAAGAGATTTTAATGTAATTTTCCTACATATTTATCTAATTTTTGCCCACCCTCCCCTTTTTTTCTTTCCTTCCCGTTCACACTTTATTTTTGGTTGTGTAGATTTCAAAAAATAAGTCTGTCAAAACAGTGCAATCTGAGTTTAAATAGACAGCAAGTAGCAGTAATATAATTATGAGGAATTTAACCTTGTAATTGCATATTAACTCATAATAAGGTTACCAATAATGTTTCTACACGATCACACGTTTTTATTTTCGTAAGTTTTTATTTCAGGAGTAAACTATTCAGTCCTAAACAGTACGAGCAAAGCAATCTGAAATGCTTGGAATAAGGATTGTTTTGAGTCAACCAACATGGCTGCTAAGCCCGCCCCCTGGCTTCAATTTGCTCCTATTAATTCGACGGGCATGCTGACTCCAGTCATTTAACCTTCTTGACCTTGCTGAACCTGAACTCTTTAAACAAAACAGGAAGCACAGAATGTGTTGGGAGCACTCCCAGCATGCATCTACTTCCTGTTTTGTTTAAAGGGATCATGCTAGGAGTGAGTGAGATGAGGGGTTATGGAGTTTAAATGTTGCCTTCTGTGCAATTTTGGGGGGAGCAAACGGGCAATGTACTTTTTGCCCCAATACAAGTAGTGTTTGGGCTCATGCTGGGCTTGCACGTTTCAGTGTCATGGACTCACTTATTCAGTTCAGCTTTCTTTTAGAAGGTGCCATAGGCAACACACTGAGTAATATGGGAGCATACATAGAGTTGTGCCAAGTATTTGTGGGGCTCATGTTTTGCAATTCAAAGGAGTATGACCATTTCTCCAAAAGAGCTACCATACATACCTCTAGTGAAAAATGGCCGTTCAGTTCACAATCACTAACAACCCCCAATCTTGGTAGAGTGCATGCCTTGGGGCAGTGAGAGGTTACAGATTGCTGCCTTCCTCTTGGCAGTTGCCACTTTAAAACTGGGGTCTCTAAACCTTTCGGCATGAGGGCCTCATAATATGTAAGAGCATTTAAATGGTGACCCCGGTATCCATGTGGGGGGCTCTGGAAAAGAATCCCAGTGGATACTGAGCTTGCACTGTATTTATCCCCCCTTCAGGAGGTTGCTGTGGGCCTGCCCCATCACCTGCCAAGGACCAGTTGGAGGGCCGGATTTGGCTCTCGGGCTGGAATTTTCATCTCTTTTTCTAGGCCCCCTTCAAGGCCAGCAAAATGGAGAGTGAGACACTTCCAGGCCTGCATTTTGCCTTTGCCCTTACAATAATAATGATGCCGTGCATTTCAGCCCTAAAATAGCTTCACATTGTCTGTTTGAAATGAAGAACTGGGCCACAGGAGACAAGTGCACTGTTTGTAACGCAATTATGCAGGCATTATAATTTTCAAAGTGATTACAAACTAGTTTTAAATTGCGGTATTGAAGGGCAGCATAATCTGTGTCTCCACTTTCTTGAGCTCGGTGGAAAACTTTCTTTGTGCTGAAGGGATCAATTTTGATCACTTTGATCCATGATTCAGAGAAGTACAAAGAGCAGCCCATGCATAACAAAAAAGACAAGGACCTTAGCAGGAATCTTGGCACTGGTTATGCTCCTTGAAATCCTGGCTGCAAGTAAGGTAGGGTGGGATTTGGGCCCTTCAGAGCCACCTTGGTGTATCAGAGTAACATTGGCCAATCAGATGCCTCCCAGAATCAATCAATCAGCAGTATTTGATTGAAACCCCTGGAAACCTCCCAGAAACCCCCAATAGGGCAAAAGGGGCAACAGTACCACCCCTAGTTAGTTTTGGCAACTCTCAGGATTGGCCTTGAGTAACGTGTGTGCAGCTAAGAATATGCAGGGGATGCAATTGCAACAGGCAACATGCTTTAGGGGGGCAACAAGCTGAGTTGTTGCCAAAATTGTGAAAACGTCGGTAATTACGAATAATACTATCATGTTATATATCATTGGGAAGGTAATTTAATGCACAATGCAATGAAACAAACCGGAGTGTAATATCTTTATCAAAAGTTATAGCAAAAAACCTAGAATACGAAAATACATGTAAAAATTGTGGTTTGTTAAAATCAGATTTTTTTAGGAATATTACTGTCATGTTATGTATCATTTGATGCCGAATTTCATTCATAATGGAATGCAATGATTCAGAGTGCAATATTTTCCTTCTATCAAGCGTTACAGAAAAAAAAACCTATCAGAAAACAAAAATACAACTGTGATGTCACTTCCTATTGTGACGTCGCTTCCAGGGCATCATTTTGCCCTCTGTACTGGGCTACAGTTTCATTAATTACATCACTGGAGTAATGCATTCAATTTGATTGCATGTGGGACAAGAAAACTGAGAGGACTGTGCAGATCAATGTGCCACAGACCAAGTTTTATTTATCTGTTTCTGCAACTTGTGTGCAAAGTATTGTAGGAGTTGTGGGGCTAAATTGCCAAGACAAAGCAATCTCCTGGGCTGACTGCAGGTGCAAAAAGGGCTTAAAAGCAAAACAAGAGACTAGGCTCCGGCTAGATCTGATTTTAGGGAGTAAGGGAACTGAAGCTGCTTTCCTGGGTGAAAGCCCACAAAAGGATTGCTGCCCAAAATATGCTGGGGTGGCTTGGTTGCGCTCTAGGAAATGGGGAAGAAAGGGAAAGGGCTGGAAAGAGAAAGGGGAGTTCAGGTGCCAGGGCTGGGTTGCAGCTTGGCATACTGGTTCTTGGAAAGTGGCAGGAATGGGGTGTTTCATGCCGCACAGGTGGGTCAGTGAACAATACAACCAACAGCAAGGCAATGGAATGAAGAGGGAAGGCATATGGGGTCCCGTGACCCAACTTTTTGTATCTTCTTTTCTCACAGAACCCTATGGGACCTTCTGTGGTCCCTTTTTTCTGACTTGACTACTCTTGATTTCTCATCCTTGCTCGAAATAGGTGTTTTGTTAGTTTTGCATCCTACCAAGGATGCAGTGGTTAACTCTGAGGACTCCTTGACTGAGGGCAGCGGCGTCATCCTCAAATTAAGTTCCGGAACGTTAAGCGGATTACCGCTTGATTGACAGGCTGTCCATGATGTGTCGCTGCCTGCCCGCCCACTGCGCGGGCTCCCTCCGGTTGGCACACTCCTCCGCTGCTTGCCCAGGCACCTGGTGCGCCCCCCAGGCAAGCGGGCACCCCCTCCGAAGCCAGGGGTATCCACGCGGCGGGTGGGCAGGCAGCGACACATCACGGACGGGCAGCCAATCAGGCGGTAAGTCCCGCCTAGCGTTCCGGAACTTAATTTGAGGATGACACCACTGACTGAGGGTGCAATCCTAACCTGGAGTTAGGCCGGCACAGTTAGGCCAGCAAAGTTTGGCCAGCACAAGGACACCGTAAAGTATGCTTGGACCACTCTTGGAATCAGAGAGGCCAGCACACAGACATGCGCCATCCTCCCTGACTCTGAGGGCGCAATCCTAAACTGAGTTAGGCCGGCATAAGGTAAGCCAGCAAAGTTTGGCCAGCACAAGGGACACCGTAAAGTGTGTTTGGACCACTCTTGGAGACAGAGAGGCCAGCATACTGATGTGAGCTATCCTCCCTGACTCTCAGAGTAGTCCAAAAATGCTTTATGGTGGCCCTTCTGCTGGCCAAACCTTGCTGGCTTAGCTTATGCTGGCCTAACCCCAGTTTAGGATTGTGCTCTGAATGTGATCCAAACATGCTTTACAGTGGCCCTTGAGCTTGCCAAACTTTGCTGGCCTAACTGTGCTGGCCCAATTCTAGGTTAGGATTGCCCTCTGAGTTTAGCCATGGAGTGGATGAGGACAACTGTGGTTGGCGACACTTTGCAAAGAGCTCCTTGCACTGACGGAACAATCAATAGCGTTGGGGTCTTAGTTTAATGGTAGGCCAGGGAGATCTGGACCCAATTTTGTGTTGTTTGCATCTGCATTGGTGAAGCAGAGAAAGCAGTCTGACCATTTGGGTTCTCTGATGCTTGTAGGCCTTTGATCATTGCCTGACTTGGTGAATCTCTACCCCTGCATGCCTGTCCTTGCTTCTCATATCCTTTCCCTCTCTGTTGATATTCCCTGTTTTCCCTTCCTTCTGTCGTAGCCTTCCCTGTTGAAATGCAGCATGTAAGAGGCAAGAGGCAAGGATCTCTCTCTCTCTCTCTCTCTCTCTCTCTCTCTCTCTCTCTCTCTCTTGTGTTATCCTGTAATTGCCATGTACACGAACAGCACTGTAGATATAATGTATTTCTTTATCAATTTATATCCCGCCTAATTTAACAATAAGAATGATAATGTTGAAAGAGCCCTCCGGATCAGAAGCATTGTGTCTTTGCAAGGAATCTCTCAAGACTGACAATATAGAAAATAAATTAGAGTACCTTTTCTTTCTTAAAGGAAAAAAAAATCCCAACTCAATTTCCATGGCTGTAGCATCTGACAATTAATGGGATTTTATATTAAGTTCCATTTCCTCGCCGTTGCTATGCCTTAAAAAGAAATGAAATTGTCTCAGGGCTGCCAAGGACCAGCATTAGCCCTATTTTCTGCATGACTGTGTTAACAGATGTGGGTGAGCAGAAAACAATAAAATCAGATCCAGATTTTTGCACTTCTTTGTCAAAACCAGCAAACAACAGACAAGCCTAGTGTAGGGCCTCTGGCGATTTTTCAAATGAGATTCGCATCTCACAGAGTCGTGGGGTATGTTTTTTTAGTCCAAGGCTTGTTGTATATATTAAAGAGTTTTGTTGCATATGTAGACGATACAGAAGGCTCGTGTGAGAGCAACCTGGTTATCATTGAGGAGACTGGTTTTTGAAGCCCTTCATTATTTAGCTGCAACCCAGAAGCTCCAGGATCCTGCTGGGATCAAAGACTGCCTGTCTCTGGGCAGTGTGGCAAAGAATAATCAGAAAAAAAACATACAGTTGTTTTTCAAATGAGCAGCTCCTAGAGACACTAGGATGGGGCAGGGTGAGCAAGGTTGATGAATAAGCCCGGGTATAAATTCATGCTGTACAAATTCATAGCGAAGGATGATTGTTTCACTGTCACCAAAGGCTCTGAAGTCCAAACAGTCCTCAGAGTTGACTCATCCTTAGACCCAGAGGCAGATCTAAGGGAGGGCAAAGCTCTAAGTTTTGCAAGAAGCCTTACCTTGCAGTGGAAATCACTCCGCTCCTGCACCGTTTTAGCCAATCCTCACCGGGAAAAGCAACATCTTGGCATTGCTTACTGGCTACAGCAGCAAGGGAGAGGAAGGATTTGCATGACAGGGTAAGGCTTCTTGCAACCCTTAGAGCTTTGCCCTCCCTGTAGATCCGCCTCTGCTTAGACCTGAGCTTAGCCTTAGCCAAATCTACATGTTACACTCATTATGAGGCTCTCCCCCTCCAAAAAATTGTCAACCTCCCTGTTGAGTCACAGCCCAATCCTGAACTGCCTAACTGCCCTGGGCGCAGCTGCTGGAGTCCTCCTGGGAGAAGAGGATGTTTGTCCCCTTCCCCTGGGGAAAGCCCCTTCGCCTGCAATGGGGGGTCATGTTGCAGTTTCACATCTCACAGTCCAGAACTGGCTGAAACTGGCATTCCGTCTCTCCGTCTCAGGATCAGATAGTACACCTGTGTGTCCTTCAGCAGGCAGCTTCCCAGCTTGTTAGGGATAGTAGTTGTACTCCCTTTCTGATAATGTAGAATAAGCAGGCAGTTTCTCACGGGAAGCCCTGGCTGCAAACACTGCTCATTCCCATGAGCTCATAGTGTTCTAAGGGTCACCCCATTGGGTAAGATGGGGCACAAGGGGTCTTCAGGTATCCACCTACCAGATACACTCTGGCTGCATCCCTTTGTTCTGTTGTTAGAAGGAATATTTCACTGTGTGTGCACTAAGATGTAACAGTTGCACTGAAAAGCCGCCTGCGAGCGGCAAAGACTTGACCGGCTTTCCTAGCCGGCAGATTGAACCTTTGTACCTTTCTTACTTTCGCTACAATAAAGAGACTTTGTTATGGAAATGTGGCGATTGCTTCAATCCTTCGCTTCGGAGCGCTAAGCCAAGCGCTGGAATGGGTCTCCAAGCCCCCAACTCTGCTACTATTTACACAAATACACAACAGGTCATTGGCGCTCTGCCAGCTATTTCGCCGACAGTGAATCAAGCAGACCTGTATTGGGCTTCCCAAGCCACCACCAGGGAAAAGATGCGGTGGTGGAAGCCACGGGTGGCTCCCACTCCCTCGTGGCTGGCTCCTCCCCTCCCCCGTCCAGATTCTCCCCCCTCCCCGCCTCACTCCACCCCAAACGGGCTTACCGACTCATGTCGGGGCCTGGCGCTGAATGAGCGCTGCCCCAACGCGAGCGTAAACATGTCACAGACGTGCTTTACGGCACGTTTGCAACATTTTCACCGGTGGTACGTGCGAAACACTGGCAATAAGGCGCCTTTGGCATTGGGCCTTCACTCTCTTGCAATTTGCAATATTACGTACCCAAGCCATGATGATGTGACATTGTGTGCTTCACTGTCTAAAACATCATTGGCTGCTAATGGTGGTGGTGGGAAGAAGAGGGTGTCATGATGCTTTGACATGGGGACAATAAAACTGCACAGTCCTGACAGTGAGGGGGGAACATGGCTAGTATAGCTTGACTTAGAAATGACAGGCCTAACAGCGAACTGAATTTCATTCATCACTCATTCATCAGTCTTGCTTACCCCATCCCATCCTAGTGTTTCAAGAAGCTGTTTATTGAAGAAAAAAAAACCCTGTATGTTTTTCTGACTCTTCCTTGCTGCATTGCCCAATCCTATCCCCACCACTGGTGCCAGTCCAATCACACTGACAGAGCGCATGCTGCATCCAATGGTAGGGGTGTGATTTGACAACCAGCAGGAGATAAAAAAAAATAACTTATCTCCCCTTCCAGTAGGCTGCTTGATCACCTATAGATCTCCTCGGACCATTTTGTCAGAGGAGAGAAAAGAAGCAGAGCAGCCTGTAAAATGGGACTAGGATACTGGTGCATGCTAGTGCCACCACCATCTTTCTTCTCTCCCTGCCCACAATATACCTCTGATGCCAACTTACCAGCACCAGTGGAGTCTTCTGAAGCCACTGCTGTGGGTGCTGTGTTGCTGCCCATTTGTGGCAGCGGCTTGGAAGCACATGGCTTTCGTGCCACGGTAAAGGGTCTTGCACTGCTGGAACACTGGTTCTGACATTCCAAAGCCCCAACAGGATTCAGGTATTAATTCTTTTAAACTGCAAGCATGTTAGGAAGAATTGCAAAAATGCTCTGGGGGCTGAGGAAGTCGGTAGGTGGGTTTGTGACTTCACAAGAGCTAGCCAATATGCACTTTCATTGTTCATGCTGCACATCTGCACATCTGCTCTCTCTCTCTCTCTCTCTCTCTCTCTCTCTCTCTCTCTCTCTCTC
>JAJKFI010000001.1:2258994-2275920 GCA_029204185.1 Lerista edwardsae
TGATTGATTGATTGATTGATTGATTGATTGATTGATTGATTGATTGATTGATACCTCATGGTACTTGTATGGCCTAGCCCTAGTAATAGAGCAATCAGACCAAACCAGGGAAGGAAAACTTTTGAGCACAATGAGGCAACACATCCAGGTGCATTTTCACAGTGTTTTTTTTTTTTTTTTGCAGCAGTAGAAAAAAGGAAAGCCCTAGGAAAATATCCTACTCAGGTGCAAAACTCCATTTGGAGGCAGGGACAGTAATACGCCTAGCTAGGTTTGGCCACCTCTTGTGCTGGAAAGCCTGATGCGAATAGTACGCATCACATCATATTCAGGAATAGTTCCAGGTAGTACAGCCAAAGTTCAGAACTTGAGGAAGAACCAGGAGGACAAAAGGAGGGGGGAGGAAGGGAGGAAAACAGGATTATGTATTTGAAACCTTACACCTGGATGAATGGTGCAAAAATATTGCACGTAAAAGTGACCTTGGAAGTGACTTTATTCTCTCTCACATACTGCAAAACCACAGACATAGTGGCTCCCAAGAATGAATGGCAGAAGAGATTCTTATCTGTGGTTATTGCACTTTCCAAATGCCGTAGTTCAATGGTATTCAAACATTTTAGACTGGGACCCACTTTTCCGATTGGCACTCGTGTCGGGACCCACTGGGAGTGATGTCATTGATCTGAAAGTGATGTTGTGGCAGGAAGTGCTGTCATTGTAACATACTCAAATGACACTCTTGAAATGCAAACTGTAGCAATTGTACAACCAGGAAAAATCCCTGACATAAAGCAAGATTAGGACAAAATACGATGTAAAAGCACTGAATTAAAAACAATGGTTTAAAAAAAACACTCACTTGAAAATTTAAACTGTTAACAATATAACAAAAGTAAGGTCTGCAGTTTCCAAGATGGCTGCTCTCAGCTTTCCACAACCCACCTGACATCAGGTCACGACCCACAAAGTGGGCCCCAAACCCACAGTTTGAATAACACTGCTGTACTTGTTTTATTCCCTTCCTTTTGCCAACTCCCTGTATCACGTTAGGGCCCCCCGCAATTTCACATTTCAGAGATTCATGACGCCGGATGTGTTCTCAATATTTCTTTTGATGTTCAGCAACTGGGGATCAGCTCAGATTGTATGTGCTCCTGAGGTTATAACCTGAATTTACAATCTTGACAGCTCTGCTCAGGCGCCATGCCAGAAAGTGCCGAGTACATTTAAATAACGATAGGACGAATGATATTGGCTCCTAAGGGACAATAGGAAACAACTTGGCCTTTCAAAAATGTGAGCTTGATGTGCTTTCCTAGGAACATCAAGCTAAAGTGTGGCAATCGTAGAGTAAAATATCTCTGGGGATCTCGAGTGAATGAAAGGAGGGATGTGATAAAAAAACGCAGTCAAAATTTGCAGTCAAAATAAGGAAGAAGGATGGATGTGGTGGAGCCAGTTCTGATTAGATAAGCTGTAAGTCGTGAGAAATAATATCTCTATAGAAAGCAAGAGGGGCTGGACATTTTAGCCATCATGCTGCAGTTTGAAGGGATGCTTTAATGGTGATTGCTACATGATTCAAGGGTGTGATGTATATTTCCTGTAATGTAATGCAGTTTTGAGTTTTGGAGACAGGAAATGTTATTGGATTCTCTCTCTCTCTCTCTGTCCACCCAGCAATTACCTATACCTATAATCATATTACAGGTAGATGATCCCTTATCTCAGTGGTGTCATCTAAATGATTTAAGAACAGGAACTCACTTTTGATTGGCACGTGTCAGGACCCACCCACCGGAAGTGACGTCATAAGCCGGAGGCTGGCGGAGCGCAGGTCTACCTGCGGCTGGTTCCTAGACAGTGACGATGTCAGCGACGAGTGGGCGGAGCCAGCCAGTTCTGTACAGCGCCTGGCGCCTACAGAACAGAAAGCGAAGAATTCCCCCCTCCCCAATTGCAGCTCCAATAGCGATAGGGACAGTCTCCCAAAGAAGCCTCATACCCAGAGCACCAGTGAAACGCTCTGGACTGGAGAGACAGCGGCGAAAGCCTTTCCTTGGTCTTCGCGGCTAGGCGAGGTGCGGTTATTCACAATTGCCAGGGAAGTTGACAAGTCGCCCCCCCCTAGGAATCCGGAGTCGCTCCCTTTAACCCTCTGAGTGCCAGCCAACCAAGAAGAAAAGCTCTTTGCAGAGGAATCGGGAGGGGGAGGAGGGAGAATGGGCGGAGTCAGCCCTAATTTTAACAAGTGGAACTGAGTTCCCCTGCATTCCCCCTGCATGACATCACTGCCTTATCTGGACCTCCAAAATCCAGACTATTCAAAAATCCAGACATCTTTGTCCAAGGCTTTTAAAAAAAAATTCTGTAGAAAGAAGATCTTGTGCTCATTTTCATGTACAGGCTTTATGTTCTATTCACTGCTCTGTGGTGTGTGCCGTGGTTGAAAAATGTCAGAGGCCAACAGACACCCAAATGGGTAGCAGCGAAAAGAGCAAGAGGAAGCATTTCTCATTATAGTGATGCAATTATTCTGAAATCCAGCCAAATCCAAAATCCAGACAGCTTCCCATATCAAGCAATCCGGATACGGGATAATCAACATGTAGAAACTTGCTCCTTCAAGATCTTTTGTGCAGGACACACATATGAGCACAAAGTTGATAGATGTTAAAAGGTGGAAGTGCAGATAGAATGGATGTCGTACAATAGATGGTCAGTGGTATTCCTAGGGAGAGGGGAAATGCTAAGTGTTGCGGGAGACTGTACCAGCATTTGAGGGAACCTTAGGGCAATAATTGGCAGACTATCACTATGGGAACAATCCTGCCCTGGAGTTAGGCTGGCACAGTTAGGCCCGCAAAGTTTGGCCGGCACAAGGGCCACCATAAGGTATGTTTGGACTGCACTCAAAGTTAGAGAGGCCAGCACACAGACATGCACCATCCTCCCTGACTCCCAAGAGTGGTCCAAATGGGCTTTACGGTGGCCCTTGTGCTGGCCAAACTTTGCTGGCCTAATTGTGCCAGTCTAACTCCAGGTTAGGATTGTGCCCTATGTCCTTTCCTTTCCCCTCTCAAATGTATCCCCTTCAAGTGAACAGATTCTTGAGTAACAAGCTTCTATGCAAACTTAGGTGAACAGATAATTTTCCACCTTCTTGACTGACAAAAGTGGATCGCTTAATGATATCGGCTCTTTCGCTAAAGAATGAATGGAGACAAGCATTGCAATTTGATGCAGAGCGAAGAAGGAAGTCTAAGCCAATTTAAGTTAGGAGGTGTAACTTAAGCCTGCTGCTTTATCCGACTGTTTCCCCAGTGGCTTCGCTCCTTTATTGGTATGTAGAACAATTTGATCGGTGCCCTCTTGGTATTCCCTCTTTGCTTTGCCTCCTTGCTGTGTTATGTCTCCATGAATATTTGATCATTTATTTCACAAAGTCAGCAGGTTTCATGCAGGGTTGTATGTTAGAAATTGCAGTCTTGCCAGTAACAGTTTCTCCAGGAGGTTGTTTGCAACGCATGTTCTGAAGCAGTAAGCACAGGAAAGGAGACATAACAAGGGAAGGCCCAGCTTAGGACATATATCCTCCCTCAAGTCCCTCTGTTGCGCTTTGTTACAGATTGATTTATGTTGTACACCAGAGGGTCTGCAGGCTGCTCTACTTAGGGTAGTGACTCAGTGGCCAGAACGACATGCCCTTCAGGCCAAGGCAGAAGCCTCTGAACCACAAAATCAAGTGATTACGAAAAGCCAACTCTCTCCTATTTCCTCCCATGCTGTTAGTTCCTTTCAATCTGATCACAGTTTGGCATGAGGGATTCTTGCCACAGGATCCCCCCCCCCAAGTTGTCCCTTCTTGTGTGCCTGCTCCCAAACCTGTCAGCAGTGGGTCTGCCATCCAGTAGCATAGCAAGACAGGGTGGGGGAGGAACAGTAAGTACTGCAGTTTCCGCAATGCACATGAGAGTTAGGTTTGGTGAGCACATGCATGTTGCTGCCCGTTGCTGCCCAATGGTGAGTGGGAGGGGCCGCTTACACGGCGCATTGCGGCACCTGCAGTCCTTATCATTTTACTCCTCCTCTAGCTGCACTACTGTTGCCATCTGAGAGCACATGGTCCCCATTAACCAGTAGGGACAAAGAAAAAGAAGAAGTGCCCTTTGCCATTTGAGAGCAACATCTCCCATTGACCAGTAGAGACAAGGGGAAGGAGAAAGCATCTTCCTCCCCCTCCCCCTCATCAGCCAATGAGGACAGGAGGTCCACCAGTGAGCCAATTTATGACTATGGGCACTGGCACTTGTCCCACTAGGCCCAACTGCTGGGGCCATCCCTGACCCGAACAACAGATCACTTGCCTGTTCTTCCAGTGCCTGCCTGCCTGCCTCCCACCATAGGTGGCTCTTTGTCATCCTATTTAGCCTTACCTTGCTGGACCCCCAAAGGCAGCACTGCAGGGCCGGCTCTAGTAGTGGCGGGGGTCCAATATGGGGCATTCCTACGGGGCCCCCACTCACCAAGAAAAGCACTTCTGGCGCTGCATGTGGCACCTGGAAATAGTTGGTGGTGACATAATGGATCCACAAGCTTCTTCCAGGAAGTCCATTTTGAGCACTTTACAGGCAGGGATAGTGGGTAAGATGCCCAAGGTAAAGATGCTGTGCTTGCCTCACTGACGTACAGTATAGTTCATAGGGATCCTGTCTGCAGCAGTAGGTGATATGCTTGCTGTGCTGGTGCAGCCCCCCCCCCCCCCAAAGTGGTCACATTGGCTTAAGGCCGAACCTGCAGCACTGAATGGGTGTTCATGGTCCCTCCTGTCTTTTGTTTCTGTGCTGCTGTTCACATGTTTGCAGTCTACCCATACAAATGGCAAAAGAGTAGCCATGAGAGATGAAAGCAGGGTCAAACTGAAGCCAATTATACCTGCAGACAAATGCACCGGCTTGCCACATATAGCAGCTAGACTATACTGTGCTCTTTTGGAGAGCACAGGGAATTTTCTGGGATAAAACCTATTAAAAAAAAGATTCTGAAGCGTGGAGCATCCTTGTAATGGCCAAGAATTAAAAAAGGAAAGAAGAACATATATAATTTGAGATATCTCATTTCTAATATCTAATTTCATTTGCATGAAAAGTAGCAAGCGACTGTCACGATCTGAGTGTAAAATTCATGTGTGGTTAAATCTCCTGTCTTGTTAGTAATATTGTATGTGATTCTCTTCCTGCCATGAAACAACAAAACATCAAAAACACGGTCTGGCAAATCCGCCGTTCACAGTCACTTGACAGAGATGACTCGGACCTCGCAGTGTAAGCGCCACGTGCAAATCACATTGAATCATTCCCTGTGGCTGCGGCTTCCACACAGAGTGCTTTGCACGAAACTATGGAGCACCTTAGTTTCTCTGTACTGTCACAAATGTCACAACAAACAACCCAAGACACACGCAAAAGAGAGAGAGAGAGAGAGAGAGAGAGAGAGAGAGAGAGAGATGTCTGCAGGGGGTGGCAGGGGGAAAATGCCCCCTCCCTTGCAGACGAATGACTAGCCACTTGAAGAAAGCGACCATGTGGAAGAATTCAAAGTGGTTTGCTGCTTGACAGCTGGAATGTGCGCACCAGCCCTTAGATGACAGAGAAAACATTTTAAAAAATCCTTTGACTGAAGCCCCCAGAAGCAAGTACTATACAGTCTTTCCTGTGAAGCAGGAAGATCGGCACATCCGCAAGCCAGCCATACGTTACTGAAAATACAATCGTGCAGGATACAAAAAAATCAAATATTAGCAGTTGTCTCGTGACATAGATCATGACCTTGGTTGCTCAGTGAGTTGTGCTAGATTTGGCAGAGGGCCCAGTAGCGGAAGACCTTGATACATGGCAAGGTAAAACCCGAGACAGATATATAACTCCACAGCTAGCGTTATGAAGGAGTCTGTCCCTTTTGAAAGAAGGCTTGAATCTGCTTTTGAGAGCGCAATCCTAAACTGGAGTTAGGCCGGCACAGTTAGGCCAGCAAAGTTTGGCCAGCACAAGGGCCACCATAAAGCGTGTTTGGACAACTCTGGGAGTCAGGGAGGGTGGCGCATGACTGTGTGCTGGCCTCTCTGACTCCGAGAGTGGTCCAAACATACTTTATGGTGTCCCTTGTGCTGGCCAAACTTTACTGGCTTAGATTATGCCGGCCTAACTCAGTTTAGGATTGCGCCCTGAATGTCACTAGCCCATTGTAGTCCACACCATGCAAAGTCTGTATTCCAGAACCACTCCTAAATTCATCAGGACTCATCAATTGTTGGGTATTCACAGGCAAAGCAATTGTCTGTTCATAGACTGAGAGCACAATCCTAACCTGGAGTTAGGCTGGCACAGGTTAGGCCAGCAAAGTTTGGGTGGCACAAGGGTCACTGTAAAGTATGTTTGGATCACTCTCGGAGTCAGAGAGGCCAGCCTAGCATACAGATGTGAGCCATCCTCCCTGACCCCGAGAGTGGTCCAAATGCGCTTTACGATGGAAAACACAACTGCCTTCCATTACAAAAAGTGGATTTCCTTAATTCTAACCTACCCAATGAAACTGAGCATTCTGAGAACCAATAAGGGGTTGTTATAGCAGGAAACCATTAAAGTGTTAGGGCACAATCCTAACCAACTTTCCAGCACCAGGGTGAGGGCTATGCAGTTCCAAGGTAAGGGAACAAACATTCCCTGACCTTGAGGAGACCTCTGAGACTGCTACTCCATTGTAGGCTGTAGTACATGCCCCATTGGCACAGCTATGTCAGTGCTGGAAAGTGGGTTAGGATTGCGACCTTAGTCTGGGGGCGCAATCCTAACCTGGAGTTAGGTCGGCACAGTTAGGCCATAAAAGTTTGGCCAGCACAAGGGATACCTTAAAGTATGTTTGGATTACTCTCAAAGTCAGAGAAGCCAGTACACAGAGATTACTCTCAGTCAGAAAAGCCAGTACACAGACTTGCACTATCCTTCCTGACTCTGAGATTGGTCCAAACATGTTTTACAGTGGCCCTTGTGCCGGCCAAACCTTGCTGGCCTAACTCCAGGTTAGGACTGTGCTCTGAGCCAGCTCTCATTTCCGTGTATCAGTGCTAAGTCTATAACTCATATGCAGTTGTGAGTGCCATGAAATTGGCCACTGGTTTTTTGTTGGTTACGGATATGTTTGGTGACCTGTACTGTTATAGATTAAATAAATAAATAAATAAAGTTAATGGTGTAAAGTTACACCAACCATAGTGATGCCAGTGCACATGATACTGTAACGTATCCTGTATGGTCTGATATGAGAAGGTCCATGATGGGGCAGGGGGTTGACACAATGAGCTCTCGCACCAAGTGATGCAAACCCTAGTGATGCTTCTGCCTAGCAATGATTTCCCCCCCCTCCTAGGTAGTCCAGTTGAGTAATGAAGCATGATCAGATGAACTGGACTGGTCTTCTTATTGTTGTACTGCCACAGGATCTATACTGCAGGTAGTGATGTCATAGTCATGCTGGAAAAGGTATGTGCATAGTGAATATTGGCTAACACAGAGAATGAATTTGGTTTTTTTTCTTTTAACCATTAGTGCTGCAGACATGTACTTATGCCAGAGACTTTTGAAGCAGAAAGCATGAACGTACCTTATGACATGGAAAGCCAATGAAAAGAGTCCAAGTCGGGCTTAGAGATAGGAATCGTTCAGCAGATCCGACTGGACAGAGCATGAGCAAATGAACAGGATGACCCACCACTGAGAAAGAGGCTACAATTCTTAGATAAATGAGGCCTTTCCGAATGATTTGCTCAGCTATGCTAATGGGGAAGAGCTCCATAAAGCTTTCAAGTAGCGTTAGTGATGTGCATTACACCCACTTCCGCAATCGCATCACTGTTGAAAGTGAAGGCTTGTAAATAAGGCTTATTTAGAAAATAGTCCTAATAACAGGCCTAGCAAATTCAGGTAATGTTCTGTATAATATACACCTACGTTCAGAAATTGCAAAAAGAAAAACAAGTCAGCCCCAACCCCACTATAGCCCCCATCCCTCTAGCCGAGCAAATGATCTCCTCTATTATGTTGTATCGACACACTCAGGGGAGGAAACAGCCATAAACGTAAGTGCCCGCTCTGTAAATGAGAACAAGCATGTTAGGAGACAGAGGCCAAGGCAGAGGGTCTAACAGCAACAGAGAAGATCTTTTGTTTCAATGAGATCATTGACACAGAGCACCTTTAAAAAAAAATAAAACCACGGGGAAAGTGAGAAATGACTTTAATAATGTTTTAAAATAACACAACTCGCTCCAGCAGATCATCCATCATCCTGGGTGCAGCTTGCTGCCATCGAAAGCGACATGGCATTGATATGATTTGGTCATGACTCAAACGCCTTTCTCTAGTGCAATCCAGATACAGCCAATGGGGCATTTTAAAATCCGAAACAATGTAAAGGTAGCACTTTGGATGGTGTCTAGGGACGACTGCTTTTTGCAAGGCGTGGGAGCCCAGCCAAATGAATGTGGTTTATGACCTCAATTTTCCTCCCAGTGAACTGGCAACTTGGTGATTTTTTTTTTTTGTATTCCATGAAAGAGGGTTGTATCCAGAGGTAAAGAATGATAAGATTCTAATACAGGCATGCCCCAGTATCTGCTGGGGTTCCATTCCAGACCCCACCATGGATACCTGAAACTGTGGATACTGGGGACGCCTTTTTAAAGATAGGGGAACATCAGTGGTTTGGCTGCAACAAGGTAAAAAAGAGACTTGTTTAATGTTCCCCTATCTTGTTATCCTTTTAATTTCCTCAAATAGGTGTCCCAGTATCCGTGGATAACTGAAACCGTGGATACAGAATCAATGGATACCAGGGCACGCCTGTATTAAACATTCACCACATTTTGAAATGCTCAATTGCAATTAGGATGCAATCCTAACCTGGAGTTAGGTTGGCACAGTTTGGACCACTCTCGGAGTCAAGAAACATGGCTTCAGAGTGCCAACAGAACACCTCCTTTGTGCCAAGTGAAGACAGTCGGCGCAAGGGATTCTCCATCCCGTTTTGGGATGGGGATTGGTGGGTGGGGCGGGGGCGGGACCGGGGCGGCTTGTGAGGTGGCCATATGGCCACATCCTAAGCCCATCTGCGAGGCCGCACAGTCCCTTTAGTGGGCCCCTTTAGTGAGATTCTTCAGTGGGCGCAGATCCGAGGAGCACATAGGGGAGGGAGCCTCCCCTATGATAAGGGAGCGCACGCTCCCTTGCTGCGGGGAGGCTTCAGCCCGTCCTGAACAGTGTTGGATTTGGCACTGGCCGGCCGGCCTTGCTAATCCAGCGCTGTTCAGGATTGCGCCCTGAGAGTGGTCGAACATATTCTGTGGTGTCCCTTGTGACAGCCAGACTTTGCTGGTCTAACTGTGCCAGCCTAATTCCAGGTTAGGATCGCACCCTTAAAGAGGTAACTGAGGAGAACCAACATTGCAAAGATTACAAGACTGCCACTGACAATAGCAGTCCCATCTCAAGTTTCTTTCTCTCTCTCCATAGTGTCTCATGAATATATCTTGCTTTCTGACTGCACTGCAATTAAGCTGAGGCAAACATTCTCTGAAGAGAACAGGTAGGGTAGGGTGTGGGGTGTGTGTGTGTGTGTGTGTGTGTGTGAAACTGCTCTGGTTTATCTTTTTTATCACCACTGGCAGCTTCTCAGTGGTGGTGGTTTGACAGCCACTGGCAGGCAGCGGCCATTTTCTCCCACAATCCCTCCTCAGAATGACACTACTTGATCATGTTATGTCATTTGGGGGGCAATGTTAAGAGGAAAAATGGCTGCCCTGACTGGCAGATGCAGGAAAGAGTGCCACTATTAGTAGGGCCCCCTTATCACCAAATGTCCTTGAGAATGTCCAAAGTGACCCCCCATTTCACCATGTGCAAATGAGTCAGCAAAATGCAGGTGGCTGGGTGTATTTTGGTATGGCCTTCATTACAATGGACATTTCCCCAAACACACTCCATGGCAATGGCTGTGCTGATCCAGGCAGGGAAACATGAAGCATAGAGTCACCAAAAACAATAACAGTTGAACTAGAGCAATGGTTCTCAAACGTTTTAGCACCGGGACCCACTTTTTAGAATGACAATCTGTCTGGGACCCACCGGAAGTGATGTCATGGCCTGAAGTGCTGTTATTGAGACACCAGAGCCTGCTGCTTTCCTGAGAATGCAGCAATAAGTTGGGTTATTTCTCTGCCATTTCCTATAGCAAAGTGACTCAGAAAGAAAGAAAAAAAACCTATTTACAACTTTGACACAAGCAAAACAACCACACAGCTCTCCCCCTTTCCAGCATAGCATCTTCCATATTTTTAATATGGCTGCCCTCAGTGCTTTGCTACCCATCTGAAATTGGTTTGCAGCCCACTGGTGGGTCCTGACCCATAGTTTGGGAAGCACTGAACTAGGGGATATGGTGGCCGTGCGTTCACACAAGGCTGCTGTTTTCCGAGGCAGAGTCAGACCCATGTTTACTTTAACTGTAACGCCTGAATCCTTCCACCTGCTGAACTGCCTGCGAAACGTTAACAAGTATTGCACGCCCAATTACGTACTCCTTCCTCTGCCTAATCTGCATCTGCAAAGCACTGGGGGAAAGAAATGCTGTCGCACAGATATAGAAACAATAAGAAATCGAGGAAGGTTCATCTCATCGCCCAACCGAGAGGCTCCTCATGCTTGGCTGCGTACATGTATTAAACACAGGAAACATCAATAGGGCAATGAGCTGTGGCCTCTGAGGTGAATAGGAAGCATTCATCAGAGGGCCTATAATGGGATTAATGAGCTAGAAATGGAACAGTTCCCTTAAAGAATAGTTTCTAAATGTGCCGACTAATTTCCTAACATGTCTTTTTGATGTGGGCAATTGGTGTGCCTGCCAAAGAGTGCTATGTGATCGCCAAGAGGAGGGAGAGCAGCCAAGGATCAGTCACCTAAGGGCAGCCTGTTCAAGTGGACAATTCAGCTGAGGTTGTGCGGGGCCTGTTCTCTTGAACCCAGTTCATTCTCTCCGCTCCCCAAGGATGTTTGCCATCAACGTCCACACTTGCCCCCTCTGTGGTTTGATTCTTGTCCTGAAATGTCCGTGGTTTTCACAGAGGAGTGCCTGTTTCTTTAAGAGGTCAGACCAATGTGGTCCTTGAGCAACAGCTCTGGAAAAATAAGTGTTTTATTATATAAAACACTAAGCCTAAAGAAGGTGGAGCGCCGAAGAATACTGTAGATGCTTTTGAATTATGGTGTTGAAGAAGACTCTTGAGAGTCCCCTGGACTGCAAGGAGATAAAGTCGGGCAATCCTACAGGAAGTCAAGCCCGATTGCTCCTTGGAAGGACAAATCCTGAAGCTGAAGCTCAAATAATTTGGCCATCTCATGAGAAGAGAGGACTTTTTAGAAAAGACCCTCATGCTGGGAAAGATGAAGGCAAAAGAAGGGGGTGGCAGAGGATGAGATGGTTAGATAATGTCACTGAAGCAACGAACATGAATTTGGGCCAACTCCGGAAGGTAGTGGAGGACAGAGAGACCTGGAGTGCTGTGGTCCATGGGGTTGCGAAGAGTTGGACACAACTTAACGACTGAACAACAATTATATAAAATGTTTTATTTCATAAAAGAGTTTTATTATATACAATAAGTGTTAATGACGTGTTTATTAAAGTGCAAAATTCAGGAAACCTTGATAAGCAAGAGAGAAGATTCCTGCTCCTGCTCAGAGATCTTCAAAGAACAAATAAGCGAAGGAAGCCTAGCAATCAATAATGGGAAAATATGGAACCTTCCTTGTCAGTGGGTATATGCATCTAATTGGGAGATGTTGCAACACACCAACAAAGAGCAGCTGCTGGCATTATGCCTGAACTGTGAGCTCCCAAAGGACATTGGTCTGGGTCAGAGACAGAGTTCTGAACTAAGTTGCTTTGGTTATCCCAGCAAAGTGATTCTTATGTCCCAATCAGTTCGGCAAAAGTGTACATATATGTTGCCTGTGACAGCAGTTCCCAAACTGTGGCTCCAAGGCCCACCAGTGGGTCATGACCCAATTTTTGGTCGTTCGCAAACCTAACAGGGTAGATTCGGCTATGTGCATCAGGATTAAGTAACCTGCTTCTTGGGTGGAGCACTGCTGTCCCAAAACCACTACCACAGAGGCTTGAATGGCTGGTAAAGTGAAAACAGTTTTTAGGTGGAAATAAAATACTGGTCAAGGACCCACGTTAACAAGCTGCTGCTAACTTTTTCCTAAAGAAGAACTCTTCCACAGATTTGTGTGTCCCTTTCAAACAGGGATACCATTTGGGGCACAGTGGAGTGATGGTGGTCTTCTCACACCCATCCTGTTCTCCAGATTATATGCCATTTTTTTCTTAGTACCTGTGTTTCTGGCAAGCCCATTATTGCACACGAGAAGATGCCCAGCAAAAAAAACACAGAACTAGGCCATGTTACACAGGAGCTAACATATTGCCCCCCTCCCCATAGGAATGCACTGGAAAAAGAGGGTGCTTCATTCTTCCCTCCATGCACTTCTCTTTCCCCCCTCATGACCTTCCATGTACTTCTCTCCCCCCCCCCGACCTTCTCAGCTGCCTTTCCTTCAGCCAGGGTTCTAAATGCATGAACCTCAAAAAGCAGCTGAGTGAGGAGTTGGCAAGGGGAAAATTCCAGTGTGGAAAGCTGACTATTCCACCTCCTGCCTACTCCTTTTCTCCTGAAAAATACACTTCTCAATTGGCAGCTTTTTGGGAATAACCAATTTACTCAAATCTGGGTGTGCACCAAACATCCAGGTTCAGGGGACTAATCCTTACTACAAACAGTTAACGAGGCCTAGACTTTCAGTCTGCCTTAAATAGTAATAAAAGAAGAGTGGGTGTGTGCTGATAAAAATGCTGCACAGTTATTATAAGGCAAAAACAACAACACAACAACAAAGAAAAAAAGAAGCCAGAACAGATCCGCTTTAAAAAATGCACCGTCTTTCTGTGTCTGCTACATATCTAACAGCCAGCCTTTGAACAGTCAATGGTGCTCCTGCTTTTCAATCCTATCTTTCTGGAGCCATATCACTAGAGCTCCTCCATTCACCAAGGCTTACCTACTTTATTTCCTAAGTATTGTTGCTTTCTGAGTGTTGAATAAGATCAAAATCGAGGGATAATATTGTAAGAATCAATGACAGGTTGACTTCTGCCAAGAAAGAAATAGTACATTGACGTTAAATGCTGTTATCCCTGGAGAACATTCCAAAGAGAAATGGAGATGGGAAATGACGGTGTGTGGGCAAGTGTTTGTCACCATTGGAATTTCTTTGAGGCTTGCTTTGGCCCACCGCAGCCCTTCCCAAAGGCATGTGTGCAGTGGTGTCATCCAAATGATTTAGGAACAGGTACTCACTTTTGATTGGCACTTGTCGGGGTCCGCCCGCCGGAAGTGATGTCATGATTGTTGCCATGGATGTGATCATGTTTGTAATAACTTCAGCTTGTGGTTAGTGTTGATTTAACTTCTATTGCTTTGCTGTCTAGAGATGTGTATATACATATTTTGCTTCAACTGTTCCCTGGTTAAATAGCAGGGGCCAGCTCCGAGTGGGCGGGGCCAGCTCAACTTCTAGGAACCGGTACTCGCGTAGTGGTGCGTAGTGGGTGCATGACATCACTGCATGTGTGCCATGGGGGAACTCCTGGTATCAGTGGGGTAGCTAAGGGGGTGCAGGGGGTTGCAATTGCACAGGACAGGACCACAAGCTTTAAGGGGGCAACAAGCTGAGCTTGACACTAGTTGTCAAAATTGTGAAAACATTGGTAAGTATGAATAATACCATCATATTATATCATTGGAAAGGTAATTTAATGCAGAATTCAATTAAACAACCTGCGTTGGAATATCTGTAGTCTTTCAAAAGGTATTGCCAACAGAAAACCTTTTATTTATGTATAAATAAATCACATTTGATTTAGGGCGCAATCCTAATCAACTTTCCAGCACCAGGGTAGGGGCAGTGCAGTTCCAAGGTAAAGAAACAAACATTCCCTTACTTTGAGGAGGCCTCTGCGACTACTGTTCCACTGCAGAATGCAGAACATGCCCCATTGGCACAGCTATATCAGTGCTGGAAAATCGGTTAGGATTGTACCCTTAATTGCAGAGGGGGGCACTTCTCTGAGCTGCGAATGGCTCTGGAGCAGAGGGGAGAGACCGTGTTACACAGGACCTCAGATTCCTGCAACACTTAGTGTTTTGCCTCCCTATAGGAACACCACCGATTCCCAAAGGGTTCACCTTTTCCTCATATCAGTTTTTCTCCTTTGTTGTTTTCTCTCTCTCTCTCTCTCTCTCTCTCTCTCTCTCTCTCTCTCTCTCTCCTGTCTTAACAACCTCCAGAAAGCAAAGAAAACATACACCCAATGAAAAGGGTAGTATGTCATTCATATAACTCATCTGAGGATGCAGCTGCTCAACCCATTTCTCGGTCCCAGTTTACCAGCCAAATTCCCTGGATGTCTTCAGTGATAAGGAAATAAAGCACATAACCCTGCTTGCTGCACTTCTGTTTATTGTAAAACAAAAAAACCCTGAAATCTGCAAAATCTCCAAAAAGTAAAACCATTCTCTAGTACCCCTACATGCATGTGGCTGCATCTGTTGACGCCATACCCCCATATCACCTACCTAGTACACTTTTAAATTAATTATAATTATAATTTATAAAAACGCCCTCTTGGTGTAAAAACTCATAATACTGCATTCTGCACTTATAACTTTGGAAAACACAGAAATCCATGGAAAGACAAAACTGTTCTCACCCACGTCTGATAGGTAGAAATGTAACAGGTTCAGCTTTCCCCATTGCTGCATCTCCGTGTTGGAGAAAGTTACATGCATTGAATTGGAAATTGGATGTATTGAATTCCTGGCTATTATGCAGCTGTCAAAGCCCCTGAGCCTCTCTGATGGATGTGTTATGACAGGTCTGCACAGTCCCATCACTGACCAAGTGGTCAAGTACAGACCACCAGTTCTGTACTGCCGTCTTCCAAGTATCTGATGATTCCTCCCTTGTGTCCGTCCTTTGCAATCCCTAATGTGTAACATGACCCAAAGATTTAACCATCCCTGAGGAGGTTATTCTCACACAATTCGGGAAGTCTTTCTGGTCTTTCTTTTATGAGAGGTCCTAACCAATTCTACAGGCCAGCTGCAGACGTATAAAATATATTTCCTTAGGGGAGGATTTAGAAAGAGATAAACTACAGAGACTCTGACAAGTATACAGTTCCAGGATTTTGTAATGTCATAGCTGAGTTCCATCAGCACTCTGGATGAATCTCCTCCCCACACGAGCGCCATCCATCCATTCCTTCAAATCTTGTTTAGTGGACATTTCAACTCGTGTCAGCTTTCAGATCTATCACTCCCAAAGAACAGTTTGGCTATGGTTGTCTCTTTAATGTCATGTAACTGAAGACTGGTGCAAAGAATACATTTAGATCAACAGCAATCTCCCTTTTATCTATCACATCACAGGCAGAATTCCTCCTTTCAGGGGCAGGCCAAAATGAACACCTTCTCCCAGGCACCAGGAGGTGTGATAAGTGATTTGTTTCTAACAAACCAATTGGCCCTTTGCTGAGTCTACGCTGTTGTCAGGCCAGAGCCTTCATTACTGTGTAATATTCTTTCTGTTCCAGTGCTAGAAGAAGACTTAGAGTGTAATCCTAACCTGGATTTAGGCCGGCCCAGTTAGGACAGCAAAGTTTGGCCGGCACAAGGGACACTGTAAGCTATGTTTGGCCAACTCTCGGAGTCGGAGAGGCCAGCACACAGACATGCGTCATCTTCCCTGACTCCGAGAGTTGTCCAAATGCACTTCATAATGTTCTTGGTGCCAGCCAAACTTTGTTGGCCAATTTGTGGTGGCCTAACTCCAGGTTAGGATTGCGCTCTGAGTGTAGGCCACCGATTACCATAACATAAGTCTTGGTTTGATTTTGAAAGAGGGATTCCGATAATAGTAACTAAGAAAAAGGGGGTGCATAAAGTAGCTGCCTATGAGAGTAGGGTTGGGATGCCAATCAACTGAACAATCAGATATTGTCAGCTGGCTGCCAATTTCAAATGAGTGTGTGTGTGTGTGTGTGTGTGTGTGTGTGTGTGTGTGTGTGTGTGCGTGTGCGTGTGCGTGTGCGTGTGTGATCCCCTCTGCTTGCAATTGAGCCTCATAGCCTGATGCTGCCATTAACCACATTTGTGTGTTTTAGTGCTGTGCAGATGACTGCAGATTAATGGGAGATCGCTGACCTGGGGGAAAGGTATATAGTGTCATCTAAAGCTCAGATTCCTGGTGGAACAACCTACCAATATATTATTCATTTGCTTGATTGTTTATTTTATTTTCTTTTTTAAAAAAGATGATCCAAAGGTATAGAGGGAGGTCACATTCATGGAGATGCAACCAGTTTCTTCCCACTGCCACTATTCAGATCACCTCATCGGTTCCAAGAAACATCTCTTGGAGAAACACAGTTTCCTGTTCCTATTTGAGGCACTGCCCCAAACCCTTCGAACAGCAGAGTCTGAGATATAGTGGCAACCATCAGCTTTTTGACCATTGACAAGGCACACTGAGCTACCATGGGGGGCTCACATCTAGACTTGCCAGGTGTCCCTTATTATAAGGGACTTCCTGTATTTAAGATGTTGTGGAGAGAGTGGTTTTTGCTAAGGACTATGGGATTGGGGGAACATGGGCCAGAACGAAGCAAGAGACTGCTGCAATCAACTAACCCTTGCGCAACACGGCTGACCCTTGCGCAACACGACAAACGCACGGAACAAGGAGA
>JAJKFI010000001.1:2280580-2294852 GCA_029204185.1 Lerista edwardsae
AGAGAGAGAGAGAGAGAGAGAGAGAGAGAGAGAGAGAGAGAGAGAGAGAGAGAGAGAGAGGCTCTCTTGTTTGAGAGGCTCAATGGCTGTCACCCATGGTTTGTAAAAACAAAATCCGCAATCTCCTGCTGCGGGAAATGCATTCTTCATTTTGGCAATTTTGCCTTCAAGGGGGACATTATCTATAAGCATCTTTTAAAAAAAAATGGGTTGATGCCAATCAAGCAAACCATACACAGCAAGAAAGAAAAGAGATTGGGGAAATCCAACTTCCTTCTCCACAAGTAAATAATAAATGGGGAAAAATGGAAACACTCCTACTTTGAAAGAAAGACCGAAAGAGAAAGGGAGCATTGGAAATAGAAAGGACAAATGTGTAGAACTGCCTTGGAAGAGGCAAGACAAGGGAGAAATAGAATACGGCTCCAGAGCCACTGAAGTGGCAGGGAAGGTATAGGTTTGTCAACATGAGAAAGTGGGAATCTCATTTCAGAAGAGTATAAATGGTACAAATTTGAGACTCAACGCCAGCTCAGCACATTTTTGCATGTGAGGTGAGTGCGTTTAGATTGGTCAAGAGGCACCCACTCCTCCAGAGTTTCCAGGAATTTTCCCATTTCCTGATCAGTGTTACTATACCTGTTGATCAACTTCCAGGGCCAGAGGGACACTGGGATTTAAACAGGGGAGATGGAGCTGTCTGGAGTCTGATTAGGGGGTTAAGTACGGAAATGAAGAATATGCATGGTCTCATGATGGCAAGGGCATCTTGGGGAGGGGGCAGGATCTTTTATTCATCCAAACAGACACAGAACAGAATCCTAACCTGGAGTTAGGCTGTCACAGTTAGGCCAGAAACGTTAGTCGGACACAAGGGCCACTGTAAAGTATGTTTGGACCACTCTTGGAGTCAGAGGCCAGCACTCAGACGTGCACCATTCCCCCCCCCCAATTCCAATAATGGTCCAAACACACTTTACAGTGGCCCTTACACCAGCCAAACTTGGCTGGCCTAACAGTTAGGATTGTGCCCTCACAGTCAGTCCTCATTATCCGCTAGGGTTATGTTCCTGGTATGTTGCAGGTATCAAATTAGCAGATAAAGAACCATTGATCCTATTGGATCAATGGGGTTAGGTTCAAGGGGTACCCATTTGCCATCAGAAGAATCTAGCAGAGACCCTCAGGAAGTCAGCAGAGTGCAGCAGGAATTGCCAAAAGATCTCTGAATGCTGCAGACACCTTCCAGAGACCTTCCAAATTCGCAGCTAGTGGGTTGTGTATAGAGGATTGACTGTATTTTGTCTTTGATGGGAGGATGTCACAATGCTTGGGGCCATGTCTTTTGGGTCCAGATAGTGCTTTCAGCATAAGCAGCTGTAACCTTTGGAAAACTCTGCAACGCCATGTGGCTTTTCACGAAGGCAGGACGGGCATGCGGGAGATGAAGGGAAAAAAAGAAGTTTAAATCCTTCCGGTACTTCCTGCTGTCCTGGGCATTAACCCTGGGTGAAAAGAATATGTCTAGTGCCTCGGTGAGAATAGGGGAGTTCTGCAACATCTCACTGATAACACTAGTTATTTAGAAGGCCCTGTTTATTCTTACATGTTTCAAGGGCTGCAATCCTCACCATACTTAGCAGTCCCATTGAACTCACTGGGTCTTATTTTGTAAGTCTTCAAGTCTGTCGTCTATGCCGGTTGCCTAGCAACAAGGACAGGCTCTCATTGTCAGAGAGAGAGACAATTACAGTAAGCCTTTTTGGTAGAGTGGAAATTGTGTCTTCTGGTGAGTGGCCTTTCTACATGAGCTGCAGAGTTGCAGTCTGAGGAGCTGCCATCTTGTGCAGACAAAGTCACACCTTCTGAGGTGATTGTTCCAAGGTTGCCAGCTTTTCAATCAGCTATTGTAGCTGTGCGTTTTGCAGACGTCAGCAGCTGATAATATTTGACCCCATATTCTGAAAAATGTCACATCCCTGTCTAAGCTGTGGTTCAAAGGGTTAGCCAGTTAGGCTAGGTTTTCTTTTTCCCAGTCAGCTGGTAAGTTTATAAAACTCTGATGTGAGCCCTTCTTTTCCAGCACTTTGATGAAAGGGCTCACATCAGAGCGCTGCTCCCTCCATCCTCAAATCTCTGCAGAATGGAGAAAAAACTGCAAATATATCAGAGATCACCCTCCTGACAGGCCATATTAACCCATGGCCAGCCAACTAAGCTTTCTGGTATATCAGGGCCCCTCTGGCACTTCCAGGCCTTCTGACCTTTGGTACTAACTTGCAGTGGTGGAATCTACCTGTGCTAACAACCGGAACGCAGGAAGTAGCTACTGGGACGCACGGTTGATTGGCAGTTCCTCCGCACATCCTCGCTTCCCCCGCGGTCCGCTGCCTGCCTGCCTGCCTGCCTGAAACCTCTGGCTGTGGGCGTGCAGGGCGCAGGCACAGCCAGCCCCATTCGCGTATTGCAGGGGCGCGCGGCAGCGACGACTGCAGTGGGCAGAGCCAGCCCTACACGGAACAACCAGAATGGCATTCCGGAGCGTCCTGGCTACATGATACCAGTGCTAACTTGGGTATAGGTTAATACAGCCCTGAGCTGCCTCCCAAAAGAAAGAACAAGGCTTTTCACTAGCCTTGTTACTTTCCTGCTCCGCTCCTTGTCTGACTCCCCCTGCTCCTCCCCCTGGAGCTGCAGGCAGGGTGCGGTCCTTGAAGGAGCTCTGTGTTGCCCCAGCTTGGCTCTCTGCAGTCGGGGTGGAGAAGCTTGGCTCCCTGAGGCCTGCTATGAGCAACAGGACCCGGCTCGGGCCTTGTGGCAGTTGTGCCGCCCGCTTCGGCTTCCGGAAATGGGGCTGGTGGGTGACTGAGTGTGCTGCTTGGCTCCCTCCCCAACGCACGCTCAGTGCTGTATTGCCCACTCTGGAAGCAGGGCTGGGCATCTGGCCGTGCAGGTGCCACTCAGCCCTGGCTTGTCAACCGCCCTCGGGGCTGCAAGCCAGACCAGGCCAGGTCCTTGAGGAAGCTCTGCATTGCTCCTGTTCAGCTCCCTGAACCAGGGATGGACTGCTTGTGGCCACCTGCCTTGAGCAACAGGGTCCAGCTCAGGCCTTCTGCCACAACATCGGGGCAGGTTAGCAAGAACACTGGAAAGCCCCTAGTCCTGTGGGGCCTCTCGTCAGTTTATGGGTAATGCTGCCTCCTGGGACAAAGTTTGCCACTTGGAATGATCCCAGAAGGTGAGTATGTGGACAATCTGATTCCAAGTTGCTTTGGTGCAAATTTGATTTCTTTTTTGTTATAAGGGTGCCTATGTGCTCCTCTCTTGTCTTATCTTTCCGCTACTACTCTTAACTGATAAGGTTGCTGAATTTAATTTCTTGGTATATAAACTGGAGGAGAGCTGTCATTTGGCTTTTGTATGATGAACAATTAATGCTCAGCTGTATGTATGTGTCTGATGTATGATTTACATTTTTTTTAAAAAAAATAGCTAAAGTATTTGTCAATGAGAGAGCAATTATGTGTGACTGTCTGAAGGCTACTTCACTGTATCTGATTGGTAAAGCCAGAAGACTAGGGCTGCAATCCTATATGCATTTACCTGGAAGAAAGCCCTACTGAATTCAATGAAACGTACTTCTGAGTAGACATGCACAGGCTTGTGCTGTTAAGCACTGTTCTTGAATAGCTCCCTCCTTTTTGCATGCGTAGCACTCAATCTGTTTTTCATTCATTCTTGCAAGCAGTCCTGTGAGGCAAATTATTAATGTCTTGTACAGATTTTGGTTTTGAAACAGAACCATGGCCACCCTGTGAGTCCACAAGGAAGTGAGAATTTGAATTCAGGTCTCTGGAGTCCCAAAAGTCTGAGGCTCATCAGTGCTTGATCCACTAATTTCTTCCTAATGACCTTCGAAGTGTTGGTTTTTGCAAGGAAGTGCAGCTAATAAAGGGGCAGCCCTTTTCTATTCTTGCAGACAGCAAAATCCAACAAACAATATCAGTGAGCCTATCCCATAATTAACTGAGCTTTGGACAGCCTACAGTTTATCTCTAGCAGGAGGGATGGCTTTGCATTTTCGAGCTCATATTTTCCCCCTGCTATATTTTGTGAACTCTATTACCGATGCCTCTAAAACTGTCCTTTATAAATGTATTGTGATGCTATTCACACTTCCTTCTGATGCAAAGAGGAATACAAATGAGGCATTTTGTTTTAAAAGCAGCGTCACAAGAATTTCTTTGAGTCTTCTTGTGCTGACCTACCTAGTGGTGGATGAGTGGAATAAACTCTTTGGTTCCTGTACCTGTCACGGAACTTGAGACGTTTAGTGATATTGCTAAGTAAACACATGCTGCAAAGGGTAAATAAACAACCACACAAAACCAAACACCCCTGTGGACTTTGGTAATCGGTGAAGTATTACTGATTAAACAATGTGGCCATGTCCCTGCGCAATCAGAATCATGAAACATGGAAGTTAAAAACTGGATCCACTTTATTACATATTTGATCCAGAGTGAAATTTCCATTAAAAGTACCATGTGTCATAATCCTTGAGTTTGCCAGTACTCAGGTTCAAGTGTGGGCATTCTCTCCCAGGACAGAAACAGAAACAGAAAGCCAAACAGAAGCCAAACAGGTAGCAAGCATGCGGGTGGCTGGCAAAAAAACGGAAATCAGATACTATACAGAATGTTTGGGTAGGTTGATGGCACAGAAGCAAAATGTGATGGTCTCCCTCACCTAGCAGTTGCCCAGACTGAGGGAGCAATCCTAACCTGGAGTTAGGCTGGCACAATTAGTTCAGCAAAATTTGGCTGGCACAAGGACCATTGTCAAGCGCATTTGGATCACTCTTGGAGTCAGGGAGGATGGTGCACGTCTGTGAATTGGCCTCTCTGATTCCGAGAGTGGTCCAAACGCATTTTACTGTGGCCCTTGTGCCAGCCAAACTCCAGGTTAGGATTGTATTCTAAGAGAAGAAGACCTGTAAGTTTAACATGAGTTGCATGGGACTGGCATTCTGGTGTCACCTGATTTCCCAGGGCCAGGAAGTTTCTCAGCTGTTGTGCATGGTTCAAGTCCACCCTGCACCTGAAGCAGCCAGGCCATGTGCTCCTCCATGCACTACACCAATGTGCCATGCAACAAGTCCCCATGTGGTATGCAAAGTATGCTACAGGCTAATTTCCCCTGCCTCTCTCCCTTGTCCCCACTTGTGATGCATCCCCTCTGCCTTGGCAATTTCCCCTTCTCCAATCATTTCCCCTCACCTCCACGAATCCTCCGCCATCTCCCCTCACCTGGTGTCGGTGGCTACGGTCACTGTTGCTGCGCCTCCCTGCTCCTCACTTTTTGAAAAGGTAGAGGGCAAGGAAAGAAGTACAAGCACACGAAGTACAAGTATGGATATCCCTACCCTCTTTCCCTACCCTCTCCTATTTTACGTGGCAGGGGTCAGAAGGAGAAGCTCCAAGGAGGAGCAGTGGCCCTGTTGTGGAGTGACTGATGCGAAAGGGAAAGCAGTTGGGTGGTGGGAGGTTAGTCAGTGGTGTAGCTTAGGAGGGCAGGGGGTACATTGCCCTGGGCACCACGTCTTGAGGGGTTGCCTTTCAGGCCTCCAAAAGGCACTAGAAGAATGTTTTTGGAGGCCTCCAAGAGGCTTTCTGAGGCTTCTTAAGACAGGGTACCTCAGGCCTCAGAAGGTATCCAGTGCTCCCCCCCCCGCCTCAGAAGCCACCTGGAAGCCTCAAAAAGGCTCTTCCAGATTTTGCTGAAAACCAGAAGTGGCTTTCAGAGGCCTCTAAAATGTCATATGGGGATGTTAAATTTTTTTTTGGAGGAGTGTTATGGAGGTTATGAAATATGTGGTGGACACACATGGGCACAAGCAACTGGCGACCTTGTCATGCTTCCCAGTGGTGTTGGCGAGCGTGACATTACACAGCATGCATCAGATCCAGACACTTCCAACTGGATTCTGATGCTTCCACTGGCAGGACGTAAGTTCCGTCGGCAGCTCCGATCTGATAAGATTGGGCTGTTTGTGCATTTTTCAACGCATCCCAATAACGTTAAAAGTCACTGGGCGTTGTTTGTGTTTTGTAATATAAACTCGAATGCATCTAAGGGGAGTCATAATTTTTGAGTCATAATTGTGTCCGCAGGTGGCTGTGCATCATGAAGCAGTCCTCGGGATCACCCAGCAAAGAACCAAAACATAGAGCAGGAGCCATTTCATGCTAATTGTGAGAGTTGCACAGATCATGTACCATTCCTCAGTTGAGCATTTATTACACTTTAAATCCTACCTTCTTCCATTCGAAGTGCTTTAGGCCCCTCCCTGCAGTGTCCCTGCTGCCACTGTGCGATGTTGTGCATCTCTGTGAGTTATACACATTACAATATTAGCTCTATGGCTCCTCTGTGTTGGGCGGTATTTTTTTCTTGTGCCGTGTGGACTCTTAACAATCTGCATAAGCAATTTTCTGCGCTACATGACTAGATTCCTCTGCTCTGCCTCTCCAGGGTTTCATGCTTCGCTCTGATCAGGGCTGCCAGTTTTTGCGGATTCAGTCTGTGAAGCAATGAGACGTCTCCTTAGATTTAGAAGGGGCTGGCACTCATCCTCCTCTCTAGTCCAGAATGTGGGCTTCATGCAGAACACAACTCAACAGCGCCACACACCCGCTTGCGCGCAAGGCAGAGAAGATGTGTTCAAACACCCACACACCCCACGACAAGGACATTAACGACTTTGCTGAGATAATGCTAAAGCTGCATATTTGAATGCAAAACCATGGGAAGTGCCAACGCTGAAAGAGTTCTGGGAATCGTAATTGGGCTTATGTTGCACACACAGCCCCCATTTTCAATGTATTTCATACTCCTCCGTCCGCCAGAAGAACCCAACAGAATAATCTGTGCCCACTATTTATCTGTCTCTGCCAGCTATTTAGTACTCAGTGCGCTAATGCAGAAGGATAATAGGTTTAGCGTGATGCCTCAGGCACACTCCATTGCAAGTACGGGGCCAAGTTGTTCATTTTTAAAAAATATATAGGGGTAAGAGAGAGAGGGAGGGAGGGAGGGAGGTAGGAGGGAGGGAGGGAGAGAGAGAGAGAGAGAGAAGCAGGGACTGATGCTCAAATCAAACAAATCCAAAGAAACGAATCTTTCCCCTTTTTACTTTATCAATGACAATGCAAGTTGTCAAGTTGCAAAGGAACTGCAAGTTGACATAAGTATTACTTCTATAGCCCCATCAGTGTAAATCACGTTTTAGAGGTTTTCGAAGCCCTCCATTGCAGACTCATTTTGTAATTATACACAATGACATGTTGCCTTGCTGGATCGGCATCTATGATGGCCGGAGAATAGGACTTGTACTTTCGAGTCACAATGGTTCAAACAATACTTGTCAAGAACTGAATGTTCAAAAGCCGTAGACTGACGTTTCATAGCCAGGATCAATGTACCTTTGACAACTGCATGCCAGGCAGACATTCAAGAGGTGCAACTATGCCTAACTTTCTATCTGTAGGGTAAAAAAGAGGCATTGCCTGGGAATTTCTGACTCTCCTACAGCTTCTAAAGACACACAATTCTGTCCCTAAAGAATTGGTTGCAATTTGATCTATATGTTCTTGATGCGTACCCAGGCTATAGGCAGAGGCGTCATTCAGCCGGAACACTGGGCAGGAGGAATGGGTGAGCGGCAGCCCGCCCGTTGCGTACCGCTCCGTTTCGCCGTCTTCCCCGCCCCCACGGGGGCGGGGAAGACAGTGAAACGGAGCAGTACGCAACAGGCGGGCTGCCGCTCACCCGTTCCTCCCGCCCAGCGTTCCGGCTGAATGACGCTGCTGGCTATAGGCCTAAACTCTGCCTCACCTGCCCTGGCTGCAACCCTGCCCCACATACTGCTATGTTCTGAGGGCCAGAGGCTACACATGGCCTTTCCAGCCCCCAGAATGCCTCCTTGGGTTCTGGTGGCTTCGCTGTGCCTTGTCTTGGGTTCTAGGGAGGCTGCTAGTCCCTGAAGCCAGGACAGGTGCGCCTAAGCCAGCAGCACCCAGCCCTTGCAGAGTATGCCAATGTTGTCTTTGAGGGTGAGGATTCAGCGCACCTTTTCCCAGCTTCAGCTGAAACCAAAACTAGGTGCTCCAAAGCCAGCAGTGCACCCTTTATGATGGCCAGAAAGGGCATTCCACCATCGGAACACTAGTTCTGGTAAGAGACCCCAACAATAAGATTGGGCTATTACATGCAGCTGCAGTATATTCGGTGTACCATGCAACCACAAGTGTTAGGGCCACCTATAAAATCCACCAGTGATGTGCGGTGAGGGTGTGTCTGGCGAGGCAGAATTGCTCTTCCTTCACTATGTGAAGCTTCTACTACTGTTGCAGTGGCTGTGATCCTGCAAATACTTACAACCCATGGGCTTTAGCCGCTCAAAGCCCATCAGCTGTGAGTGTCTGCGTAATCAGAGCAGTGGGGCACTTTTCGAAGAACTCCAGTAGGGCAGTTCTGCCTCACCAGACACACCCTCACTGCATAGCCCAAAGATACAGCTGCGCTGTAAGTAAAAAGTATGGTGATGGTGGAAAGGAAAAGCTGGTGTATGCTTGGAATCCCAACAGTCTGCAGTCTTTACAAACTGCAACATGCCCCTCTGTTTTTCCTCCCTATCCTTTTATTACCATCTTCTTGATGGAGAATTCTATGGAACTTGAAGAGCAATGCTTAATATATGGTTACTTTTGGTCCTTTGGCTTTTGTCTTCCAGTGCACCAACATGCACCACTTTTGATGTTGCTACCACAAGCCTAAGTCAAAACATTTTTTTTCCATGTATCCATCATAATAACCCCAGCAGAAGAACTGCCTCTTCATTGTCATGTCCAAAAGACTGCAAATCAGGTTAAAACAGCCTGGCTAATAACATTTTTACACTGTGATTTGTACCTGAAAATCCATCTTGGTTTTCATGGTGAAATTCTTTATTCAGTCTTCAAAACATGTTGGGAGTATAATGAGTCATCATTTGATATCATCCCACAGTACAGGGAAATTCAGCCTCTTTACGGTCAAAGCACTGTAAATATATGCTCGCTACTCCCACCGTTTTTCTCCCTTAATTCTGTTATCTCTGCAGCCAAATGCAGTGCTGTGTGAGAAAGTCCTCCAGGAAAAGTAATCCTATAAGCCTGTGTTACTGCTTTCCATATCAGATGGATTCCATTTGGCATCCTTTATCCCTGTTCCTCCCACTCTGCTATATACATCCGAAGAGCCATTCCCTAGTTATGCAAAGGAGGTACCAATCATAAATGGTTGGGGATCTGATGATCCAACATTCAGAACAGGAAAGCACCTGCTGCTGGGATCTAAATTACCAAGATGTCAGTTCTGAAACACCACCAAGGCTTACACTGAGCAATCTACTCCTTCCTTTCACACTTACCGTAAATGTTTTAGTGTTGGCTTTGCTATTATGTATCAGGGCGCAATCCAAACAAACTGTCCAGCACTGGGGTAAGGGCGGTGCAGCTCCAAGGTAAGAGAACAAATTTTCCTTTGCCTTGAGGAGGCCTCCATGACTACTTCTGTACTGCAGGATGCAGCACATGCTTCATTGGCACAGCTATGTTAGTGCTGGAAAGTTGGTTAGGACTGTGCCCGCAGTCTCTGTAGAAAGCAGTTTTTAAAACAAGTGTTTAGATAAGTGGTTTTCAAAGTTTTTAGCACCAGGATCCACTTTTTAGAATGACACTCATGTCAGGGCCCACCACAAGTGATGTCATTAATCTGGAAGTGATGTAATAACCATAAGTGACATCATCGAGCAGGAAGTGTCATAATTGTGATGAAAGCAAATTACACTCCTGGAACGCAAACTGGAATTCTTGGACTGTATAGCAATTGCACAACCATGAAACATCCTTGATATAAAGCAAGATTAGGTTAAAATATGTAAAAGCACTGAACTGAAAACAAAATTTTTAAAAACTCTCACTTGAAAATTTAAACTGTTAACTGTCACAAAAGGAATATAGCAAGAGCAAGTTCTGCAGCTTCCAAAATGGTTGCTTCTAGCTTTCTGCAACCCACCTGTCATCAAGTCAAGACCTACCAACTGGGTTCTGATCCACAATTTGAGAAACACTGCTCTGTGGGGACCCACTTAGCTTTACAAAACTAAAAAGTTTCACTTTTAGTGGCTTAAGCCTCTGATTCTATCCTTTTTTTCATGGTGGGGATCATCTCCTGGAGCATTATTGAGCTCCATGTTCATCGGATCTGGATCATTCTGGTGGCCCTTTGCAGTGGGCCAAGGCATGGTAGCCAACTCACAAATAAACATGCACATCTGTTTTGTTTTCCATAGGACTCAATACATTTCCTTGTCAGCTATCAGCTGGCCAGTTTTGCAACCCACCAAAAATTGAGTTGCAATCCATTGGTGTATCTCAACCCAGTTTGGGAACTGCTGATTTAGATCTTAGTAATGGAAGGGAGAGTTCAATGGCCTCCAAAGAAAACTGATCACTTGCCATGCTGGGTGGCATTCAGACTACCTCTGAGAGTCTCTTTACATGTGACAGTCTTCTACACATGTGGGGGGAGGAGTGTGAGTGTGATTTTGTGTGCTTATGGAGCAATAAACATGTGGCAGGGAAGCATAAAGTTGGTGCATCCACTGGCCCTCACATGTACATGTACCCAGCTTTCAGATGTTACTTTAGCACTTTGAGATCCTGCGACTTTGGGGGCAACATCAGTCACTTTTTTTTTTAAAGCTTCCGTTCTGTAAATGTCATCTCACCAATTAAAATGCCTGTTTTTCAAATTACTCTTAGAGTAAGTAAACCAATTTTGCAAGATGGGCATCCCTTGGGTCCATCCTGGTTACAGCCCTGTGTAGAGGTTACCCATTGGCATCACAACCAAGAGGTACAATGTGTGCACAAATCATTACCTAAGAGTTTTTCTGCTGAAATCAATGGAAATACTCTGAAGCAAAAAGCTGAAGACTACAATCTGACATACAGTATGCATGACATAGTTAAAGTCATGGCTCTGAACTCGTCTTCCCATTTCTCAGGTAAGCTGGAGATAGCAAACCCTGTTTGTGTTCTCCTGTGCCTTATAATTATCATACCAGACTAAGCAAAAATTCTAAAGAGCAGCAATCAAATTCTGAAAAGAGATGATTAAAATGACAGTGAAGGCTAAATGCGCATGAGATCAGGAGACTAGAAATCCCAACAATGAAGTAAAACTACTCTAAACATAAATGACACAATTAGTTAGCAATCATTCTGTTTATTTCACTTTCCCTAGATAATCTTCCAGATCCCTATAAGCCGAAGTTCATTTCAGCTGAACTGTTTGTAGAGAGCAGGCAGCTCGACACGACACTCTTGTTCTCTGATCTGTTTTGGATCACATTGTTTTGAAAGATTTTCTTGCCGCTTTCCCTCTGTGTTGGCATAATTTTACCAAACACAAGTCACTTTGTCCAGGGGTGCTCCGAGCTCAGAAGAATCCTGGCTCCACCCGCCCTGATGCCTGGCCTGTTTATGCAGCAGCAGCAGCAGCAGGAGGATGCAATGAAAGCCGCTCAGGGACAACCCAAATGGCTTGCACTGATTCAGTGAATGCTCCTGTTGGTATAGTGACGGGGATGCAGGAACCAGCTGGAAGGAAGAGAAAGAAAGCATTTGTGATAGGCTGCAGGGTTTAAAAGCAGGAAGAGGAGCCAGCCAAAAGGCCCAGGGGAGGCTGCTCTGGGGAAGGGTGGGAAAAAAATCTGGTGACTTATTAGCCCCCAAACTTGCATCATACTCTGATACTGAAGGAAGCCTGGAAGCAGTAGCATAGCTACGAAGGGGCAGTGAGCTAAGTACTGCAGATGCCACAATTTGCCGTGTAAGCGGCATCTCCAACTCAGCATCCGAACCATTCTGGGCAGTGACGGTAATGCACAGGTGATGCTGTTTGGTTCAGTGAGTGCCTGTGCATTGCCGCCACTGCCTGGAATAGCTCCGACGGCGAGTGGGAGGGGCCATGTACATGGCACATGGCGCCTGCAGTACTTGGCTCACTGCCCCCTTTAGCTATGCTACTGCTTCCAGGCTCCCTTCCTTCAGTATCAGAGTATGAGGTACGGAGGCACTGCCCTCCTTAGCTATGCTACTGTCTGAAAGGCTCATCTCTTCCCCTCATCATCCCTCACTTGCTCCCTGGTGACCACCCCATGGATAGACTGCACTGCCACAGAAGACTTTTGGGACCCTGAACCAGAATAGAAGCCACCTCAGCACATCAGTCGAGGTACAACATGCTTTTGCAACTTAGTTCTGGTCTCAGAGAAGACATCAACTTTCCTTTTTGGATTTTATCACCGCAAAAGAGGAGGTAGGGCAGGGGGAGAGCTGTTGCTTCTGTAAAAGAGCTCAACTCATGAGGAATGTGATGTGAGGAACTAGCAATACGTGGACTGCTGAACACTGAGGCACGGCTCAGTTCTGTGTCCTCTCAGAAGTGCATGAATGCTCTGATAAGCTCTGAAGCTGGCACAGGTCTGCAGTTACGATTGCTGTACCCAGAGAGACTTTCTTCCAACCATCTGGAACGCTGTGTGTTCAGCATTCTCAATAGTGGGGAGAATCGATTATGTACAGCACATATCGGCACAGATAAATGTGGAATATGTGGGGGCTTTGGGGAGCATGTTGGTGTGTATGTGGAGATTGCTCTCCCTCATTGTGTGGGTGCTGACCCATGACTTCTAATGCATATCATGGATAAGACTCACCTGAGTGTGACCTTAGAACTTACAACACAGAAGTGACTTGTCACAGTACCCCATGACTTCAACTCCTAATGTGAGGCGATGTCATGCCCTTTACATCATGATGATGTGTTCTTTTTCAGAGGGATGAATAACCACCGCAACAGAATTGTGCAAAAGCTAATTCAAGGATAAAGCAACATATCCTTCTTTCTCCTCCCTTCAGTCACCAGAGATCTGGTTTTCATTTCATTTAAACACATAAAAACCTAGTTAGCCTCGTTCCCTCCCCCCCCCCTCCGCTCAAATAACATTAGCCATGAAAAAAAAAAAAGGAAAAAGAAAAACGAGCAAATGGCAGCGTGTCTTTGCTGAAGGCAATTTGAAATCTCTTGTGTGAGCTGATCAGATTAAATAAAGCTTCTTGGCTGTCAAGGTTCAAAATCTACTGATGTGCCACCATGTATTCCACAGCTATGTTTTTAGTTTTCAAGGCGGGCAAGGTCAGCTAGGATTGATTGATCCAGCAGCTATCCACCACGAAGACAAGCAGGTCTCACTATAGGAAAAAACACAGTAGATGCCTAAATATGCCTCTTCTCCGCCCCCCCACCCCGTTCCAGCTCAGAGCAGCTGGTATGGCCTGACTCCACCAGATGGCATTCTTCCTCCAGTGAAAACTGAAACAGATTTTCTTACCATCTTTCCAATCACCTCAGGGGCTCTGAGTTAAGGTTTGTTTTTCTATTGCAAAAAGGCAGGACTTTAAGCTCCAACAGGCCTGGCTGCTTCTGTCTTATTAGGCTGACAAAGCAAAGGTAAAATAAATATAGAAACTGGACAACCTCTGTCAGGCACCTGATAGGTGCCAAATCATTACCCCAGAGAGCAAACATCTCAGTGTCCCCCACAGCCAGGGGCCTGGCCTCTGTTGCAAAACACCACAAATATTTATAAAATGGAGGAGCATTGGGAAATCCCCAGGCTGCATTCTGGAGAGGCTTAAACCAGGCACAATTTTACCACACAGTGAACTGTTTACCTAGGCCAGGCCTCATGCTGTGGAAATAGATATTGTTCTGTATTGATACAGGGACACCGTAAAGTGCATTTGGACCACTCTCGGAGTCAGGGAGGGTGGCACATGTCTGTGTGCTGGCATCTCTGACTCCAAGAGTGGTCCAAACATGCATTACAGTATCCTTGTGTTGGCCAAACTTTGCTGGCCTTACTGGGCTGGCCTAACTCCAGGCTAGGATTGCACCCACATGCAGGTGTGTGCCCCAATACACACCTGATTCGGTATGAATCATGGATACTGGGACTCCTATTAAAAAGGTGGGGGAACATTAAACAAATCTCTTTTTTTTACCTTGTTGCAGCAAAACCACTGATGTTCCCCTGTCTTTAAAAAGGTGTCCCCAGTATCCATGGTTTCAGGTATCCATGGGTGTGTCTGTGTGCGCG
>JAJKFI010000001.1:2294862-2311696 GCA_029204185.1 Lerista edwardsae
AGTGGATGCTGGTCATACATATGCATACATGCTTCCACACACCCATGTGCATGCAGACAGGAACGTAAGAGTAGCTTTGCTGGATCAGACCAAAAGTCTATGTAATGTTGTTCCGCTTTCTATTCTACATTGGCCCACTGGATGCTTCTGATAAATTCATGGGTAGAAAATTTATGCGCCATACTGATAAGCACAAAATATATAGCCCAATCTCTCAAACAGGCAGACAATGGGTGTGTGAAAGAGGGAAGCCATGTACTGGGCCCTGAGATGAGGAGGAATAAATACTGGAGTTACTGGAGGAATAAATGCTGAGATAATGGAGGAATAAATTGAGACTCTCTCTCTCCCTCCCTCCCTCCCTCCCTCTCTCTCTCTCTCTCTCTCTCTCTCTCTCTCTCTCTCTCTCTCTTTGTGTGTGTGTATGAGAGAGAGGGTTAGGAATTATTGTAGTTTATGGGAGCATTCAGTCATTTGCCTCCTCCCACATAATATACTCCAGGAACAGTTTTGCCATGTCATCTGTTATTGATGTGGCCCAGGCCATAGAGTCTTCCACAGGGTAAATAAAACCAGGATATCATAGCTGGGCACAGTACTGTAACCAGGTTCCTTGGGGCTCTGGGGCAGCCCTGAACTAGATCCCCCAGGGGGCACTGAGTGCTCTCACTACCACTGGTGTTTAAAGTTCAGAGGCTGCCCAGACAGGTGGGCCCGCTGACAGACGTGAGTCTAAGGCCAGCGCCCAACCTGGCCTCCCTTGACCCCACCCTAGTCATCAGAGCTCCCCGTATCCAGTGTGCTTTTACTAGCATTGCACAACATTATGTCTCTTCAAAACATTCTGCTTCGCGTTGTCTCATGCAATTCTATCACCTTCTTCACCAGTATGAAGTGATTCTTCAAGCAGCATCTGGTTTGCAATTAAGTGGATGATTACAGGGCATGAAGCAGGCAATAGACTCCATCTCGCTGGGTGGGCACAGCAGTGCAGCAAATGGTGAACCAAACCCTTTTGCTTTGGTCAGATTATTATTATTACTTTTTAAGACTGCCTTGTCCCAAGGATGCAGAGAAGAGGGAAATGAGTGACTGGGAGAAGAAAGGCTGCAGTTTAGCTGATAAGAGGGCAGAGCATATAAGAATTATTATGACTGTGCTTTCAAAACAAGCCGGACATATCAGAATTCTTTATTCAAGCTTGGAGATGTGTGTGTGCGCGCTCCAGCCTTCTTGCCAGCACATATAATATGACTCTCATGCTGTCACAAAACACTTTATGGCACTTTTGCTACAGCGGAGCACATATTCCACACAGAGGCAGATCTAAAGGAGGGCAAAGCTCTAAGTTTTGCAAGAAGCCTTACCTTGCAGTGGAAATCACTCCTCTCCTGCACCGTTTTAGCCAATCCTCACAGGGAAAAGCAACATCTTGGCGTTGCTTACTGGCTACAGCAGCAAGGGAGAGGAGGGATTTGCATGACAGGGTAAGGCTTCTTGCAACACTTAGAGCTTTGCCCTCCCTGTAGATCCACCTCTGATTCCACAAGTGCAGTGGGAGAATAGGATTGGGCCACTGGAAACAATGGGTGTTTTCTATTTCTTTACAAGCGAGTCATCTATGTTTTTGTGCATGTAAAAACCATCACCATGGACTTCACTGAGCATCAGCACCTGTGGCATGCCTAGATTGATTCAATGCACTGCTTCCAAAGATCAGAACGTTCACTGATCCTCTGGGACTAGATGACATAATGTGCATGGGTCTCATGCACATATGGATGACTGCTCAGTCCAAATCTCCTATAAGAACATAAGAAGAGCTGCTGGATCAGGCCAAGGGCCCATCTAGCCCAGCTTCCTGTATCTCACAGTGGCCCACCCGATGCCTCAGGGAGCACATAAGAAACTGGCATCTCGTTGTCCTTCCCTTGCATCTAGCATTCTGAGGGAGTCTCCTTCTAAAATAAGGAGGTTGCACCACCCATCATGGCCTGTAGCCTGCAATGATCATTTCCTTCAGAAATCTGCCCAGTCCCCTTCTAATGGCACCTAAGCCAGAAGCCATCACCGCCTCCTGTGGCAAGGAGTTCCACAGATTAATTACACATGGTGTAACGAAGTATTTTCTCTTATCCGTTCTAACACTCCCAACACTCAATTTAGTGGATATCCCGTGTTTCTGCTGTTGTGAGAGAGGAAAAGAACATCCCTCTATCAACTCTATCCATTCCATGCATAATTTTGTACATCTCAATCATGTCACCTCTCAGGTGCCTTTCTTTTTAGACCGAAGAGCCCCAAATGCTGCAGCCTTTCCTTATGAGGGAGGGACCCTAGCCCTAATCATTTTGGTTGTTTTCTTCTGCACCTTTTCTAGTTGCAACCTGTCCTATTTGAAATGTGGTGACCACTGCTTCAGATGTAGTCTTACCATTAATTTGTATATTGGCATAATAATATCAGTCATTTTATTCGCAACCCCTTTTTTAATTATCCCAAACATGGAATTCTCCTTCCTCACCACTGCTGCGCACTGGGTCGACGTTTTCTCTTCTACCCTGTGGCCTCATGTAGGTGCAATCTGGTGCTAACTATTGCAAAAGTGTCATAAAGCACTTTACAACAGCATAGCAGTTGCCGCGCTGATGTATATTTGTAAAAACCCAATTGAAAAACGGTGATTTAGACTAGCCTGCCCATGTAAGCCGCTTTGGGCATTTGCTTTGGCATGGGAAAATCAGGATATAAATTATTCAAATTAATTAAATAGTTTTAAAGCTTTCTGGAATGTTTACACACCTCGTTTCATCCAACATCAGTGTAGGAAAGACTGAATTGGTGGTGACAGTATACAGGCATGCCCCAGTATCCACTGATTCAGTATCCACAGTTTCAGTTATCCACGGATACAATGGATACTGAGACGCCTATTAAAAAGACAGGGGAACATTAAACAAATCTCTCTTTTTTACCTTGTTGCAACAAACTACTGCTGTTCCCCTGTCTTTAAAAAGGTGTTCCCAGTATCCACTGTTTCAGGTATCCACTGGGAGATCTGGCACAGAACTCCAGTGGATACCAGGGCATGCCTGTATTTCAAAAATGACTTCCCCTTTTAATTGTCACCTCTCAATCTCATGACTTTCTGCTCCAGCTAACTATTTTGTTGTGGTTAATGCTGCTGTTCTCAACCTTAGCAGATATAAATCAGAGCCTCCACCTCATGCCTGAAGAGACAGGGACATTTAATTTACAGCAATTTCCCTTTTTTATTCATTTCCATGACTTTGCTAAAATAAAACATGATGGATCACAGCCTGCATTTGCATTTATGCTAAAGTGTGAGCAGAACAATCTACATCACACAAAGGGAGAAAAATGTCACCCTCATTTTAATGGCAGAAAGCGAAAAACAATCCTCGCTGCCTGCACAGCCAAATCAACCTAAAACACCGATCCATCAGATTGTCGACTGGTGCAATATCTCATTTTGCACAAGTCTTCTTCCAGAGTCTACACAAAAAACGTCACACCAGCTCTCATTATGCATATTCAAATGTTAACTGTTTTCTGATCTTAGACATACTCTGACGTTTTACCGTGCAGAGGACACACTCCTTGGAGCAAATATCAGATGTTAACTGATGACGGATAAAGCACATCTGTAACACGTGGGTGGGCGTAGCGGGTTAAACTGCTGAGCTGAGCTTGCTGACCAGAAGGTTGGCAGTTCGAGACCGTGTGGCAGAGTGAGCTCCTGTTGCTTGTCCCAGCTCCTGCCAACCCAGCAGTTCTAAAGCACGTAAAAATGTGAGTAGATAAATAGGTACCACTTCAGTGGGCAGGCAACGGTGTTCCGTGCACCTTGGCGTAAAGTCATGCCAACCACATGACCACGGAAGCTTGTACTTGGACAAACGCTGGCTCTTCGGCTTAGAAATGTAGATGAGCACCGCCCCTACAGTCGGTCACAACTAGACCATTTGGTCCTGGGAAACCTTTACCTTTTTAAGGCAGTAGTACCAGGATGATAACTCTGGCAATGACATTAACCTGAAGATATCAGCTACCCTCAGTTATGAAATAGCTGTGAGTAAAGGAAAGATAGTAAGGAAATGATGTGGACTGTGCTTCAGGGATAGTTTCCCTGGCAGCTTGTGGTCCCTTATTGAATGCATGCAGAACTTTCACATACGTGGTGGCCAGGCTCCTGTATTCAGCTTAACCTTTTGGTGGATACATAGTTTTCGAAGAGAGTTCACAGTGCCATGCTAAGAACTTGAGGTACGGATAACATAGGTTGGAGGCCTCATAACCAATCGCTGCTAAAACTGTGATGGTTCACAAGCCGCATTCTGAAACTGCTGGGAGCAATTGATAAGATAGTGAGGCTCTATGTGGCAAGTCAGGCTAGACATTAAGGCTAGCCATAGAGAGAAGATAACATGGTGAGGAAAGAGCAGACACATAGCTCTGCTGCCCCACATGGAAAAGGACACTAGACACTGGTTTTAGTCAGTCCCACCTTCTATTACAGAAGTCAAGTAGTTCATGTTTGCTTCTCAAACCTTCGTTATTTAACTTGTGGTCTGGGCATCTATGAGACTCAGGGTGCAATCCAAGCCCATTTTCCAGCACCAGGGTAAGGACAATGCAGCTCTGAGGTAAGGGAACAAACATTTCCTTGAGGAGGCCTCTGTGACTATTACTCTACTGGAGGATACAGCACATGCCCCAATAGCACCGCTACGTCAGTGCTGGGAAGTGGATTAGGATTGCACCCTCAGAGTGCAATCCTAACCTGGTGTTACGCAGGCACAGTGCTCTTGCACTGGACCAGTGCTGTTGCCATGCTGTAAGGCGCGTCTGTGCAGTGGATTCGGTTGCTGGGCTGGCGCAGGGAGCAGTGCCAGCGCATGTGCACCACACAGCCCAGCAGCTGCTCCGACTCTGTGCTGGCCTAGTTCTGCTGGCACAGGCTTGTGTTGACAGCATGCCGGAGGCGGGCAGGAGGCATTATGGGGCGGAGTGAGGGCGGACGCGTGAGTGGATAGGAGGCAGAGGTGGGGCATGGGCATTAGGCCACATCGGGCCGTTTCTAGCTGCATGGACTTGCACCTGCTATTTTGCTGGCGCAGATCCAAGCAGCTCTATTGGACTGCGTGCAGCTTACCGCGGAGCAAGGGAGGCATTTGTGTGCGGAAGGACATTCATCCCCTTGCTCTGTGCTAAGCTGCTGCTGCCTCCTAATATGGTTAAGATTCAGTGCAGGTCACTAGCCTGCCTGTTCCAGCGCGGGTTAGGACTGCGCCCCCAATTCTGCAGCTTCACCTTGAGAAATGTGTTTTAATATTTACTGACGTAGCAGGCTATTACGTAATATTATTCATACTGTTTATAACGTCATTTATTAATAGTAGTATTTATTTTTTAATTAATAATGGGATGGGGAGGGGTGACCCGAACAGGACAGTAATGAGGGTGAGGAAGAGGGCAGGACTGAGAGAGGGCAGGTTCATAAACGGCGCCACACACCTCTGGACCTGATCCGCTTTCACGGATCAGCTCAGACTTGCACCAGCGATCAAGCTGCTGCAGGTCCGAGTTGACCCATAGCAGTTGCTGGGGCTTCCCCCAGGGTAAGGGGGACACATTGCGCCTAACTCTGAAGAGATCTCCATGAGTCAAAAGCCATGCCAGCATGACTGCATAACTATGCAAGGATTTAGCTAGGACACAGAACATAAACATTCATCAACCAAAACTTTTGCTTAGTTTTGCAGTCTGGTCAAAGCAATTCACAGAAGACGCCTTGGGAGAAACTGTACATTATGAAAAGTACATGTTTGGTGCATTTTTTCAAAAACACACACTATAAATGGCATAAGTGTGGTGGGTGATCAAAACTGGAACTGATGGAAACAGTTGGTGCCAATGGATGTTTCCAAACGGCAATCATGAAAGGGCCAAGAATCCTGTCATGTTGACCATCTTTGGGACAGACAAGAGAGCCATGCTGAGTGTCTGGTATCAGAAGTTCTCTACTGTGCCAGGCTTATAATAGCCATAAATAGAAGAACTGGATGGGATTTCTTTGAGCCGATCTCTGTTTTTTGTCGCTAAATGTGAAGGAGAACAAGATGCAACATTTAGATCACTCTGACATATTTTATAGAGACAGAATAAATGCCTATTTGGTAATGATCAAGGAAGGGAACAACATTATCCTTCCATTTTTTTAATTGGCACATCAAGATAAAGCAGCAGGTTCCCTTTTAGAACGAACTTGTTTTCAGTTTGCCCTGATGAAAGCTGCTTATTTATTCATATGCTAGCGTTAAGACAAAACTTTCCGAAGACCAGATTTCTCTTCACTTGACTTCTCATGCATTATCTGAATGCAAAAGCCATGGAGCTAAGGAAACAATATTGACTTCCGAGATATACACTGTACTCTAATTGGCATTTGTCACTCAATGAAATGCAAGGCACGCTGCATATTTCATCCATCTTTTTGTCACACTACTACACCATGACCAAGAAGCAGATCCTATGGTAAGCTAATTCAGGGTGCAATCCTGCCCAGCGCCGGAATGGCCATATTTGACGCTGGGTCAGGGAGGCTGGAGCCTCCTCACGGCAAAGGCACATTTGCTCCAGCCTCCAGCCTCGCGCTCCTCAGCTCTGCACCTGCTAAACAACAGATGCAGAGCCGAGGAGACCGTGTGGCCCGAATTGGGGATGATCGGTCTTGGGATGGCCGAATCCAAGGCCCTTATGGCCTAATTCCTGCCTCCCTCCCAGGCTGGCATGCCTGCCGTCCCACCCCCGTCCCTCCCAGAATCGCCCTCCCCCACCTACTCCCTCCCCTGTTCAACAATAGCGCCTCCCTCGCATTGGTCTTGGCCAGCGCAAGGGAGGCGTGGCGCGGGTTCAATGGGTCCCGTTGTTTTAGCACTGACACGGGTAAACAGGAATGAGGGTGCCATCCAAACCTGGAGTTCGGCCAGCACAGTTCGGCCAGCAAAGTTTGGCCACTTGGCAAACTCGGTGCCACCACTCGGTGCCACTCGGCACCCCAGCATCAGCGCTAATGCAGTTGCGTCAACACTATGATGTAGAATCGGTGCAATGGGCAGCCCAGAATTGGGCTGTCAAACAGGAGCACTTCAAATTCTTAATTGCTCCCATTAAAGTCTAGGAGACAAAGGAAAAATACACAGCAGAAAGCAAGGCAGACTGCTTCTTCTGAAAAGGAAGTAATTAGGAGTAAGGTTTAGAGTAAGGGTGTCAAAGTTGTTCAAACAGTGGGCCGAATAGCATTCTGCCTGCTAAGGGCAGGAAGTGACATCATTAAGCAGGAAAGGATGTCTTTAAGCAGATGATGGCCAGAAATAAACACTTTGGTCTCCCAGAGAAACCAACTTATTAGCTTCAAACAACAGAAGAGAAAATATCCAGCCCATAACCCATCTCTGATTTAAAGCCCCTCCTTAAGAATGCTCATTTACTTTCCTCACATAGATGAATGGCTGCCATTTACTCCTAAGGGGAAAAATAAAGCATTGCACTATAATGGTGCTGAGTATATCAGGAGTGGACTGAGGATACAAACAGATATAACATTTCACAGGAGGTAGTTAGGGGGCCAATCCCGCCCTTGTCTGGCACAGATCTGAGTAGCCCAATACAGTAGTGTTCCTGGGAGGGGGCAAAATGCTAAATCTTGCAGGAGCCTGAGCTCCTGGGTAAAGCGACCCTCCCTTTCATATTCACAGCCATTTGCGGCTTTGCTCTTTGAGCCGCGAATGGCTAAGAAGGTGAGGGGGGCTGCTTTATCCAGGAGTTCAGACTCCTGTAAAATTTAGTATTTCCCCCCTCTAGGAATGCCAGTAGCCCAATAGGAGAGGCTGGGCCTTGACACAGGGTAATGAGAAAAATATCCCCTTACCCCGAGGTGATCTCCAGCTGCCTCCAAATCTGTGCTTGATACAGCCACTGCGGCCTGTTCCAACACAGGTCAGGTTTGGGCTGCCCATCTCTCTTCATCCTGGAATCTCCTGAAATCTGATGATGCGGAAGGAAGAAACGGCATGGAAAGAAGCCAGCCCACTGCCACAAGAAAACAGAGGATGTGGTGTGTAAACCAGTTCCACATAAAGCCCTTCCTCCCCAAGCTCTGGCTGATTATTGCTAAAAACAAAGGCCCTGTGAAAAGCCCTTTGCAAATTTCGTTTGCTGGTTCTAGTACAGCCTGCGCTTACCTCCATTCATCTTCACTTATGTCCTCATGTTTGCCGTGGGTTAAGTGAGATTTTGCACTCTGATAACTCCCTTTCTCAGGAGGTTTTCAAAAAACAAGAGTGAGTGATCATAGTATTTTCCCAGGAGTAAGAGCAATCCGCTGGGAAGGAGAGATTATTGACTGGGATGTCTCTCTCTCTCTCTCTCTCTCTCTCTCTCCCGCCCCCCTTTCTAGGAGAAGGTCTCCTGGGAATCTTCTTGTTTGTTTCCTTTGCCGTGGTTCACTTTTATGACTGCCTTCTCAGGCTTAAGCTGCACTCTGCTATACCTTTGAAGTAACAACTGAGGTTCTGTGGAATATGCTCTTGTGTTAATGATATCAAAGGAAGGAGAATCAGGCATGGGGAAAATTAGAGCCCAGAGGCTGGGGAAGCTAGCTGAGAAAGCAGAACATAGGCATTCTCAGGGTGAAATCACACATGAGTTTAAACATAATCATTTTGTCTTCCGTTTTTGCTTTGTGTTTTCATCTTTAAATCAAAATTGCGTGGAGGGGGTAAACAGGACTGAGGGCGCCATCCAAACCTAGAGTTCGGCCGGCACAGTTAGGCCAGCGAAGTTTGGCGGGCACAAGGGACACTAAAATATGTTTGGACCACTCTCGGAGTCAGAGAGGCCAGCAGGCAGACATGCGCCATCCTCCCTGACTCCGAGAGTGGTCCAAATGCACTTTACAGTGGCCCTTGTGCCAGCCAAACATTGCTGGCCTATCTGTGCCGGCCTAACTCCAGGTTCGGATTGCGCTCTGAGACTATGGAGTGCAGGCCTCCATATTAATTATAGGTGATAGGAGTTTAATGGTCACAAGGGATTGGGTGGCACAGAACTGTAACCGGCTCAAAGCATGCTGGGAGCAGGGCACCACCACTCTGTCCCCTTTGCCACCTCCCCCAGCACCCAGAATTCTCCATTCTGGAGAGGGCAGGCGAGCCAAAAGGCGCACCACTTTTTCCCCTGCGCTGCACCCTGCCGCAACCAGCACCCGCTGCACCCGCCTCCCTCCAAATACGCCTCTGGGGTGGCAGGGAGCATTTTCTCTATGGAAAGTTTGGATTTCTCAACTAAAGAAAAACTGAGCCCATAATATCTCTTTAAACTTCTTGTGTAGTATGGCCTTAAATCACAGCTGCAAAACAGAGATGACCGTTGAGGAAACTCAGTAGCTTTTTCAGGCTATGGTCAAATATTGATTCAGAAAAAAAAAGATTGCAAGGGTCCCATTGCATATTGTGATGCCCAAAGGCGCTGGGTCATCTTGCTAACTATGCATGCAATGCATTCATACACAATAGTTCAATCATTCATTCAGGGGTATTCCCAGTGGTGCCATTCAAATGATTTAGGATCAGGAACTCACTTTTGATTGGCACTTGTCGGGAACCCGGAACCAGCCACGGAGCCCGTTAGGATCTGGAATGCCCGTTCTGGTCCATTCCCCCTGAATGACATCACTGCCTTCGCCCCCCTAGGAATCCGGAGTCGCTCCCTTTAACCCTCTGGGTGCCGGCCAACCAAGAAGAAAAGCTCTTTGCAGAGGAATTGGGAGGGGGAGGAGGGAGAGTGAAGTGGGCGGAGTCAGCCCTAATTTTAACTAGTGGAACTGAGTTCCCCCGCGTTCCCCCTGCATGACATCACTGGGTATTCCTCAGTCAAGGCTGAACGGGAAAGTGCATAGAAGCAAGGGAGAGACTGAGGTGGTCTCAAGGGAGAGATCTCCTTATGCAAGATCGACATTATTTGCTGTTGGAGTGAGTCCTTGGGAACTCTTCTGAGTCCTGACAGGAGACTCCACGGTGATGACAGTGTGGTGTATATTTCAGCTGTCTAGAGGCTGACATTCATCCTGCCTGTCTGTCATCTGTAGTGCTACGTTCTGATTTATGACTCACATTTTCAATTACGTACTGCCATCGGTCTCACTGGGGCCGGTGCTCATTCGCACACTCCACAGCTTTTGCGCCAACCCCAGAGCGCCAACCCTCAGGAGCCTTCAATGCGCAGATAAGAAAGCGAAAGCCACTTGGAACAGAGGAGCCAGCACAAGCTTCTGTCCACTTTCCCATTTGGGGTTGTGTTGTTTATTTATTTATTGTCATTAGTGCAAATCTGTTTATCTTGCTTTTAATCACAGAGTACTCGGGGATGTTAATTGCTCCTTAAACGCCTGCATAAGAATTCTTTGTTTGTATGCGGAGGCGAGTGTGGGAGGGGAGCGTGAGAGCGTGAATGTAATTATGCCTATAGAGAAATGTAATGATTAATTATCTAGAGTGCATCATCTATCTGAGAGTTTGGTAAAGGCAAAACATCTCTCTCTCCCTCTCTCCCCTCTCTCCTGTGAGTCAATTAGTGAGCACTCCAGCCAATGGACCCCCGTTCTCGTGAAATCTTCATAGGCTGAACCCTTGGAGCATTGGTCTTGTGCATGCCATGACAGAATGAATGTGAGTTGCAAAGAACAATGTTTCATGCTTGGCTCCCAATCATAAAGAGTGCATAAAGGAAGATTCCCATATGGGATGTAGTGGCAGCAGGGATGTGGTAGCGCAGTGGGTTAAACCGCTGCTGCTGGGCTTTCTGACCAGAAGATTGGGAGTTCAAGACTGCGTGATGGAGTGAGCTCCCGTTGCTTGTCCTAGCTCCTGCCAACCTAGCAGTTCGAGAGCACCTAAAAATGCAAGTAGATAAATAGGGACCACTTTGGTGGGAAGGTAACAGTGTTCCGTGCACTATGGCGTACAGTCATGCTGGCCACATGACCATGGAAGCTTGCCCTCGGACAAACGCTGGCTCTACAGGCTTAGAAATGGAGATGAGCACAGCCCCCTACAGTTTGTCATGACTAGACCATTCGGTCATGGGGAAATCTTTACCTTACATGTGAAGAGCCCATAGAACAAGGTCAACATAAGCTCTGGCCAGCTAATATTCCATGGCACATGAGACTGCAGTCCCTATGTGTTATTTGAATGCCTGACCACACGTGCTGCAGTACCCAGGGGAACTCTATAGGGGAAAGGACAGACCCTCCTAGCGTGGTCAGTGTGTCCACGTGTCCTACCCTCCTGGCACATCCATTGAACATACACTGTGAACATGTCAATACGATTATACTGTTTTCCAGTATGAGGAAAGGCTACAATGTTTTGAGATTTTTAGTTTGCAAAAAGGGGCCTGATCCAATCAACTTGCCGGCACTGATGCAGCAGTGCCAACAAGGCCTGATTTCCATTGTGCCAGGGGGGTTACGGGGGAAGCATGAGGAGGGGGAAGGTCTCCTCAAGGTAAGGGGATGTTTGTTGCCTTGCCTTCAGGCTGCATTGCAGCTATATCGGTTCTGGAACGCTGGTTAGGACTGTGCCCTAAGGATGACATGATGAAGACTTAGAAAACTAAGAGCGCAATCCAAAGCCTGAGCTGGAATAGGCAGGATGACAGACCTGCCCCATATCCAGGGGTGGAACTGGCTGCTGCGCAACCTGGGGCAAGGGGAATACTTTCCCCTTCCCCTTGGTAATGGGCAATTTCACTGCTGGGCTAAATCAGGGTCGATTGGGCCAGTCTCCACCCCCCTCTCTGGGCAAGTCTACCCATGGGCTTGCCTGTCCCCCGCCTGTCCCCCCCCCACCTTCCTGCCACCCTATTCTATGGACTGCCTCATTTCTTCTGTCCCCCACCCTCCCCAACCTCTCCATGCTGGTCGAGCTTGGCCAGCCTTACCTGGTCATTGTGGGGCCCAGTAATCGGCCCAGGGACGCCAGCGCATGCCTGTGTGCCAGGGTCTCTAGAAGTGGCACAAACATGCTTTATGGTGCGTTTCTGACACTTGGAGGCTGGCACAAGCCCTCTGGGTTGCGATCTAAGGTGTAGCGACAGTGGGAAGAGAGTTTCTTTCTCTTCCTCTCTAGTGTTAGGCACTAGGTTCCAGGGGTATCCAGTGAAACTGCTTGGTGGGACGTTTAGGACAGTCAAAAGGAGGTACTTTTTCACAGGGCTCATAATTAGTAATCTGTGAAATTTGCTGTCCCCAGAAGTGGTGATGGCCACTAGCCTGGATGTTTTTAAAAGGAGATTGAACCAATTTATGGAAGGCAAGTCTATCAATGGTACTAGGCACAATGTGCATCAGTGCTGGAAAGTTGGATAGGATCAGGCCCCTTTTTCCAAGGTAAAGATCTCAAAGGTTCAGTAGCAGACTGCCTCTGAATACCAGTTGCAGGAGAGCACTGGCAGTACAAAGACAGCTGGTGGGCCACTGTCGGAAACAGGATGCTGCACTAGTAGATAGGGATTTGGACTGATGCAGCAGAGAATTTCCTACACTCTTATGTGCAGAGGAGCTTATGGGTAGCGCTGATATTGCTCACAGCTATATCCTTCTCGACAGACACAGCCTCCAGTACAGGCTAGCTCACAGTTTTGGCAAGATCTAGGTTATGGGAGTCCTGCTTCAAGTCCCCAGTTCTCAAATTGTGAATGGGCTTTTGGGGAAAGGGTTTCAGAGTGCAATCCTAACCCGGAGTTAGGCCGGCACAGTTAGGCCAGCAAAGTTTGGCTGGCACAAGGGCCACCATAAAGCACATTTGGACCTCTCTTGGAGTCAGGGAGGATGGCGCACGTCTGTGAGCTGGCCTCTGACTCCGAGAGCGGTGCAAACATACTTTACGGTGGCCCTTTTGCCAGCCATACTTTGCTGGCCTAACTGTGCCGGCCTAACTCCGGGTTAGGATTGTGCCCTCAGAGTAGTCTGGCCCTGTGGCAGCACCCCTCCCAAATTGGGATGCCGAATCATCCTTCTCTCTAGGATAGCAGAGACCAACTAAGGTCATTTTTGTATGCAAAACTGAATGTGCACATAGAGAAATGATTAGAGGGATAACCGAGGTGACGAAACTTGTATTTTCAGGGTAGTCTTCAATTACACAATAATTGAAGTAAATCCAGCGCTGGGAGGTAATATAGTATTGGTTTTGCTTAAGAAAGAAGATAAAAAAAATATGTTATTAAGAAAATAATCCACAGAAGGCTTTGAAGCTGGAAGCCCCAGAAACCAAAGTTTGTGGTACAAATAATCCTACGATGGTGTTTGCAGGCTTTATAATCCATAGTCATCTCTGGGGTTTTGACCAGATTAGCAGCAATTCAATAGGGCTGCTGGCAAAGATATGATAGAGCTAAATATGTATTTTTGAAAAAAAAGAGCACGTTGTTAGGCTTCATTCATGCAGACATGCTGATGAGGTTTCACTTTTTAATTTTCATCCTCCTGCTTCCTGTTAAGCTTGATTACGAAAGTTGTGCCTGGTCATAATGCATTATGTAGGAAACATTTCCCATTGTTAAAAGACATGTGAAGGGCTCAGAGAGGGGCATTTAAACCTAGTGGATGATTTGCCGTTGCCTGACACACGGATCATCGTACTCTGAACAGTGGGGATTTCGAAGCATCACAAGTCTCTAATAGGAATTCAGCCAGAGCCAGAACCGCTCCTGGTTTGGGGGGAAGATTTTGACAATGTGAAGTTCTTATGGATCACTGCAAGGTCCCTGGGAAGCTTTGTACGGCTCATTATTTCTAAGCTTGATCCACTCTGTTGCATTGGTGTGAGTTGAAAATGATACTGTCCTGTGCATATGCCCTGAGCCTCTTTGGTGAATGGTGGGATACAGACATGAAAAAATACACAGAGAGGTGTCAAACCAGAAAGAATCTCTTGAGGTCAGTCTTTACCCATGGTATCTGTTCAATACAGAGGCACACCTGGCTAATTATAGGGTGCCATATTTCCTGGGTGACACAGATGAGAATTGCAAAAAAATAAAAAATAAAATAAAATAAAAAACACCACATTTTTAAATATGGGCAAATATATGGCCAATTCTAGCATGTTCCTATTGGAACCGTCTCTGTCTCTGTCTGTCTGTCTGTCTCTCTCTCTCTCTCTCTCTCTCTCTCTCTCATGCATCATATGCATCATACAGTATGCATACACCCCAATGACCCCTATTGACTAAGATAGTGTTCTTCAACCTGTGGGTCAGGACCCCAATGGGGTCACGAAGCCTCATTTTGGGGGTCGCAGCAAACTTTCAAAACCTGTGCCAGAGAGGGCTTGGGTCCAGTCCAGTCATGGTACTGCCATATCGAAACCTTGATGTAATCCTGCAGAGCCTCTTCTTGCTGTCTTGCCCTGCAGCTCCTAAGGTCAGCCCAGCTCAGGCTGCCCCCTCCCAGGGTTATTGTGAAGAGGCAAGAGGTAGGGAGAATTGGAGCAATGGGTGGGTGGAGATGGGAGCAGGTCAGGTCCCAGGAGGGAGGTGGGATTGGCAGTGGGTCCCAGGCCCATACTTCAGTTATTTGTTTATTTATTTATTGGGGTTGTGGCATGAAAAAGGTTGAAGACCACTGGCATACACAATACTTTATGGAGTCAAGTATGCAAGGTTTCTCCAAACCCCCCCCCCAAGGCGTTTAAAATAATGAACAGTGTAAGACTGCCTTGCTCAAACTGCCAGCAAATCTAATATTGGGTGTTTGGCCTCAGCATGGGAAAGGTGGGAGATAGATAGAGAAGCCCTCCCTTAGACAGGGTTTTGGGAGAAATGTCACAGTGAGCGCATATGGCTTTCTCTCATTCTGAACCAATCTCTTCTGAAATAACACGGTAAATTATTTCAATGTTCAATTGTTTTCAAAACCAAGTAATGATGCTCAGTGCGTTTGGAGGTTTTGAGCCATTTCAGATAACATTCATTATCATTAAATGACTATTCTGCAAACAACGACCATGATTTCTCTACTGCCCACTGATTCAGGTTATTTGCTCCATAGGCATTCTGTGGGGAATTGAATTTGCGCAAATGAGATAAAAGGCAATGATTTTCAGGGTGCTGACATTTGTGTGCTTCATTCCAAAAATGCTGTCTGCAGCATTGCATCTGTTTCCTGATACCCATCCTCATATCCTCTGTTGCTGGATGTGGAATGAGGAGTAGCAATTACCATGCACTGTTCTGACACCATAAAGAAGTATACATATATAGAACTATCCCATGAAGAATCCTGCCTCAAGTGACCACCATATTCAATTCAATGACCAGGACCAAGTTCTCCCATGTAAACAGTACAAATTAAGGTCTAACAAAGATGCTTGTGGGCCTTTTGCAACAGCGGGACTAGTGTGGGTCAAACGGTGAGTCACAACCCAATGCTCCATTTCATGCCACAAAACCTTACAGTTTTCTATCTTGAATATAGCAAACACACACACACACACACACATGTTTGAACCACTCTTGGTGTCAGAGAGACCAGCAGACAGATGTGCGCCATCCTCCCTGACTCCGAGAGTCATCCAGCCAAACATAGCAGGCCTAACTGTGTTGTCCTAACTTCAGGTTAGGATTGCGCCCTAAAGCAACCTAAGAAAGGGAAAAAAATTGTATAGCAAAATGTGTGGTTCAGAGGTAACCAGTAGTGAAATTCAGGGGGTTCGCCCAGATTCCATAGAACCGGTTGTTAAATGGCTGGGCCCTGCCCACTCGCTTACCTCAGCTGGCTTCGGGTTTTTTTTTGGCTCCGGCTATGACGTCATAGAACCGGTTGTTAATTCATTTGAATTGCACCACTGGAGGTAACTGCAAAGCAAATAAAGGCATCCCCCGCTTACTGGACAGGTTAGGGACCGGAGCACAGGTGAAAAATGGAAACTGTCAAAAAATGGAACATACAACTATATAGGGCAGTCAATGTTGCACAAAGTGACAGAGAGCAAGAGTGGAAGGAGGGGGGTATTGAAAATCCGTCCAGCAACTGCCCCATTCATGTAACAATAAAGCCATCTTTTTCAAATGTAGTTGAGATTTTTATATGCACATAACAGCAGAAGGTTGGTCATGCCATACAAAGTTCGTCTTTGCATCTTTTGGGAAGTTGCACTTAATTCTCCCCTTCCCAGTAATACTCTGCATATATTCAAAGGAATTTCTGTTTCAAACCAATTGCCTCTGCCAGGGCCGGCTCCAGCAGCAGCGGGGCCCAATGTGGGGCATTCCTGTGGGGCCCCCAACCCTCCTTGCGGGGCCCCCACTCACCCAGAAGAGTGCTGTTCGTGGCACGTGCAAAGCATGGCATTTGGAAGTAGTTGGTGGCGATATTGTAACATCACCACCAACTGCTTCCAGGTGGCTCATTTTGGGCTGTTCAGAGTCAGAGGCAGGTGGGAGAGACCAAGGTAAAGCTGCTCTGCTCAACCCACTGACTTACAGCCCATATAGATCCCAGCTGCAGCCACAGGCAAGATGCTCACCCTGCTAGTGCGGGGCCCACTGAAGCGCAAGTCCCAATGTGACGACATTGGTCACATTGGCTTAAAGCCAGCCCTGGCCTCTGCATTTGATTGGACATAAATGGAGTTAGGAAAGACACAAAATCATCAGCACCTGTACTAGGAAACTGAATGCAGTTGGTTACGTTATAATCTCTCTCTCTCTCTCTCTCTCTCTCTCTCTCTCTCTCTCTCTCTCT
>JAJKFI010000001.1:2311706-2327674 GCA_029204185.1 Lerista edwardsae
TCTCTCTCTCTCTCTCTCTCTCTCTCTCTCTCTCTCTCTCTCTCTCTCTCTCTCTCTCTCTCTCTTGCTAAGTCCTTCAACAAAACACTTTTCTTTAGAGGACAAAGTGAATCCCTTTAAATTCTGCTTTGAGCAGTCTGAAGGATACAACAGGAAATTAAAGTTGTGCAGTATTGATTTGATGGGAGGTAACACTACACTGATTTTCAGAGACATTTTCTCCCCTACAGTACCATGGCCATGGCCAGCCAGCAGCAGGAAGTTGCTGCAGTCGATAGTAGAGGACACTGCATTTAGGATGGTGGCATCGATCCTGATGAAGTTTGCCTGCTCTACAGTCACTTAATCACAGAGGAATCTTGCTCATGCAAGGGAATTGTTCTGGCTGCATTGAGAATGAGTGGATGGGATGGAATTCGTAGTTCAGGGGTAGAGCATCTGCTTGGCATGTAGAAGGTCCCAGGCTCAATACCCAGGTAGAACAGAGAGAATGAAAACAACCACATCTGGAGAGCCAATGTTGGCAATACTGAGCTCGATGGACTGAGAGCCCAATTCTACCCCCCCCCCCACTGATGCAGCCATGCCAAAAAGGTATGTACTGTATGCAGGAGAAGAGAAGGTGGCAGGGCTGGCTTTAAGCCGATGTGACCAATGTCATCACATCGGGCCCCGCGCTTCAAGGGGCCCCACACTAGCAGGGTGAGCATCTTGCCTGTGGCTACAGCTGGGATCTCTATGGGCTATAAGTCAGTGGGGCGAGCAGAGCAGCTTTACCTTGGTCTCTCCACCTGCCTCTGCCTCTTGCTCAGAGCCAAAATGGGCCACCTGGAAGCAGTTGGCGGTGATGTTATGATATCACCACCAACTACTTCCACATGCCATGCTTTGCATGTGCCACGAACAGCGCTCTTCTTGGTGAGTGGGGGCCCCCACAGGAATGCCCCACATTGGGCCCCGCCGCTGCTAGAGCCAGCCCTGGAAGGTGGACTGGGAGTAAGGTGAATGAGCTCCCCTTACTTCTCCCTTGCTCCACACAATGGGTCCCCTCAGACCTCTGCCAACTCTTTAGCTGGCACAAATATAACAGGAAGAAAGGGGCAGGAAGCGTGTTCAAAAAGGGGATAGGATCCAGCATGCGCCACTGCCCCCGGATACACCCCCTCCCGCTGCCTCCCCATCCCATTCCTCTCCCCTCACCACCAAGTTTCACCCCATTCCTGCCATCCCCCCTGCTGCTGCCTCACCTTGTCTGGCGGGCATGGTGAGAACTGGTGGCAAAGTTGTGGCGCTGCTGCATCTAGAAGCAGCGTGTGCAAAAGGTTGCCACGGGAGCGATGCATGCACTGTCAGCAGCCATTTTGTGACAGCAAACGTGCCTTCCTCTGTCGCAAAATACTCCCCCGGGCAGGCTAATCCTGGACAGGACTGATCAGACTTGGTATATGGCAGCTTGCTGAGTTGCAGCACAGCGCTCAAAAATTTAAATGGTGTCTCTACGCCCAATTGGAGATGTCCAAAAGTTTTTCCTTTGGAAATGGCATTTGACACAGAACAAAGTCTGCTGTTACTGAGATGTCCAAGGTTAAGTTACTTGAAGGACTTGTTCATATCCCACAAACCAGAGTGCAAGGACTCCACCCCTATGTGAGATCAGCAGTGGTTGAGAGTGTGGATGAGGCAGACTACAAAGGACTCCTAAACTGCTTTGGGATTTGAAACTACTGCAGGGCTGAAGAAGGGGAGATGGATTTGGAATGCGGACATTAATCAAACCAGGCGCTGCTTCAGATTCTGTCTTTACAGCTGGGGCTCTGAGCCTCTGGACCAACCTTCCTCCCTAGCAGAGAAACCTCATTTTCTTTGTACACTTATTATAACCACCGTTAATGCCAAAGCACACAAGGAACGTTACAATTTAAAATAATGGCATACAGTGACACAATAGAAAAAGAAAAGAGAGCGAGGAAGGAGGGAAGAGTTAAAACAAGTTAATTTGGGTACTTTTTAACACAGGACACAGGACCAGTACAGAAGATGCCTTAATTGTCACAACTTGATTTGAGCCAGTTATACAGTCATTTTGACTTGAGTTGTGAGCCATTATAAGAAACGAATCCTGTGTAGAGAAAACCCTTAAGCCATCCTCCCCCAGCCCTGCCTCCCAGAACCAACCTCCCCTCCTCCCACCACATCTGCTGCTGGCGTTCTGAATGCCGGCTTCTGGATCAGTCACAAGGTCTTTGGAGCAGTGCAGTAGCGGTAAAAAAGTAAACTAAGTAAATGGGTACGCTCTCCCCCCCCTCTCTCTCACACACACACAGACAGACAGACAGACAGAGAGAGAGAGAGAGAGAGAGAGAGAGAGAGAGAGAGTCGCAAGCACACAAAAAAACGAGTTGGAACTCAAATCTATTCATTGGCCCTGAATGGTGAATTGGATCCAAGTCAGTGACTTGAGTCAATACGAGTTGAGAAACACCAGGCTCAAATCCTAATGACTCGAGTGTCTATACCTGCTGAGCTGCCCCAGGTATAACCTCAGTGCAAGCATATCCTGGCTCCTTTTACTTTTTTCATAGTTTTTCTTTTCTATTTTTAAGGTAGGTTTAGCAACAGATGTTCGTCTGAAACTCACTCTCCCCCAAACCAGAAAACTCTCTGGGAAGCAAGGAAAGGGACAAGGATGTGTGCAGGCATTAGGGTGTGCAGGCCAAGAATGTGTTCCACTGTTATGAACCCCTCTGTGTGCTGGTTCGATCCTATAAGAACATAAGAACAGCCCTGCTGGATCAGGCCAAAGGCCCATCTAGTCCAGCTTCCTGCATCTCACATTGGCCCACCACGTGCTTCAAGGAGCACACAAGACAACAAGTTGCCTGTATCCTGTGGCCACTCCCTTGCACCTGGCAAGGGTAGGCTTGAGCCAGTGATGTCGTTCAGGGGGAACGGACCAGAACGGGCGTTCCGGATCCTAACAGGCTCCGTGGCTGCTTCCGGGTTTTGTTTTTTGTTTTTGTTTTCAACATTTGAATTTGAACTCAAAAGTGAGTTCCTGTTCCTAAATCATTTGAATGACACCACTGGCTTGAGCCATAAAGCCCACTGAGTGTCACATTGATTCCAATGGTGCTTAGTCATTACAAAAGCCCTGTGAAGAAGGAACATATTAAAGAGCGCAATCCTAACCTTGAGTTAGGCTGGCACAAGTTAGGCCAGCAAAGTTTGGCTGGCACTAGGGACAATGTAGAGCATGTTTGGACCACTCTTGGAGTCACTCTGAGTCCGAGAGTGGTTCAAACACGGTTTACAGTATCCCTTGTGCCGGCCAAACTTTGCTGGCCTAACTTGTGCCAGCCTAACTCCAGGTTGGGATTGCTCTCAAAGACTCCAGGAGGACAAACATGTAAGCTATGTACCTCATGCATGATTTGCTGCATGCTTGTCTACAGATCCACATTCAATGTTGGTCTGCAGATGCAAATGCTGAAAGCGGGGCGAACCTCTTTCCGTGCTTAGAACTGTTCCAGAGTTTCAGCAGTAGGGTGAAACTCATCCTCCAGTCAGTGTTAGCCTCTGTAGACAAATACTGAATTGGGGGGGGGGGGGCTAGTCAGTACCCTGTCAGTGAGAAACATGGTTTGCATGCTCATCTTCAAGGAGCACTTGTGTTTCTTTTCTATGGGAGAGCGAGTGGCTTAACGAGACTTCATTTTTCTGGGATACAGCTCTGTGTTCCGGCAGAAGACACTGTTTAATTGCTGCTGTTGCACGATTTTGCCACCCTATCTGTTGCTACCATTTTGCCACCCTATCTGACTTGTCACGAGCTGTGAGTGCGTCCTGGAACTAAGTGCCTTGGAAGCAAGTGCCAGGTAGGTGAGTTGAGCAGCTGGGCGAGGAGAAGTAGAAGGAGGGAGGAGGACTAGGTGAGTGTACTCTTATTTATCTACTCTTAATAACTAGAACTAAATAGGTACTCACAAAGTAACATAGGTAGTAGTAATTGGACAGGGAGCTAATTCTGAAGAGAATTACAGCTCCAATCTAAAACAGGTCTACTCAAAAGTAGGAGTAGGTGTACTGTGTAAAGCAGGTCAGCTGTTTCCAATTTCAATTAACCTGAAAGGCAGGGGGAGGAGCTAGGCAAGTGTATAAAACTAGGTTTGCCTTGTGAGTGCACTTTTATGAGCTGTGAGTGTGTCCTGGAACCAAGTGCTAGGTAGGTGAGTTGAGCAGCTGTGTGAGTTCAGCAGCAGGGTGAGGAAGCCAGGGCCCCAAAACACTGCCCTTCAGCTTCTGTGAGAAGAGGAGTAGCCAATTCCCACATCTAATACAGCTATGCAGGCAGACAGCAGCAGGATGGGGGCTATCCAGTGTTTTGCACTGAGTGCCATATGTATGACTATATGCCTCTTGGGCATAAGTCATGGGTGTGTCCTCATTGCAAGGAGCTCCAAGCACTCAGGGAATGAGTCTGCTCCCTAGAGTCCTTGGTTGCGGACCTGGAGAAGCAGAGGCAGGTAGAGAGGGACCATGGTGAGACTTCCAGGGACTTGCAGGCTTTGTCCCACCCTCAGAGGGGCAGCCCCTCGGCTGCTGGGGTAGGAAGTCTCAGGGCTGGAGGACATCACTCTGGAAAAGAGGGAAACAATCCTCTAGGGGGGACCTCTTCTTCAGGTGTCGGACCCATATCCAGTCACACTAAGGATACTCCGCTGCGGGAGGGGGGTCGGGGGCTTCTTGTAGTGGGAGATTCTATAGTTAAGAATATGGAGAAGGGGGTCTGTGATGGGTGTGAGGACTGCATGGTGACGTGCCTGCCTGGTGCGAAGGTTGCGGACATCATGTCTCGTCTAGATAGGTTGGTAGAGAGTGCTGGGGAGGAGGTGGGGAAATGTAGCCGAGCAGTCCTGGAGGCCAAATTTAGGTTGTTAGGGAGGAAGCTGAAAACCAGGACCCCAAAGGTAGCATTCTCAGAAGTGCTGCCTGTTCCATGCGCACGGCCAGGTAGGCAGGCAGGCAGAGATCAGAAGTCTCAATGTGTGGATGAGATGGTGGTGTCGGGAGGAGGGGTTTAGATTTATTAGGCACTGGGGAGCGTTTTGGGGCAAGCCAAGCCTGTACACGAAGGACGGGCTGCACTTGAACCAAAATGGAACCAGACTGCTGGCGCGTAATATTAAAAAGGTAGCAGAGCAGCTTTTAAACTACACCCCAGGGGGAAGCCGACAGGAGCCGAGTGGTATCCGGATCAGGACTCCTCAACCCTAGGGAATAAGGGTGGTGAGGTGACAGAAGAACAAGGTAATGATAGTGTAGGAATTACGAGTAGAAGCGTGATGGGAAGTGATAGTGAGTTCAGCAGAATAAGAGACTGTAGAGCTAAAGGTGGAAGCAAGCAGTCCTTCTTTGGGGACCCCATATACAGGTGCTTTTATACTAATGCTCGGAGTCTTCGAGCAAAGATGGGAGAATTGGACTGTTTAGTGGCTAGGGAGAATATTGACATAGTGGGCATAACAGAAACCTGGTGGAATGCGGAGAACCAGTGGGATACCGCAATACCAGGCTATAAACTTTACAGGAGGGACAGGGAGGGGCGTGTTGGAGGTGGGGCGGCCATCTATGTCAAAGAAAGGATAGATTCCAGAAGTGTAGAGGTTGAAGGTGGGTCTGACTCCACCACAGAAGCATTGTGGGTTAAACTATTAGGTTCAAGGAGTGATGTAACAGTGGGTGGGTGTTATCGCCCCCCAGATGAAAAACCTGAAAGGGACCTTGAGAGGAGTAATTAGGGAGGCATCAAAGAGGGGTAGGATTGTGGTCATGGGGAATTTTAATTATCCCCATATTGACTGGGTCAATTCGTGTTCCAGTCAAGGAAGGGAGACAGGGTTTCTTGACATGCTAAATGCTTGTGCCTTGGAGCAACATGTCATGGAGCCCACCAGAGGACAGGCGACTCTGGATATAATACTGTGTAACACCCAGGACCTGGTTAGGGTTGTCAATGTTACTGAGCCTGTTACTAGGGAACAGTGACCATGCTGCGATCTGTTTCACCATGCATGTTGGGGGTAGTGTGCCAAATAAATCTGATACAAAAACCCTTGGCTTTCCAAGGGCAAATTTCCCACAAATGAGGAAACTAGTTAGGATGAAGTTAAAAGGGAAGGTGAAAAAAGTCCAAACACTCAAGAAAGCATGGAGGTTGTTTAAAATAACAGTAGTAGAAGCCCAGGGGAAGTGTATCCCACAAAGAAAGAAGGGCTCATCTAAATGCAAGAGGGTGCCAGCATGGGTAATGAGCAAAGTTAGAGAGGCTGAAAAGGGCAAGGAAGCTTCCTTCCATAAGTGGAAGGCTTGCCCAAATGAAGAAAATAAAAAGGACTATAAACTCTGGCAAAAGACATGCAAGAAGGTGATATGGGAGGCCAAGAAAGACTTCGAGGAACACATGGCTAGCAACATAAAGAGGAATAATAAAAGCTTTTAAAAATACATTAGGAGTAGGAAACCTGCCAGAGAGGCAGTTGGCCCGCTGGATGGTGAGGGAGGGAAAGGGGAGATAAAAGGGGACTTAGAAATTACAGAGAAATTAAATGAATTCTTTGCATCTGTCTTCACGACAGAAGACCTTGAGCAGTTATCGCTGCCTGAACCGTCCCTTTTGACTAGGGAACTAAGTCAGATAGAAGTTAAAAGAGAAAACAGGTTAGATTTAATTGATAAGTTAAAGATAAATTAGTCACTGGGCCCAGTTGGCATTCACCCAGGAGTTATTAAGGAGCTAAAGAATGATGTTGCTGATCTCTTGGCTATAATAAGCAACTTGTCCCTTAAAACTGCCACGGTACCAGAGGATTGGAGGATAGCAAATGTTACACCAATCTTCAAAAAAGGTAGGAGGGTGGACCCAGGAAACTATAGGCTGGTCAGTCTCACATCCATTCCAGGTAAGATGGTGGAAAGTCTCATCAAAGACAAAATCCTAAAACATAGAAGACCAAACCTTGCTGGGGGAGAATCCGCATGGCTTCTGTATGGGTAAGTCTTGCCTCACAAACCTTTTGGAATTCTTCAAAAAGGTCAACAGGCATGTGGATGTTGATGCACCAGTAGATATTATATATCTAGATTTTCAGAAAGCATTTGACACAGTCCCTCACCAAAGGCTGCTGAAAAAACTTCACAGTCAGGGAATAAGAGGTCAGGTCCTCTTGTGGATTGAGAATTGGTTGAGGATCAGGAAGCAGAGAGTGGGGATTAATGGGCAATTTTCACAGTGCGGAGAGGTGAAGAGCGGTGTGCCCCAGGGATCTGTCCTGGGACCAGTTCTTTTTAACTTATTCATAAATGACCTGGAGACAGGCATAAGCAGTGAAGTGGCCAAATTTGCAGATGACACTAAGCTTTTCTGGGTGGTGAAAACTAGAAAGGATTGTGAAGAGCTCCAGAAGGATCTCTCACAACTGGGATAATGGGCACTGAAATGGCAGATGCGTTTCAATGTAAATAAGCACAAAGTAATGCATATTGGGGCAAAAAATCAAAAATTCACATATAGGTTAATGGGTTCTGAACTGTCAGTGACAGACCAGGAGAGAGATCTTGGGGTGCTAGTGGATAACTCGATGAAAATGTCGACCCAGTGTGCAGTGGCAGTGAAGAAGGCAAATTCCATGTTAGGGATAATTAGAAAAGGGATTGAGAATAAAACAGCCAATATTGTATTGCCATTGTACAAGGCAATGGTAAGGCCACACCTAGAGTATTGCGTACAGTTTTGGTCTCCACATGTTAAAAAGGACATAGTGGAATTAGAAAAACAGAAAAGAGCAACTAAAATGATTACTGGGCTGGGGCACCTCCCTTACGAGGAAAGGTTACAGCGTTTGGGGCTCTTCAGTCTAGAAAGAAGGCGCCTGAGGGGGGACATGATTGACACATACAAAATTATGCACGGAGTGGATAGAGTAGATACAGGGAATCTCTTTTCCCTCTCACACAATACCAGAACCAGGGGACATCCTCTAAAACTGAGTGCTAGGAGAGTTAGAACAAACAAAAGAAAGTATTTCTTTACCCAGCGTGTAATTAGATGTGGTGATGGCATTGGGCCTGGGTGCCTTTAAAAGGGGATTGGATAAATTTATGGAGGAAAACTCCATTACAGGTTACAAGGTCCAGTATGTCCAGTCTGAGATTAGCTGGTCACTCATCATGAGGGCTGGGTAGGAATTTTTTTCTGTCATCCATTCTGAATTTAGATTGGCCAAGTATGGATGGCAGGTTGTTTTGCCTACCCCAGACTGGCGAGGGAGGGATGGGTGTTCAGTAGGTTACATGATTTACATTGTGCTTAATAAAGTTAAACCCCAACCTCAGTTTGGTGTCTTCCTAGGGGGTGGTGCAAGGGTAATAGTCTACTTTAAAATGCCAGATGCAGGGGAGTGGCAGCAGGACACAAGTATCTGGTGGTCTTGCGTGCTCCCTGAGGCATCTGGTGGGCCACTGTGAGATACAGGAAGCTGGACTAGATGGGCCTTTGGCCTGATCCAGCAGGGCTTTTTCTTATGTTTTGTTTTTATGCCATGGAATTTGCAATATTGAAGGGTGGCATCTACATTTTGAAAGTAAAATAAATTCATTCATACATGAATAGATGCAAAGGGTGTCATTTCTCATGGAAATGACACAGTGCCATGTGACTGAAAGGCAAGGCAATGTTGTGCTAATCACTGTGGTTTGGAGGCGAGGCAGCCACAGTTGCACAGGGACAATATGCAGTATTTTGCGCTGTCCCTGACTACTTAGCTATTTCCATAAATTTCCTCATGTGCTTTGCTCTCTGTAATGATCAGACTGTCTTTCTAAGCAGCTTTGCATCAAAAGCCGCATTTTAAATGGAAGAACAAGACTCAGGCCTGAGGAATGTGCTGACTGCAGAATATAAAACAAGACGGAAAGAATTCTAATCATTTGCCTTTAGGAAACCTTTCAGAGCCTCTGAGCTTGATTCTTGTCTAATTTATGTCTTACTTAATAACTGCAAAACATAGTGAAATCACTCCAGAATAAAATGGGTGTATGAGAATCAGGTTACTGTGTGCCGCAGATTCAAAACTCACTCGTGCAAAACATTCAGGAACACGTCTCCAGCTCTGTTTCCAAGTTGTGAACTTGGTAGCCAGTTGTCTGCTGGGTCCAAGTTGTGAATTTCTGGGGGGGGGGGGGGGGGGGAAAGCCCCCATCTTCCAATTTTGGTTGGTCTTTGTTTCCACCCTTTCAATATTGTCAGTTACTCACTTAGGATGCAAGCCTAACCTGGAGTTAGGCCAGCACAGTTATGCCCGCAAAGTTTGGCTGGCACAAGGGACACTGTAAGGTATGTTTGGACCACTCTTGGAGTCAGAAAGGCCAGAACACAGTCATGAGCCATCCTCCCTGACTCAGAGAGTGGTCCAAATGCACTTTGCCATGGCTCTTGTGCCAGCCAAACTTTGCTGGCCTAACTCCTTGTGCTGGCCTAACTCCAGGTTAGGATTGTACCCTTAAGGACCTCCATGTTCCTGCATGCATTTTTGTTAGGAAATGTGTGGTACCGTGAGGTTCTTAGGACCCAACCTTTTTCAATGTTCCAGCATTGATGTAGCTGTGCCAACAGGGCATACACTGCATCCTGCAGTTGGGGAGGGGAGTCACAGAGGCCTCCTCATGATAAGGGAATGTTTATTCCCTTACCTTAGAGCTTGCATTGCAGCTACATCAGTCCTGGAAAGCTGGATAGGATTGGGCCATTAGTCTTTTCATTTTGAGTGTTGGAATAACATAATTTGCAACACAAAAGAAAATTTCAACCACAAAAAAAAATAGAAACAGATTGTTTAGAACAGTGGTATTCGAACATTTTAGACTGGGACACACTTTTTACAATGGCACTCGTGTTGGGACCCACCAGAAGTGATGTCATTAACTTGGAAGTGATATTGTGGCAGGAAGTGACATAATCAAGCAGGAAGTGTTGTCACTGTAACATAATAAAATGACACTCCTAAAATGCAAATTGGCATTCTTGGACTGCAGCAGTTGTACAGCCATGAAATATCCCTGACAGAAAGAAAGATTAGGACAAAATATGATGTAAAAACGGTGAACTAAAAACAACATTTTAAAAAACCTTCACTTGAAAATTCAAACTGTTAACACTCACAAAAGGAATATAACAAGAGTAAGGTCTGCAGTTTCCAAAATGGCTGCTCCCAGCTTTCTGTGGCCCACCTGACATCAGGCCATGACCCGCCCGACCCACAGTTTGAATAGCACTGGATTAGAGAATGTAGTGAAAAGAGGGAATGTTGCAGACTTAAAGAGCCATCAACACAGAGCCATATCATAGGAATGTAACTAGTAATTTATATAGGAGTGGGCACTTGGAATCATGAGCCCATGGAGAAAGATTCCAATGAACTGCTCACTCAGATACAGTGATGTCATGCAGGGGGTACGCGAGTACCAGTTTCTAGGATTACGGCTGGCCCCACCGCCCGCCCACTCATCGACTCCGCCCCCTGCAATGTTTGAATTTCCTGCACGTTTGAGTTGCCTGCACGTTCTCAGAGGCAGGCAGGCAGGCAGCGAGTGGAGCCTTGCCTTGCCACTGAAAAATGAGCTGCTCTGGGGTTTTGGAACTGTTGGGTCACTTTAAAGGCCTCCTTAACATGTTCTGGGGGTGCTGTGGAATACTGTTGCAACTGTTGGGTCAGTTTAAAATTGTCTGAGGCCTCAAAAAGGGCTTTTTTCATGTCCCTTCCTGCCACGACATCGCTTCTGGCTTATGAGGTTACTTCTGGTGGGCGGGTCCCGACACGTGCCAATTAAAAGTGAGTACCTGTTCTTAAATCATTTAGATGACACCACTGCTCAGATATATTCAGGGAGCTTTATAATATGATCCATAAGGCAGGGCTTCAGCCGCAGTGAAGGGACCTGCTGAAATTGACAAGACAGGGAGTTCGATGAGAACTGAAAAGACTCCTTCTTTATGGATAGTCGCAACCTCTACTTTAGAAGGTGGTGGTATCTGCAAGAGAAGGTTTTAACTAGATAGGCCAGGGGTCTCCAAACTTTTCAGCACAAGGGCCACACTGTATATTTTACACATTTTTGCGGGTCAAAAAAAATCAGTTTTTACAAAAATGAATGGTATTTAAATGAATAAGTTTTTGCTTGGATTTTTTTGTTTGTTGTCAGCTTGAAATGATTCAGAACAAAAGAGAAATGTGAAAATTGCAAACTGAGAATTACAAAACGCCAAGCATAAACTAAGAAATGATATATAATTAAAGTGTCAAACATTAGCAAATGCTCTGACAAAAAAATAAATAAGTTGCTGCAGGCAAGATGAAATCTTGTGGCAGGCTGGATGTGGCCCCCAGGCTGTAGTTTGGAGGCCCCTCAGGTAGGCTGATTCACCGGGAGGCATGGAGAGAATAGTCCGTGAGATGGTTTTGGTCATTTAGGGATTTCACAATTGTAATCAGCACTTTATTGTGCCTAGAACCAAATCGCAGGTGCCCAACCAATGCAGTGGCATGCTTCAGTAACGAAGCGACATAGTCATATAGCCAGACAGCCATCAGTACCTGAACTCCCTCCCTCCCTCCCTCTGAATAGAAGAACTGCTAGCAGCAGGATCAATTTCCATTCTCTCTAACAAAGATGTGCAATATTTTCCTTTCTACCAATGATGCGTTACAGCAACATTGGTAGAAATGCAATCTCGGGTGTATCATTGGTAGAAATGGGTAACCTTTTATTTTTGAACACAATCCTCATGCAAGCTTCCTATCCTGACTCTTCTGCATTTTGTTCCTATTTATCTCTATCAACAGACTCCATCTTGTCAACCTGGAGTCGCCAGGTGAAGTGAAGGTAGATCATTGGCAGCACTGGCATAGCTAATAAAAGTGTAGCCTGGTGCAGAGGGCAAAATGATGCCCCAGAAATGATGTCACAACAGGAAGGGCACAATCCTAACCTGGAGTTAGGCTGGCACAGTTAGGCTAGCAAAGTTTGGCTGGCACAAGGGATACCGTAAAGTATCTTCAGAGTACTTTCAGAGTCAGAGAGGCCAGCCCACAGACATGTGCCATCCTCCCTGACTCCGAGAGCTGTCCAAACATACTTTATGGTGGCCCTTTTGCCAGCCATACTTTGCTGGCCTAACTGTGCCGGCCTAACTCCAGGTTAGGATTGCGCCTGAAGTGACATCACAGTTGTATTTTCATTTTCTTGTGGGTTTTGGCCATAACTAGAATGAAGATATTACACTCTGATTTGTTTCATTGTATTCTGCATCAAATTCCACACTGGAGGGTATAAAACATGATGGTCTCATTCATACATGTCAAGTTTTTCACCATTTTGGCCACTAGTGTCAAGCTCAGTTTGTTGCCCCCCTAAAGCTTGTTGCCCAGTGCAATTGCACCCCACTGCACTTCTTTAGCTATGCCCCTGATTTACAGTCTCACTGCTGGGTATAGCTGCCTGCCCTGGAGTCCAGGGAGGGTCAGGCATCGGAATACCTAGGCCTCAGTTACTCCTGGGTCTTTTCCCCCACAGCTAAGGTTCCAAAAGTGAAACGTAGAGGTCCATCAGGAGTTGCTTTTTTGTTAGGTTGCTTTTTAGTGGTTCATAGGCTTTTAATCAGAAGGCAGCTCTTTTCAGCTGGAATTCTTGAACAGTTTATTTGTCAGTTTAAGTGGCAAACCACCAGGTTAAGGTACAGTAGTCCTCTGGGGGTTTGTCTGCAGGCATTCAATAAAGGGAAACCAAAGTAAAAATCAAATCATGCAGTCTGTTTACAAGATTTCAGGAAGCCAAAGTCCACAGCGCCAACGAACAGGAATCACACCGTGCCGGGCTATGTCTAAAAATCTGTTAGTTGGGGTAATAAGAGTTGGTTATAAAGTTTGAAAAGGCTTGGGGCCAGTGATGTCATCTGGGCGCACCACGAACTGGAACGCCCGGATGATTGACAGCCCTCCGCCCCTATGGCGGAGGGCTGCCATGCCTCCCTGCGCCTCACAGCGCCCGAATCGCTCCATTTCAGAGCGATTCGGGACGCCAGGGAGGGCGGGCGGGCCCAAGAGCAGCTCGCCCGTCCTCCGGAGAGGCGGCGCAGCCCGGGCCCGTCCGCAGAACTGGCGGAACGGCGTACCAGGCCGTTCCGCCAGGATGACATCACTGCATGGGGCGCAATCCTAACCGGGAGTTAGGCTGGCACAGTTAGGCCAGCAAACTTTGGCCAGCACTTTGGCCACTGTAAAGCATGTTTGGACCATTCTAGGAGTCAGGGAGGATGGGGCACATCTTTGTGCTGGCCTGTCTGACCCTGAGAGTGGGTAAAGTAAAACATACTTTACAGTGTCAGGCAAACGTTGCTGGCCTAACTGTGCCGGCCTAACTCCAGGTTAGGATTGGGCCCTTGGAGAAATAAAATTCCCTTTATCACTCTATTAAACAGAATATCAGAAAAAAATGATCTTTCTGTCATGTGGCTTCCCCGCACCCTAGGGCTATTTAGGACTATACGTTTTGTTGGAAGAGAGTTGTGACATGTTCAGTATTTTATTTTATTTTTCTATCTGATGCAAGGAGACATGCATTTAAACCCTGGTACTGGATGCTGGGCAGTTGCCTGGAAAGCAAAGGCCCAGACCAAAGGACCAGTCCATGACTATTCAAATTGTTGGCAAGAGGCTTCAGATCCCCAGGCCAGGAAGGCTGTATTGCTGATCTTGCATTAGAACCACGTAGCAACCCCCTGTGCTCCTTAATTGATCCCTGGACTTCAGTGCTCTATATTTGAACTGAGCTTGTTCCATGCTTAAATGTTAATGCAGTTTTCACACCTCCAAAATGGAAATGAAGCTTTCCAGCTCAGCATCTCGCTGGGAGAGCAGATTTAATGGTTTATGATGACCATAGTCGTGCCCCTGGAGTTGCAGGGAGGGGGGAGAGAAACACCTTTTGAAAGACAAAAGACAGACTGCACACCTGCAAGATGTCCTCACCAAATTAATGGGGAAGCTCAACTTAAGGGACAATCCAACAACTATCGGAGCAGCTACTACACCCTCAGATGGGTGGTGGGACAAACATAGAACCCATCAGGGGTCCCTTGCTTAACAATGCTCATTTAGGGATTTCACAATTGTAATCAGCACTTTGAATTGCGCCTGGAAACACCTATGAATTCCTTTGGATTGTATGGAGCAAAAACATACGCAAACTTCAGAGCCTTGTGTTCTTCATCCAACTACTTGTCCTGGGTTCACATTTCTGCTTTGCTGCATGTGGATTATTAACCCGCTGGTGCTGCGACATCACCCCCTTTCTAGTTTCCATTCAAGAGCCATTGTGTGAGCCGGCACCCTGGAAAGCGGCACCCCCTTTCTGGCTTTTCTTTCCCCTTTTCTGCGAGTGCTACCAAATTGCTGCTAGTCAGCCAACCTCCTTAGGCTACTTCTCTCTTTCTAAATACCCCTATTTCCTCTCTCCTTTCTGGGATGAAAGGAAGCACGACTGTCTGGTCAAGCTGCACAGACTGGGAAAGGTATCTGAAGACTGTGGTACAGCATCATCCAGGATCCACCAAATCCCCACTATCTTTCCTTGCCTTGTGCAAAATCAAATAGGCTGCAGCTTCAGTGATTCTCCCAATTTGCCTTTTCTTGTGTTTGTGAGTCCTGGTGTGTGTGCCTGCATGTGCATGCGCCGGGACATGCACCTGAGTATGAGTAAGGGCTTCTCAACTGTTTATTGTTGTTGGAGACCTAAGATCTGCCTCATTCCTCTAGTGCAGTGTGGTTCAAACACGTGATGGGTGGCGACATGATCTCAGGTAGGTCACGGAAAGCTGGGAGCACCATCTTGGAAACTGCAGGCCTTACTCTTGTTATATTCCATTTGTGTTAACAGTTTGAATTTTCAAGTGAATTTTCAACATTTAAAAACAATGTTTTTAGTTCAGTGCTTTTACATCATATTTTGTCCTCATCTTGCTTTCTGTCAGGGGTGTTTCATGGTTATACAATTGCTGCAGTCCAAGAATGCCAATTTGTATTTCAAGAGTGTCATTTTATGATGTCACAATGACAGCACTTCCTGCTTGATGATGCCACTTCCTGCCATAATATCACTTCCAGGTTAATAACATCCCTTCTGGTGAGACCTGACATGAGTACCATTCTAAAAAATGGGTCCATCTAAAAGTTTGAATTCCACTGCTTTGGTGCCAAATAAACAGCTTCAACTGACCCAGCATATACTCTAGAATGGGTTTCAAGCCCGTTGCATATAGCAGGCTGAAGACAACAGGTCTCTCTCTCTCTCTCTCTCTCTCTCTCTCTCCCCCCCCCCACTTTAATTCAAAGTTCTCAGTGTGCCGTTGATGAATAGGTGTGGGTTGCTTCATGCTCATCGACAACGAGCTGCCCATGGAGATTGGCCTCCCCCTTTCCCTTTTGCGGCCCTGAAATGTTGCCAAAGCAAATAAAACGAAAATTGCCACATGGAACGGTTTTTGATGTGCAGCCCCATTACCCGCCTCAGCAATGAGACCTGTTGGCTTCTTATCGCTGAGCCGGAGGGTCTTTAGTAATGGCTTGGGTTTGTTTACGATCCCGTTTGTTTATTGACCAATCCATTCCCCAGACATTTGGCAGATCCGTCGTCGAGAAGCTTTGCGGAGCTCTTCTCTGTCCTAACCTGTGATAGATCAAGAAATAAAGAAAGTAGAATTAAGAAGCTGCCTCTTGGGAGCAAAGCTCTTTCCTGTTTGTATGTCAGAGGAGGGGAGAAACAATGGGAAGGACAGGAGATTGTTAGCTGTGGGGGGAAAAAATCTATTAGCTCTCTCTCTCTCTCTCTCTCTCTCTCTCTCTCTCTCTCTCTCTCTC
>JAJKFI010000001.1:2327684-2344273 GCA_029204185.1 Lerista edwardsae
CTCTCTCTCTCTCTCTCTCTCTCTCTCTCTCTCTCTCTCTCTCTCTCTCAAGTCAGTTGCCTGCAGAAATGCCATTTTAATGAAGTTCTGCAAAATGGCTGAAGCTAGAAGGGAGTTGGGGTAGCTTCAAAGAGAGCAGCCTTCTATTATGTGCAGTCCCCCCCACACCTCCCCTTGTTTTTATTTTCTTTTGTGCGTTGGCTCCAATCTTGGCTGGTTTGTTTCTTAATTTATAGTGCTCCCTTCAGAAAAGGATATAATGCAGTGTCCAATTTATTTGGAAGCCCAGAGTCTCGAGGGACGCTTCGGAGATGGCTCTCCAGCTGGTTGAGACCGGAGTCTATTCTGTGCATCGAGGCGATGCACTTTGTGCGCGATCTGCTCCTGTAGCTTTATTGTATGTGCTGTTCTTGGCAAACTGGGATTAATCACTGAACTACGGAGCGGTTTTCTCGCTTTGCTTCTTGCCACTAATACCACGTTGTTATCCTCTCAGTGTAACATCTCATTTGAGCTCAAGTGCAGTGTGAAGCTTTGAGACACTGGCTGGCCGGAATGCTTGCGCAGGGCTGAGGTTGCATTTGTGGGTCGGATGATTAGAGGGCGCGACTGGCTTGTCAGATCTGCCAAAGGTCTGGGCACAGACCGCTCCCCTGCGAGGCCTATTACAGTGCAAGGCTGTGTGACTGACATGCCTGGCTTTCCATGCATGGATTTCCCGAGGAATGAATTGTCTCTTCTTCCAATGCTGATCCAAGAAAATGTCAGGCGTGTCCGCACTCCAAGACATTAAAAAGTGCAGTATTTAGAATGTCCACCATTTTGGAAAACATCCTTTCTTACTGGTATAGAAAGAGCTTGTGCTTCTGAACCCAGTTCAGGGTGCTGGTTTTGACCTGAAAGCCCCAAATTAGCTTATGTTCATGGCTCATTTTCAACCAATGAGCCACAAATGGTCCACAGGTGTGCTGTGGAAGATTGGGGCAGGTAATTTGTAGTACCATTGGGGGATGTGAGCTCCTCAGCAGCAGTGTGGTGTGCCATCCAATGATGGTTCTGGGGCTTCTGCCAGTCAAGGGTATTCCCTGTAAATGCTGCCCTCTGTCAATGTTGATCATGTCTGGAGGTGTCCTGAGGGCCAAGGGGGCTGTGTCCTCAGAATGCCTCTAGAAAGCCTTAGAAGGTGTTCTGAGAGCCAGAGAGGCCCGATGTCCCACTCCAGCCCTTAGAACAGCTCTGGATGTGACTAGAGGGGTTGTGTCTAGAGCAGTGGTTCCCAAACTGTGGGTTGGGACCCACCAGTGGGTCGCGCGAGCCAATTTCAGGTGGGTTGCAAACAGTGGTGTCATCTAAATGGTTTAAGAACAGGTACTCACTTTTGATTGGCACGTGTCGGGACCCGCCCACCGGAAGTGACGTCATAAGCCAGAAGTGATGTCGTGGCACGAAGTGACATGAAAAAAGCCCTTTTTGAGGCCTCAGATGATTTTAAACTGACCCAACAGTTGCAACAGTATTCCACAGCACCCCCCAGAACATGTTAAGGAGGCCTGGCATCATGTTAAAACCCCAGAGCAACTCATTTTTCAGTGGCAAGGAAAGGAAAGGCTCGTCTCGCTGCCTGCCTGCCTGCCTGCCTGGCTCTGAGAACGTGGAGGCAACTCAAACATGCAGGAAATTCAAACATTGCAGAGGGTGGAGTCGACGAGTGGGCGGGGGAATGGGCGGGGCCAGCTGTAATCCTAGAAACCGGTACTCGCGTACCCCCGCATACCCCCTGCATGACATCACTGGTTGCAAAGCACCTAGAACAGCCATATTGAAAATGTGGGAAGATGGCATGCTGCGCCCATTATTTTTGAGACTTACCCCGGTGAAAATGGTCTAGCTTAACAGTGTCACTATAAGATTACAAATTTAGATTGATGTTCAGGCTGACTCCTGGCAGCCTGGACACTTGAAAAAAGTTCAATCGGAGTTAACAGGAAGCAACTCAAAATCAAAAATTAACCAACCTCTGCCCTCCCCAATTCACAATCATTGTGGTGAAACAATTAGATGTCCTGTTTGTTGTGGGCTGTGGTGCCCTTGAATTCATTAAAGTCTCCTGCAAAATTGTAGCACTGTCTAAAAGCATTCTTGTATGACTCCCCCTGCTTTGGTACATTGCTCGCCAGTGCCAGAGTTCCAGAGTACAGCCACGTACAGTGTCAGAGTCCCTATGCTTGTTTGCATAGGGACCTATGAAATGATAGAACTGTGCTGCTTTTAACATTGAAAAAGAAAGAACCTACATTGCAAAGTCTCCCTCAGAGAGCTCTTAGCAATGAAAAACAAGGGTTTGCAACAGAACAGTGGTGGTGGTGGTGTTTGTGTGTGTGTGTGTGTGTGTGTGTGTGTTTCAGCGCAATCCTATAGCCCCTTTGCACTGGTGCTGCGCTCTTGCGCCGGCTGAACGCTGTCGCAAACATGCTGTAAACGCATTTGCGACGGCGCTGTGGCGCTGGTCGTGCACCAGTCCAGCATTGGCGTCACTCGGTCGGCGCAGGGCCTCCGCGAGGGCATTCCAGAGGCGTTCCTGGGCGGCACAACGGGCAGAGACAGCAGTTATGATGCAGGATGGCTGTAGTGCCATATCCTAAAGCCCGTCCCCAGCCAGGGCGGCCTCGATTCGGACTGCTCCTGTCAACATTCCTCTGCGCCTGCAAAACAGCAGGCGCAGATCCAAGCTGGCCCATAGGGGCAACCGGGGCTTACGTGGGTGCAAAGGGAAAACCTCCCCTTGTCCCACATGTTGCTGCTGCTGCCTCCTAATGGGCTTTAGGATACAGCCCTGCTATGTCAGCCTTACTAGGTTGGCTTAGTATAGGATTGTGCTTAGCTCTCTCTCTCTCTCTCTCTCTCTCTCTCTCTCTCTCTCTCTCTCTCTGTGTGTGTGTGTGTGTGTGTGTGTGTAAGAGAGAGAGGGGTATCTAGGTTTATGTCACCCCATTTGCAGAAATCACATCCCATATCACTGAGTTATTTCCTTTTTCCTCTTGAATTTAATTAACACCCATTGGCACATTGTAGCATTGCCACCGGCTGTAGCTGCTGGTTAGTTCTGCATGCTGAATGCTAAATTTGAATTATGTCTCCCCCAACCTTGGTGTTCCTTTCCCCCCACTTGCTGACAAAACAAGTCTTGCTCTCTTATTCTCTTTTTATTATGTTAATAGTGTCATCGCCTGCATATTAATTCAAGGTTCTAATTATATTTATTTTAGTCTCCGGGAAGAGGGCATCATATACACATCCAAGAACAGGCCCCTGCTCGGCGTCTGCCAAAAGAAAGGGTTTCTTTGTGCAAATCGGTTTCTCCCTCGTGTTTAAGCCAACAGAAAGTGCCATGAATAGAAAAGTTAATAATTTCCCCTGGTACCTTTGATGCCTGTAGGCAGGTTTTTATGGGATCTCAGGTAAGTTTCCATTTTCTCACAATCTTTGAAAAAAATCCTCCCGTAACACCTATAAAAGGTGCAATTGTAATTTTACAGGGATAGCAGCAAATGAACATAGAACTTTTTTTTCCTGTAGCTCACTCTAGCAGTTCAAAGCATCCAGAGAACTTGTGAACCATCTATCTTTAACGCCACTCTTCATATCCCAGCACACACAGGACCAATTCCAAGGGCAGTTCACAATTCCCAAATGACAGTGAGTCCAATTTAGAGAATATGGAGTGAATCTTTTTTCCCCCTTCAAATTAAGATTTTTATTGCTTTTTCTTTTTTCTTTTTTTGGTGTACAACAAAAGAAAAACACAACACCCAGGAAGCTGTCTTGAAGATTAGCATCTCATGAACACGTATACACAGGAGATCTTCCATAGTTCTAATTTTCCACCTCCTGCTGTAAGTTATATACCCAAGTAACAGAAATTTACATTTAATAAACAGTTCTGGTTACACCTCCAGTGTCTCTTATTCCCTCTCTGCAGCGTTTTCTTGGCGATCTCCAATATTGTACATACCAAGTCCAGTCCCACTAAAATTAATGGGCACACTTAATAATTCTACCAATGATGCCTTAGAACAACATTGGTAGAAATGCAATCTCCAGCGCATCACTGGTAGAAAATAAAGAAACCTCAATGGAAATTTCCAGGCCCCAATGGTTTCTGGGCCCCATTCCTTCTCTGGAATGTGTACCTCTAGGTTTGTCTGTTAAAGGATGATTCCTGTGTAGAACCCATTTTCACTGGTAGATTGCTACCACTATTGTACAGTCTATCCTCATTGTCCGGGAGGGTTAGGTTCCTGGAAATCCTCGCCGACAGCGAATTTGCAGATTATTAATCAGGACTGCCCAATGGCCATGCCTTGTCTCTGCCCCTGTTTCCACCCGCAGCACCACCCCATTACACCTCTGGCATGCCTCTGGCATGCCCTCAGCATGGCCCTGTGCCAGCAGAGCTATGCCAGCACTCGACCGGTTCAGCTGACAGCTGTGGTGGCACCCATGCTCCAGCAGCGCTGCTTGCACCGCTCCAGTGACTGATTCTGCAGTGCAGACACTCCTTATGGCACATTTGCGACAGCACTTGTCCGGCACAATGCTAGGTTAGGATTGTGCCCTAGAGTAGCGCAGGGATAGGGCTGCCCCTAGTCACATGGGCAAAGCTCTTGCATTGGGGGTTCTATGGCTTGAGCAAACCTTTGCAGTCAAAAGCAGATGTCAAAGCTGGCACTCCTGGGCAGTTTCTTGGCACCTCCCAGCAGAACATACTCCATGTTATGTCATGGGCAGCACAACCCTAAGCCGTGCTGGAATGGTGAGGCCGGAATGGTGAGTGCTGGAACGGTGAGGCCATATCCAGCACTGCTTTGGGGAGGCAGGAGCCTCCCTGGCACAAGAGCACGTTCATGCCGTTGCTGTAGGGGAGGTGCCAGCCTCCCCTATGGACTCCTTGTCCTAAACAGCAGGTGCAGATCTGAGAGATGGCATAGCCCAAATCAGGGCTGCGCTGCCTTGGGATGAGGCCTTGGATTTGGCCTCCTCCAGGGCTGGCACACCTGCCGGCCCACCCAGAACCAGCCCTCTCCCCGCCCACTCCATCCCTCGACTGGGCTCATCACACCTCTGCGCCAGCCAGGCTCAGCTGGTGCAGAGCGCGGGTGCTCCGAGGCCGGCACTGCCTGCAGTGCTGGTCTTGGAGTGAGAGCGCCGACGCCCCTGCATCGGTGCTCTGTGTGTAGCATTGATGCTACAAGGCACCAAGGATGGGACCCTGAGAAAGTACCTTGTTTGTATGCAAGTGGAGCTGGGAAAGTCCTCCCTCTGAAATCCTGGAGAGCCACTGCCAGTCCTTGGAGGCAGTGCTGAGTTCCATGAACCGTCTGACTCAGGGTGCAATCCTAATCTTGAGTTAGGCCAGCACAGTTAGGTCAGCAAAGTTTGACGCACAAGGGACGCCGTAAAGTATGTTTGGACCATTCTCAGAGAAAGAGGCCAGCATACAGACGTGCACCATCCTCTCTGACTCCAGGAGAGGTCCAAACACGCTTTATGGTGGCCCTTGTGCCAGCCAAACTATGCTGGCCTAACTGTGCTGGCCTAACTCCAGCCTAGGATTGCTCCCTTAGTCACGATGCAATGTGCTCATGAGTTCCACTGGAGGGAAGCAATCACTGGGCGGCTCCTCGGTCTTTGTCGGCGAAAGAGAACTTCACTTGATGATTCTCAATTAAGATTTGTCCTTTCAAGCTGCAAAGCGAATCAATCTCATGCTGCGGCGTTACCAAGGTGAGATGTTTCAGCACAAGGCATGAGTGCTGTTTTATGTATGGAAATGGCAAGCCTTGAAAAAATCAATTTCATGCCACAGCTTGATGATGTCCATTTTTACTTATCGTGTTTGCACTTCAGAAGCTAAAAACAATCATGCATTGTAATCTGTTCCTGCTGCATAATCTGACGCATTCAAATGCTTTCATTACCCAACCCAGGTACTTGGGTGGGAACATAAGCAACGTCCACATTTGTGGTAGATGGTAGCATAGTCTCCACTGGGATGTGTGGATGTAATGGAGAATTCTCACTCTCCATCCCCACCCCTTGATCCCCATTGTTCGATATGGGAGGAAGGAAGCAGGTCACACATAGCAAGTCATAAAATCTGGGAGTGGAAGCGTGTAATGGTACTCTACACATGAGCCACTATGTTTAACAGAAACTAGGAGATAACTAAGACCCTGAAAGAACATGAAACTGAAGCCCTATTCAGCTCTTACTCTCCCCAGGCCCACTGTATGTGGAAGTAATAGGAGTGGCCACATCCCTGGGTGTGCAATGCATGTGCAGTAGTTGTCTGCAGACAGCAGCAATAATGAATATGGGGTGGGTCTTTCCACATGGCTTGAAATCCCAGGGTTCTATATTACACGGAGGAGGAACTCTTTCTGCATTCACACTGCCCTCTGCAGAAAAGCCATCAAATGCACAGATGTGGCCGGCAGGCATGCTCACATTTGTCACATTCAAGCATTACTTCTGAAAACTGCTCGAGTTACATCTGCTTATATATCGCTGGTTTGCTCAACAATTTTTCACAACTTACAGCGCAATCCCCCCCCCCACGGCCGATGCAAGCCTCTTGCACTGAACGAGCACTGTCGCGCATGTGCAATAAAGCACGCCAGTGCTTCTGGCATGGCTCAATGCAGGCACCTGTGTTGACCGCCACAGTGCGGGTACAAGCCCCCAGTGGGCTGCTCCTGCGCCAGCCAGGTTTGTCGGGCGCAGAGGCGGTTCTGGGCGAGGGGAAGGCAGGAGGGAGGGAAGAACTGGATGGGTGGTCCAGGAGGTGGTCCAGATTTGGGATGAGCAAGAACCTAATTAGCGGGCACAGATACAGGTACCCATAGGTGTGGCTGGCATATGCCCTTGTCCCATAAAGGCTCCAGCTCAGTCCTAAGCTATGCTGGATACACTACATGCCCACTGGCCTGTGCTGTTCCAGCACATTTTAGGATTGAGCTCAATTTTATTTGCCTTTCCTTTGGAAGTTACATGCTTGATGTAATGGAAGCCACGTGAAACAAAAGAGCGTGCAAAGATGCTAATGATGGCACTGCCCTTTTGAGTGGAAGAAAAAGTGCCAGAATTCCAATGCTATGATCAACAAAAACGTTTCCCCAAAATCCACTGTCATTTATTTATGTCATTTTTCTATTTTGCTTTTCACCTGTCCTGACCCAACTGACGTCAGGTTTGCAGCCACCAGGTGGCGCACGGTCTGAAGTTTCCCTTCCAATATCAGCCACAGGGTGGGGCTTGACACTTGCCCTCTGCACCTTGCAAGGATAATTGAGAAACTTAATCAATAGTAATTCACTGCCCTCTTTGCCCTTAATCTGCTTCTGTAATCAGGGCTGGCTACCAGTTATGTGCGCGCTGGGGACTTGAAGAACTCTTCAAGCGTTAAAAGTGGTAAGTTTTAAGTTTTAAACTAAAAGTTAAGTTTTGAAGAGACCACTTCTATGAGCCGGCTGTGCCTCCGGAACTCGTGACAAATGGTGATATGCCGCAGAACACAGCTGGACCACTGCCACAACCAGTGAGATGTCGTGACAACACACCAGCAACTTCAGGAAAAGCCCTGGTGCTGGTAAGTCGGCATGGGATGGGTGGGCAGGGTGGGCGGTGGGTGGGTGGAATGCCATGGAGTGGGAGAAATGGAGAGGAGACCAGGACAAAGAGTCAGGTGTCAAGGTCAGGAAGGGGGCAATTCTGGTGAAACCATTGTCATCGAGATCCTATCCCCCTTTCTGACTTTGGGCCACCTTCCCAGATCCACTCAGACTTGCATCAGCAACATTTCTGGTGCAAGTCTGTAGAGGCCCATTTGGGCAATGGAAGCATGCCCAGCGGCACAAGGGCAGGGCAGGGTCGTTCCATGCCTGGATTTCAGGGGCTGCCCTAAAGGCTCAGTGGCACAGGGTGGCCCTACGCAATTCGGCCGCCTCACCCCCCCCCCACAGGGTTAACGGAGATAGTCTGTCATTTCCTGAATAGGGGCATAGCTTGGAGTCAGGTGTTCATGCCAGGACAGGGCCCAGATGTGTTTGGCACCCCTTGTGAGTTCTGGCCACCACACTATGCTTGCTTTGCAGCAGTAAGAAGCTGCCAGAGCTGCAGATCTCGAGTTTCTATCTCCCCTGCTTGTAAATATGTTAATAGAAGTGGCCCATTCTCCCAACTTGGTGTCTCAAGTGCTCTTTTGGGTGTGTGTGTGTGTGTGCGCGCGCACACAAACAATAAGTTTTAAGCAAGTATTGACAAAGTATCGATAGAAAAAGGTGAAATGTTTTCAAAGCATGCAAATAATTGAACACACTACTGTAGACAGCATCTGTTTCAACCACCACTAACAGACACTGTTGCTCATGGTATATTTATGCAATCCCTCAGGTTTCATTTTAAACTGGACTGTTTTTAGAATGACATTAAAAAAAATATCAAAACCCATATTATGTTAAAACAAAATCAACCACAAAGTTTTATCTTCCCTGGGTGCTTGATCATTCATTCTGAAGCACTGTTTTAGGTGGTCAATTGGCAGCTGCACTCTTATCTGTCTTTTAAACCAGAGCAGTCACAACTATATATGGGACCCATTGTTTAATTCTGGAACAATTATCGGGAAAGTATTCTAGAATACAGACTCCAAAAGAAATGATATTAAATAGCTGAAGCAGAACAGAAGGAAGTATAGCACCAATGGCTTATGTGATTTGCTGGGTCAACATACTCCGCCTCTCAGCCAAATTTAAAGCATATACTTGCAGACTCAAATGGTTTTCTGGCTTCCAAGTTATTACCACACTTGTCAATGTTATTCTCTTCTCCCCCTTATCTGGCAAGTTCCTTTAATTATAAAACATTTGTCTCACAACGTGGGTTAAGGCGTGATGATTATTCATATACCGGGGGAAATGAAATTATTTATTTAAATGATTTATATTCTGCATTTCTCTTGGAATACGCAGCATGGTCAAGGTGGCATACAACACAGAGAGAAAAATGCAAAAATAGAAACAAAATATAAGTGCAATAATCATAAAAAAATCATAAAGGCTAGGGCAGTTAAAAAAACAACATTAAAACGAAATATGGACTACAACCGCAAAACTCAAAAATAACAAACAAGGGACTGTTAACAATATGAGGGACATTTATTGGACCAAAATACCTTGAAAATCATGGGAGGGGGGAAACAATATACATGGAATTAAGTTGGAGGTCAAAGATCAATCATATTGGATCAGTAATTTGCCTAGGTTGGTTTCCTACATCCTTTCATTGACAACTCCCGTGTCACAACTCCCAGGTGCTAAAAAGTCATTTAATGGATCAATTTATCTTATTCCTACCGAGTTTCAGAAGAGTTCATTATATTTATATTCCACGGTCAAAGTGACGGAGGATACAGAGTTATTTAAGAAGATAGTACAGGGAGCTCTTGGGACTTGGCAGAACTAGATCATTAGGCAATATGAAAGTAAATTACTTTCATTGAAGACAGCTGCACGATAATGCAAATGGCATGGAACAAATTAATTTAACTATATACATCGATGAGTTCAGAGTTAGTTGTCACTCTCCTGAGGGTGGGTGCAGGGTGGAGAGGAAAAATCATTGTTGTTGACAGCTCAGTGAAGATGTCTCCCTAATGCAGAACGTCAGTCAAAGATTAATTATAGCGATCTGATATGGTGGCCATTAAAGTTAAATGTACAGTCAGAATTTTTCACACCAAGAAGAAAAAAAAAACCGTATTAAAAAGTTTTGAAGCATGGGAGGACATGACAAATATATATAAAACTTTCGTAAGAGTGTACTGTACTTCTGTATCAATATTTGTATTGATTCAAATAAATTTCATCATAAGATGATCAGATGCCCCTTTTCATTCATGTATCACCACAATGCTGTGGGACATGGATACTACTAACATGATCACACAGTGATCACAGAAAGTGGGGGTGGTACACCCTGAACGCCATGCTGGAGCATCATGTGAGGAGGTACTAAGTGCGGCCCAACCAAGATGGCGGCCACTACCTCTTATTGTTTTGATCCTAATCAAGGATCACTTAGAAACACTAAGAAGCAATGGCGGTGTGAGGAAGGGGGAGGCAAGGGAGGAGGAGAAAGGGGGCAGTGGGGTGATCATGCTGCAGCCCCCCTTCCTTGTACTGTGGCCACCATTTAGTGTTTTGGCGGATTCCTGATCTGCTGGCCTGGGAGGAGGGTTAGGATATGGTGGAGAATGCCCCTTCCTTTCCACACCTGATCCATATCCATTCCATCCTCCCCCACTCAGACACACCTCCTCCCCATCACCCTCCCCATGCCCCTGTGCCACTCAGCAGCTTACCTCCTTACGCTGGTGGCTAGGGCTCCAGATGCAGGGCTGGATGTGGCACCAGTGGGCCAGCACAGGCCTTTCCTCCAGCACCGCTTCCTTCTAAAAGCTATTCATGGTATTTTTTCCACAGCTTGCACCAGCACAGCAACTGCTGCATCTTCAGAGCACCTGGTTTGGATTGCACTGTGGACTAGGGCATCTGCCTGTATGTGTCTCAATATGCTCATGTCCTTTCATAATTGGGAAATCCTGGGAGAACAGAAGTCAGGCAGACCGAGAACCATAGGCCAAGATTTCTTTTTTTTAAGGCCGGTTCCAGACACACAAAAATTCAATTGCAATCAATGGCATGCATTTGCTTTACTGCATAGGTTGACTATAGACTGTAATGGAACTTAAATGCACTTGACATTTTCTGGATTGCATTCACTGGCCATAATCCAGGCGAGGCTAAGAGATAGTGGCCAATAGGATGCATTAAATTATAGCACTAAGTATAAGATTCTAGAATATGAGTCTCTAATGGCAAAAGTGACCACTATTGCCATGAAATGAGCTAGCATGGGAAAGCAGAGCTACAAAACCAAGCATTCCATTAAATTAAATTATCCATTGAGAAGGTGCCCAGGAAAGTCTTGAAAGATAATAAATGACCATTCATTTTAAAACACTTTACTTTCTGCTCAACAGATCACTCCCACTCCTATTTGTGGTACAGAGATAAACCACACCAAATTTAGTGCAGAATATGTGGAGGCAAATTACTGTATTCCCACTGGGCATGACCCAGCTAAAATTAAGAGTGTGTAGAATGCAATGATGTTAAGGGATGTGATTTAGGGCGCAATCCTAACCTGGAGTTAGGCCGGCACAGTTAGGCCAGCAAAGTTTGGCAGGCACAAGAGTCACCATAAAGCACGTTTGGACCACTCTCTGAGTCAGCACACGGACGTGCGCCATCCTCCCTGTTTCCAAGAGTGGAAGTTGCTTCTTAGTGTTTCTAAGTGATCCTTGATTAGGATCAAAACACTAAGAGGTAGTGGCCACCATTTCGGAGCGTTCCGGGCGCACGGGAGGGCGGGCGGGCCAAAAAGCGCCTGGACTCCACGCAATGGCACGCGGACTCCGCATAATGGCGCCACCCGCCACCCATGCGGCTTGCCATCCCTGCACCCCCCTGGATCCGCGACTGTCTAGACATGGTCCGATGTTTCTCTTTTACCATGGTGGGGTGCGGCGACAATCCCGGGCCGACCGGGCGTCTTGATGGCTTGCCACTCTGGTGAAGCCTCCACCCGGGTCGCATTTGGCACCCTGACTTCTCCCCAGGGTCGCCGGGGTCTGTCCACAATCAGGTTGCAGATGTCACGGGAACACCGTGCTGCTTTCCCCAAGACAAGCCACCCTGACCTCTTCCACCTTGCTCCCTTTATCCTCCTCTCCCCGCCCTGCTCCACCGCCACCTGGCACTGATCAAGCTTGATACTGCCCGTCTCCATGGCCCGCCTCCCCTCCTGGCCTTGGCCCGGATCCTGCCAGGAGTCGCCAGACACCTCTCCTCAGACCCATTCCCATCAACGCCTGACTGAGAGCGAGAGAGAGAGAGAGAGAGAGAGAGAGAGGGAGGGAGAGAGAGAGAGAGAGAGAGAGAGAGAGAGAGAGAGAGAGAGGGAGAGAGAGAGAGAGCATGGATAGGGACACTTTACTGTTGTTGACATTCATCCCCTTCTGGATGCTGCTGAAGACAAAAGCATTTTCTCTACAGCTTGTATTCTGTTCAATTCAAGGCTTTCTTGTTATTACAGCTATTAAATTACCAGCGTTTTCCTGAAGAAGTCCTTCCCCAAGGATATATGTTCGGGGTTTTGGAGGGGAAGCCAAAAACATATGTGCATGTTTTATGACTGTAATAAGCTTGAAATCTTGCAGGAAAGCAGGGATGTTTCCATAGATGGCAAACGTGCAAGGATTTAGCATACTGTAAATTATGAAATATAAAGAGTTACGTTCTCCATCTGGAGGGCAGAGGTCGTTTTGTCATTTCACACCTACCAATCCCCAACAAACTAACAAAAAAGAAAGTGGAATAGAGGCATGGTGTTTCTGCCCAATATCATAATATGGGAGAGACACACCATGGTGAGATTACTCCATAATTCTGCAAGAGTGCAGCCAAAAAATGCCAGATGCCTATTGGGTGCAGAATTGTGCTTCCTCAATCTCTTTCTTTTTTTAATCCAAGTTTCTAGCCCTTATGGTAGTTTTTTTGAAAGTGAGTGGACAAACCCTGCTGAAATCTCAGAAGCCAGCAAGATTGGTTGGATTAGATTTCCAGTAGTTAAAACTGAGCCCTCAGAGGCATGGAACGGTGAAAATATCAGTCCTTAATATTGCATATATCTATATATCTGAGGACCTGTAAGTTGCAGGGGCTCATTACATACCCCATCAGGCCCTGGCTAGTGAAAGCTGAGCCACAACGCACAGTGGCTTGTGTTTGTCTTCCGACACAGTGTTACTCCCCAAAGAGAGCACTCTTCTCTAAGCCTGTCTCTAGCATCCTGTCATTGTCAGGGCAGGAGTCAGGCTCCCCTCTCCAGCTCTAACAGCCCACTGACTTTGCACCACGGAACTGCGTGGCTTTTTCCTCCCCCTTTTTTTTTACTGAACTAAGCCAGCCCCCATCTGCCTACCTCCAGGCCTTTAAATGCATAACCTAGCTTTGAGTTGCATGCTTTGGTCATGGGAGGATAGGATTGGGCCTTTTTACACATGGGGGTTCTGTTCCTGGAACCCCCATGTATAAAAAAAACATCTGCAGGTAATCAAACCCAGACCCCCACCCTCTGAACCCAACCGGAGCTGTGCCCCAGTTAGGTCTGGAGGGCTTTCTGAGGCCCGCTAAGGTTGTGTGCATTTGCCTGTGGTCTTTATGGGCCATAGAATGGTAGCTTAGGGGGGAAAAATATTTTTAATGCCTTAAAAGGCATTATGAGGCCCATGGAAGCCCTGCAGGGAGCCCCAACAGCTCTGGTTGGGTTTGGAGGTTTGGGGGCAGGGCCCAATCTGGGTTTTGGAACCCACGGTGAAGCAAATCCTTGGGTTCCAAATCTGCGGATAATTAAGCTGTACGGTATGTTGGAAAGTGCCTTGAAGAGCCTGGTTTGGGTGATACTGACTGAGCCAGGCCCAATTACTCAGAGGCATTTGTGTTACCAGGTCAGAAGTCAAGTGGTATAACTGAAAAACCAAGATGCTCAGTTGTCCCTATGGTATACCCCCTTTACTTCCCCAACCTGTTATGTCAACTGCTTTCAATTCTTTCTCCTAATGAGCCTTGTAATCCATGTTTCCCCATTTCTGAAATATTATTTCTACTTACTTACCTGTTCTCCACACTGAGGCTTCTTTTCATCAGTGGCGTTCCTACGGGGGGGGGGAACACTAAGAGTTGCAGGAACCTGAGCGCCTGTGTAGCTTGGCCCCTCCCCAGCGATGGGATCTGCAAATTGAGAAGGGGAACACTGGGCGGGACTTAGGCGGGACTTACACATGATTGGCAGCCCGTCCACAGCGTTCTGTGGCTGCCCTGGCCTGGGGGGGGGGCTCCTGCTCACCGCGGAGGATGGGTAGGGGGGCGCTGGGTGCCTGGGCGAGCAGCGGTGGGGCGTGCCAACCGGGGGCAGCCCCCCCGAGGCCAGGGCAGCCGCAGAACGCTGCGGACGGGCAGCCAATCACGTGGAAGTCCCGCGTAAGTCCTGCCCAGCTTTCCCCTTCTCAATTTGCAGATCCCATCGCTGCCCCTCCCCATCTTCTTCAGAACCATTCCCAACTCAGAGAGCAAAGCCTCTGAGCTGGCTCTCTGAGTAGTGAATGGTTCTGGAGGCAAGAGGGAGGGGCCAAATTACACAGGAATTCAGGCTCCTGCAACACTTAGCGTTTTGCTCCTCCATAGGAACGCCACTGCTTCTCATGTCTATTGTAGCACTGCTGAGGTAGGAAAATGCATGCCCCACTGCACACTGGCTTTGGTTTTTGGTTTGCTGCTGCAAGCTTCCTAAAACGTGGTTTGCCTGGAGAGCCAAACTCATGGCCCAATCATACAGAAGACTAGCATGGGCTGAAAGAGCATTCTGCCAGTGCAGGCTGCCATACAGCAGCTGGACAGTGCTTTGTAGCATCACAAGCAGTAAATGGGCCAGGGGAAGACCAGAGCCTTCCTATGTGCGTTGTGGAATGTTGGGAGGCCTGCTGGAGTAGGACAGCCCAGTGCATGGGATGGGATGTAGCAGAGGAGAGGAGGTAGGGGGTGAAACAGGACGGGGTGAGCAGAATGGAGAGGAGATGGGGTGGGGATGGGCAGATTGGGCCCAGGAGGGGGTGGGTTTGTAAGGAGGCAGTGTGAATATTTTATGGAAGAGAATCCTCGCAGTACAGTGCTGCAGCAGAAAAAGGAAAAGTATAATAATTAAAAATATACAGGATTTAACAAGTAGATTTAACAGCAATGACTTATTTTCCCTACTGTTTCTCTAGGAGCGGAACACAGATCCCCACTCCATCATACAATGCCCAGGTTTCCCTGGCAGAGAGAATGATTTTGTACCTTGTTTTAAGTCTGTAGTATGGATGTGTCCTTAGAATAAAGGGATATTTGAGACATATGCAAGGCTTGGGCAAGGTATGATCTGGTACAGGATGCTGGCAAAAGGAGACGAAAAGCTGTGGACTCTCAAAGTACATAGCATTGGGTCAACATCACTGAACAGCTACTGAGGGCTGAAGGCCCTTGGAGGTAGGAATGCCCTCAGGGGTTGGATCCACCTGGTCTGAGCAACCCTGAAACATCAGTGACAGTGGTAGCACACAACGCACATCAGGAGGCGGGGGGGGTGTTGTGTGGGGCTGTGTGACCCAGGTCCCAGAATCATGGTAATAGCACTGCCCAGAGGGGTCGCCTGCTGTTTCTTGTCTGATTCTGTGCCCTCCTGCCTTCATCTCTTGGTGGTGGCGGAACAGGGCTCACCCAGTTAGAAGGATGACACTATTTCTCAGCACAGTTGCCAGGCCAAAGTGGCACATAGGGTCAGTTGACATCATGGAGGAGGTGGCACTGTCCCGCGTCTGTGCTGTCACCCCTGCCTTGCGCCTGTGTGCCCTTCGCTTCAGAAAACAGCTTCATTTGGATCCATATGGTGCTGATGGCAGGGGGGAGGGAGGGCTGACTTCACAGCATTTGCCTCACGCCTGAAGTTAGCCTTGTCACTTAACTCTCCCTCAGCGGAGATGGTGGAAAACTGCCACTCAACCACTGAGGGAGAGGCATGAAGCCCCAGTCTCCTCTCAGCTGTGCTACTGTCTCAGCGGTTTCTTTGGATATAGCCATTTATTTCTAGATTTGTCAAAATGCGCTTTTTTAAAAAAAAAATTAGTTTCTCTTTGAGACTTGACAGGAAAACCCAACATATGTATTTCAGAAACCAGTGCTTATTTGTACAAGTCTGAAGTGCTTTTTGAGTTTCACACCCAGTAGTTATTTTTCCAGAAAGTTTTCAGAATGAGAAGTTGTACGGTTACATTAAACAATGTTTACTACTTGATGCAAACGATGATAGACCCAGTAGTCATATTATTTTATGGCACTCTATGCGTCCTCAGAAAGCTGGCTAAGTTGAAAAGATGAAACATCACAGTGGTGCCTTTTCATTCTTTTGTGTGTCTGAATGATTATTCCTAAGAAATTGCCAGTTTCCTGCTGACAAAATTACCATATAGTCTGCCTAAGAAAAAAAAAATCTAAATAATGTTAATCCACCTCTGAAAGTAATGTCATTTGTTATTCAAAGACCAGAGCCCTACCTGTGGAAATTATCTGCAATCTTGTTTTCCTCTGCTCCTTTTTGAACCTCTTTGCCACACATTTCACCCTTGCATCAAAGTACCGTTTTGTTCTTCAGGTTTACATATCTCAGAAAGCTTTGCAAGAGATGATTTATCTGGCACTAGCATAGCTAATGAAAGCATAGCCTGGTGCAGAGGACAAAATGATGCCCCGGAAGTGATGTCACAACAGGAAGTGACATCACAGTTGTATTTTCATTTTCTTTCTTTCTTTCTTTCTTTCTTTCTTTCTTTCTTTCTTTCTTTCTTTCTTTCTTTCTTTCTTTCTTTCTTTCTT
>JAJKFI010000001.1:2344283-2363931 GCA_029204185.1 Lerista edwardsae
CTTTCTTTCTTTCTTTCTTTCTTTCTTTCTTTCTTTCTTTCTTTCTTCATCATAACATTTGATAGAATACAGGTATTCCAACGTGGTTTCTTTCATTACATTCAGCATTAAATTACCTTTCCAGTGATATAGAACATGATAGTATTATTCATACTTATCAAGGTTTTCACCATTTTGGCCACTTGTGTCAAGCTTGTCATCCCGCTAAAGCTTGTTGCCTGGTGCAGTTGAACCCTCTGCAGTTCTTCAGTTACACCCCTGGTACCCCCTGGGCTTCCGGAGCCAATTGAGTAGCTCTCTGCATCTCAGCAGAGCAAGTGGTGAATGTCTTCATGTGGGAGGGTTCTTAGATAGACAAATTGTCAAAGAAGACCTGCAGGGCCCTACCCAACCTTCTAGAGCTGATGCAGCCATGCCAATGGGGCATACACTGTGCTGGAGCAGATAAGGTCATGGAGAGGGAGGTTTGAGGGCAGGAGGGGGAAGAGTGGGGTGAGCAGACAATCACTGGATAATCACTGTGGAGGTTTCCCAGCACCCAAAACAAAACAAAACAAAAAAACACAACCAAACACATGTGGGCAGTGGCAATCCTTTCCCCTACCCTCATCTTGTTCCTTCCCTTGCATGGGACAGTGCAAGGAATAACTAAGCTGAGGGAAGCAGATCCCTGCTACCCACTTCTCAGAACACACTGCCCAGGTTTCACTTTTAAAGGACCACGTACAGTGGGGTTGGGAAGTGGGTCAGTGGATTGGTAGGCTAGAGGGAGGTGGCAGCAGACTCAGAGTGAAGGGACACCCAAGTCTGCAGCTTCCCTGCAGTGGTGTAATAAGCAGGAAGCTGGCTTCCCTGGGCGCCCAGCTGGAAGGAGATGCTGAGTGAGAACCATCCAAGATGGTGTCAGAGAGAGGGGGGGGGCAGAAGTGGGCACCAGCTGTGGTTTCAGGTTTGGCGGCTTCGCAATCTGGCCACCATGCCCCTCTTCCTCCCACTGGAGGCTCAGCCAAATCCACAGGAGCAGGAGGGGACGTGGCAGCTGGGTTGAGAAGTCTCCACCATGCTCTCCTCCTCTTTGTGCTCAGCGAGAACCTGGAAGTGACACTGTGATATTGTGTATGTCATGGAATCACCACCGGGGGTGCCACGGACCCTTGCGATGGCACTGCTCCCCCCCCCTCCACCTGTCATTTGACTCAAGCAGCTTCGTTCACTCCATGGATGGGTTGGCACCGCATGAGGTGTGATGGCCCCCTGGCCAGAATCACGCCAATTGATTTAATAGGCTGGACAATATGTCTACAAAATGACAATGAATGAATAAATCTATTTTTGCTCAAAATCTCTCTTGGAACAGGTGTTTGGAGGCTGAACGGAAAAAAATTAAAATCTATTATTTCTTGGATTTAGCCTAGCTCATTGGAACCCTGAGTTGAAAATATCTAATTAATTTAATGTGACAGGAAATCTCTTAATGATACCTTGGCCAGTAGCGGCAGCAACAGCAGCGTTGTCAAACTCCCAAACAGTCAGGAAATAATGTGCTTTTATGAAAAGGGCCCACAAGTCCCCATGATGCCAAATTCTTCTACAAAGTTGTATATATTACTCAGAGCAGTGGGATTCAGCTGACATTTAAGAGCTTTGCTGAAATGCTAATATTATAAAGTACAGCCCAATCCCATCTAATTAAGTATTTAGGCTTCATATGAGTTGAGCTTTGTTCGGGATTATTGCCCTTTTCCATGTGGAACTAGATACCTCTAAACATTCAAAAACAATGCCACCTGCAGTGGTACCAGCATTGCTCTTTTACGAATGCTGATGGTAGGTTTTTCATTTCTCAGACATTGCCTGGATCGATAAGTTTCAGCACAGGTGTGCCCAGGTATCCGCTGGGGTTCTGTTCCACTTTGGATACCTGAAACCGTGGATACCGGAGATGGCTTTTTAAAGCACCTTTTAAAAGACATCCGTGATTTTGCTGCAACAAGTTTTGAAAAAAAGATTTGTTAAATGCTCCCTATCTTTTAAATAAGAGTCCCAGTATCCGTGGTATCTGTGGATAACTAAAACTGTGGATACCAAATCAGTGGATACCAGGGCATACCTGTATATATGTGGGGCTATAGGCATCTGCAGGGATCTCCCTGAGAAATTTCATTTAACTTAACAGAAATTTCCTTGGCTTCCATTGGAAAGCCCCAGTTGTTTCTCCTTGGGAAGGAGGAACTCAGAAAATGGTTCTGACTTTCATTTTGCCCCAGTACGCTCCACAAATGACATCATCTTTAGAGTAATTGTGGACCATATTTATTGGTTTACTGCCTGCCTGCCTAGATGAAAGTGGGCATGGAAGAAGAAGAAGAAACAGAGGCAGGAGGACTGCAGGAGAGGGTGGAGCAAGCAGTGATGGTGCACACTGGATCCTATCCCCCTCCTTTCCTGCAGCCTCCCCACCCCCTTTCTTTCCTCTGATGTGCACTAGTAAAATTGCTAGCACAGGTCCAAGGAGACCCATTGTGGAGCAGGAGACTTATAAAGGTGTAGGGGGAAATCCTCTTTTGCCTATGAAACCCCCCTCCACCAGATGGAGTGCACCTGTTTTTGGCACAGCTGCACCAGTGGGTGGAGGAGAGGATAAGTTTGCATCCTAAAACTGAGTAAATTGTGGCACTAGTACTTTGTCTTGTGTCTCTTTGGAGTATGATAATTTGGAGTATGCATGGGATGGATAGAGGGATGTTCTTTTCCCCTTCTCATAATACCAGAACCAGGGGACATCCACTAAAACTGAATGTTGGGAGAGTGAGAACAGATAAAAGGAAATGTTTTACCCAGCAGGTAATTAATAAGTGGAACTCCTTGCCACAGGATCACAACAGGATGCAGACATCTTGTTGTTTTGTGTGCTTCTCAAAGCATCTGGTGGGCCACTGTGAGATACAGGAAACTGGACTAGATGGGCCTTTGACCTGATCTAGCAGGGCTTTTATGTTCTTATATGTTCTTTAACTGAAAAACAGAGTCGTGTTTGACAGACAGGCACCTTAACTTCTGATGGAAGGATTCTGCCAGCAATGTGTTTTTTTTTTCAGTTAGCGCTGCACTGTAAACTGGTGATCTAAAGGGGGCACTGTGTGCCAAAGCCAGTGTGTGCGCATGCATTTGAGTGTGCGCACTCCCGTGCAAGAGAGGTGGATTTGAACTAACAAGCCAGTTCATGAATTCAAGCTTCTCCTATCATTCCAGCATTGAGTTGATCAGTCAGTGGAACAAAATTCTGAGCACATCTCTCCATTTTCCCTGAAAATATCGTGGTGGAAAATCTGCAATCCTCTCTAACAGCTATTGGAGCCCGCTTAAGAAATCTTTATTGTTGAAACACATTTTCTGGTTGGCTTCCTGTATTATATTTTTTTCTGACCTCTGGTTTGAGCATTGCACTTGCTTCTAAGTAGATTCTGCCACTGATAAGTTGCTAAGCAACTAGTCCCATATGATCTATTGTCATTTCAATAAATGACCCAGGAGGATAAAAGGAAGTTTTGAAACCTAATGGGCTGGAAAAAAGTGTAGGGAGGGGGGGAAGACAGATAAAGCAAACAAAACTGCCCTTCTAATATGAATTGCTCAATAATGCAATTTATCTCAAAATAATTTCTGGAAACTAAGAAGACTATTTTGTAGGGGTCCTTTGCAAAATAGGGCGCAATCCTAACCTGGAGTTAGGCCGGCACAGTTAGATCAGCAAAGTTTGGCTGGCACAAGGGACACCGCCAAGTATGTTTGGACCACTCTCGGTGTCAGGGAGGATGGCACACGCTTGTGCACTGGCCGCTTTGACTCCAAGAGTGGTCCAAACATACTTTATGGTGTCCCTTGTTTCAGCCAAACTTTGCCAGCCTAACTGTGCCGGCCTAACTTTAGGTTAGGATTGCGCCCTTAATTGATCAAACCTGATCAGAATGAGGCTGATCATGAGTGCCTGACACTCCTGACAATCAATATAATGTACAAATGGTTCTAGTCGAGAGGTAATAGAGCTCCTATTTGGGGCATTTCTTATGCTGTGATCAGTCATACCATTTTAACTGTCCAAAAGGGACCCCCCCCCATTCAGATTGTTGAACTGCCAGCATGGTATCATCTTTTCCAGCATTGCAAGGGCAGTAGAGAATCGAGGTATCATTTTCTGAGCTTCATTCTGCTGCAATGGGGTTCCAGTTGCATGATTGCCGTAATCTGTCTTGCAGGCTTGAACATGTCAATGAAAACAATGTACTACTCAGTGTTTTTTAATTGTGCCAGCTAATTTGAGTTTTGGCCAATAACAACATTTAAGAACCAATGTTACAGATTTATTGATGCGTGGACTATAAACCATACCCTTGCAAGGAATCAATTTCCTTTGCTTAATTTCCATTTTTCCTCTATATTTTTTTCATATTCTATTAAATATCTTGAACATGTTACGTACTGAATGTTCTGACACAACAGATGGGTTGTTCTGCAGCTGCTATGCTCCCTCTAAAACTGATTTCCCATTTCTAACTCTGGTGCCATTCAGGTCCAGAATGCAACAGGTCCCGACTTGTTCTGTCACTCTGCTCACAAACTTTTGCCATCATTCTACCACCTACTGAATCTCCGCATCTCAATGTCTTCCCAGATTCAAAGATTCTGAAGATTGCACACATACCTACACGAACTCAGCGGGACTTACTTCTTATCCCCATTGAACTCAGAGGGACTTACTTCTGAACAGACATGCATAGGACTGTGCTGTGAATGATCGGATCTTGTATTTGGAGTGACGACCCACCATTCCTCTGTCATTGCTCAGACTGCTGCGTTTGCACAATCTGCCGTATTTTACAGTTCATGCACTTTTTCTGACAGATTGCCAGCACACCGGCACATGTGTTCATTGATCAAATTACAGTGCAAAAAGGAATCTTGATGTGACTGTGGGACAGCATGTTGCCTTTTTCCCCCCTTGGTTCCTTTATGGTTTCAATGGATAAATATGAACTGAAAAATGCAGCAAACAGTGTATGTAGCAATTGACTGCTCACTCCCTAAATAAACACATGAGGCAAAGTTTTGGGTTAAAAGTAGACCACATTTATTGAAATGAATGCCAATCAGCTCATGACCTCTATAGCAGGTTCTGTTTCCAAACTCTCCTGTGCCTCTTAATGGGGCCACCTTCCTTGGGAAATATGGCACACCACTCAGTGAGGTGGCTAAGGCTGAAACATAGCAGCTTGCCCAACTCCCAGTATGTTGCATGGCTGAATAGCCTAGTGCTCTAACCTCTTTGGACAAAATTGGTGAATGACGAAAGGAAGGACCCATATACTAGGGCTTAGAATCTATCAATGCAGTGCTTCCCAAACTGTGGGATAGGACCCACCAGTGGGACATGAACCAATTTCAGGTGGGTCGTGAAGCACCTAGAACAGCCATATTGAAAATAGAGGAAGATGCGATGCTGGAAAGCGGGAGGGTTATGTGGTTGTTTTGCTTGTGTCAAGGTTGTAAATAGGTTGTAAATAGGCAAGGGTGCGGGTGGGAGAGTGGTCTACTGGCCTCTGCAAGTAGAGTGTGAGGGCTTCCTTATAGGGCCATACAGCCAGTGGTGGGATTCAGGGGGTTCGCCCAGGTTCTATAGAACCGGTTGTTAAATGGCCGAGCCCCGCCCACTCGCTTACCTCGGCTGGCTTCGGGGTTTTTTTTGGCTCCGGCTATGACGTCATAGAACCGATTGTTAATTTATTTGAATCCCACCACTGCACACAGCCCTACACAGAGGTCGGGATAGGCAGCGAGCGCTGCCACTGGTCCCACCCCTACTCTGCCCCTCCCCCACCCAGGAGAACCCTCGTGCTCTGATCAAAAAGCAGTGAGTAGTGCACTCACTGCTTGGCAGCTCATGTTGCTCCCTCCAGGAGCCAGCGTTGGGCTGGTGTTCGTCCAGTGCTGGTGGTAATGGCTTGCTGCCAGTGTTGGAGGTGCCTTACAGCACCTTTCACAACATTAGCCAGGTGATATGAGCGTACCGCCCATGGTAAGGCCCACCAGATTGGGCTCTACTGCAAGTAAATGAGGATTAAGCTGCTGGTAAAGTGAAACTTTTTTTTAGCCTTGTAAAGCTATAGTGTCCTTTAAAAACTAGGTCCTGGTGCTAAAAAATTTGGGGACCGCTGAATTAGTCTGATTCTGAGACCGAAGTAAGTGAAAGCTCTTAGCATCCCATATTCTCCAAGTTTTTTCAACTCAGTGGATTTTTTTTTTCCCTTCAGGTATATTCATTATGGATTACAAGCAGCTCTCTCAGTATAATTAAATTATTTTCCCAGAATTAACTTTTGCAGTGGAGAGGATGGAATTCATATTCCAATTTAAGAATTGATGAGTGAAGGATCTCCTTGTGCGACAATTGCTGCCAAGCTGAGAGCTCATTTAGTCATAATGAATCAAAGTCTCAAGGAAGCAACACCAGGCTAGCAGATTCCATCTATGAGAAGAGCCTTGAGAGGGACTCATAGGCATTGGAGATGTTCTATTCATAGGTTCCAACCTCCTCTGGGGAAGCTCAGAATTTCTTTATGGGCAGCTGTCCTGCTGGTGGAATTAGCTTCCACCAGTGCTAGCTGGCATAAGGCAGCTAGAAAGCACGCTCCAGCAGTGCATGCCACCTCAGTGCCGGCAGGAAGGCCAGAGCTTTCCCATATGCACAATCAGAGTGCTGGCCACCCACTAGAGCAGGTACCGTGGCCAGGGTGTGGAGGGGGCATATCGAAGTTGGCAAATGGCAGTATCAGCAGCAGTGGCGCTGCTGATATTCTGTTCTCCTTCCCGACATAGATCCGTTTCACAATCCGCTTGGATTTATGTATTGGAAAAGGCAGGAGCTACTCCGAGGAGATAGGGAATGGTATCAGCAGTGGCCCCTTGTCCAAATAAGCCAGGAAGTACAGGGTTAATCCCAGAACTCCTGCAGCAGGAACACAGCTGAAGGCTGATGAGGGCTCTGGCTATGAAGGGAGGTTAGCACAGGTGCAGATGGGTGTGGCTGATGGTAGAACCTGCCCAGCAACAGACACCGATTGGCCTGCCTCAGTATAAAGTTGGAGGCAGGAGCTGCAGTAAGTTAGCACCTGGGTAGGTGCTGGATGGATTGTTAAAGGAAGGGTGATTAGCACCGGGTAGGTGTGGCACTGGGCGGATGTGGGAAGGTGGCTGTGGATTGACTGACTGATGGATTGCTGGATGGACTGACTGGATCCTTGATTATTGGAACTGTGAGTGGGTTCCTGCGGTGCCTTGGTTGTTGTATGGCTGCCATGCCCCTGGAGCCACCGAGTGGAAGAGGCAGATGTGGCTTAGACAAGCTGACTGCCTATTGTTTGGTAGTGGGGTTTTGTGGTGCCAAGTTAGGGTATCTTGAGCTAAGCCGGAGATGAGGGCAGTCTGGAGGAGGCTGGCCAGCCAGTGAATCCAAGCAAGGCTGCTGGAACAGAGGAGAATCAGTGGGTGAAGGAACCTGCTCCCTCTTGCCTATCTCTGAGGCTGCTTAAAGGGGAAACTAGTCAGCATTGAGGCCCTTGGGGAGGCCCAGCAGGGAGTCTCTAGCAGAACAACTTGCCCCAGCAATCACTGATGCAGGTCCAAGTAGACCCATATAAATTTTCCCTTACCCAGAGGAAACCTCTGGGACTGCCTCTCCAACAGGATAAAGTGTGCTCTCTGGTAGCACAGCTGCACTGGCAAAGGGGGAGCGGTTTGACAGGATTGAGCTGCCCAAGTTGCAGCCAATCATGGTCTCTTGGCCAGTGTCCTTGTTTATGATATATACTTGTCACATTCACTTACTTTTTTGATGAAATGTTTACTTTGGACTTTGTCTTTGATCTGTACACTTAAAACGGAGGTTCACCTGAAAAATGGAGCAATGCACAAACCAGTCTTAACAATTAGGCCACCAAGCCTCTGTTGAAAAAGTTCAGAAAGTATATCTGGCATTTTATGTCCTATGTTCCTATATTTCCTATGTCCTGGGCTTCATGACAATGAAACGGGAAGCATATCCAAATAAGGTAATTTAAAAGCCAAATCCTATCCAATTTTCCAGCCCTGGTGTAGCCATCCCAATGGGGTATGTGCGCTGCATTCTGTGGGGGGACGGACAGTCATGGAGACCTCCTCAAGGTTAGGGAACATTTGTTCACTTACTTTGGGGCTGCATTGTAGCTGCATCAGCACCAGAAAGTTGGATAGGATTGGGCCCTTAATAACTAGAATTATTTTACTTTTAGTTACGTTTTCAAAGTGCAATCCTAATCTGGAGTTAGGCCAGCACATTTAGGCCAGCAAAGTTTTGCTGGCACAAAGGACCCCGTAAAGTATGTTTGGACCACTCTCGGAGTCAGAGAGGCCAGCACACAGACGTGTGCCATCCTCCCTGACTCTGAGAGTGGTCCAAACGCACTTTATAGTGCCCTTGTGCCGGCCAAATTTTGCTGGCCTAACTGTGCCAGCCTAACTCCAGATTAGGATTGTGCTCTTAGTGTATTAACTCCAACTCATACTCATGTATAATGAAGACTTAAGTGGTAGTTTAATCTCTAGCACTGTCTTGCCTAGCTATACTGTGGCTTCATTTTTTTTTTAAAGAAATCCTCTTAACCAGTAGCCAGTTGTGAATTCTTCATGGTAGTGTTCATCACTGAGGGCTAGGCCATACAGATTGCATTTAATTTATTCTGGCAATAGCCCTTTATTCGTCATCCTGTGGTGATCTTTGCAAGCCAGGTTATTTTTCTTTCTTTCTCTCTTTTCTGCCAAACATCTTAAAAAATGTTTCCAAAATCACAGAAAATGACTCCTTGGAGACAGTCCTTCAGACTTATTGTCCAAATTCCCTGAATCCAATTAGACAATTTGAATTGATGGCACATAAATTGTTAATATATTGCTGCGTAAGTGAAGGAAAAAAAAATACTTATCTCTTTTTTCCAGCCCACTGGCTCAGTTTCTGCACTTCACAATCATTTGTTACACAATTTTCATTTTTTTTCATTACTTTTTATTGTTAGTAGAGAAATAAAATCCCATTAAGGGTGGATTTATGATGACAAGATAACTACAGCGTAGGAACGGAGAGGGTGTGAGTTTAATGACACACAAATAAAATTTAATGAAATATTATGAAATGGAAATAATATTGAGACTGAATAAATCTCTGCAATAACTATGCATTATAATTGTTGGAAGAGATTTATAAAAGTAGAGCTTTCTGTAAATAGGAAATTTGATGAGAAGCAAGTGAAGGAAGGGTGATTTGGCATTGCAGTGTACTGGCCCTCGTTTTGTAATAAAGAATTTGTCCAAAGTTGGTGGCAAATTTGAAACTTCACCCTTAAGCATCTAATAACAATAAAGAAATCAATTTAGGAGAGCTATTTTTGAAACGTGTTAGGTATAAATAATATTTATGGATAAATATTGGTGAGAAACCATCTCTCTTGGAAGGTCATGGTATATCTAACCAGTCATCCTGCTGTTTGGTCTTTGTGAATGCTGTGGACTTCCAAAACTAATAACAGGATATGATCAATGGAATGAAATGAAATCGTCCTGTCATGTGACAAGATTGAGGGTGCAATCCTAACCAACTTTCCAGCACTGACATAGCTGAGCCAATAGGGCATGTGCTGCATCCTGTAATTGAGGGACAGTCACAGAGGCCTCTTCAAGGTAAGGGAATGTTTGTTCCTTCACCTCCGAGCTGCATTGCCCATACCCTGATGCTGGAAAGTTGGTTAGGATTGCGTCCTAAGTTTACCAACAGTTTTTCATGCGCAATCCTAAACAGCGCTGGATTAGCAAGGCCGGCCGGCCAGCGCCAAATCCAGCACTGCTTAGGATGGGCTAGAGCCTTCCCTATGTGCTTCTCGGATCTGCGCCCACTAAAGAGCCATCTCCTAAGCCCGCCCAGGTCCCGCCCAAGTCCCGCTTCCCGCCTCCCCCCCTCCAACCAATCCCCGTCCTGAAATGGGACAGAGAATCCCTTGCGCTGAGCGTCTGCAAGTAGCATCGGCTTCAGAGCTTCAGTGGCGACGTGGGGGTGCTGCTCGGCGCTTGCGCACCGGCGCTCTGCCCCTTGCATTGACGCGATGATGTCGCGTCGACGCAAGGGGCGCACTAGGATTGTGCTGTTTGTGACTTTCTGCTATGATATTTCTCAACAACCGTGTCTGCTTTGGGTCATACTCTAAACATTTAACTGCTGCAATGTTGTCTTCCACTCAAAATGCTTAATTTGAAAAACAATGGCCCATATCCTTAGCAGCTGTCGCTGCATGTTGTGTTATGGCGAAGTATCCATTATCTCTTCACAGCGTATTCTGAAGAAAGGGATAACTTAGAGAGAAAATATCCCTGTCAGGACAACTGTTCCCCATCAGAAGTGTCCCTGAATTTTTTTCTTCTTCAAATATCTATCTTTTCAAGTTTTGACATGTGTAAGGGGCTTTAGAGGTCTTAAAAAGATTTGAATTTCTAGTACACAGACCAGGTGAAAGAATAAAAGTTGGTCTGAGAGTGAATACAAGTACTGTATGCTCTTCACAAAATAATGGGTAAGATATGATTGTAAGATATAACTGAATAATTTTTTAAGTATATGGCTGTGGGTTAATCTCATGAATAAGTTTTTTATAAGTAAAATCTACAGAAAATGGAAATGTACATACTATCTATATACAATTGTCATAGCTGATGATGATGATGATGATGAAGAAGAAGAAGAAGAAGAAGAAGAAGAAGAAGAAGAAGAAGAAGAAGAAGAAGAAGAAGAACAGAATTATGATTATATGACTACCTGATCTTACAGTTTTTATAAAAGAAGTTCCCAAGGCAGCTTATGACTTAGCAAAAATAAAACACACTACATATGGATTAAGGAATACATATTAGAAATTCTAGTGTTCTGTTTTTCTACCTTTTCATTAGCCAGTTTATTTTTTCTGTATCCATAATCCAGTATATTTGTCTCAACCACTCAGCCTGGTTTGCCTTGCCCAGAAACCAGCAAGATGATTTTCCCTTACATTAATGTAAGGAGAGGCAACAACAAAGATGCTGGATCTGTTGGCGCACATGAACACACACATGAAGGAATCAGAACAATTCTCACTTTTTACTGTTACAATTTGACATACATCACCTGGGATGCTTGTTGCTTGGAACACTGACTACTCAGCTCTGTACATAGGGTGCAAATGGAGGGTGCAATCCTAACTTGGAATTAGGCTGGCACAATTAGGCCAGTGAAGTTTGGCCGGCACAAGGAACACCGTAACGTATGTTTGGACCACTCTCGGAGTCAAAGAGGCCAGCACACAGATGTGCGCCATCCTCCCTGACTCCGAGAGTGGTCCAAGCATGCTTTATGGTGTCCTTGTGCCAGCCAAACTTTGCTGGCCTAGCTGTGCTGGCCTGACTCCAGGTTAGGATTGCGCTCTGAAATAGCGTTGGCATTAAAGAGGCCAAGAATCTGGGCCCCTGATTACTAATCAGCAATTGCATGTGAGCCTAAAGGCCTGTCACATCATTGGTGGTTGTTCAGAAAGAAGAATAAGTATGGACTGGAGAGAAACAGATCTTCAGTATGGGAAAAGCAAGGGGGAGTTGGAGAGTTCGGCATACAAGATGAATGGCAGCAAAGGTCAACCTGAGAGTTAATAGACATGCCAGCGAGGGAGAGTATTTAGTGGAAGGTGTAATTATAGATTGGGGGCATTCAAGTTGACATAGAGAGTGGAAACAGCTCTCCAAACACAGCCCAGGATGAATGCAACTCAGTGGAACAGAAACCAAATTAAACATTAAAGAATGAATGTTTGGGTGCTTAATGAAGGATTGCAGTTAGCACAAATGAAAGGCCAAGTGGGTGCAATTTGATAGCGGACAGTAGCTGATGGAAAAATACTGTAAAGGAAAATACCAACGCCTGTATGTAGGCTATGCAGTCTAAACTGAAGCAGAGAGTGATGAACAAGAAGTGAAAGGCTAGAGGGGGACATTTGAGAATGGAATACAGAGAGTAGCAGTCAATTTCCTGCAAATATGAGAGAAAAAGGTGCCTAAGAGGGCACGTAGCACACTGTGGGATACATCTCCTGTTTCTTGTCCTTAAATGTTGAAGGAAGAAATGAAAACCAACAGAGAGTTCCTGATCATAGGGAGACTATTGGAAGCTACCTCTGCAAAGGCGTCACAACAGGGGTGCGGCTGATGCGGGACACACCCAGTGTAATCCTCAGGAGGGAGCAACGCCACACTGCCTGAGCCTCAGTTTGGCACTCTTTGGCCTTCTCCAAGCCCAGCCGCCTCACGCTCTTGCTGAATTGAATGTTTTTAAAGTGACTGGGCATGGAAAGGGTCAAAAATTGCCAAATGGATGCAGTCCGGAGGCGGGTTTTTCACATTTAAGGTAATTTGATCGCCTGGAAGGTCTGATGTGATGACATCATTATGCCAGCCCTGAACTTCTGGAAAGCCGAGCTTCGCAAGGGCCACACTGGGCGACACACACACTTGGGATGCCTCTGGGTTTCTGCATATTGGTTGCCCCTGCGATAAATATTTAGAGCTGCAAAAATGTTATTGAAGAGCCTGGATCAGAGTTTCCGTGTCAGTGCTACCACTTTTGATGAACAACTGACATAGGCAAAGAAATGATCCTTGCTAGGCTATAGAATGACATGAAGGCTGATATTTATGTTATTTATTTGAAGAATTTATACCTTGCCTTTCCCATGCTGAAGCAAATGCCCAAGGTGGCTTACATGGGCAGGCTACTCTAAACCACAATTTTTCAATGGTTTTTTTTTTTTTTTTTACAAATATACAGTATTCTGTGATTCACTGAATCCTCAGTCCCAGATGTAGCCTTCACTGTGTGGCTGAGTGCCATCGAGCCTCAGCAGGCAATTGTAAGTCAAGCCTGGACGGGTCCTCAAGGTCACACTCTGTTCTTTTGCCAGCTGGCCTTCTCACACAATTCCATACTGGCTAATCGGCTCCACAGTTTCTGCCCTGGGTTCTCTTACCTCAGCTGCCCACCTGCCCCCCCCCCCCGGAGAAGGGGGTAGTATCTTTGAAGTACAAATTGGCTTCTCTACATAAGCAAAGATTTTGTTTTGTCTGCAAACTCAAGAATTTCTCTCCCCCCCCCTTAAATCAGAGAAACTATTCTCAGGATTTTGACATCGTGTGTCATCAAGAAATCATTCAGATGATTTAGGGTGCAATCACAACCAACTTTCCAACACTGACAGTCGGGGGGGGGCTCCTCAAGGTAAGGGAATATTTTTTCCCTTACCTCCGAGCTGCATTGCCCTTACCCTGTGCTGGAAAGTTGGTTAGGTTTGTGCCTTTCGATAGGAACTCTAAAACAGCCTGCTCTGTGGTTTACTCAAGTGTGATGCCCCAAATGTTTCTTTTTTTTTAAACAATCACATCACCCTCCACCTATCAGCTTTGCTAAATGCAGGCTTGGAGCTAATGCTATGTGGCAGGCAACTTGGGTACAAAAGAAGACTTTTTTGCCACAGCTGGCTGCTCATTTCCTAATGCGGTGAAATGTTTCCTCTGGAGCCTATAGGCCTGTCACCGGGCAAAAGTTTTTCAGCTGTTATAAATGCAGATTGATTTTTGCCCCAGTGTTCTTGCTTCAACGTGAAAGCTGATGACAAAGGCCTTTTGTAATCTATATGCTCGATTGCATGCCCACACTCTCGCTGCGATGGTTTGCCGTGACTCCGAGATGAATATCATTGCCCAATTTTTATTTTAAAAGAATTGAAGTGTTTTTCAGCCCAGGATGTCCGGCACTCCATTGTCTTGTTAGCCAGTAGGTATGATGATTTATAATTTCTACACTGCCATTGAGTGGAAAAAGTGCCGTACAAATCTCCTTTCATTGCATCCTTGACAATAGCCCATGAAGTACATAAACATTTAAAAATTGCTTTGATAGATCAGCTCAGGGTTTGTCTAGCTCAGCATTCTGTTGCAAAGAGGCACTTTAGAAGCTCACAAGCAAGGGAGGGGTGGTGATGGCAGCATCTCCCCAGAATCTTGTCATTATATGCCAGCATTTCAAAGGTGCATTGCCTCTCTACCTGGGGAGTCCATTTAGATCTCATGGAAGTCTTCCACGTGTGTCTCATTCTTTCAAAAAATATCACATCCCATGGGGACCAACAAATAAGATACTTATGGTGCAATCCTATCAAGCCTTGCACTGGAGAGATGAGCATGTGCACTGTCTCAAATATGCTGTAAAGCATGATGCGGCAATGCAGAGGCTAGTAGCACTGGCAAAAAGACATGTGCCCAGTTGCCGGCATCCGTCAAAGGCCTGAGCCTGCCGGAGCAAATAGGCTGTCTTTGGAGGGACGAAGGGTGGGAGGCAGAATGGAGATAGGGAGCGGATGTAACAGGGCAGGGGGCAAGGGGTGATTGGTCCCAGGAGGAGGGTGGTAATGGTGGCAGTGGCTACTGTCACGTCCCCCTCCTGGGCCTGATTTCCCAACATGGGGCTTGTCAGACTTGCACCAGTGATTTCACTGGTGTAAGCCTGTGTAGCCCCATAGTGGATACTGGGGCTTTCCCCAGGGCAAGGGGGCAAAGGGGTTCCTTACCGTGGGGAGACCTAAAGCAGCCTTTCTTCACATGCCGGGTGCAACAGAGGTGCATTGCAGCACTTATTCTACAAGAGGATGATCCAAAGCCAGCCACTGTGCTTTACTGCAGGGATCTGAATCAGATACTGTGATTCAAAGGAGTACCCTTTCTGAATGCCATAAAATAAAATCCAACTAGGTGTGTTCAAATCCCCAGGCATTTGTATATACATGGGTTACCTAGATCAGTGTTTTTCAAACCATGGGTCAGGACCCCCTAGGTGGGTCACAAAACAATTTCAGGTGGGTCCCCACTCATTTCAATGTGCATTTTAATAGATTCAACTTGATGCTACCATAGTATGTAACAGATTTGGGGAAAATGTTACAGATCTGTACTTTTAATAGGCTACTATGTATATGCTTTAAACAATAATAGTTACAGTACTCCAGGGTAAGTGTGGAAAGAATTGCAGCCTTTGGGATGCTTGGAGAATTTTTAAAAACAGATCCGCAATAGCTTGGGAAGTTTAGGAGGGTTCTTCTTTAATTTAAGTAAATATTGTTGTACACCTCAAATTTCCTCAATTAATTGGTTTGATTTCATTTTATTGTATGGGGTGTTTTTTATCCTGTTTAATGATGTCACTTCCAGCCATGACATCACTTCTGGTGATGCCTGACAATCTAAAAAGTGGGTCCTAGTGCTAAAATGAAGATCTAGATCTTCAGTATCCAAACCCACAATGCACCCCACTGGGTCCAAATACAGCTTGCATTTAAAACAGATGTTCTCCTACTTTAAGGATGCCTCCAGATGCTGAAACCTGCCCCCATAGGATACTGCGTGCATCAAGTTGGCACAGCTACATCACCATACAGGGAATTGCATTGGATTGGGCTGCCCATTTTACATGTGCTTCTTTTAACAGAGATGAATAACATAAAAATGGCCTGAGGGTCCATGATGCTACAAGTTAAGCAAGTCCCATCCTGGTCATTGCCTGGAAGGGAGATTATCTGAGCATATCTGAGCAGTGGCGTTTCTACAAGGGGGGACGACGCTAAGTGTTGCAGAAGCTTGAGCTAGGGTTACCGGATACAAACTGAGACAGAGTGCCTATTAACCATTGTATAGAAGAGGGAATTAGGGCAGATGCAGCTCATCATGGAAGGGTTTCAAAAGCTGCACCTGCCCAAATTCTCTGTTGATGCTAGGGGCTCAGAACACTGACCTGGCTCCTGGGCGGAGTGTGTTTATCCTCCCTCTTTTGCTCCGCTCTGGGTTATAGACTCTGCTTACGTGGATGCTCACATCCTTCCCTGCTCAGAGGACACTTACTAGGTATCAGAGGGCCCACTCCCTCTGGAGGGCTAGTCCCTTCTCCCACCTGCTGGGAGGGAGGAAGGTCAGTCCTCATATCCGTGTGGCCATCCTTGCTGGGGAGTGCGATGTCTGACACTCCACTTGCCTTTTGGGGGGCTCTTCCTAAGCTGGTTCCTGTCTTCAGGTTCACGTCACTTTCTTCTCTCGGTCTTCCTCTCTTAGGGTGGCGAGGCAAGGTGGGACTGCTATGGAATTTTCCTGTACCCAAAGGACTGTGTGTAGTGGTTCTGGAGTTGGACTTAGACCAGGGAGATCCAGGTTCAAATCCCCGCTCAGCCATAAAGCTTCTTCGGTGACCTTGGGGCCAGTCACAATATCTCAGGGTGTAATCCTAACCTGGCATTAGGCCGGCACGGTTAGGCCAGTGCAGTTTGGCTGGCACAAGGGGCACTGTAAAGTGTGTTTCGACCACTATCAGAGTCAGAGAGGCCAGCACACAGACATGTGCCATCCCCCCTGACTCCGAGAGTGGTCCAAATGCACTTTACAGTGCATTTGTGCCGGCCAAACTGTGCTGGCCTAACTGTGCTGGCCTAACGCCAGGTTAGCATTGCGCCCTCAGCCTCACTTATGGTCCTGTGGGCCACTGGCACCTGCAAATGGCTTCTGGCCATTTACACTGATGTGACCAGGCTCACAGAATTGTAGTGCAACTTGGCATCGTTGATCTGGGACGATGATGGATTATGAGTCTTGATAGGACTGGGCCATGTGTGTTTTTCTGAGCAAATGTGCCCCTGGGTGCCCCTGGAATGCATCATGCGCAGACAATTCTAAACATCTGAACTGGCCCTTAAATTTTGAAGAATGACTCCTTCATGACCTGAGGTACAACCATTTTAGGAAGACGATTTGCTACAGCCAGGTTTTCTTAGGAAACAAACAAACAAAAGCCATATTCCAAAGTAATCAGATAAACCTCCTGGCCTCTGCCTTGCTGGCAGATAAGGCCTTTCTATTGCTTGCAATAAAAATGCTGTTTAGCATTGAAACGAGATACCTTTTCAGATATGTTGCATGCAGCACAGATTTTCTTTGTACAGTTTCCTTTGTGTTCACATTTGGGTGTTCTGAACGGAGAAGGTTCTCTTTTAAGTATGTCATTAATTTTTGTTTTGCCCTCGGTTCTCATGCACAGGGTGACCCAACCTAGAATGCAAAACGGTGCAATGTAGGGCAGTGGTTCCCAAACTGTGGGTTGGGACTCACCAAATTCAGGTGGGTCGCGAAGCACCCAGAGCAGCCATTGTATTGTCTCTGCTGACCACCAGCTGCTGCTGTCTAGACAGGGGTCCTTCTGAGCTCTATCTGAAGATGGCAGGGATTGAAATTTCAGCTTTGCCACTGAGCTGCAGACACCTCATCAGACAGGGTTGCATGTGTACTGTATGGCTCCTTTATAGCTCTCCTGTTGAACCGATGGATGAAGAGATGGGGTGGGATTGGAAATGAGGACAAGATGGGTGCCATATTTGTGACAGCTGTTGGTGTTTTTCTCTCATCCACTTCCCTGTCTTTGCCCTCCCCATCTTCCCTAGAGACCAAGCCAAGGTCCAACATTTTTGAAATGAACCAGATGGGATTAGGCATCCCTTCCAGTTTTGTCAGGTTTGCAGTGGGAAGCGCATTCCTGCTCCTATTATCCCATCAAGAGCAGGAACAGTGTGCTCATTTTAAATGTCAAGAAATACCATACAATATTTAAAAAAGAGCCACCTATGGAATACACTTTTTAAACCCATACAGTTATTTATGGCTTCCCTTCCTCTTTCAATTTGGTGTCAGTGCTAATATGTTGTTACATTATGCACCATGTAGGTAAGATCTCTTCATAAAATGAGATGTTTTACCCCTCTCCTTTTCACTGTCTAACGCTGTGATTTATGCATCTGCTTCAAGTGCACTGGAGCATGTCCTAAATTATATCTGTGAACCTAACTAAAAAAAAAGTACAAAACCGCACACATTACACTGAATGCCTAGGAATGTGTCACATTTGAGTCGGGATGGTGAGATTAGTGAAAAACTGAGTAGCAATTGCCATTACCACTACAATGTTCATAAATGAATCATTTCAATTATGGTCTCAAATTCCATTTAATGAACCCACTAAAAACTTAAAAGTAAGTTTACCCATAATAAGGTAACGAGTAGAAGCCATTTCCCAAGGAGTAATTTCTTTTTATTAATTAAATAATTTTCGCTTGTAGTCATTAAAAGTTATGCTTCCGAACAGTGTTGTGGAATAACTTCTCATTTATGGAGTGCCTGCATATATGCGAGGCAGGCCACAAACTGTTTTGGGGGTATTTCAATAGGAAAGAACAAAAACAATCTCTGAGGCCTTTCACTGGTCAAAGAATTAATTCCAGGCTAAAATGACAAAAACAAAACAAAACGTTGTACACCTCACTTTGGGATTGGTGGGTGCCTGATCCTAGGGAGCCAGTTCAGTTGGCCCACACTGTGCAATCAGAGATAAGCTCAAATGTATCCTTCCCCAATGTGTCCTCTTGATTCTTCTAACTCACAGGTGATGAGAAAGACTGTCCAAACCCCTTTTCCAGTGGCTTTGTGAGGGGGTGGGGGGGCCGCCCCAGGTGACATGCAAAGGGGGTTTGTGACACCACCAGGGACCACAATTTCTAAAATCACGGTTTTAAAAGATAATAAAAAGGTAAAGGTTTCCCCACGACCAAATGGTCTAGTCGTGACCGACTGTAGGGGGCAGTGCGCATCTCCATTTCAAAGTCATCTCCGTGTCAAAGTTTTGTCCGAGGTCAAGCTTCCATGGTCATTACATGTGGCTGGCATGACTCTACACCGTAGCGCACGGAACGCCGTTACCTTCCCACCAAAGTGGTCCCTATTTATCTACTTGCATTTAGGTGCTTTGGAACTGCTAGGTTGGCAGGAGCTGGGACAAGCAACGGGAGCTCACTCCATTGCACAGCCTTGAACTCCCAACCTTCCGGTCGGAAAGCCCAGCAGCAGCGGTTTAACCCGCTGCGCCACCACGTCCCTCTTTAAAAGATAATACCATCATGCTATATACTGTTTGGATGTGCAATTTCACCCAGAATTCAATGGAAAAAACGGAATGTAATATCTTCATTCTATCAAAGGTTATAGCCAAAAACTAAAACCCCAAAATACAACTTTTAGCGTAAAGTCCCAAATTTTTTTTTAAAAAGAACAGTTTTACGGAATAATACCATCATGTTATATACCGTTGGATGCATACATTCGCCTAGAATTCAGTGAAAAAAACCAGAGTGTAATATCTTCATTCTATCAAAAGTTTTGGCCAAAAAACAAAAAAACTGAAAATACAACTTTGTATGTAAAAATCGTGATTTTTTTTAAAAAAAATCATATAATAATGAGTCAGTTCTCATTTCCATGTATCAGAGCTAAAACCAGAACTTTTATTTAATTGTGTGTATGTCATCAAATTGGCCACGGGTTTTTTGTTGGTTACTAATTTGTTGGGTGACCTGCACTGTAGTCAAATACATACATACATACATACATACATACATACATACATACATACATA
>JAJKFI010000001.1:2363941-2377091 GCA_029204185.1 Lerista edwardsae
ATACATACATACATACATACATACATACATACATACATACATACATACATACATACATACATACATGCACACATGCATACAGTTGAGGGTGGGGGGTAACATCAACCCTAGTAATAACACTGCATTTTGGTTGTGCATATGGTATTGTAATTTATTTTGTACCATTTTGAAGGTGAGGTGACGCGCATCATGGGGGTGACGCACTGACCTCCCACTCCGGGTGACGCAAACTCTAGTGACGCCACTGCCCTTTTCGCATGCAATCTGGGGTAGAGAGCTGGCTTGCTGTATTTTCTCAACTGGCCCTTATTTGCTTAACACACCTACCCTGAAGTTGAAGTGATGGGCCTTGGCCAAAGGGAAGATAGAGGCAGCAGAACTCTTGCCTAGAGCATTTATAGTCTAGATCAGCTGTCTCCAAGCTCTGTCCCACAGGCTGGATCCGGGTCCGCTGCCTCCCTCTGCTGGGTGACCTGCACTTACCATTCCGCCAGGGAGTGAAGTTACAGCCACAACTACAGTTCCCAAGGTTTCTCTTCGCCCAACAGGCACCCCAGGCAAACTAAGTACCTAAGAGGCAGATGTGATGTCACAGATGGTGCAGCTAGAGAGGGATCAAAACACAAAGCATTCACAGTGCCATTACTGTGGCCACACAATATAGCTCCGGTGGTGAGGGGGAGGAACCATTTACACAGCACTTGATAGCGCCGTGAATACTTCATGTTTTGTCCCCTTCTAGCTATGCCACTGCTCAAATGTCACTGTGTCCTGGAGAAGGGGGTATAGAGAAAGGAGAGAGGCAGGAGAGCTAGTTGGGGGAGACGTTTGAGAGCAGTGCTGTCCAGGCAACCATCTTATCATGCTGCCCTCCCTGCTGACTGGGAGGCACCAATTGACTTTGAGCACCAATTGAGAGGACACTCCAGAAGCTTCTAAGTCTGAAGCCTCTGATTCAGTACTTAGAGTGAACTTCAGTCTGGTGGGAAGATACGATATCCAGACAAGTGGCTTTTTTGATCCAGCTCCTCAGACTAAAGAGATTGGCCATGAATATATATTCTCAACATTCCCACACACTCCAGCACAGCAATTTTCAATGTTTTTCTTCTCACAGCTTATTTAGCTCTGTGGTCTTCACCTCTTGTGATGTCACTTCCGGCTTCCAAGATAAATTGCTGGCTCCTTGAAGCCAGTAGAGGAAAAGGGGCAGACAATTTGTTTCTACAGAGACAGTTGCCCTACAAACAGAGCCACAGAAATTGGAAGTGTTTTGCAGCAATTTTCAACTGCTGTACTCCAAACTCCCACTGCACATTGGTAGACTTTTCATGACGCACCAATGTGCTGCAGTACACTGGTTGAAAATTGCTGCTCTAGCATGATAAACACACATACACACACACACCAAACGGCAGGGATGTGCAAATGAGAGTGCTATGCACATTAGAGAGCTGCCTTAATTTTGAAGAGTGGTGGTCACCAGGAGCTCCTCCCTAGCAGGATTAAACCCATCCCAGTGATGTCCTCAAATGCATTCTTGCACCTTCTCGTATTTCTCATATATGAGTGCGGGTGCAATCCTAAATTGAGTTAGGCTGGCATAAGCTAAGCCAGCAAAGTTTGGCCAGCACAAGGGACACCGTAAAGTATGCTTGACCCACTCTTGGAGTTGGAGAGGCCAGCACACAGATGTGTGCCATCTTCCCTGACTCCGAGAGTGGTCCAAAAACGCTTTATGGTGGCCCTGATACCAGCCGAATTTTTCTGGCTTAGTTTATGCCAGCCTAACTCCAGTTTAGGATTGCGCTCTCAATGTCTTCACAATTGAGAGGCACAATGGCAAAATGCTATACTTGGGATGGGGGAATATTGGCACAGTGACAGTGGCGTAGCTAAGCCATTTGGTACCCGGTTCAAAGAAAATTTTGTAGCTCCCCCCCCCATGTAGCCCTTCTATTCTGAGTCATACAGAAAGATTCATCTTCAAAGTGATCCCCAACTATTCCCACCCCCAGCAGCTAGCAGCGTGTAGCACGGTGCAGCTGCTACCTGATGCACTTATATAGCTACGCCACAGCACAGTGAGAGCAAAACCTGCTTGCTAACCAGGGCTGGCAAAATGTAAAGACTGTTTGGGATTTTTTTCTGCAAATTTCCACTGATGACCCTCTAGGGCTACCCTTAAAAAGTAAAAAGGTAAAGGTTTCTCCAAGTCCGAATGGTCTAGTCGTGACCAACTGTAGGGGATGGTGCTCATCTCTGTTTCTAAGCCGAAGAGCCGGTGTTTATCCGAGGACAAGCTTCATGGTCATGTGGCTGGCATGACTATATGCCATAGCGCACGGAATGCCATTACCTTCCCACCAAAGTGGTACCTATTTATTTACTCGCATTTTTTTCTGTGCTTTCGGACTGCTAGGTTGGCAGAAGCTGGAACAAGCAACAGGAGCTCACTCAGTTGCGTGGTTTCGAACTACTAACCTTCTGGTCAGAAAGCCCACAACAGCGGTTTAACCCGCATCACCACCACATCCCTTTGGGCTACCCTTAGAAATATCCTATTATATCCTATCTACCCAGGCAGGGTTATTTGCACAACCCTGATTCCCTTCCATTTTCTTAGCTTTCTATTTTCTTCTTTTCTTCAAATATTTTTCGCTTGATCTCAAGAAGAGCCCCTAGAAAATACTGCAACCCCAAACGCACCTTTATAGATCAGGGCCTCATTTAAATTTGATTGGAGATGGCACCTAAGACTTAGCTGAGCTAGTGAGGCATGCAGGCTTCCCTCGCATCATGATTAAAAATATTGAACCGCTGGATGAAAGACAAAAATTGACAAGGGCAACAAGTTTATCAGGAATCAACCTTAAGCTAATATTTCACGACTGGGCTTGAAATCCCATTTCAGCAGGGAGGGGTGGAAAAGCATTATCTACCAATCAGTGTAAGGAAAAGAAGATTAATTTATTGATGAGACGATGATAAAACTTGAGAGGGAGCACTTGACTTTTACAATCTGATTTTACAACAGCACTGAGCAGATTAGCAACCTGCTGTAGCTCACTTCTAAAAAAAAAGCCAAACACAAGCAACCCTGGGGAAGAACCAGCTCTGTATGGCAGCACACGCTTTGCCTGCAGGTCTCGGGTTTAATTCCTGAACAAGGGAAAGTATCAGAAAGGGGGGGGCAGGAGGTGGCCGGGGAGGCTCAGGCCACACGACCCCAATTTGGGCTGCCCGGCATCCTTGGATCTGCAGGCGCAGAGTCGAGGAGCACCTAAGGGAGGCTGGACCCTCTCCTGAGGCAAGGGTGTGAACATGCCCTTGCCCTGGGGAGGCTCCCCAGTGCTCCAAAGCTCTGCTGGATACAGCACAGGCCCGCAGGGCTCTTTGTTCCAGCGCAGCTTAGGATTGCGCTCTGTGTGACTGCCTGTATTTGGGTTCTGACCAGTGGTGTCATTCAAATGATTTAGGAACAGGAACTCACTTTTGATTGGCACCTGTCGGGAACCCGGAACCAGCCACGGAGCCCGTTAGGATCCGGAACGCCCGTTCTGGTCCATTCCCCCTGAATGACATCACTGGTTCTGACCATACTGCATTGATTTAGCAGCCAGCCACCACCAAATAGTTACCATGCCAGTGGTCTGATCTACACATATACAGAGCAGATCAGGAGTTCAAATTGTTCTTGGCCATCTCCAAATCAGCCTGCAGATGGGGAATGGCCTGATTACATGCTCCACTCAGAGGGCATGCTCCCCACAGTAAACATTCCTGGCACGTAGAAGACTGCAGGCATGTAGAAGATGCTGCCTCTCACTTCAGTGTTCATCGCTTGTGAGTGTGACATAACACAGAATAAAGCTTGCATGAACTTTAAATAACTTAAATTCTGCAAATGAAATAAATGAAATAAATAACTTCATTTCACTTCAGATGCAATGCTTGTTAACTGAATCAGTTCATACATTCGTCAACTGCAGAGAAATCAAGTGAGTTGCATATTTGAACCAACTCTAACCTATCCTTCCACTTCTTTTCCATATACTGTATATGCAACAGATTTCAGGGCGGCCAATATACATGACTGCTTGCAGCACCATCCTCAGTAGACAGTGTTAGTTCTTCTTAAAATTAAAATGCTTCTACAATGAACATGCAAGAACAATTTTGTTTTTAACCACCCACTTAGTTCTCTGTTGAGACCAGGCTTCAGTTTGGTTATTTATTTTTGTTTTATTCGCAATACAAAGAAATCCATTTAATTATGAAGCAGCTTTTATTTCTGTATAATTTATTTGTCCTGTCTCTGCTAACACTGAACATTATTATTGGGAACCTGTATAACCAACAAAGCAGAAAGTTACTGGTTCCGCAACATTACCACATTGCAACGCTAATAAGTTACCAGTCTTTCCTCTCTGGGTCAAAATGTCAGTTCGAAAACAGCATGTTCTTCACAAAGAGTTTATTATAACTCTCGTTGTGCGCTTCAAAATAAAGAGCTGCCACCTAAGTGAGCCCAGTTGCTACCTAGCTGTTGATTTTTTGTGTCTGTTCTCAAGAAAGGGCCCTCTTTTCTCCCCACCTGACATGCTTACGGTTTGTTTGTGCTGGTGTCCTTGGAGGAGATAATGGGAATGCTATTGTAATGTGTCAAGTGAAGAGAGACCCATGTCAAAGCTTCAGTTTGTGTAATAGCAAAAAATATGCCTCAAGGGCATTGAGCACTACAAGAGACTTCCTTGAAAGAGCAATGCTGGGCTGGTTCATGCGGCATTGTCTGACCGAGTAGTCCCACCCAGGCAGTGAGGGCTTACCCTAGGCAAGGGAGCAAACGTCTCCTTACCCAGAAGAGAACTTTGGGGCCTGAAATCCCTGAGGGATACATCATGTGACCCCTTGGCACAGTTGCATTGCTGTGCAAGTAGTTATGTAAGATTGGGCTGATATGGATTAAGGGCTCCATCCTCCAGAGCTACAGCACTGGTCTCAGGCACACTGCCCTGCCAAAGGCCATTGGGCTGTAAGGCACTACACGGTGGACAGGAAGACGCAGATGGCCATTGGTCCTCCGTGCCAAGCAGAGTCCCTGGGAGTACAGCAGAGAGTTTGCTGCCGAGCAGTACAGAGACATATGCGGGGAAGGCAGGGAGGGGTGAAACTGGGTGGGGGAAGGGTGCCATGGGCTGGGGAGTGGACAGGGCAGTCCTGGGAGAGGGGCAGAGATGGTGACAGAGGCGGCCGCCAATCCCTCCTCCCAGGCTTCAAAGCCCTACACAGGGCTACTGGGCTTTGTGCTGATGATTTAGCTGGCGCAGGACCAAGTAGACCAATAGTGGTTAAGGGAACACTGCTAAAGGAACTATTATTCCTTAACTCAAGGAGACCTCCAGCTGCCACTCTGACTTTGTGGGATACAGCAGTGGCCATTTTGGCAATCCAGTTAGGACTGGGCTTAGCAATACATTCTGCGACTGCAACAACACATATTACACGACACTTTTCTAACATTTTTTTCCTTACAAAACTTTGATTTTGTGGGCATATCATTTGGGCTCATTCATTTTAATTTTAGGGTCGCCTTTAAAAATGCCTTGCTGATATCTCCTCCCCCCCCTCTAACTTCAAATCTTGTCATAAAACTCCCCTTTTCCATGACAGTTTTGAGAAGAGACTGGCTGAGTGGTGACATGCCTGCCTGGGATAAAGGTTCTAGTTCCAAACCCTGGCATCTTCAGGTCAGGCTTCAGGAAGACAGCCAGGATGGTGCAGAATTTTATGAGTTGGGACTGAGACCTGGAGGATTCAGGCTCAAATCCCCACTTAGCCACAAAGCTTCCTGTGTGAGCTTGGCCCGGTCACTCACTCACTCACTCTCTCTCTCAGCCTTGCCTACTTCACAAGGTTGCTGTGAGGACAAAAGGAAGGAAGGAACCATGTACATACCCTGAGCTCCTTGGAGGAAGGATGATATAAACATGTGAAAATAAAACTGTGTCTGAAACCTTTCCTGGAGGTTTAAAATAAAGCCAGGCTTCAGGAAACAGCCCATTCTGAAACAGAGAAGACATAGATGGGCCCCTGGTCTGACATACATCCACAATGTCTTAGTCCTTTTTCCCTCCTATAAGTAAACTTAGGGTGGATTCCTAACCTGGAGTTAGGCTGACACAGTTAGGCCAACAAAGTTTGGCCAGCACAAGGGCCCCTATAAAGCGCATTTAGACCACTCTCGGAGTCAGGAAGGATGGCTCACGTCTATGTGCAGGTCTCTCTGATTCTGAGTGCTCCAAACATACTTTACGGTGCTCCTTGTGCCAGTCAAAATTTGCTGGCCTAACTGTGCCAGCCTAACTCCAGGTTAGGATTATGCCCGTAAGCATTTGAAGTTAACTGATGGCCTAATCCTTTCTAAAAGTAGCACTGGCAGAATGTGAGTTCTGCCGGCTCAGGCTGTCACAAAACTGTGGTAAAGTACTTTGTGGCAATGCAAGCTGCCAGTAGGAAGTCTGGAGCTTTCCTGCCAGAGATGTGTAGTGATGTTCTGTGCCAGTAAGGCACAGAAAGTTACCAGAGCCCAGTGACCCAGAAAACTTCTAGGTCACTAGGACTCCGAACGTGACCGGAACCTTGCATTTGGAACCTTTCAGAGGCCTGCAAAGGCCTGCATCTGGGATTCAGAACCTTCCTCACCGCTGGAAGTGTTTTAAAAGCACTTCCGGTTTTCATGGAAGTTTTGGGGGTGATGGTGGTGTTCTGAAGCCCTCAGAATATCGCTAGTATAGGTCCAGGTTGACCCAATAGCAGCCGCTGGGGGTTACCTTGGGGTCAAGAGACAACTATCCCCTTGCCCTGACGAGACCTGCAGCAGCCAAAACTTCCCCACGGGATGGAATGGAGGCCATGCTAGCTCCATAGCATTGCTGTGAGGGGGTTTAGGTAGGATTGGGTTGACAATCTCTCGTGTTTTTACCCTTGCCTCCATTTCCCTCTTTATTTTTTCCCTTATATCTATCGAAATTGTAAGCTTTTGAGGGCAGAGACCTGTCCTCTCATTCTATGAAATTGTATATTACATATACATTGATGCAATACTAACACTATTAGATTTTCAGAATTTAAGGTAAGGGAACAGCAGATCTTTCTAGATTCAAAAATTCCAGCATGCGCTGAAAATGTGCACACAGTTGGAATAAAAAGAATGTCCTGTTTGGTGCAGTGAAGCTCAGATCACTTGGACTCACCCATGACCACTTCTGACAGTTCAGCACTGCGGCATTCCAATATAATGGTAGGGTTAGCAGCAATGGCAATCTTCTGCATGGAGACTTCAGTGGTTTCAGCAAAAGAATAAAATACAGTTGTTTCCTTCTGCTAGGCTGTCCTCAAAATTGACAAAAGAATGGGTGAAATGAAATAGCATTGCAGTTAAATGCACAATAAGCTTCCCACCCCAGCATCCTGATATGCTGTGCACAAACAGAACTTAAACACACCGGAATCCTTTTGTTTGATTGCCTTGGCTCCGCCAGAGGCAGCACAATATGATGCCATATAACTCCACAAGTCAGCAAAGGCCACTTCCTATCCTGTTTGCTGTTGCTTGAATAAGCTTCACATTAAGAGAGACAAAATGTAACAGATGAAACTACTGTCTTCTCAGAAGAGCAGGGGAAACTGACAACCAGTAACTATTTTTTAAGGGAAAGCTTATAGCTACTACTGTATACACTCATGTATAAGTCTAAAAATGTATGCCTGAAAATTGACCCTGAAAACATGGATCGACTTATACATGGGTCAATACAGTTAATAAAGCTTTTAACAGCAGCTTGGGTAGGGGCTGGGCTAAGAAGCAGAAAGCTGGGGGGTAGGAAAAAAGGAGCAATTTTACTTACCAGTAATTGTTCTCAGGCACCAACAGACAGCAAGCAAAAAACCAGTTGCCATTTTCCTTCTTCTCCAAACAGGCAGAGAGGTGAAGGTGAAGGGAATTGTAGTCTTTATGAAGGCTGCTGCTATGGAGGTGCTGTGCTGTATTCCTCACAAAACCTACAACTCCAATAAGCACCTTCATCTCTCTCCCTTCTTGTCTGGAGAATAACTCCATTTCTGTGCTGCCTCAGAAGAATGTGAAATAGCTCCTTTTTTGGTTGGCTTTCTGTTGATGCCTCAGAACAATTACTGGTAAGTCATTTTCAAAGAATTTCATACCTGCCCCCTAAGTTTCACCCTTGACTTATGCATGAGTCATAGCAAATTCTATTATTTTGGGCTTCGAACTTGCCCTTGACTTATCCATGAGATCGATTTATACTTGAGTATATACAGTAGGTGTGAGCAAATACTGAGAGAGTTCTGATACTTCCATAAAGGGCTCTTTCAGTAGTATTCCAGTTGTCTAGTCTGAACTGCTGTATTTTAGCAAGAAACAGCCCTAGTTCATACATGCATGCAGATCCCTGGATTTTGCTATATTAGATTACAGTACACTTGATGCCTGATGAGCTGAATGTGTATGCTGCCTCCACTGAATAGTATTGCATTTGAAATGCAGTGAAGTCATATGACATTCATGTCTGTGATGGTCCATTCAAACATTTCAGCCATCACTTGATGATCGGAGTCATCACGCCGTGTGTCACTCCACACATCATGTGTGATGAACAGATGAGGATGAACAGGTAAAGATGAACAGATGTCCCCCACTCTGGTTAAAGTACAGCGCTGTTCCAAAATTGTCAATAGTTACAGTGCAAGCACATAATCCTAAATCACAAGGAGAATCTTTCCCTTGATACAGTTTTTTGCTTTGCAGGTGATTATTATATTTGGGGACAGCAGGGGCAGGATTAAAGAGCATGTTGGCAACATGTATAGAAGATGGAATTTTGGCAGCTGCAGCTCTTTAAACCCTTCCATGATGAGCTGCACCTGCTAAAATTCCCTCTTTTATACATTAAAGTCATAAACATTCTGTCCTCCATTGATCTGGTCATTCTGACTCCACCCCCATACCGACACCCCTCTATAGCGGAGTCACTCCCATAAGCTGTGATGTGGAGGTGAGGGTCAGCTACAAAGGATAAGCAATACCTGGCTGATCTGTGGCTGCTCCTGCTGGAAGCTCTGAGTGCATATGCAGCAAAAAGAGTGATGACCACACCACAAGGAAAATATCTGGAAATGTGGCGTTCTAAGAGCGTCTCAGACATAGAATATTAAGGGTGTAACCCTAACCTGGCATTGCCCCGGCACAGCACACTTGCGCCAGACCCAGTGGTGTCATTCAAATGATTTAGGAACAGGAACTCACTTTTGATTGGCACTTGTCAGGAACCCGGAACCAGCCACAGAGCCCGTTAGGATCCGGAACACCCGTTCTGGTCCGTTCCCCCTGAATGACATCACTGGCCAGACCAGTGCTGTTACAAATGTGCCATAAGGTGCATCTGCACTGTGGATTCAGTCACAGTCGAGCGGTGCCTTAGCTCTTCTGGCGCAAAGCAGCACTGAGGGCACGCCAGAGGCGGTGCCATGGGCAGAGAGGGGGCGGAGATGGGACATGGCTATTGGGCTGTATCCAAACCCCCGTCCCGGGGCTGGGTGGGCCCGATTCGGGCCACTCCTGGCCATGTGGACTTGCGCCTGCTATTTTGCTGGCGCAGATCTGAGCAGCCCCATAGGGAAAATATCCCCTTACCCCGCGGTGAGCCGCTGCTACCTTCTAGCTTTGTTAGGATGCAGCACAGGTGAACCGGCCGGTCTATTCCAGCACAGGTTAGGATTGAGCCCTAATTGTAAAAACTCTCTCATTTTGTTAAAAAAAATGGGTTTGGTGATAGGCTGCCTGTGTGAGCCACCTTGGGTCTGTAAAACTCACTCATTGAGGTGTGGTTTTTGGGTGATATTTTTCCCCCAAAATTTATTGATTAAAACAGTGAATTGTGGTGTTGTGTGTTTTTATTCTACATTCTCATTCAAAGTTCTCATTTTTATTCATTTTAAATGCTTTCAAAGTGTACTGTACTAGGTAGATGATAGAGATGATACAGTGTCAGCCACAGTACTGTTTCTAATTGGAAAAGTAATCTATTTTAATTTTTGAAAAGTATCTTAAAGACCAAAATGTGGTGTTTGTGGTTTTAGTCAAATATGTTTAACTTCCAAAAGGCAGTGTCTGTGTTTTTATGTGGTATTTAAAAAACAAAAAAAACAAAAACCCACCAAACCTACCCCTACTCACTTGTTTTGAGGGTCTCTGAGAAAGGCACTCACTCCTCAAGGGAATTGTGCATTTAAAATGTCCAGATATGGATCAATCATTTTCTGATCTTTTTGAATTCCTCTTCTTCAAATTAATAAATTTGACCACTGCTGCCACGAAGTACTCACCAGTAACCCCGTTCGTACTCATAACCACACTTTAACAACAATAATGGTTCCCTTCCCGCTTAGGAGCCATAACTTCTTACCAGTGATGTCATGCAGGGGGTACGCGGGGGTACGCGAGTACCAGTTTCTAGGATTACAGCTGGCCCTGCCCATTCACCCACCCACTCATCGACTCCGCCCCCTGCAACGTTTGATTTCCTGCACGTTTGAGTTGCCTGCACATTCTCAGAGCCAGGAAGGCAGCGAGCGGAGCCTTGCCTTGCCTTGCCACTGAAAAATGAGCTGCTCTGGGGTTTTGGAACTGTTGGTTCACTTTAACAAGATGCCAGACCTCCTTAACATGTTCTGGGGGTGCTGTGGAATACTGTTGCAACTGTTGGGTCAGTTTAAAATTGTCTGAGGCCTCAAAAAGGGCTTTTTTCATGCCACTTCCTGCCACGACCTCACTTCCGGCTTATGATGTCACTTATGATCGGGTGGGCGGGTCCCGACACATGCCAATCAAAAGTGAGTACCTGTTTTTAAATCATTTAGATGACACCACTGCTTCTTACCCTAGGTTGATGACCAGCAGAGGCCATAACCTTTAGGGCGCAATCTTAAGTTGGGCTGGAATGGCGAGGCTGGCAAGCCTTTGCTACATCCAGCACACCTTAGGTGCTCTGGGGAGCTTCCCTGGGGCAAGGGCATGTTTGCGCCCTTCCCTATGGGGAGGCTGGAGCCTATACAGCAGGCACAGATCCAAGGAAGGCGCGTAGCCCAAATCGGGGCTACATGGCCCAGGGATGGAGCCTTGGATTCAGCCTGATGGCCACATTCCGCTCCACCCCGTTCCCTGGGCCAGCATGCTCACAGGCCCACCCACCTCTGCCCAGTTCATCCCTCCTGCCTGCCCGTCCTCCTCCCAGAACCACCCTTGTGCCAGCCAAGTTCAGCTGGTGCAAAGGCGGCTTGGCATCAGCACTCTTGGGCTACTGCTGGCGCTGGCCCAAGAGCTCTAGCGCCAATACAGGGGTGCTGGTTGGCATCCCCGCATTGGAGGTAGTGACGTTGCACCGACGCTAGCACCTAGCACGTCTATCCTTGGATTGCGCCTTTAAACAGTTAACAGAAGCTTTGTAACAAAACATTTACCTCATAAAAACTTGTTTTTCTACAGAGATGTTCAGTGCTCCCAGGAAACATTTTGCTAGTTCTATCAAAGCTCCTTTGGGCTCCTTTCAGCATGGCTAACTTTAAAATGGAGATGGCTGAGTAGTGGAAATCCTAGTCACACTTAAAATGAACAACTATTACCTGAACATAAATGAAAGGAATAAAATAAGAACAAAACAAATAGTAAGTGAAACAAATGAAAACCAAAAAGAAAATCGAAATTAAAATAAAGTTAGGTTCTTTTTTGCATAGCCATAGACATGCAAAGTTTTCTTTGCACATAATTTTGATTGCACCTTGCAGGCTTGAAAAGGGTCCCTGATGTCAGATCCACGAATTACAGGAACAATGTATGTTCATTAGGTCAAGAGGTCTCCTCTCAGGAATGAAAAGATGTACAATTAGCTGAAAGCTAATGTGATGTTTCAAAGCAATGAAGCACTGTTTGTACTGTATAAACAGACTTCTGTTTCCAACAGTGAAGCAGAGAAATGACCTTTCCTCCCCTTGCACTCATAAAGACATTGTGGCAGGAATTGTGTTTGATTGCTGCTACATTGTTGATAGAAAGATTGTCAAACAAAGAGAAGACTGGGAAAGGTCAGAGCTTATTAAGTGCTGAGGAGAATTGATTTCAGGGAGAGAAAAGATGACACAGCCAGGCTAAGCTTACTTTTACCAAGCAGTTGCTAGGTGTAAGAATTCAACATAATTTTGAACAATGCAAGCATAAGAATTGGTGAGATGCACACAAGCAGAGGCGTATTTAGGGTATAGCGGGGATGGCAAGAGCCATGGGCGCCATTTTCCATGGGCGCCGTTTGCATGGCGCCCCCACCCCCCGCAATACGCCGCTCACTGACACGCTGCCCCGCTGGAGCTGTTGGCACTTACAGACTTGCTTCCCTGAGCTGGTGCCGATCAGAAGCAACCCCGCCCCCAAGTGAGCTCTTGCAAGCAGCTGGTAGGCTGGTAGGGGCTACGCTAAAGAAGCGCAGGAGGTTACATGGTCCCAGGGGGCAACAGTGTGTTGGCAGCGCTCTGAATCCTGGGGTGCCTGCGTGTGTGCAGAGAGTCAGGGAGAGAGGCAGGAAGCAAGAGAGAGGCAGGAAGCAAGCACGCAAGGCAAGGCGTCAGAACTGCTGCTGCTGGCCTCTGCGTGTGTGTACGAGAGCCCACGCTGAGAAAGAGATAGAGAGAGCAAGCAAGTGACAGAGAGTGAGAGTCAGCCATTGAGGGGGAGGGAGAGAGAGAGAGAGAGAGCGAGTGGGGTGGGAGAGTGAGAGACAGCCATTGAGATAAATCCATTATAGAGATACATCCAGACTTTCTGCCGGCACTTAAAAGACTTGCTTCCCTAAGCCGATGCTGGGTGGGAGACAATCAGAAGTAACCCTGCCCCCAAGCCCTTTCCCCCCAGCACAAGTTGCAGCTGAGCCACTGGCAGGGACTAAAAAAGGACATGGGAGGGGTTTTGATATACCGGTAATTTGAACGGTGGCTGCTGCTGGTCTCTCTCTCTCTCTCTCTCTCTCTCTGTCTGTGTGTGTGTGTGTGTGTGTGTGTGTGTGTGTGTGTGTGTGTGTGT
>JAJKFI010000001.1:2377101-2416366 GCA_029204185.1 Lerista edwardsae
GTGTGTGTGTGTGTGTGTGTGTGTGTGTGTGTGTGTGTGTGTGTGTGACTGACTATGAGAGAGGTGTGCGCACACCAAGCCCTTTCTCCCCAGCAGGGGCTAAAGTAGTGACATAAGTTGAACTGCTGCTGCTGGCCTCTGTGTGTGTGTGTGTGTGTGTGTGTGTGTATGTATGAGAGAGAGAGAGAGAGAGTGACCGACTGACTGACAGCTCCAATCTGAATCCATTATAGAGAGAAGTCCAAGTCCAAGCACCCAAACCTGCTGTCAAAAAGATAAGCTAGTTGTTATGATCTTCCAGCCCCTTCCCCTGTCATTTCAGCCACTGCTTAATAGGGACTGCAAGCTAATACGGATTATCTCATTTCTAATATTGTACTGGCCATGAAAGTCTTAGAAGCTTATTAATTAATCAGACAAAAAGCAATTTGCTCCAATATGTAAATAATTTTTTGTCTTTTGTTCTGGTGGCGGTGTGTGTGTGTGTGTGACATACCAGCTGAGCTGGGTTACGAATTTTCCAAATTTCCGACACACCAAGCCCAAACAGTTCGCCATCACTGTTCTAGGCATTTCTACAATAGAAACGTGTGTGTGTGTGTGTGTGTGTGTGTGTGTGTGTGTGTGAGAAAGAGTCTCATGTGATGTGCGTGTATGTATGCACACACATTTCCACACTGAGCTCATCTTGCAATGCAAGCTGACACGTCTACTCTGAATCAAGCCCCATTGAGTTCAAGGGAGCCTACTCCCAGGTAAGTGTGCATTCGGATCGGGACCATGTGCCACACTCCTAGGCCCCCTTTCCTGTGAGTAAGCCCCAGTGTGGGCTGAGTAAACATGGCTGGGTATGATTTCTGCAGGCGCCATCTGTGCAGATCGTGCTTTAGCGAAGAGCTCTGCCCCAAAGAGCTTAAGCAAACAGGGAAGCATAAGCTGTTTTGCTGTTCTCCCCCCCCCCATCCCGCCTCTGTGTGTTCTTGGAAAGAGGCCAGCTTGTGTTTGCTGGGACAGGCCTGCGATGAAAGTCTTTAAGTGCATTTGTGTTGTGTGTATGTGTGTGATACAGAACACACTCATCTGTTTAAAATCAAACCCACTTGTTTGAATGCAGGGTTCTGCCCTCTCCCTTTCCTGTTAAGGGCTGGTGGGTTTTTCTGCATACAAACACGCCCCTCCATGTCTCCCCCCGCCTAGTGATGTCATCCGGGCGCACCAGGAAGCGGAATGCCCGGATGATTGACAGCCCTCCGCCTCTATGGCGGAGGGCTGCCACGCCTCCCCAAGCCTCACTGTGCCAGAATCGCTCCATTTTAGAGCGATTCAGGACGCAAGGGAGGGAGGGCGGGTGGGCCCAGCAGCAGCTCACCCGTCCTCCGGAGAGGCGGTGCGGCCCGGGCCCTCCGCAGAGCTAGCGGAACGGTGTACCGAGCCGTTCCCCCTGGATGATGCCTCTGCCCCCGCCCCCCCCCATATTCCTTCTTTTCCCCTCCACTTTGTGGCCGGCAGATGCATAGCCAGTTTAAGAAAGATTTCCAAATCTGGAGAGGGCAAAGGTCCAGCAGGAAGGGGGCTTGGAGGGAAAAGAGTGGCGAGGGAATGATTTGTCTTTGGACAAGAAAAACACACGTAGGATGGGGCAGGACACGTAGCTTGTCTCTGCCTAAGTGGCAAAGGTGTCTGCTTTTGGGGAGGAGGCCTGAGTTTTTATGACGTTTGTCCTCCTTGCCTTGCTGCAGGTTTGTGCAGGAATTTTAAAAATCCTGATTAGTTTACTCCGAATCATTATCCCAAACTCCCTGCAGATCACCCTTGTGATCTCAAATTCAGCGCCCGATCAGGGCAAATCTAATGTTCTGCTCTGTAGCAAGTATTCTTCTGAAGTTGCTTCTGTGCCTGTGGCAGTCCTGTGCCAGGCAGATATCCGGCAGTTTGGATAGGCAGATGCAATTTGGCAAAGGCTTAACCTGTTGGATTTCTGATGGTTGCATCGTTGTTAGGAGACATCAAACCCGGCGGCAAGGCAGTCTAAGAATGCCAATTTGCATTTCAGGCGTGTCATTTGATTATGTCACGATGATGACACTTCCTGCTTGATGATGTCACTTCCTGCCACAACATCACTTCCGGGTTAATGACGTCACTTCCCGACACAAGTGCCAATCTAAAAAGTGAGTCCCGGTCTAAAAAGTTTGAATACCACTGATCTTCCAGGTATTTCGATAGGGGTGCAATTTCATTACTTGCCATGGATGCCATTTTCTCTAGATACGCTTCTGCACACAAGATGTCAGATGTTTGCTTCAATTAAGGGCACAATCCTAACCTGGAGTTAGGCTCGCCTAGTTAGGCCAGCAAAGTTTGGGTGGCACAAGGGGCACCATAAAGTGTGTTTGGACCACTACAAGAGTCAGAGAGGCCAACATACAGCCATGCACCATCCTCCCTGACTCAGAGTGACCCAAATGCACTCTATGGTGGCCCTTCTGCTGGCCACATTTTGCTGACCTAACTGTGCCGGTTAGAATTGTGCCCCAAGTGTCTTAAAGTTCTAAGAGCCCAAGCCTATCCTCCTCCCCCCACCCGAGCTGGTACAGCCAGTGGTGTCATCTAAATGATTTAAGAACAGGTACTCACTTTTGATTGGCACGTGTTGGGACCCGCCCACCGGAAGTGACGTCATAAGCCAGAAGTGATGTCGTGGCACAAAGTGACATGAAAAAAGCCCTTTTTGAGGCCTCAGATGATTTTAAACTGACCCAACAGTTGCAACAGTACTGCACAGCACCCCAAGAACATGTTAAGGAGGCCTGGCATCATGTTAAAACCCCAGAGCAACTCATTTTTCAGTGGCAAGGAAAGGAAAGGCTCCACTCGCTGCCTGCCTGCCTGCCTGGCTCTGAGAATATGCAGGCAACTCAAACATGCAGGAAATTCAAACGTTGCAGAGGGCGGAGTCGACGAGTGGGCGGGCGGGCCAGCTGTAATCCTAGAAACCGGTACTCGCGTACCCCCGCGTACCCCCTGCATGACATCATTGGGTACAGCCATAGCAAAAATGTGAACACTGCAACCCACAGCGGGAATTTACATCCCCTTTCCCCTTGGTAAGCCTTCAGCCCTGCAATGGGTCTCCTCAGACCTGCACAATCTCTTTAGCGGGTACAAGTTCAAGGAGAGTAAGGGGAAAGGGAGGCTGCTGTTGGAGGGGATAAGATTGGGTGCACATCATTGCCCTGGATGCCCACTGCCTTGCCGCCCCTCGTTCCTCCCATTCTGGATGCTACTGAGGTTTAATCAGACTGCTTGTGACAGTCCAATCCTATGATGCTGGGCCCCCGTAGAAGCAGTGGTACCAAAACAACGATTGCTGCATCCTATGGGGGCTGCGGCAGCTATGGGGGGCACCTTGGGAGAAGGGCACATTTGTCCCCTTCCCCCCGGATAAGATTGCTGGCCCAGCAATGGGCCTCTTCAAATCTGTGCCAGCTATCTTGAGAGCCACATGGCCGGACATGGAGGATAGGATGCAGGGGTGGAGGTCACAGCTGGTCCCGTCCCGCTCCGCCCCTTCCCCTACCCAGTTCCACCCTCCCCCCACCCTCTTCCCCACTCCAAGATAGCTCACCTCCCATGGCATTGAGACTTACCAATGGGCAGCTCCATGTCAGAACCTCTTGGTGCTGCAGCCTGTGCTGGTAGGCCCTTACTGCCATACTAGAGGTACTTTACAGCACTTTTGCAACACTAGTGCCAGCGGTAAGCCAGCATTAGGCCATATAGGATCAGGCCCTCAGTCGGTTATTTCAGCAGTAGTTGAACAAACCGAAATGAATTTCTTTCAAAATTCCAAAGATGTTGACAGCTGCCCTGAACTAGATCTGTTCACAGAGACATTCTTGCTGGCATGAATCTTCTATAGATGCATGTTTTGATGTACATCCCGTACATATTGTAATGGTCTTTGGAGGCCGACCCAACAGACTGGATGAAACTTTTGACACAAGCAGGGATGAACTATGATGATAGCGTAGAAGCAACTTACAGCTGTGAGGCTTGGAAAGGCTTCAAGGTCGCAGAGCTCTGGCAAGGAATCACTCAGACGGCAGAGATTAGGGTAGCAAGAACTTCTATATTCTCAGAAGAAGGCTCCTTGCAGCAAAGAACAGCAAACAGGTACAGCAAAGCTCCTCCAACAGCAACACTTACATCTCCAGCAACTAACCACAGGTCTTTCTGGTCTTGATTAAATAGTCCCCAGCATCCAATCAGAGATCAGATGATCTCATCCCCAGGCTGAAGCTGAGTCAGAATGACTCAGCACTTTACTGCTGGTCTGCTAGGCCTGAATGACTCCTCACTTTACCCTCTGAGTCGGCCTAGTGTTAGGCCTTTCCCCATTCAGGCCTGTAAATTTCTAGGGACTTCCTTCAGTATCCCAACAAACTAGTTGTCATGTGGAACAAGACCCCCGTTGATGATGTTGAAAATGTTTTTCAGCAGAAAATTATAAAACAGGATCCAGAAAGGTCAGCCAATCTTTTTCCCATTTGTTTTTTTTTAAACTAATACTCTCTGACTATCTAAAGTGTGCGCCCTCCCCCAGCTTCCTCTCTACCACACACATTATACAGCCAGGCTCCCTAGCAAATCCCACAATTATTGTTTTTCTGATAAATCAAGCCACAGTGTTAGCTGAGTGCAATAAATGTCTAACCAGCACATAATTCTTTGGTCTAAAATTATATAGCTTAAAGAAAAAGACTGCTCTCTTTGCAAAGCTTTGACATTTAGAGGATTTTAATGGTTGCTTTAAGAACAATAACAGCTAATAATAAAACTTTTAGCTATCAGTAATGCAAAAAAAAAAAAGGCACCACTTTTTTCTCTTTTCATTGCGCTGTCTCTAGGACACTAACATAACTCAAGCCATCCATGGTCTAGATGCCCCGGCACCTTCAAATTACAACACTGAATTCATTAGCTCCCTATTTCTTTTACAGCTGTTTCCAATATTGCCACCCCGCCCCATATTTAACCTATTCCACAAAGCAATATCAAAAGATAGGTGGTACTGATATAGTTAAATGGAGGCTCCAGAACTCAAAGGCTTCTCACCTGCCCCTTGACATAGCCCCTGATTGGCCAGTAAAATTACGATACGTGCAGGCTATGTGCAGTCCAATTCTGCGGATATGTACTCAAAAGCAAGTCCCAGTGAATTTAATTCAACTTGCTCCCACATAAATGCACAGAAATCCTTATTCTAATGCTTGCAAAGCCGCTTTCAGCTCCACTTCTCACTGTGAGAGTGGTCTGTGTGGGTAAGGGTTGACTAGAAAAAAACAACCTGGCTTGGCCTCCTATTGGATCTCCAGCTTGCTATGCAGGAATTGGTGCACAGGAATGAAAAGCTGACACTTTTCATGGTATGGGGCTGAGTCTGAGCTACCCTGAAGTCCAATAAAGTGGCCACCTCAGCAGGTGGACTGGCATGCAGTGTGTGTAGGCATACCGCACACCTACCTGCCACCTGTATTGGAGGCCTTAGCTGGTCTGCAATTTGCCCACTTGCCACCATCTCCTTTTCCTGCTGCTGTGACCTAAGCATGACCTAGAGCAGTGGTATTCAAACATTTTAGACTGGGGCCCACTTTTCAGATGGCACTCGTGTCAGGACCCACCAGAAGTGATGTCATGAACGTGGAAGTGATGTTGTGGCAGAAAGGGACATCATCAAGCAGGAAGTGCTGTCACCGTAACATAATAAAATGACACATTTACATGTAAATTGGCATTCTTGGACTGCAACCATTGTACAACCATGAAACATCCCTGACAGAAAGCAAGATTAGGACAAGATACTATGTAAAAGCGGTGAACTAAAAACAATTTTTTTTAAAAAAACAAAAACAAAAAACAAACCCTCACTTGAAAATTCAAATTCACAAAAGGAATATAACAAGAGTAAGATCTGAAGTTTCCAAGTTGACTGCTCCCAGCTTTCCAAGACCCACCTGACATGTGGTTGCGACCTACCAAGTGGCACATCTGAATGGGCTCTGTGCTACCTTCATTGGGGCTACTGCATTAAAAACTGACATTGCCACATATCACTTTCTATATTTATAAACAGATTTTTTTTTCTGAAAAAACGGGCATACAACAATATACCTGTAACATAAATTAGAAAATGGGTGCAATGTTTTAAAGTGAATACACTATAATCCAAAAGACCTTAGTGTTGTCACAAAGAAAGAACCCTGCAAAAAAGCTTAGTTCATTACACTGCAATGGGAAATAAGCAGGTAATACTAAAAGGCTATCAGGGCCTCATATTCTGTCTTCCCAAGGAGACAAATCCTGTAAAGGTTTGCTTCCCCCCCAGCCATCTCTAATGCTTGGGGGAGCTATAAAAGAATACATTTGGAAATCAGGACATTTGAGGGATGCCATGAATTGGCGCTTTTTTAACTTAAGGTTTTCTTTGCCAGCTTTTGACACATAATATCAGCAGGTTTTCAGGCTTAACTCTGTTGCCAAAAGGGCAAGAAACCCATTCCATTCTGTAAACATGAGAGCTAGAAAGTTTAACCCCCCTCCCTTCTCCAAATCTGGGATTCACAGGCTTCGTGAAGGAGCTCAGGAGCTGTACGGAAAATCCCTCAGGGCCGCAAAGTCACTCAGTAGCTACATGCTTCAAACTCTGCTCTGTGGAGCGATTATTTCAAATAATGAGTTCAAACTTCAAACCCATTATAAAGGCAGAAGTAGGACCTGAAAATATTAGGTATTTCACAGAATTCCTTCATTTTTAATCTTATAAAACCTGATTGAAGCCCAAGATGTTCTCTTATTTCCCCCCCTCACAAATCCTACCTGTCCATACCAGATGCCCAGGTAGATTACTGTGGCTGAGAGCAGGAAAATCCTTCCAGCATCCTCTATGCTACTGATAATCTCTTAATCACCCCCTCAATTGGCCGCCAGGCTCCCACATTGTTTCATGCATTTCCATTGGCAGGAAATGATTTCCATCCTTTCCCCAGAAGGCAACAATCCAAGTGAGTTTAGCAGGGAGATTATTTATTTAAGCATAAATCATCATCAAAATCCCAGCAACGAAACTGTAATGCAGACTTTCTTCCAGCGTCAACTCAGAGGAGTTGGTAGCTCATTTTGAAGCACAGAAAACGGCAAAGGGTTTAACCGGTTGTTAAATGGCCGGGCCCCGCCCACTCGCTTACCTCGGCTGGCTTCGGGTTTTTTTTTGGCTCCGGCTATGATGTCATAGAACCGGTTGTTAATTCATTTGAATTGCATCACTGGGGACAATCATGGTAAAGGGAAGCTTTATCACCTTGTCCTCACCATGGCATGCTTTGGATTTTTCACACACACACACTTAAGAACGTAAGAAAAGCCCTGCAGATCAGGCCAAAGGCCCATCTAGTCCAGTTTCCTGTATCTCACAGTGGTCCACCAGATGCCTCAGGGAGCACATGAGACAACAAGATGCCAACATCCTATTGCCACTCCCCTGCACCTGGCATTCTGAAGTAGCCCGCTACTAATGTAAGAAGGTTGCACAACCGATCATGGCCTATAGCCCACAATCGGCTTTCCCTCCAGAAATCTGTCCAACCCTTTTAAAGGCATCTAGGCCAGATGCCTAGGCCAGATGGTGTGGCAAGGAGTTCCACAGATTAATAACCCATTGGGTAAAAAAGTATTTCCTTTCATCTGTTCTAATTCTCCCAGCACACAATTTAATTGGATGTCCCCTGGTTCTGGTGTTGTGAGAGAGGGAAAAGAACATCGCTCTATCCACTCTATCCATCCCATGCATAATTTTGTATGTCTCAATTAAGACCTCAGGTGCGCGCGCGCACGCGCGCACGCACGCACGCACACACACACACACACACACACACACACACACACAGAGCTCTCATTGGTGCAATGGGAGGTGTTCTCCTGGGGCAAAAACCAGTTGAAAACTCAGAACTACATTGAGGCAATGGGTTAATACTGTGTACAGTTCTGGCCATGAAATTAAAAGACGTTTACTTCTTGGGAAGAAAGCTATGGTGAACCTAGATAGCTTAATCAAAAGCCGAGACATCACCCTGCCAACAAAGGTTCGTATAGTCAAAGCGATGGTTTTCCCAGTAGCCATGTATGGCTGTGAGAGCTGGACCATAAGAAAGGCAGAGCGTCGAAGAATCGATGCTTTTGAATTATGGTGTTGGAGAAGACTCTTGAGAGTCCCCTGGACTGCAAAGAGATCCAATCGGTCAATTCTCCAGGAGGTCAAGCCTGATTGCTCCCTGGAAGGACAAATGCTGAAGCTGAAGCTCCAATACTTTGGCCACCTGATGAGAAGAGAGGACTCTTTAGAAAAGACCCTCATGCTGGGAAAGATGGAAGGCAAAAGGAGAAGGGGGCGACAGAGGATGAGATGGTTAGATAGTGTCACCGAAGCAATGAATATGAAATTGGGCGAACTCAGGAAGCTAGTGGAGGACAGGGAGGCCTGGCGTGCTGTGGTCCATGGGGTCGCGAAGAGTCGGACACGACTTAGCGACTGAACAACAACAACAACAACAACAGTTCTGGCCACCTTGTTTCAAAAAGGGTATGGCAATGTTAGAAAATGGACAAGAAAGGGCAATAAGCAGTGTAAGCAGAAAATTTCATGTGCAGGGGCAGCAAAGATGCTGGACATTCACAGTGCGGGAGGGCCTGACTGACTACTGTTGAAATGCCCGACATTGATGATGTAGGATCAGAGGGACCCTTGATCAGATCCAACAGAACTCTTATATTCTTCGGGGGAGAGTTAGGACTTATCTCTCCCCCCTTTGTTTAATGTAACACTTAATTGTATTAAACTTCACTGAGTCAGCTTTATTCCCGCCTCAGCTCTCTTTCCCCATGTTAAATCATTTCACTTCTTTTCAGCAAAACCAACAGCGATTCATCCCGCTTCCTCCCCCCCCCGCTCCCGCCGTAACCACGCGCATGAAAAGCTCATCCATCATTGTTTTGACTCCAACTTTTTAATCAGGCCTGTGTGCATATTGGTTTGAGCATGTGGCAGTTTAATTACCCTCTTGAATACGCAAAACACATCTTTGTCATATCTGCTTAGATCTGAAGAGAGAGCCCCCATTATAATGCTAATTAAAGTGGGACGATGACAATTTCTCTCCATACTCGAATTATATCCCATCTGTCTCCTCCCTGTGTTCACTCTTTGGATTAATTGTGGGTGGGGAAAGGTTGTTTCCTTGGAGTTTCACCTAATTCAGGATGGAAGAGTCGATTTTAATGAAGACGCATGCAGAAAATGCCTTTTCCCCATCACAAACGTGCCAAGGCAGAGGCAAATTAAAGAAGCTTTCCTCCTAATGACTTTCTAATATATCTATCAAGGTCTGCACTGGTTTCATGGGTCAGGGGCTTTGAAAGTGCCATGTGACAGTAGGCAATTTTTTTTACCACTGCTAGCTTCTTCCCTATTAGGATCCTGAGTACTACAAGAGAGGCAGGGAACTAGGTATTATACACAAATCACAGCCAGTCATGGTATCCCAAGGTCTGGTTGCTTTTTGATCACACCAGTTGTGTGCTAATAGTGCCATTAAAGGACAAGCTGACACTGAAGCCGACTGATATAATGGCAAACGCTTTCTTCCACAAAACAAAGCAAAGCACCTCATCCTGTTAAATGGATCTGACAAAGAAAGGGTGACCTAAAGCTATTCAAGATTCTTGAACATCAGAATAAAACTCTTCAAGGAGTTGGCTCTCTGAAGGATTTTACTCCCCTCCCAAAAGGTTTCTTGTTAACCAGCATTGAACCACTGATGACAGAGTCAACACTAAACATGCTGGTTCAAGTCTTTGAGGCTAGACCCCATTTGCAGGGATACCCTTTAGGGTTCGCCATCACTGAGAAACTCCTCACCGCCCATTCCTGCTGGTTCACTCTGCCCATCATCTTCACGAGATGTGGGGGATTCATGGAGAACAGATTTGCCTGGGGTCCCCTGAGGTCAAGAGCCAGCCCTGCCCATCCAAATTCTGGAACAGAAAAACAGGGCTGGCTTCAATGTGGGGCATTCCCGCGGGAGCCCCCACTCACCAAGAAAAGTGCTTGTGGTGCCACGCACATCACCACCAACTGCTTCCAGGAGGCCCGTTTGGGGCGGTTTGGAGGCAGGGGCAGGTAGGAGGGCCCAAGGTAAAGCTGCCCTGCTTGCCACACTGATTTACAGCCCATAGAAATCCTGGCTCAGCAGCAGGCGATAAGCTCTCTGCACTGGTGCAGGACCTCCAAAGCGTGGGGCGCAATGTAATGGCATTGGTCACATTGGCTTACAGCCAGCCCTGCATAAGAAGAGCCCTGCTGGATCAGGCCCATCTAGTCCAGCATCCTGTATCTCACAGTGGACCACCAGATGCCTCAGGGAGCACACAAGGCAACAAGATACTTGCATCTCATTGCCACACCCCTGCAATGGAAATACCCTCATGTGAAAATGCATCTGCATAAGGAAAGATAACACAACTTGACTTATGGGTTTCCAGCACTACCTTCTCACCAGCTTGTTGGCTTGCCACCTGGAGAGTTACTTTTCTGTATCTCCATCTGCATATTTGGAAGAGTACTTAACAAGACCTTATACAACTTGATGGGCTGTGGTGATTAGCTTAGCTCAGTATAACTACAGCTTGAACCTCGTTTGTTTGAACTAAGGGCCCAATCCTATCCAACATTCCAGCACCGATTTAGCCATGCCAACCGGGTGTGCACTGCATCTTGAGGGGGGGAGAGGGCAGTTATGGAGGTCTCCTCAAGGTAAGGGGACGTTTGTTTCCTTACCTCAGGGCTACATTGCAGCTGCATCAGTTCTGGAAAGGTGGATAGGGTTGGGGCCTAACAGAACAAAATGCTGTCTCCTGAGTTCAGATAGAATAGGAAACTGTGGTTAGTTCAAAGATTTAAAAAAGAGATTTCTATCTTCTCGGCTTTTTGAGTAGAGGAGAAGACAAGATGGGGGGTGTGTGCATGTGTGTGAGCCCAAGGACTGCTGCATTCCAGTAATACCAAGGCCTGAATCGCATGGGTGCCTTCCCCTGATGGAACTAGCATTCTGTCAGCAGAAGGCCCTCACTGTCAATACTATGCAACAATGCATGCGATGTGGCATCTAGTGCAAATGGCTGGTGACCACATACATGTGCCACTGGAGCACTAGGCACTGCCAGAGGAAGTATGTTGGCAGTGGGGGTGGGAAGTGGGCAGGGAGGGGCAGTAAGGGGAGGAACCAGGGGCATGTTGGGAGAGGGAGGAACTGGCAGTAGTCATGCATGCCAGATCTTAGCCCCCATTTTCTGTCCTGCCCCACCTGTCCTCAGACTTATGCCAGCTATATAGGTGGTGTCAATCCAAGGCCATCAGGGTCTTACACAAAGGTAAGGGAAAAAATATTTTCCATTTTTTCTCCCTTAGACCTCCTGATCCCACACCACCATAAAATGCAGCACATGTCTCTGTGGATGCATGGAGATGGGACTGGGCAGGAGATAGGATTGGGCAGTAAAACATGGTCTAGCATTACATCTGAACCATGCCAATGCTTCACAGCCAAAGCAAAGGTACTGTATGATATACTATGCACATTTATTTGGCAGAAAGCCAGTGTTTTCCAAAGTGGTGGGCCGCGACCCACCATCCTGGGAAGCACTGGCTTATGTCCCTATAAGGGACAGGGAGAGGAGGAAGGCAGCAATGCGATCCCCAGGATTGCGCTGCTGCTCTGGCCAAAGGACCTTTGAAGCAGTGGCCCTGGGGTGGGGAGCTCTGTGAACCCTCCCTCCGCCCCCCAACTTGTTAAAAACACGATCGTGACCCACTTCCGGTTTTCACAATTGCAAATCAGAAGTGCATCGCGCTAACCTTTTAAAGTGTTGTGAGGCTTGGGAAGTGCTGCATGTGTGCGTGCGTGTGTCCGCATCTCTCCTCACTCACACCAGAGGCTAGTGCTGCGAGGAGTAAATATGGAAAAAGCCCCTGGGGATCGCATTGCTGCCTTTTCCCCATTTCCACAAAGACCTATGTGGCTCCCAACTCCCTCGCAGGAGTTTTAGTGCTTTTTCCATCTTCCTCATAGGAGTTTGGGAACCACTGCATAGAAGCCCCTGAACCGCTGAGCTCAGAGTGACTTACTTCCAAGTAAATGTGCATCGGTTTATGCTGAACGAAAACCAGGTATACACTCAATATGTGTAGGTATTATCATTTGTATAACCAGTTTTACTTACTTATCATTTATTATGGTCAAGGACCAGAAAACAACCAACAAGACAAAACAGAGAAATATTAAAGCAAACATCCAGTACATCAAGAGAACAAATGACTACAACCTAAAATAATAACTACATCAAATCACACTGATAATAAAACTAAGGAAACAGGGAATTTAAAACTAGATCTCAGAATTGTCATACATGTAAAAAGAAAACTACTACAAGATATATAAAAAGCATATGGGCTTAATATTCCTTTTCTTGAGCCACCAAGCCTTTACGAATTTTGCCTGCAGCCACAAGAAAACTGACGCATTGCTTTGTTACCTGTTTGTTGCTCCCTAGTAATAGCATTTTGGTCATATCCCTCCCTTCTACTCTCATCATATTCTTAACAAGAGGGAAAATGAATTTTTCTCGAATTCCTAAATAAAATGAACAGCGCAAGAGGACGTGTTCTGAAGATTCTATCTCCCCCAATCCACAGGGGCAGAGTCTTTCATTAAGAGGAATTCTCCTAAACTTTCCCTCGAGCACAGCTGAGGGAAGGTACCCCCCCATCTCGCCAGAAAAAAACGCCCTCCTGTGTTGCGGAATTTCTAGTGTCGACAAATATATTGAGGGATTAGTTCTATATATGTTGACTTCAGTGGAGAGGAAGTTGGGACGTTGGTTAAGGTCATTCTGCCTTCCGTATCTAAGATTCTCTGTTTGATAGATGCCTTGGCTTGTTCTAACCCCATGTGCAATATTGCCTCCGGAGAGAAATCCAGCTGAACCAGTTTAAGATGGACCATCTTGACCCAGTTGGATTGAAAATTGTCTCCTAGGACAAGGGGGGCTAAACCCGTTTGGACTTGTTGGAGTCTAAGCCAGTGATAGATGGAAGATAAGGCCACACTGGCTTCCACCTTGATTAGCCCAGCCTCTAAACATAGGCTACTGTTAGAGGCATAACTAGCAACTTAAAAAATGGACCGCAAAAATTTGGCTTGTACTCAACCAGTTTTACTGGGCAATGTGCTTTATGGTGCTTGTCTCATTTATCCCCACCATATGCGCTTTGCAAGAAGTCACAATTATTCTTCCTTTCACAGATGAGCAATTGAGGTTAAAAATGGAGGCCAAGACTGAGCAGGAATTTGAACTGAGTTCTTCCACAGACATAAGAACATAAGAACATAAGAAGAGCCATGCTGGATCAGGCCAAGGGCCCATCTAGTCCAGCTTCCTGAATCTCACAGCGGCCCACCCCAGGTGCCCCAGGGAGGCAGGAGACAACAAGATGCTTGCATCCTGTTGCCACTCCCTTACACCCGGTACCTGTAGCCCACCACCTTTGTAAGGAGGTTGCACAATCCATCATTGCCTATAGCCCACAATGGATCTTTCCTCCAGAAATCGGTCTAATCCTCTCTTAAAGACATCAAGACCAGATGCCATCACCACCTCCTGTGGCAAGGAGTTCCACAGATTAACTACCCGCTGGGTAAAAAAGTACTTCCTTTTATCTGTTTTAACTCTCCCAACCCTCAGTTTTAGCGGATGCCCCCTGGTTCTGGTGTTGTGAGAGAGGGAAAAGAACATCCCTCTATCAACTCTATCCCTTCCATGCATAATTTTGTATGTCTCAATCATGTCCCCCCTCAGGCGCCTTTTTTCTAGACTGAAGAGCCCCAAACGCTGCAGTCTTTCTTCATAAGGGAGGTGCCCCAGCCCCGTAATCATTTTTGTCGCTCTCTTCTGCACCTTTTCCAACTCCACTATGTCCTTTTTGAGATGCGGCGACCAGAACTGGACACAATATTCCAGGTGCGGCCTTACCATTGCTTTGTACAATGGCATGATAATATTGGCTGTTTTATTCTCAACCCCTTTTTTAATTACCCCGAGCATGGAATTGGCTTTCTTAATTGCTGCCGCACACTGGGTCGATACCTTCATGGAATTGTCCACCAGCACCCCAAGATCTCTCTCCTGAGCTGTCACAGACAGCTCAGAACCCATTAGCCTATAGGTGAAGTTTTGGTTTTTGGCCCCAATGTGCATCACTTTACATTTGTTTACGTTGAAACGCATCTGCCATTTGGCTGCCCATTCCCCCAACTTGGAGAGATCCTTCTGGAGCTCTTCACAATCCTCTCTGGTTTTCACCACCCGGAAAAGTTTTGTGTCATCTGCAAACTTGGCCACCTCGCTGCTTATCCCTGTCTCTAAGTCATTTATGAATAAGTTGAAAAGCACGGGCCCCAAGACAGATCCCTGGGGCACTCCACTTTTCACCTCTCTCCATTCTGAAAATTGCCCATTGACCCCCACTCTCTGTTTCCTGGCCCTCAACCAATTCTGGATCCATAAGAGGACCTGCCCTCTTATTCCCTGACTGTGAAGTTTCTTCAGCAGCCTTTGGTGGGGGACCGTGTCAAACGCCTTCTGAAAATCCAGGTATATGATATCCACAGGTTCACCCACATCCACGTGCCTGTTGACCTTTTCAAAGAATTCCAAAAGGTTTGTGAGGCAAGACTTACCCTTACAGAAGCCATGCTGACTTTCTTTTAGCAGTACTTGTTCCTCTATGTGTTTTAGGATTTTATCTTTGATAAGGCTTTCCACCATCTTACCCGGAACAGACGTTAGGCTGACCGGCCTGTAGTTTCCAGGGTCCCCCCTTCTCCCTTTTTTAAAGATTGGCGTGACATTGGCTATCCTCCAATCCTCTGGCACCGTGGCCGTTTGAAGGGACAAGTTGCATACTCTAGTTAAGAGGTCAGCAACTTCGTATTTGACAAGTCAAATAATTCTACTATTGGATTTCTTTTGTTCACACTCCTGTATAGCTTCATATGCAAATAGGTCTTCAGATGTGTGTGTATAGAATGTATTAACATTCACTCCAACTCCATGCCAAGGAAATAAAAGGGGCATGTCTCTCAATCCCAGCAACAGGCCACTGTAATTTGGTGTAGCAGACAGAGTGTTGGACTTGAGTCCACCATGAAGTTCTGTGGGTGAAGAGCCCCAACTCTCAGCTTAATCTAGGTTGTGTGGGATAGCCAATGTATTCTGTTTTGAGCACCGAAAGGTCAGAACATAAATCTGTATTATAATCCCTGATTTTCCCCTAATATTTGCCTATTTTTGACACACACACCCCCAAATGTGGTCTTAGCATCCAAAAAAGCTGGGGAGCCATATTCCTGCAGTAGCCCTTACCCTTTCTGAATTCAGAGCCATAACAGAAGGGCCACATGTCACCCTAGACAGGCCCTATGTGAACCATAAGTCTCTCTAGCTGGGTTTTCCTCAAACAAGGATTCTGGCCTACGTGTTCTGGCCTATGGATTGGGCAGCCAAGCCACTGGATTACATAGAGCTGGGATGCCAGGTGGACCTCCCTCATTCACAGCCCAATCCTATGTTGCGCTGGAGCAGACAGGCTGGGGGGCCTATGCCAAATCCAGCGCAACATGGGAGGCCTGAGGAGCCTCCCCTGTGCAAGGTCTGACTGACCTTGAAGCTGAAGCCTTCCAGCATCAGGCCTCCTAGCAGCCATTTCATGCTCCAGTGCTCTCTCCTCTCTTAAAGCTCCTTTAAGCAGAAGCAGGCCTGTCTTGTCACGAGGGTTGCCAGCCCTCCAGGAATAATGGCTAAGAGTCTAGCCTGAACTAGCATGAATCTCCAGGTGACCACTGAAAGGAATTCTAGGTTCTTATTTCTTAGAGCAAGAGTGTCCAACATAAGGCCTGTGGGCTGGATGCGGCCCCTGGCAGCTCTTCATTTGGCCCCCGAGATAATTGGGGTGTCCCATCACTGCCCTTTCAACATCTCTGCTTCTGCTGAGGCTCTGGGAGGGAGAGACAGAAGGAGCCCTCACAAGGCAAGGAACACTGTGGGGGGAGGGGCAGACCCCAGAGCGGTGAGAGAGGGAGACACTTCTGAGGTGCTGGGAAGGCCCAATTATCACACGGGCTGCCCTTTCAGCATCAGCACTTTTGCCTTTCAGCTGCTGAGCTGTGAAGTGACACCTCTGCAGAAGTGGTGCTGCTGAAAGGGCAACCTGAGTGATACTTGGCTAATCCCAGTGGTGGAATTCAGCCAGTTCTCACCAGTTCTGCAGAACCGGTTGCTAATTTATTGATATACAAAAAGTAGTGCTGTAGTAAGAAGCAGTACAAAGAAAGGAGGACATAGAACCGGTTGTTAATTTATTTGAATCCCACTGCTGGGTTCTCCCATATCTTGAAAATACAATAGAGCTTGCATGTTTTCTCTTCTGGGATTTGCAGCTAATGAGTCCCTACATGAGAACAAAATTCTTGTTTCAGGCTATCATCTGCTTAATGACATCACTTCCTGCTTAATGGCGGCACTTCTGGCCCTCAGGCACCATGAATGCTATTCGGCCCGCTATATGAAATGCGTTTTGACACCCCTGGCTGAGAGCATAGTTGAGGGAGGAAAATTGCACTCGAGTCCTTTGAGAGCCAATCTGCACCATGCTTTCTATGCAGGGTTGCAACCCAGCCCTCTCAGAAAGGGGCAGCTGGCATTTTCATTATATGTGTACATTATAAACGCATGACAATGGAAATGCATCATGCTGCATAAATTCATTCCAGAGGAATAAGTACTGATTTGGGATCATCAATTGCTGAGAGAACATTTTGATTCCATGATTAGGGCAAAAGATAATAATGGCTTTAAAATTTGCACGAGGAGGACAGTGGGCTGTTGAAACCATTAAGATATATTTCTATAATAGCAGTCATTTTTCACCGTCACTCTTCATAGACTGGGCTTCAGCTTTCGTTTTCATTTTATTATTTCTCTGAATCGAGTATTAATGAACACATTCCTTCTTGTCAGCCAAAGACAATTAATGGTGGCTGAAAGACTATGGCTGCTAAATTTCTTGTTTATCTGCCACTAAACTGTCAACTAAACTGACGTTGAACTGTGTGTGTGCATGCTCGCCCGCATGCATGTGCTCTGATTTAATGTTCCACATAGTCCTGTGTTACTCGGATGAATAGTTTTAAAACAGGCTGGATTAAAACTCTCAATCCATCTAATCCACTAAAACAATGGTTCCCAAACTGTGAGTCGGGACCCACCAATGGGTCGAGAGCCAATTTCAGGTGGATCACAAAGCACCTAGAGCAGCCATATTGAAAATATGGGAAGGTGGGATGCTGAAAAGGGGGAGGGATGTGTGGTTGTTTTGCTTGTGTCAAGGCTTTTGTGGTTGTTTTGCTTGTATGAATAGGCTTTTTTTTTTCTTTCTGATTCACTTTGCTGTTGGAAAATGGCTGAGAAATAACCCAATTTATTGCTGCATTTTTAGGAAAGCAGCAGGCTCTGGTGTCCCAATGACGGCACTTCCAGCCATGACATCACTTCTGGTGGGTCCTGGACAGGTTGCCATTCTAAAAACTGCTAAAAATGTTAGAGAACCACTGCACTAAGATATATGGAGGATAGAAAAAAGTTTTGGTGTTTTTTTTAAATAAAAACTATAACTAGTGAACAAAAAATAAATAATAGCGCTTGATGCCTGCAATCCTATCCCAGAAGCGTAGGGAGGGTGCTGCGGGAAGAGGTAAGCGCAGCGGACACTGGCTGTGGCGGCATGCAGTGGTGCAGAAAACCCCACATGCATTTTGCCCCCCCCCGCCCTTCCTTGCCCTGGGATCGTTCCCAAATGGAGTGTTTCCAGGAGTGGGGAGGTGTGGCCAGGCAACACAGTGGGTGGGGTGGCAGCGGTGGGGAGCACGGTGATGTCACCCTGCCCCGGCGCACTGCAAGTCAAGTACGACTCGGTCCTATCCCAATTCATTTTAAAAGGCCCTTGCCCTTGGCGAGTGAATGCATGGGCTACTGTTGTAAAAATCATTGACTATAACTGTTAGTACCTGTGATGGTCTGTTTATGATGGTCTGTAACTGTTTACCCCTGCTAACTGGGCAAGAGGCACTTTTTCAAGTGGTGTTCCTCTTGTATTTATCAGGGGGAGAGTAATTGTCCCTCTTTGCCCCTGCGCAGTCTTTCTAGTGGCTGTTGCTAGTGGTCTGCCTTTTTTTAAGATTGTGAGCCCTTTGGGACAGGGAACCATTTAACTTTATTATTATTATTTGCCTGCAAACTGCTTTGTGAACTTCGGTTGAAAAGCAGTATATAAGTACCTGTTGGTTGATTGATTGGTCCATTCACACATGCAAGTCTCCACCTGATGAATCACAAAGTGATGTACCTCCATGTTTGAAGCAGCACCTGGCCATAGGTCTTTATGCTAATCCTGTAGTTTCTCACATGCATGGAAGCTCTGGTGCTCATGCAGAAGTCGTGAGGATGAAAATTTATCCGTTCACTTCAGCAGCTGGGAGAAGATCCGGATAGGGTTTGTTTTGTTTTGTTTTTGTAACACTGCACATTCACTCCACTGAACTAAATGTGAGATACTGCAATTCTGTATGCATTAACCTGAGAGGAGGTCCGACTGAGCTACTGAGAACTGCTTCTGAGAAGGTATGCGTAGGACTGGGCTGTTAGCCTCCCATTTGCAGGGAGAAATTGGCAGGTGGGGACAGCAATCTAATGTAGAGGCATTAGCATGCCATTACTGCTCTGCTCAGGTAGAAAATGAACATGCAGAAGGGGAAATCAGGATTGATCTACTTTTCCTTGTCCCCACTTTATCTGAAGGTGTGCAAGTGATGTTTGTTTATTCAGCATAATGTGTACCCTGGAAAAAATGCTGAGGTTGGATTGCACCCAAGGGAGCCTGTGCTACACTTTCTGGTGTATGCCAACAGGAGCCTTGAACACAGTAAGGTTGGAGGTGGGACCAAAAGGTGCACTCCCAATACTGCATCCGCATATTCATGTACTTATTTTTCACACTTTTATCCTTCCTGTAAGGGTGTTCATGGTTCCTTCCCTCCTTGTGTCCTCACAACAACCCTGAGAGGTGGGTTGGGCTGATAGATAAGTGACCAGCCCAAGGTCACCCCAGAAGCTTCATGGTTGAGCAGGGCTTTGAACCTGCCCTGGATATGGGATAGGCTCTTTCAACTCCCAAACCACTGCACCATCAACCAGCTTGTTTATTAATATGGTTTATGTAATATTTCCATAATATTACATATTACTTACCTTGCTGGCATATTTTGTAACCAGAAAATTATTTCCAATTGTTACGTTTTATGCTGCATTACTTATTTTAGATCACACGTCAGACATTTTCAGAGTAAGCACAAGAATAGGGTCATGAAGGTATGTGATATTATTACTGAATGGGGTCGAGGGGGAAGTTTGGAGCACATTGGCCTGGAAGGAGGCACATTATTATGCAGGGTACAGAGGTGCTCAATTTGCTGCCAGTCCTGCAGCCAGTCCAATCTGTTGACAGAGCCCTATTTCAGTAGTGTCATCTAACGGGTACGCTGGGCGGGAGGAACGGGTGAGTGGCAGCCCACCCGTTGCGTAACGCTCCGTTTCGCCGTCTTCCCCGCCCCCACGGGGGCAGGGAAGACGGCGAAACGGAGCGTTACACAGCGGGCGGGCTGCCACTCACCCGTTCCTCCCGCCCAGCGTACCCGTTAGATGACACTACTGCCCTATTTCTGATATTTGGACATTCATAGTGATTCCAAGGCCATTTCCTGCCCACCTTCACAGCCACAAAGGTTGGGGACTTGCTTTCTTGGAGTCAGCTGGGATAGCCAAACAGCACTCAGGCATATTCACTCCCAGTTTTCTAGGAGAGTTTCTTAGTTTTGCCTTCCCTACCTTCAAGAAGATGGACTGCTTTGTTCTCAACAATCCAGACAGAATCCTCAAAAATGCCTTTAAGAGGGGATTGGACGGATTTCTGGAGGAAAGGTGGGCTATAGGCAATGATGGATTGTGCAACCTCCTTACATTGGTGGTGGGCTACTTCAGAGTACTGGGTGCAAGGGAGTGGCAACAGGATCCAAGCATCTTGTTGTCTCATGCCTCTCTGGGGCACCTGGTGGGGCCGCTGTGAGATACAGGAAGCTGGACTAGATGGGCCTTGGCTCCAGCAGGGCTCTTCTTATGTTCTTATGTCCTTCTTCTCCAGTCACCAACCCTTTGGCTCCAAGGAAAAGCTAACTGGGACCCATTTCCCCCAAGCACTGCAAGAAGTTCCAAGACACAGCAGTCCCAGGGTTTGGGCTTTTGTGGAAGGCGATAGTACTGGCACTTTATGGCCTCTCTTGTTATCCCTGCTTTATTGACAAAGAAGCTGAGTATTGGAATGGGGTCAAGTTGCAGAGCTATTAATGGCACTTATAGGGCTTTCTTATTTCAGCAGCATTGGTTTGGAAAAGGATTGGAAGAAAGAGGAAGCAGGCACAGCAAAGAGCCCACACAGAGAAGAGACTGTTTATGTGCCAGGAGGGTGGAAAGAGCTTCACTGTCAGCAGCAGCCTAATATGCCATCACAGAACTCACACAGGGCAGAAGCCCTATAAGTGCCAGGAGTGTGGAAAGTCCTTCAATAGGCGCAGTCATCTTAAGCTGCACCAGAAAACCCACACAGGGGAGAAACCTTATAAGTGCCAGGAGTGTGGAAAGCGCTTCAATCAGAGGAGTCATCTTAAGACCCATGACAGGACCCACACAGGGCAGAAGCCCTATAAGTGCCAGAAGTGTGGAAAGAGCTTCCATGTCAGCAGCAGCCTTATAGTCCATCACAGAACCCACACAGGGGAGAAACTCTATAAGTGAGTGTGGAAAGACATACAGAGTGGTAGTTTTATGAGGCATCATAGAACCCACTCAGGCCTGTGTTTCTATCGTTAGACAAAAGTTGAGTTCATGATTTGCTTCAAATAATAGATGTTTGAAAAGAAATCCTGCTATTTATGCTGTGTTTGCTTGCACATAGCACCTTGCTTGCTCTTGTTTTTTAAAAATAAAATTTGCCAAAATTGCCCAGTCATTATTTCCTAGACACTATGGACTGACCTTGCGCTTCCTTTTTCTTATTGGAAGATCTCCTGCAGGCCAAAGGGAATCCCCGTGGGGGCCTAACAGGACTCTTAGAACCTCACTGAGATCTTTGATGGGTGTGTGTATGTGGCTTCTTCATCCTGGATTCCAGTGGAATGAGGAAGTTTGAGGCTCTCTGCTTATTCCTGAGGCCGCAATTCTAACCTTCCGAGTATCGTGCTTCTACCACTTTCGGGGCCCGGGACGTGGAAGTGCACTGGGAAGGGGAAGGCAGTGGATGGGTGATCCCATGGGCGGACCAGCCAGGGAAAGGGGTGTAGCCAGGATCTGGCACATAGGGTGGATCCTAACCCCTGATCCGGGCAGCTCAACCCCACCCCGGACAGCTCATATTTGCAGCACAGATCCGAATAGCCCCATTTGGGCAGCTGATGGGCAGCTGATTGGTGGGGGGGGGAGGGGAATACCAGAGGTGTTTATAGGTCGGTTCAGGTGGGGTGATATATTTGGCTACTACCATTGAGATCCCCAATTCCACCCTTGATCTGCCCGACTGCCATCTTTCACCAGCTGACTGCCAGAAAGCCAAGAAAGGGGGTATAGGTACAGCCTTCTCATAGATTTATATTGTGCTGCTGAAATTAAGAGTGCAATCCTAACCTGGAATTAGGCCAGCAAAGTTTGGCCGGCACAAAGGACACTGTAAAATGGGTTTGGACCACTCTTGGAGTCAGGGGGGATGGCACTCGTCTGTGTGCTGGCCTCTCTGACTCCGAGAGTGGTCCAAGAGAATGGTCTGACTCCAAGAGCACTGTGTGCCTTGTGCTGGCCAAACTTTGCTGGCCTAACTAAACAGGCCTAACTCCAGGTTAGGATCGCGCCGTAAGTCACCAGGTTTATTAAACACATGCATGTATGCGCATACACAGACATCCTTTTTTTCCTAGTGAGTGCCTCTATTTCAGATATACGTCTGAAAGGATACAGGTGTTTGCTTCTATTTCAGATTTGTTGTTCAGTCGCTAAGTCATGTCCGACTCTTCGCAACCCCATGGACCACAGCACACCAGGCCTCCCTGTCCTCCACTAGCTTCCGCAGTTCGCCCAATTTCATGTTCATCGCTTCGGTGATACTGTCTAACCATCTTGCCCTCTGCCGCCCCCTTCTCCTTTTGCCCTCAATGTTTCCCAGCATGAGGGTCTTTTCTAAAGAGTCCTCTCTTCTCATGAGGTGGCCAAAGTATTGGAGCTTCAGCTTCAGGATTTGTCCTTCCAGGGAGCAATCAGGTTTGACTTCCTGGAGGATTGACCGATTGGATCTCCTTGCAGTCCAGGGGACTCGCAAGAGTCTTCTCCAACACCATAATCCAAAAGCATCTATTCTTTGGCGCTCTGCCTTTCTTATGGTCCAGCTCTCACAGCCATACATTGCTACTGGGAAAACCATAGCTTTGACTATGCGAACCTTGGTTGGCAGGGTGATGTCTCGGCTTTTGATTAAGTTGTCTAGGTTCGCCATAGCTTTCCTCCCAAGAAGTACACGTCTTTTAATTTCATGGCTGCAGTCACCATCTGCGGTGATCTTGGAGCCCAGGAAAGTAAAGTCTGTCACTGCTTCCATTTCTTCCCCTTCTATTTGCCAGGAAGTGATGGGAGTGGTTGCCATGATCTTAGTTTTTTTTAATGTTGGGCTTCAAGCCAATTTTTGCGCTTTCCTCATTCACCCTCATCAGAATGTTCTTTAGGTCTTCCTCCCTTTCTGCCATTAGAGTGGTGTCATCTGCATATCTGAGGTTGTTGATATTTCTCCCAGCAATCTTGATTCCAGCTTGTGAATCATCCAGCCCAGCCTTTCTCATGATGTAGTCTGCATGGAAGTTAAACAAGCAGGGTGACAGTATACAGCCTTGTCGTACTCCTTTCCCAATCTGAAACCAGTCAGTTGTTCCATGTCCAGTTCTAACTGTTGCTTCCTGACCCGCATACAGGTTTCTCAGAAGGCAGATCAGGTGGTCTGGTACTCCCATCTCTTCAAGAACTTGCCACAGTTTGTTGTGATCCACACAATCAAAGGCTTTAGCGTAGTCAATGAAGCAGAAGTAGATGTTTTTCTGGAACTCTCTTGCTTTCTCCATGATCCAGCGAATGTTGGCAATTTCAGATTACATTTGCTAAATTAAGGGCCTATAGCCCACAGTGGACTTTTCCTCAGAAATCCATCCAATCTCCTATTAAAGGCACCTAGGCTGATGCCATCACCACCTCCTGTGGCAAGGAGTTCCACAGATTAATTACCTACTGGATAAAAATGTAATTCCTTTTATCTGTTTTAATTGTCCCAACACTCAATTTTAGTGAATGTCCTCTGGTTCTGGTGTTGTGAGAGAGGGAAAAGAACATCCCTCTATCCACTCTATTCATCCCATGGATAATTTTGAACATCTCCGTCATCAGGCCACTGCCACACACTGGGTTGACACCTTTATAGAGTTGTCCATCAGCACCCCAAGATTTCTCTTATTTTTTCTTTCATTTTACATGGGCTTGATTTACACGTTTTTGCAAATTAATACAGAAACTTAATTTAAAACGTGCTAATTTTTGAAGCAACACAGTAGATCTTCCCAACACTCCTGCATGCTTTGCTGGCTTTCTGCATGTACTTTTGGATTTGTAATTTATGTGTTTTGGAAATAGGCACTGATTTTTCAAAATCACAACCTGAGCGGATTAATAACAGGTACAGAAATTGTGTTGCTTTCAAAACGCAAAGACTCTCCCAAGTGCAGTTTCTGCCACAACCACATACTACGCATGTTTGATCATGAAACAGTGTGAATAGAAGTAGGATATGGTACAGAAATCGACCCCCAGCCGGTTTCTGTACATGATCCCCAAGATAAAAATGTTTACTTTAGCAAAGGCACAATAAAAATCAGTCTAATGAGAAGCTATAGTTTTGGTTGCATGTTTACATGTACTTAACAGTTTTTAAGGAGGAGAGGAAACAACAGAGTTCAATTCATACCCTGGAGGGCCAGATTAAGTACGTTGTTCAGTAGCTGCCTGATTTCTTCTCAGTTTCAAAAGATATTTTTTTCTTCATTTTTTTAGAAAGGGAATGATCAGAGTACATTTTTCCCCATCAGTCAATGAGGCATCAAAGCCTGTTTAATTAATGTAGATATACAAACTTCATACGTTTAGCAGCAAAGAAAACAGGATCCTGGCTAATCTTCCTAGGAGCTGGAACACAAGCCTTGATAAGAAATTAACAGACTTTCAAGCCTAAGAAGAAGAAAGCATAGTTGCTGCCGCATCTGGTGGTGGTGGTTATCAGGGGAGGCATTTGTTGGCATGCTTTAAAAAGATCAAACAATTCCCCTCCAAGTAAGCAATTCTCTCCAGGCGCTTGTGTGATCAACTGGCATGTTTTCAGGCTAGGTGATAACATGCAATAAGCTTTGTTGATCCCCCCCTTTTTTTTTGCTAAGGACAAAACCAGCTCATTTTTTACCCAGCGGGTAGTTAATCTGTGGAACTCTTTGCCACAGGAGGTGGTGATGGCATGTGCTCTGGATGCCTTTAAGAGGGGATTGGACGGATTTCTGGAGGAAAGGTCCATCGTGGGCTATAGACAATGATGGATTGTGCAACCTTCTTACATTGGTGGTGGGCTACTTCAGAGTACCGGGTGCAAGGGAGTAGCAACAGGATCCAAGCATCTTGTTGTCTTGTGCCTCCCTGGGGCACCTGGTGGGCTGCTGTGAGATACAGGAAGCTGGACTAGATGGACCTTTGGCCTGATCGGGCAGGGCTCTTCTTATGTTCTTATGACAGTCTCTGCTTGCTAGTATCTGTCCTTCATAAACCACTACATCCATTTTGCCTTTTGGGGATGCCCATCAAAAATGTTTAATCAGTAGCAGAGCTGGCACCCAGGCATCTGGCACCCAAAGGCACAAATTTTTTTAACACCCCCCAGTGGCATCACTAGGGTTTGCGACACCCTGTGCGGGAGGTCAGCATGTGACCCCCCATGATGGACCTCCTTCTGTACCAGACCATAAATTACAATGTACAATTTAAATGCAGTGGCATCACTAGAGTTTGTTTATCTCAATATGTAACAATAAAGGTCACCCAACCAATCAGTCACTGACAAAAACCCAGTGGCAAACTCGATGATGCTCACACAACTAAATAAGTGTTCTAGTGTTAGCTCTGATACATGAATATGACAGCTGAATCATACTAACACTAACCACGTACTTGGTTCCCTGCTGTGTCATAACAACACCTCATTGGATCTCAGACCAATCAGTTTCATTTGCCAGTTTTGAGTAAAGGAAATCCAGCTTTTGTTACAGAAGGCTGTTGTGTTTTAATTTTTTCTGGGGGTTTTGGCCATAACATGTGATAGAGTACAGATATTTCAGCATAGTTTGGTTCATTGCATTCTACTGTAAATTCCACATCGTATGATATAGAACATGATGTTATTATTCAAAAGTACCAAGATTTTGGGCAGTAGCAGTGTCACTCCCTGTGTGCATGTCACCCAGTGTGCCCACACCCACACACTCCTGTGCACCCCACATCCCTTTAACACCCTCCAAAAAAATTTTTAACACTCCTTTTCGGCATCTTTGAGGCCTCCAGAAGGCACTTGCACAAAAACCAAAACTGCCTTTTGGAGGCCTCTAAGATGCCCATCAAGTGTGGTCAGAGGCGGAGCTACAGGGAGGGCAAAGCTCTAGGTTTTGCAAGGAGCCTTACCCTGTCATGTAAATCCCTCCTCTCCCTTGCTGCTGTAGCCAGTAAGCAATGCCAAGATGTTGCTTTTCCCTGTGAGGATTGGCTAAAACGGTGCAGGAGAGGAGTGATTTCCACTGCAAGGTAAGGCTTCTTGCAAGACTTAGAGCTTTGCCCTCCCTTAGATCTGCCTCTGCGTGTGGTACTCAGGGCAATGAACTGCCTTGCCCCCCTAGCTACACCACTAAGTTTAATGTGTTTAGACACATTAACACAAAAGCATACTAGCTTCCTTTCTGGTTATTGCAACTGTCCACTGGATTCCTGCTCCCTTCCCTTCAGACTAGCAACAGCAGTCTTGTGCAATCCAGCCAACAGGAGCCAGAAGCAGGCTAAACCTTTATGTTCAGAAAGCCTACCTCTGGATTCTGCTCGTAACCACTTGATGTTGCTCTTAACTTGAAAATATGGGAAAATAGGATACTGGAGAGGGCTTTGTGGTTGTTTTGTTTATGTCAAGGTTATAAATAGGTTTTTATCTTTCTTTCTGATTCACTTGCCATTGGAAAATGGCTGAGAAATAACCCAACTTACATAAGAAGAGCCCTGCTGGATCAGGCCAAAGGCCCATCTAGTCCAGCTTCCTGTATCTCACAGTGGCCCACCAGGTGCCCCAGGGAGGCATGAGACAACAAAATGCTTGCATCCTGTTGCCACTCCCTTGCACCCGATACCAGTAGCCCACCACCTTTGTAAGGAGGTTGCACAATCCACCATTGCCTATAGCCCACGATGGACCTTTCCTCCAGAAATCTGTCCAATCCCCTCTTAAAGGCATCGACCAGATGCCATCACCACCCCCTGTGGCAAAGAGTTCCACAGATTAACTACCCGCTGGGTAAAAAAGTACTTCCTTTAATCTGTTTTAACTCTCCCAACCCTCAGTTTTAGCGGATGCCCCCTGGTTCTGGTGTTTTGAGAGTGGGAAAGGAACATCCCTTTATCGACTCTATCCCTTCCATGCATAATTTTGTATGTCTCAAACTTATCCATGCTAGGGATAATTTAAAAAGGGGTTGAGAATAAAATGGCCAATATTATTATGCCATAGTACAAATCGATGGTAAGGCCACATCTGGAGTATTGCGTAGAGTTCTAAAAAGCAGCAGGCTCCGGTGTCACAATGACAGCACTTCTGGCCATGACATCACTTTCGGTGGGTCCCGGACAGATGGTCATTCTAAAAAAATGGGTTCCCGGGCTAAAAAGTTTGAGCTACAGTACTGACCTACATCCATCCTAAAGTACTGACCTACATCCATTTCAAAGAACATGTTTCTCTGTGGATTCAGCTTTAAGTATGTAACTCCCCAGTGATGCTCATTGCTTGAGCAGAATTGTATCATGGCCTCTAAAAAATGATGTATTTTCTTTTACAGAAAAGAGAGGGTTCCACAGAACAAATGAATACCGCAGGCACATCACAGAGCCCTTGGCAAGGTGCAATGGAGTATGTGCATGAATGGAGAGGTGCTCAGGCAGGCAGTGACCCTTGGGTGTAAAAATAGGACTGTTCCAAGTGAACAAGAGCATTCCTATTTTTCATTTTTCATGTCATACATTGTTATTTTAGCTTGGCAGCGCTGAAATAAGCATTAACCAGAAACCCGCGGTCAAGGAATTTGGCTGGTTAGTTCCAGTCAATATGTCAAACGTCACTTGTCATACCAGCCTCCACTGCTTCTTGGCCAGGTCACAATGCTCCAATGACAACCGAAGTGGCTACTGAGACAATTCCCCTTCTGTGGAACTATATAGCAGCCATATCTTTATGAATTCTCCTGGGCCCACTGTCCTAGATCTCTATTGTTAGTGTTCCAACTTCTTTCCTCTCTAACCTCTTCTCACCAGCCCCTTGGCTGCCCTTTTCCTCAAACTCCTTCCACCTACCCTTCCCCAGGGGGAAACCCTATCCCCCAGGGGTACCCTTCCCATCAGGGGAACTTGTGTTATTTGCCACTTGCATTTTAATCCCTTTGTCAACCACCTCTCCTTTTGAGCATATCTGTTTGCTATGATCCTTTTACATTTCCCATTGTTTTGTTCCCTCAATCTTTTAATGTACTTCTTGAATTTTTCACTATTTGACTACAAGCATCTTCTCTTAGCCTTTTTCTCACTTACTGCTCAGCCTGCCCCTCAGTTTCCCTTCCTGTTAGGGCCTCTTCCTATCCAACTTTCCAGCACTGCATGCATCAACAATGCAGCACAAATGGAACAAGTGTTCCTTGAGAAGACTTACATGATTGCCACCACAGGATGCGGCTCATGCCCCTTTGGCACAGCTGCATCAGTGATAGAAAGTTGGATAGGACTGGGCCTTTAAGTGTTAATAACCATATTCTTTCCTATAGCCGATATGAGTTTTTAGTCCCAGCCAGACTGATAACGTTTCCTTTCCCCACTGAAGATGGACTACAAACATTCCAACTGCTTCATTTTCCAAACAGTTGGAATGCTGCAAACATTCCATCCCAACTCAGCCGGTGTCAGAATCTTCACAACCAGAAGTGCAATACCACGTAGATTGTTTGTGCAATGCTTTCAGATGCAAGCATTTATTTAGGATTAGTCTTTAAAAAGAAGTCCGAGACCAACAACTGTATACCAAAACAATTTGTATTCTTGAGAAGACAGAGGTTGAGAAGACAAAGCATGTTTTCCCCCCCATAATTTTAAAACAGTAATCTCAGTTTTAAGGACAGGGACAACTGTTACCACCCAGAAAACATAGAAAACATCAGATCATATTGTTTACTTCTCCAAGCTACGAGAAAGCAGCAGAATCAAGAATTCTGAAATCCTGGAAAGGCAACTCCCTCATCAGCACTCCATTGCAAATAGCAGCAAGCATCTCTAGGCAACTTACAATGACACAACACCAAGAGACATAATTCATGACAAAGTGCAGTCTGTCTTCCAACTTCTTGAGACAGCCGTCCTTGAAGAGCTTCTCCATCTCACTCACATCACCAGTGCAAACCACGTAAGTCTCTTTACAACAACTTGCAGGAGCAAAGACACGCTCTACTTGCAGAAGGCTTGGAAGCGTTCCTCCAGTCCAGTCAGTATAGTTGTAGATCCCACAGCACTGCAGCTGCTTTTGGGTCATATCTACAGCCACATTAGCATAGGGATTTGGTACAGTCCTATTATACTGGTGAAAGAAAGAATCCACCTTGTTTCTCAGCTGATGGCTCACCATAGCAGAAGAAAGCTGCATCAGGACCACTGAAGAAGCTTCCAGGCAGAACAGGACCACCAACAAGTACATCAAAGTCCCTTGGTGGCAACGAGAAGTCTTAACTGGAGAACACATAGCCAAAGTACCAGCTGGAAACAGCAAAAAAGCAGCCATGAAGGTCAACCAAGCCATCGCAAGGAAGACAGTATTGTGAAAGAAGGCACTGTAGTTCTTGTAGGTCAGCATCACAAACGCACCACCAAACAAGAAAGCCACCACAGCGCCCCAGAGAAAAAAGCCAAGGAGGCTCAAGCCAACTTTTGCAAAGGCTCGACTCCATGACTCAATGATACACAAGGGGGGACTAAACCTAGAACTGAAGTTCACTTCCTTCATCCTAGTTGGCCACTACTGCTTTCAAAACCTGGCTTAGCACGGAAGACTTCTCATAATTTTGAGCCAGTTGCAAGAAGACCTGGCCTTGCTCCTGACCTGATCACTAAGAACTTCAGGTTGTTCAGGTTAACCCTGATAATTGAGGTACCTCTTAAAGTGGCACTTCTCTTATATTTGGCAAAGAACAAGCAACTGCTTCTAGTCACCCAGCATAACATATTTTCAAATGACCATTTTGCTGGTGTTTCTTTTTGTGAGCCATTTGGCAACAGGCTTATTTCTGTATTTATTCTGTTATGAAAATGGCTTCATTAAATGTTTGTTGAAAAGTGTGATATAAATAGGGTTATCAGATTCAATGGCGATGGGACAAACTGCCTATACGTTTAAGCATTGTATAGGAGGGACTTTGGGCAGATACAGCTAATCAAGGAAGTGTTGAAAAAGGATTTTAAAAGCTGCACCTGCCAAAATTCCCCCTTCTAGACAATGGTTAAAGGCATAGGCATTCTGTCCCTGTTTGTATCTGGTAACCCTATATATAAATATTCTTTCCTGGTAGCATGCTTGTAAACAAGGACCTTATCCTGCTAAAGCTTATCATTAGGGCTGTGTGGGTTTTTTGTGTGATATTTTTCCAAAATTTCTTGATTAAAATAGGGAATTGTGGTATCCAATGTTTTTAGTCTATATTTTTATTCAAAGTTATCATTTTTATTAATTTTAAATGCTTTAAAAATATACTAGGTAGATGATATAGGTGATATAGTGTCAGCAGATGCAGCCACAATATTATTTCTAAGTGGAAAAGTAATCTATTTTAATTTCTAGAAAATATCTTAGACATCAAAATGCAGTGTTTTGTGTTTTTATTCAAATATTTTAACCCCCAAAAGATGGTGTTTTGTGTTTTTATGCAGTACTTAACAAAAAAACAAAAACAAAACTAAAACCCAACCCCTTCTTATGATCCAAAGCCCGTTAACTACCCTGACAGTGCAAGCCAAAGCATAGTTCATCAGAAGCAAGGAATTGGATGACTTCCAGGTAAGAGTATACAGGATTTTTGCCTTATATACCTTCAAATGCTGTGTGGTAGCAGATGCATAAACAATTGCAGGATGTAATTCCATTGTAAGTTAGCCTTTTGGCGGATTTATGACAGCTGTGATCAGAGCAAGCATGTGTTATACTGGGCATGTACAGCTTGTGACTCCGAGGACACATTAGTATAGTATTTTACACACACATGTATGTATGTCTGGTAAGGTTACTAACTCATCAGAGAATAATTAGCCTGCCCTGCCCTTGTGCTTTTACTGTGCAGGCTGATGTGCAGAAATCAGGTGGGAAAGCTTTTCAAAGCATAGATCTAAACATTGTTGTTGTTGTTGTTGTTCAGTCGCTAAGTCATGTCCGACTCTTCGCGGCCCCATGGACCTCAGCACGCCAGGCCTCCCTGTCCTCCACTAGCTTCCTGAGTTCGCCCAATTTCATGCTCATCGCTTCGGTGACACTGTCTAACCATCTCATCCTCTGCCGCCCCCTTCTCCTTTTGCCTTCAATCTTTCCCAGCATGAGGGTCTTTTCTAAAGAGTCTTCTCATGAGGTAGCCAAAGTATTTGAGCTTGAGCTTCAGCTTCAGGATTTGTCCTTCCAGGGAGCAATCAGGCTTGACTTCCTGGAGGACTGACCGATTGGATCTCCTTGCAGTCCAGGGGACTCTCAAGTGTCTTCTCCAACACCATAATTCAAAAAGATCTAAACATTATCACCTGCTAATGCCGGCTCTTAAAGCAAGCATTGAAGGCTCTACTACACTTCTCGCTTGAATTTGTGATTTTGCTGCCTGCAGAAAAAGGGGTGATATGTGACAGGCTGTACAATACAGGGCAGGTTGGCTATGTTCTGCCTGGTGGATTGCCAGGTGCAGAAACCCATGTTAAGCTTTCAAGGAAGTTAAGCTGTGTTACACTGAGGGACCATTTAATAACAAAGGTTCATATATATGTTGTTTTGTTGTAATCAAAAATGGCATTGTTGAAAGTTTGACAAAGGAAGATCAGCACTAGCTACAAAAGAAATGCAAATCCACCATATGCTTTTGCAGTGTCTCAACTGTGGGTTGAGACCCATCAGGTGGGTTGTGAGCCAAATTCAGGTGGGTTCCGTAGCACCTAGGGCAGCCATCACAGAAAATATGGGAAGATGAGATACTGGAAAGGGGGAAGGCTGTGTGGTTATTTTGCTTATGTCAAGGTTATAAATAGGACCTTTTTTTCTTTCTGATTCACTTTGCTATTGGAAAATGGCTGTGAAAACCCCCCGAAGTATTGCTGTGTTTTCAAGAAGGCAGCAGTCTCTGACATCACAGTGACACCCTTCTGTCCATGACATCACTTCTAGTGAGTCCTGGACAGATTGTCATTCTAAAGAGTGGGTCCCGGTACTAAAATGTTTGAAAGCCACTGTGATAATGGATTCTAGCAAATCCTGGTGACGCACAGATGATTAACTTTTCTTTTTTAAAATAGATAGTAACATAACTAGGGTGAGGCCAGTGAGGCATCTGTCCTGGATGTGAGAATATTAAAGGGTAGGCCACAGTGGTTGTCTGAGACCCAGAGAGTCAATTCCTGTTTAGTTCTTTTTCCAGTTACTCACCCCCCTCTCTCTGTGCTTGCATGCACTTAATGATTCATGCCTAGCTGTCCAGATTTGCATCCAAATGAGGCAGTTCCTGACCAGATATGTTAAGCCCTGCCCACCCCGTGAGACTGGGAGAAAGATTGGGAGTTTCAGCAGTCATTGCACTGAGAGTTGGCCCTGTAGTAATCACATGTATTGAAAAGGCTGTGCAAGAGTCACAGGAAAAGAAGCTAGCAGCTCTCCTGCTGCTAATTCTGAGAGAGCTACCACACTTATTGTGGGCAATTCATTAAGTTCAGTACTAATCTCACATCTCTGTGAATTTGCCACAAGAGGCTAAAAAGAAGCATCAACTTTCAGGTCTCCTGCTCCAATGTAGGCTAATGAAAGTCTTTAAAACTTGAAATAAGCCTTGCCTGCTTTAGGCTCTGCAGTCATGAGAAAAGCCATGATTTGCCTTTTCTTTGAGTCTTTGCAACTATACTTTTAACTCTTGCATGGCAGACAGCTACTTAACAGGAGCATCTTTCCCCACCATGAAGATTAAGTGTTTTCCTGTATTATTTCTTTTGGCAGCTCTGCTAAAAACAACAGTGGCAAAGTTGTGTGGTTTTTGTTGGTTTCTTTCTTTTTGTGTGTTAACCAAGACTCAAAAGCGTTGCAGTTGCTGCCTTTTTTTAATCAGCCCTCCTGCACCTTTAATAGTAGTCAAACCTATTAAAAAATGAAAACTGCAATCCCCTAGTGATGACTATGCTAGGAAAATCTACACCTGGTAGATATGTGGACCAGGCTGTAGCAAAAAACACACAGGAGCAAGACAGATTGAAGAGCTGACCAAAAAGTGAATACCCTAAACTTTTAAATAAGCTATGGATTCTTATTACCTAGGACAGTGCATCCCAAACTCCTTCAAGGGAGTTGGGAGTAATCAAGTCTTTGTGTGCTTGTAAGTCTCTGTGTGGGAGGAGTGCAGCTGCATTATCTCCATGATCTTGCTGCTGCCAATCAGGGAGGGTTGTTCTTAACCTTACCTGGGAGCAGGGGCGCCAACTCCATGGGTGCTGGTATGCTGACAGCACCCACAATAATTTGCAATGGGTGCTCAGCACCCACAATGTTGTTCAGTCGCTAAGTCGTGTCCGACTCAAAAAGCACGGCACCCCCATGTTCCCCACTGGGCTGGGAGCGCGCCTGTTCATCAGAGCGGTAAGGCGCGCTCCGCAAGGGCCTGCCCGACCCAATGGTGAAGAGGAACTCATTGGCCATGCCCATGGCACGACCTCAACCAGCCTTGGCCTTCTGCAGGCCTGCATGCTGCAGCACAAGCCCCTGTCCGCCGGCCAAGCTGTGTGTGATTTGGAGAACTACCTCCCACTCGGCAGCTTTCCAGCTTGGCGGTGCGCACTTAAAAAAAACACCCACAACCCGCCAAATGGAGATCTTCCTTCCTCCATGCCTTTATATTAAAGTATAGCCTCTCCGCCGCCCTCTGCACAGCCCCGAGCCAGGCCAGGCCCACATGTCTTGGAGAAAATACGTCGATTCCGAGGTAGGACGGCGCGCTCGCGCTGGGCCTTTACATTTGTTCGGGTGCATCTTTTGCGGGAGCTGCTTCGCGTTCCTGGCGCGGGGTACCTGTCGGCGCAGTCTCACTCTCCCTCCCTCCTTCTTTCCCTCCCTTGGCCTCTTCCCTTATCTTCTTCTCCCGCATCAAGTCCTTTGCAAAGAGCTGGAGACGAAACTATTGGGAGGGCAATGGGGAGCGATTTATTTGTGTTGTGGCTGGTAATCTGATCTTCCCCACTGGCTGGGCACTTGTTTGCCCTCCCTCTCTCAGAGCGCATCTCTCCTCCCCCTGCAGCGGTCCCGAGGCTGCAGCAACGGCAGAGTCCAGCCAGGCAGGCTAGAGAGCTCTCCTTAGAGACTCCAGTGGGACTACTCTAGAGTAAGTGTGGGGAATACTGGCATGCAAATCGGGCTCCCTGGCTTGGCTGCCTCTGCCGCAAGCACGCTGGCTTTTGGGAGCACGCTGCTTCTTCATCCCTCTTGCCCCATCCATCCTGCTCCCAAATGGCTTGACTTAATTCTTCCCAAGGTGGGAGAGGGAGGTCGGCTTGGATGGCCTTTGCCAAGATATCAGGCCGGGCCACCAACGGAACACAGAAAACTGGCTCCTAAGCAACTATGAGTACATCTAAAAGGCAGTTCATTTGAACCACTCTTGATAAAAATTAAGGAAACAAAAATTCTATGACTGGAGCTCCCAACATTGCTTGGGAAACCCCAAACCTGCCTTTGGAAACATCCAATCTAAGAGCAACACTTTGCCCCTTATTGTGAATCTTGTCCTGAAATTATGCATCTGCTTTAGGAACAGGGTGGCTGATAGAGAAGAAAAAGGCAGCCTAGCGCGCTCCAATGCCTTTAATGGCCATGAGATCTGGAAAGATATGGAAGATCCATGAGTGAAGCTTTTTATGACATAGCACAACTTTCTTCTAACATCTGCTGATCAACCTGCTGTTAAGGGCAGAGGCAGAAGAGCCGATGAAAAAAGTTGGCAATGCTGTAGTTGGGGAGGAGATTCTCTCTCTCTCTCTCCTTCATTCTCTTTTGCCCACACCCTTCCCTCTGCTTTCTTCCCCTGGTTTGAGGTTCCCATTCAATAGAGGAAAAGCGATCTGGAATACAGTATTGCCCCAAAAATATGTCTGTCTTTTGGCAAGCTTACTGTTGGTGTTTTATCGCACGCTCAATGGGAAATGACTGCAGTGCTGCCTCTTGTCTTTCCTTTTCGCTTTTCTCCCTTCGCCTCTGCTCATAAAACTTAATGAGATATTAACATTTGAGTTACAGCGCACTTTTATTGTTAGCTTATTCTGCAAACTTTGAAAGGCAGTCGACAGCTCAAAGGGCCTCCAGAGGAATATTACAGCACCTCAAGGTTCTTCCAGTGCGGGCAAGAGCCATTGTCTCTCTTTGAATATACATGAGGGAATTTCAGCAGTTATGGCAGCCTGAAGGCTCTTGTCTTTCTCAGTGTTTTCCAGTACATAATTTTCCTTCAGTTCTAGCTGACACTTTGGACCTCATAAAAGCTGGGGGGGGGAAATAATTGTATATCATCAAAAACAGTGGTGTTCCTATCGGGAGGGGAAAAAATACTAAGTGTGCAGAAGCTTAAGCTCCTGTGTAAAGCATTCCATCCCCCTCCTTTAGAGCCATTCATGGCTCTGAGAAGTGGCTTGGAGGATTTGCTCTTCAAGCAGCGAATGGCTCTGGAGGTGAGGTGGAAGGGCCGCATTATGCAGGAACTCAGCCCCACCCTATAGGAATGCCACTGATCCAAACATATAATTTTTAGCATTTTCGTTGTGCTATGCCAGATTGAGAGGAAAGAGAAGTTCTGAAGCACTGGGGCAGGAATCCTGTTGGTTAAGTGGAACTTAACCACATTCCTTAAAATTACAAATGCACCTAGAATAACTGTGGGTTATTCTGTGCAATCCTAACCTGGAGGTAGACCGGCACAGTTAGGCCAGCAAAGTTTGGCCGGCACAAGGGCCACCATAAAGCATGTTTGGACCACTCTCGGAGTCAGGGAGGAAGGCACATGTCTGTGTTCTGGCCTCTCTGACTCTGGCAGAGGTCCAAACATACAGTGTCCCTTGTGCCGGCCAAACTCCAGGTTAGGATTGTGCCCTGCATGTCATAAGGTATCATCCTTTCTGGTACATTCCAAGAAGAACAAGGGTGTCTGGTCTCAGATAAAATGCTAAGAACTTCAAAGGCTGCCACCGCCACAAGGTGTAAAATGTCTCTCTGGTACAGGTACACATCTATCCACCCACCATTAGTAAAACTAATCTGCAGCACGGCAGTCTTTAAAATTTTACACCCAAATCTCTGAAGAGCTTCCCTCTGGCCCCTGAACAAAAACATAGAATGACTCTGCCATTTTGGATCAGACCTTGAGGAAATCATGCACTGTGTCCTGTTTGCAGAATACATCTGTAGGCAAGCTTAAAACATACGTAACAGAATGTTGGATCTCATCATGAATCTGATTGTACTTTGCCATAATTCCCACATGTTTCTCAGTATTTACTGTCTGGAGACAGTTATGGAGGATGGAAAATGTTTCATGTGCACATGTGTGTGCTTCAGGGCCAGCTCCAGGAGCAGTGGGGCCCAATGCAGAGCGTTCCTTCGGGGGACCCTACCTTCCCCATGCCCCCCCCTCACTAAGAACAGCACTTGTGGTGCTGTGCACAAAGCATTGCACCTGGAAATAGTTGGTGGTGACATGATGATGTCACGACCAGCTGTTTCCAGGAGGCTCATTTGAGGCCACTTGGGGGCAGGGGCAGGTGGGAGGGCCCAAGGTAAAGCTGCTTTGCTCGCCCCATTGACATACGGCCCATATGTATGGCTGCTGCAGCAGGCTATATGCTCGCTGCACTGGTGTGGGGGCCCCTAAAGCAATGTGATGACATTGGCTTTAGGCCAGCCCTGGTGTGCTTATGTATATGTGCACTGGAGTGAAGATGTATCCACATTTCATCACTCTGTTCAGGGATTTAATTGCCAGCATGTTGAAGAGAGACACCCTAGTGTGCATATGTAAGCACCATAAGGGAACTCACCTCAAAAGGCAGGTAAAGACGAAATAAGGACAATGCACTCCCAGGGGTGGGTACCAGGAAATCGACACCTTTGTGATGTCTGGGGCAAGCATGTGAAATGTAGTACTTATTTGTTGCCTTTATACCTTGCCACTGGGACAGCAGCATACATAAGGCGAGTAGGAAGTCTCTTAGAGCACAATCCTAACCTGGAGTTTGGCCAGCACAGTTAGGCCAGCACAAGGGCCATCATAAAGTGTGTTTGGACCACTCTGGGAGTCAGGGAGGATGGCTCACGTCTGTGTGCTGGCCTCTCTGACTCCGAGAGTGGTCCAAACATACTTTATTGTGTTCCTTGTGCTGGCCAAACTTTGCTGGCTTAGATTATGACGGCCTAACTCAGTTTTGGATTGCGCCCTGAATGTCACTAGCCCACTGTAGTCCGCACCATGCAAAGCCTGTATTCCAGAACCACTCCCAAATTCATCAGGACTCATCAATTGTTGGGTATGCACAGGCAAAGCAACTGTCTGTTCATAGACTGAGAGCACAATCCTAACCTGGAGTTAGGCTGGCACAAGTTAGGCCAGCAAAGTTTGGGTGGCACAAGGGACACCGTAAAGTATGTTTGGATCATTCTCGGAGTCAGAGAGGCCTGCCCAGCACATGGATGTAAGCCATCCTCCCTGACCCTGAGAGTGGTCCAAATGCGCTTTACAATGGAGAACACAACTGCCTTACAAGGTCCACCATAAAGTGTGTTTGGACCACTCTGGGAGTCAGGAAGGATGGCTCACATCTGTGTGCTGGCCTCTCTGAGAGTGGTCCAAACATACTTTACGGTGTCCCTGGTGCCAGCAGAACTTTGCTGTCCTAACTATGGCAGCCTAACTCCAGGTTAGGATTGGGCCCCCAATCACATACTGATGAGACCCATAAGAACATAAGAAGAACCCTGCTGGATCAAGTCAAAGGCCCATCTAGTCCAGGTTCCTGTATCTCACAGTGGCCCACCAGATGCCTCAGGGAGCACAGATCTGTTTAGCATGATTTCCTCCATACTGTACTGTCAGACTGTGCCCTGGAATGGATAATAGGTAGATGGTAGACTCTGTTGTGAATCTGTAGGAGTAAGATGGTGAAATTCTTGGGGAGTTATCAGATGCTGGTCATGAGAAACTAAGAAACGATGGGCTAATTAATAAGGAGCAAAAGCTTTGATTCTGTGTGTCATTCCCTCCCCCAGCTTTCTGGTTATGGTGTTTTCTGCAGTTATGTAGTTAACATTTGCATGACAGTAAAGCCCAGAGGCCTCTGATGAGATCATCTCTCATTTTGGTAAGCTGTGGATGAATGTATCCACAGAAGGAGACAGCTCCTGCCCCAATGCGCCCCAAAGTACACAATGGCTGGGAAAAATGAAGCATGGTGCTTATGGTCCTAACATTTGCTATCACCCACTGTCACTCTGAATCAGGCCTTTTCTTGCATAAGAGAGATTTTAAGGATAATCCTCAGCCAAGGAAAGAGAGCAAATAATTGAATCAAGTCTTGGTCAAATTAAGAGTGAGATGCAAAGATACATTTATGTACATTGAAATTGCATACATATATTTCTGAAAGAACGCCCTTGGGGATATGATGGAACTTCCCTACCCCATGTGAATAGTCTCTTCAAAATTTCCTTCAAATATTTCTCCTAAATAGGAACCAGTACCAGCACCAGGTTCCTGGGGGCAGTGGGGCAAAGCCTAATGAGGTGCAGCTTATGAAACCCTTCCGTGATGAGCTCCACCTGCCCAGATTTTCTCTTCTATACAATGGTTAAAGGAATAGGCACTCTGTCCTCCTTTGTATCTGGTCACCCTGCTTGTACCGCACTTCCCCTGGTGGCCTCACCAACTCTTTCATGGGGCATTGGGTATGGCCACTGGTACTGAGGGTCCAGGGCTGCCCTGACACAGTGTATCCTATGGTGGCCATGGGCCCTTGGTCACTGCCAACCTGTCCTATCCCTGATATCGCTCCTATCAGAGACCTTTGTTTGCCTCAACACTCCACTTTGGATAAAACCTGGTGACAATTTGGTGGCTATGTAGAAATTTCAATTATGCAATCAACACTTTTTTTTTTTTTTGCTTCAACTCCTTGAGTTTCATCCAAGCAGGAGCCACTAAATTCACTTCAAAGTTTCAATTCAGGAAAAATTCATGGCAATCTTTCACCCAAACTCTTTACACACACACACACACACACACACACACACACACACACACACACACACACACACACACAC
>JAJKFI010000001.1:2420100-2437981 GCA_029204185.1 Lerista edwardsae
ACCCGGGCACACATGTGAGTGGGGGTGGGGTCAGGGATGGGACATATAAACACCTGGGCACACATGTGAGGGGGGGCAGGGATGGGACATATAAATGGGCCATCTGTATGCCTGGTGAGTAGCTGGGGGTAGGGGATGGCACCTATAAACACCCGGGCAAAGCCGGGTACATAAAAGCTAGTTAGGATATAAGCAAGGGCAGTTCCCCATCTCCTTTGTGGGTCCTAACGAGAGGAGGGGAAAATGCTGTCCGTTTGTACTACCAACTGCTGTACCATCTGATGTATCCTGTTTTTTGCTGCCTTGATGTACTGGACCTTTGATCTTTTGCCTGGAACCTGACTACGAGCTAATTTGCAATACAAACCTTTTATCTAAAGAAAGGAATGTGTGTTCTGACTTCTTTGCCTCCAAGTGCAGTCCCGCCGTGCCTGGTGGAGAGCCGTCTACGCTGCCAGCTACTCTGCTACCAGTCCTGGGCTCTTTTCTTCCCCAGGGTGAGCCCAGAGTTCTGGGGTGCTACCAAGCCCCATTCTGGCTATTGGGGCGCAATAGGAACATGAGAAGTCAGCAGGAACTGTGGTGGACACCAATAGTAAGTGGGGCAAACAACCCAGCCCACCTGTCTCTGAAAAGGGTCCTGATATTAATTGCACAGAACCTGGTGCTTACAGAGTCATATAAGAAAAAGGCAGCTCTCCACCCCAAGGAAATTACAATCTATATGTTGACAATGGGGAGGACACCAAAAGGATGGGAAAGAAAGGTGGTAAGAGAAAAGCAAGAGTCCCGGCAGGTGAATGGGAGGAAATGTTACGGAAGCTTCTGTTCATTTGGGGATGAAGGCGATGTGATTCAAGTGTAGACTTCTCACAAAAGCTGGATTTTGACGAAAAATGCAAATGGAGTGGCATCATGTAAGTGCTCTGTGAGATAGTGTCAAGCATGAAGGACAGTGGGGGACACACAGGTAAAGTTACTGAAAACAGTGTTAGACCTTGTGGGATAGAGGTAGTTGAAGGAGCAGGGGGTAATGGGTAATGGTTAGGTATGCATAAGGTTAACAGATACAAATGGTTAGGTATGGATAGGGTTACCGGATACAAAAGAGGAAATTTTGGCAGGTGCATCTTTTTAAACCTTTCTATGTTGAACTGTACTTCTTCTATACAATGGTTAAAGATACAGGTACTCTGTCCCCACCTGTATCTGGTAACCCCAGATATGCAATAGGACAGTAGTATTCAAACTTTTTAGACCAGGAGCCACTTTTTAGAATGGCACTTATGGACACACCAGAAGTGATGTCATTAACCTGGAAGTGATGCTGTGGTAGGAAGTGACATAATCACACAGGAAGTGCTGTCATTGTAACATAATAAAATGAGACTCCTGGAATGCAAATTGGCATTCTTGGACTACAGCAATTGCACATCCTTGAAATATCCCTGACAGAAAGCAAGATTAGGACAAAATATGATGTAAAACCACGGAATTAAAATTAAAAACAACAACAACCCTCACTTGAAAATTCAAAGTGTTAGCCCACAGAAAAGGAATATAATAAGAGTAAGGTCTGCAGTTTCCAAGATGGCTGCTTCCAGCTTTCTGTGACCCACCTGACATCAGGTCATGACCAGTGGTGTCATCCAAATGATTTGGGAACAGGTACTCGCTTTTGATTGGCACTTATCGGGGTCCACCCACCGGAAGTGATGTCATAAGCCGGAAGTGATGTCATGATTGTTGCCATGGATGTGATCATGTTTGTAATAACTTCAGCTTGTGGTTAGTGTTGATTTAACTTCTATTGCTTTGCTTTCTAGAGATGTGTATATACATATTTTGCTTCAACTGTTCCCTGGTTAAATAGCAGGGGACAGCTTCGAGTGGGCGGGGCCAGCTCAACTTCTAGGAACCGGTACTCGCGTAGTGGTGCGTAGTGGGTACATGACATCACTGGTCATGACCCACCAAGTGGGTCCTGACCCACAGTTTGAATAACATTGCAATAGGAAATAAGGGCAAAAAAAGTTGGGATAAGTTTGGAAACTGTGTAATGTAGGAGCAAGATGCAGGAGATTTCAGGTTTCAAGAAATAGTGATGCCAGGATGCAGCCATAAAAACATATCTGAATCAAATTGTGAGGTTTCTGCTTTAGGAATTGCTGAAAATGTTTCCCCCCTTCTTCAAACTATTTTGCACTACAACGGTCTTTAAAAGTATCTGTCGGCAGAAACATTATTCATTTATGCACCCGTGCAAGAAATTAGGATGATCTGAAAACTTGAACAAAGAGGATTTATCCTCTTATCATGAAAAAAGGAGAGATACTTTAATTGCTAACTCTGGAAGACGATATACAACTTTGCCTTGGGGGGGGGGGGCGGGAACAGACAGTGATATCTGCAATGCTGAATATATTAGGAGAGGATTTAAGCTGCTCGTGGGTCAGCCTTATTGCTTCAATGAGGAGACCATGAACTTGTTTCCAATAGGTCATGTTGAACAAACCTTACCGCTGAGAGGGAGCCGAACAGAGGATACGTTTTATTTCTTCTGTTCATGCAATAGCTTATTTCTCAGTTTGTAAAGCTGCCTAAGAGATTTGAACCCTAATTCCCTTGAAAAGGAATGAGAAATGAGGATAGAAATCCTCTGCCTACATTCAGAGATCTCCGCCTTCAGCACAATAAAGTAGGCAAATCTCACCTGCTTTTGTTAGACCAGGGGAAGCTTTGGGTAGCGATTGCTGTTGGTTTACGGTTTCAGACCCAAGCAAAATTTGGTCAAACCAGAAGAGATGTAAGATTTAGACCAGAAGAGATGTAAGATGTAGACTGCAATCCTAAGCATCTTACATGAGCAAGGGCAGCACCAAAAACAGTGGCGTAATTAACGGAGGGTGCAGGGGGTGCAATTGCACTGGGCAACAAACTTTAGGGGGGCAACAAGCTGAGCTTGACACTAGTAGCCAAAATGATGAAAACCTTGGAAAATACAAATAATACCTTCATGTTATATATCATTGGGAGGGTAACTTAATGCAGAATGCTATGAAACAAATGGAATATCTGTATTCTATCAAACATGGCCAATTAATCAGAAAACTTTTTATTTACTCAATTAATATTGATGCCATCGTGGAGGGGGGATACAAAATCTTCTCTTGGTAGCAGATGCCTTGGCTATGCCACTGACCAAGAGTTGGCACTTGAGGACTTATGCGTGTGAAAAGGACCCCCCCAACCCCTCTCCAAAAGCATTGTACCCAGCATCCCAGCAAGTGAGAGCATCCCTAAAAGACTCCTGCCAGGGTGGAGGGAGAGAAGAGGAGCTGTCATATCAAACGCTTTGTCAAGATATTTGCACAACAATCAATCAACAGCATTGTTGATTGATTAAACAGTTAATTAAACAGCCCCTTGTCCATCCTAGCCTCCCCATTAGCCAATAGGTTTTTGCCCAATATACCATTGCCCCCCCCCCCCCGGCCAGTGCAGGGCATTGCCACAGGGCTTCCATCAAGATGTGACACTGCTTGGAAGCCAGCACCTTTTAAAACCAAGAGGACTTCCTTCTGAGTAAACCTGCCAAGGCTCAGGCTGCAATCCTGCCAGCCCTTAGAAGTGGATTCCATTGAGTTCAATGGGGTTTACTTCTGAGTAGATGTGCATAGGATTGCACAGGTGACCTGTTCCTGCTTGACCAACTCCCATGTGAACTTTGTAAACTATTTGTTTCCATGCAGATACCATTATCCAGGAACAGAAGGCTCAATGTTTTCACTTATAGAAGTGCATAGGTATGTTGAGGCTGTACAATTCTTTTCAGAATTAACTGAACCCGATACAGCTTGGGCTCATTTTGTTCCAGTTTCATTCAGAAATGAATGAAACAAAAGGGCAGAAATGATGGTCTGATTTTTTTTTAAACTCTCATTCATTGTCCATTTGTCTTGGACATGTGTGCTATTCTCCTTGACTCTGAGGGTGGTCCAAACGTGCGTTACGGTGGCCCTTGTGCCAGCCAGATTTTCCTGGCCTAACTATGCTGGCCTAACTCTAGGTTAGGATTATGCCCTGGGATAGGTTTGAATGGGCCCCAAAGAAGAACCAGTGTAATCACTGAAACTGATTTGAAACTGAACCTGCCTGTGGTTGCTACTCTGATCAAATCTAAGTGGGCAAGTTGGGAAATATTGACCCCCACACACATAGTCATAGCAGAACTGCATTCTTACTGCAACATTATTCAAGAATAGAATTCCACTTTCTTCCAGCCTCCTTTTACACCTTTTCTCAGATAAGGTCCTCGAATTATAAGAAAGATACCAATATCATGAAGTGGAAGCAGGGAGAATTATGTACTTGACAATACCCTTTTGTTTATCCTTTTTGTTGGAAACATTCTTGTATCGAGTAACAGCATTCATATAGTGTATTTTATACACACCACATTACAAAATCTATTTTTACTCCTGTTCCTGGCTCACAATCTTTGTTAATAAAATGCCAGCAACATCAGAACTCATTTTCAGTGAGCCAAGCTGTTTTTCCATGGGGTATATGGCCAAATTCCATTATTCTTCCCTCCCCACTCCAAAACTTGCAAAAACAAGCAAGGACATGTGCAATTTATTTGTATACTGCTGCAGTTATACAACTCTTGGGAAGTCTTTCCTTCTCTCAGTTGTAGTGGTCATCAGAAAATGTAATGTAAATTAAATTTAAAAGATACCCATGTAGTCTCTCCGTCAGCTCATACAAATTTTTTCTCCAATCTTCATAGATATTTACATAAGTTAGCAGAGCTGTGGAAAAAACAAAAGTTCTTCATAAAGTGTTGTAATATGCTGTAAAATAAAATCAAGAGAAGCAACTGGTCATGGCTACTTTGCCAGAAAGACATAAAACAAGAAGACAGGAAAAGAAGCTATTGAGAAGTCTAGTCATAGTAGGAGAAAGCAATCTACAACCAGGTAAAACTAGGAAATGAATATGTGCCTGGTCCTACTACTGGTGGAGATGGATGTATACAGAACCACACCCACTGTTATTGTGCAAATCTAGCTCATATGGTGTTCTTCCAACAAAATGTTCAGAGAATCCTGATGGTAAATTACTGACTCACTCATCACCCTTGACATGATAGGAAGCCTTAGCTAATCCTGGCTCTCTGAAAGTTGTTCCTGAATGAGATCCAGGATCTCAAACACTTGTTTTCATATTCATAGTTTCTACTCTTAGGTCAGTAGTTCCCAAATTTTTTATCATTGGGACCCACCTTAAAAAAAAAAAAAAAAAAGCTCAACCCTGTGGCTATAATGGTGATTGGGCAGCAGTACCCACCCCCACCCCCAATAGCAGGTAGTATAAAGCTTGATGCACTTGGCCTAGTCTACCCTGTCAATTTATAAACCACCAAGCAAATGACACAGGTATTTGACTGTGCACTTGGCTTCTGCTTTAATATTTAAATGCAACTATGTGCGTGTTTTGCAATTGGATGTTTATCGATGTGCTCTGTTACTTGGGAGCCTTGGCATCTGCTTGCAGTGGGATAGTATCTTCTAACCGGGGGCAGGAGGACAATGAAACCAGAGGAGAGAAGCAGCAGGAAAAGCAGCATGAGGGCACCAGTAATTGGGGAAAGAGTTACTTGGAACAGCTTGATGACCCACTTGCACTAGGAACGCAGTTCAGCAAACAACTGGAGAGGTGGAGGCAGTAGCTGAATCCAGAGAAAGCCTTCAAGGCACTACTTAAAGACAAGTATTAACAGCCTTTCTTCACTTAATCCCATTTTAGAGGGTTTCTCAGAGGTTCCATCATTGAAAATAATTTTTGAGTTATTTTCCCATACATCCATTCCCCTACCCTCAATATGAGCAAACAAAAAAAAAAATCAGTCAATTTCAGGCTATATCGTTTTTGTTGCCTTTGACTCGGATGCTTCAAGCTGTGTAGTTTGAGGCTTATTCTTCATGTTGCACAATTTGTATTTTCTCCTGTAGCTGGTATAGACATTTCAGGGGATCAAAAGCATTGGGGGAGGGGACAGCTCAGTGGCAGAGCACCTGCTCTGTATGAAGAAGGTCCCAGGTTCAATGCCTGACCTCTCCAGGTGGGGCAGGGAAAGGCCCCCACCTGAAATCCTGGAGACTGACAGTCAGAATAGACTGTACCATTCTAAATGGGCCACTAATTCAAATCCGTCTAAGCCAGACATCTATGCTCAGAAGTAGCACATCGCCTACAGGTACAGGTGGGAATTTCGAGGGTGTGCTGTCGTCATCTAGCACAGTTCCAACGGCTCCCCAAGGGGTTCTCAGGTGCCTTCTCCAACCCTCTGTTTCTTTTCATTAATTCAGAATGGAGTAAAACACAGAATAAATTGTCATCCACTTTTAAATGCAAAGAAAACATCCTGAGCAAAGTGGAACACCTAAATGCATTGGGATGATGCGATTGGATTGCCGGTAAGTTCAGGACAGAAACAATGGATAGAGATTGTTTTTCTCCCTCTCCCATAATATTAGAATAAAGGTCATCTAGTGAACTGGGTGTGTTGAGTGTTTATTGTATTTTGACAGAGAAAGGGGGCATCAGAGGAGGAGGGAGATGGGGGACCACATGAGCCTAAGGCATGCAAGCACCATGCTTTGGCCATCATGACCTTGGAAATGTCTGCTGTCTTTAAACTGAGCCTTTCAGGAATTCACTGTACAGTATGGTGGGACTGGCTTTTGAAAGTGTGTGTGTGCGCATGTGCCCATACATAAACAAAGTGGGCCCTCAGCATCTACTGATTTGTGTCACCACTAATAGCGGGGTCAACGTTTAATCAATCAATCACATATTTAAATGCCTTGTAAAAAGGAAAAAAAAAAAAGCCAAACTTCCATTTCTGACTTTACTACTCTATTAGATTCCTTTATTCACCCCAGCTAGTGGCTAAATGTGGAATACAGTAAATCAGTGAGTCCAAACTCCAGCCTGCAGGCAAGATCCGGCGCCTTCCTTTTCCTTTCCCGGTGTGAGCAAAGACTTGCAAAAGACACCTACTACAGCTCCCAGGGATTCTTTGCAACCAGGCACTTCCGGGGTCTGCTGCCTCAGCAAGCCGCACACACGCTGTTCTGCACATATGTGGCTGACTGTGAAGACCCCTGGGAACTCTAATAGGGGTCTTTCACACTATCCCTGGTGAAACAAAAGCGCCATTTGCACCAGAGACAATTTTCCCCACTGCAGCTGTCTCCAGTTTTGAGACATATGGTCTTCCATTATTGTCCCAGAATGCATTTACTTAGAACAAGAAACCTGGAAGTAGGTCTTCAAAGCTTTTTCCCCTTGACTTTGGTATCCACTGTATGCATGGTGCCTGGAACAGACCCCCAGTGGCTAACAAGATTCTCTCTCTCTCTCTCTCTCTCTCTCTCTCTCTCTCTCTCTCTCTCTGTGTGTGTGTGTGTGTGTGTGTGTGTGTGTGTGTGTACCCACACACCTTCTTTGGAAAATACATCTGTCTACTTCTGTTAGCCATTACGTCACATTCAGTCCCCAGGACAGGAGTGATCTGGGTACCGCATGCTGATAACAAACAGTGGGTGACAGCTTCACCTTCCTGCCTTGCATATGAGCTTCCGATTGGCTGCTGTTAGATGCTGCACTGAATGGCCCTTTAAACTCATCCAGGAAGGCTGTCCTTATGTTCATAGATTACAATGTGCAACTTTGTAATTTACAAGACCTGCTTCAGAACTAATTAAATGTCATCAATGCAATCCCTTTAAATGTGGTGTCATGGGGTGTTGAAGTCGCAATATACTTGTCAGAAGGGCAACTGAAAGCATGCCGGATTTCACAGAAAGGGAACTGCAGCCATAAGCTTAAATGTTAATTCTAATAGTGCTGTATAGAAACCATCTTGCATGACAAAGAAGCCATTACATGTCATTTTACTTAGGCAGCAAGATAACATTAACAGTTTCTGCCCCTTTTCTCTCCAGTAGATCAATGGCACAGCTTGAGCATTTGGACCAGCACTGAAGAGGAAATTGACCAAGTTGCTGGAATCCAGTTTTGGAGAGGCTAGCTGTAGCCCTGTGATGGTGAACCTTTTGGGCTCACTGTGTCAAAAATACCTAACTTGACTCTGCTTGCATGGTGTCACCCCTCCCACCCACCCACCCACCCCCAAAAAGAAAAAAAATTATTTACATTTTCATTTACTTTAAGAAAAATACAGCCCAATTACAATACATAGTGTGGGGTTATACATTATATAAAGAAACATCAAATCATTACAAAAATGAAATACTTGTAAAACAAACTGAGGATGCAGTCCTAACCTGGAGTTAGCCTGGCACAGTTAAGAAACAGTGGTCTGTTTTGTTTTGTCTTGACTCTCATTTATTGTCCATTTGTCTTGGAGGATTTTGAAAAATAATTCTTTTTTTAGCTTGTATTTATGTCATTAGTGACAGGAGAGTTCCAATGCAAAGTTGCCTTTGGGTGGGCACAGTCTTGCATGCTGACACAGTGCAGGGATGATGCAGTTAAAAGTAAACGTTTCCAAAAGTAAAGGCTGGCACAGTTAGGCCAGCAAAGTTCGGCTAGCACAAAGGACACCGTAAAGTATGTTTGGACCACTGTCTGAATCAGAGAGGCCAGCACACAGATGTGCGCCATCCTCCCTGACTCTGAGGGTAGTCCAAACTTGCTTTACAGTAGACCTTGTGCCAGCCAAACTTTGCTGGCTTAACTGTGCCAGCCTAACTCCAGTTTAGGATTGCACTCTCAGTTGTTGTTGGGTGTTAGTGAAGTCTGGCATGTCACCCAGAACCAGTGGTGGGTTTGAGGGGGAATGCGGGGGGACCAAGTTCCACTTGTTGGAACAGTGGTTGGCTCCGCCCACTCTCTAACGTCAGCTGGCTTCTGGCTATTTTTTTCTCCATTTTTTAATGTTGTTTTTCTTTGGTTGTGCACGCACTCCGCCCCCAGTTCTGCAACATTTGAACTGGAGGTGGCGGGAGACCGGCAGCAGTGGTGGCCCGGCAGCAGCGGGAGATGGCAGCAGGTAGGCCTGGGCTCCCTCTGCGGCGTGGCCTGCCTTCTCCCCGTCCCCCCTCCCTCCCCCGTCCCCCCTCCCTCCCGCAGCAGTACGAAAGAAGAATGTTGTGGAATGGTTGGTCTAGTTTTTTGGGCTTGGTAGCCCACCTAAAAATGCACAGATGCCTGCTGAAACTGTTGTGGAGTGGTTGGTCCAGTTTTTTGGGTGCCAATTTACAGTTCATGTCATTTTATTGTGTTACAATGACAGCACTTCCTTCTTGACGATGTCACCTCCTGCCACAACATCACTTCCGGCTATGATGTCACTTCCAGTGGGCGGGTCCTGACACAAGTGCCAATCAAAAGTGAATTCCCCTTGCTAAATCATTTAGATCCCACTACTGCCCAGAACATTATGGCATGTCACCTTTGATACGTGTGTCATAGGTTCACCATCACTGCTGTAGCCATTGCTGCATATACTATGAGCCATAGTAGACTCAAAAAGCCACACTTTGCAGTCCAAATCATTGGAGGGGGATTTTCTTAATTTAGGTGAAATGATTGGGAAACAGAAAAGATTTACGGCATCCCCCATGCGCAGGAGAGTTGCTTGCATACCCCATGCTAGTTGAGACCATGGATAATCGGGCTCAGGCTCACAAATTCTGAATATGTTCCATTTCCATTTTTGGAGCCCTGAGCCAGGGCTGAAACAGATCCTCTTTTCCCCAAGCAGAATTTTCAATGGGATGGAGCAATGTGTACCAGCCATTCACAGTGTCTTATCGCTTTAAATCCTGACTCAGGCGAAGGGTTAACAAGAGACCATCTTTAAAAGAAAGGCAGCAAGGCTTCTGCAAAGCTATAAATTCAAGTTGCCTTTGAATAATGAAAGCATCTTAAAGACCAAGCTCAATTACTTACCAAGCTGACATTATTTTTTACCTTTTTGAATCCAAATCTTTAATGAGGAGCAAACTGAGAAAGGACAAGGATAATGTATGATGAAAAATGGGATGTCTCGCAGAAAGCAGCAGGGACCTTTAAAAGATGCTAACAGAAGTCATTGGACCAAGTGCACACTCAAAGGGAAGGCATTTAACTATTTGCTGTCTGTGTTCCATGGATCGAGGGCTTCAAACGCCAAACGTTAGAACAATAAAAGCAGGCAAGCTACTTTTGATTCATTGATGGCAGAGAAAAAGCCATTTATTATAATGGTGGTGTGTTCTGCCAAATTCCCTGCTGGGCCTCCCCAAGGGCCCCAATGCCCACACTAGGCTAACTAGTTTCCTCTCCAGAGCGGCCTCAGAGATAGGCAAGAAGGAGGGGGTTCACTCACCCACTGGGCCTCCTCTCTTCCAGCAGCTTTGTTTGGGATCACCGGCTGGCCAGCCTCCTCCAGACTGCACGCACCACTGGCTTAGCTCCAAGCTACCCTAAGTGTAGCACCAACAAACCCCACCACCAAACAATAGGCAGTCAGCTTGCCCAAGCCGCAACTGCCTCCTCCACTTGGTGGCTCCAGGGGCATGGCAGGCATACAACAATTCCCAATGGTTATTCACCACAATAACCTTACCTTATCCAGTCCAGCAATCCATCCGTCCATCAGTCCTTCAGGCAGTCAGTCCAGCCAGCACTCCCCAGCCAGCACTCCCAATCTTCAGGCAGTCAGTCCCAATCCAGCACCTACCTGGTACCCTCCTCCAGCACCTACCAAGGTCCTTTACTCCAGCTCCTGCCTTCCACTTTATACTGAGGCCAGCCAATCGGTGTCTGCTAGGCAGGCTCTAGCATCAGCCACGCCCATCTGCACCTGTGCTGGCCTCCCTTCATAGCCAGGGGCCTCATCAGCTGCAGCTGTGCTCCTGAGGCTTGCAAAGACCTTGGGGGTTAACCCTGTAATCCCTGGCTTATTCTGAGACAAGGGGCCATTGCTGATACCATTCCCTATCTCCTTGGGGTAGCTCCTGCCTTTTCCAATACATGGTGAGACGAGACAAACTCCAGTTCCACAAACTTGAATGCATGCATGATCCCTTTAAGAGCATGAGCAGCACCGGTACACATCAGGACAAGTCTAGCATCCCCTTTCAGGCAGTGGCCAGCCAGGTGCCTCTGGGAAGGCCACAGAAATGGTAACGAGGTAATAGCTCTCCCCCTGCTGTTGCCATGCCAGCAACTCATGTTCTGAGGTAGTTTGTCCCTAGGCACGGTGGTTCCTTATAGCCAGGAGGACTAACTTGCAAAAGCAGCAGCAGCACATTTTAAGAAGGTGTCAACATTATTGTGATGACTGCTTAAAAACAGCAACAACAGATTACAATAGTTGTAGCAATGTTATCCATGCAGGACCTGTCTCACTGGATGCAGTTCTAACCAACTTTCCAGACCTGAGGTAAGGGCAATGTAGCTCCCAGGTAAGGGAACAAACATTCCCTTATCTTGAGGAGGCCACAGTGACTGAACCCCGACTGCAGGATGCAGCACTTGCTCCATTGGAACATGTCAGTGCTGGAAAGTTCAGAGGCATATCTAACCTGTAGCCCGGGGTGGTGCGAGCCATGGGTGCTGGGCGGCAGCAGGACGGCGGCGCACCATTGCTCACAGTCCGCGGGGGAAACCACATGCTCTTCACCCCACCCACCCTCCCTTGCCTCCGTTACGCTCCAAAATGGAACTTTTCTGGGCGCAGGGAGGCGTGTCAGAGCAACGCACAGGGGCGGGGTGACATCCTGGGGGAGCGGTTTCGTCGCCTGCCATGGGCGCACTCAGGCCTCCGTTCGTCACTGGGAAAGTTGGTTAGATTTTGGGCCTCAGTGGCATAGCTCAGGCACCTGCTACCTCGGTCAAAGAAGATTTTGTAGCCCCCCTCCATGATGAGGCAGACGTTAGGTAAATAAAATGTTTTCTGGTTAATTGCCTATAACTTGTGAGAGAATATAGATATTCCAGCACATTTATTTATTTGAAGAATTTATACCCTGCCTTTCCCCTGTCAAAGCAAATGCCCAAGTCGGCTTACTGAGAACAAAACAGTACAATGCAATCACAATAAGTAAAACGCATAAAAAAATTTAAAGATGTCAAACATTTGACATGAACCCAGAGAATGTTCAGAAATAAGGCGAGACCCAACTCTCCTCATCAGTCCCTTTGGAGGGTGGAAAACAATTTGTTTCATTGCATTCTGAATTAAACTACCTTTCTAAAGATATATAACATGATGGTATTATTTGTACTTAACCGAAGTTTTCACAATTTTTGATCACTAGTGTGAAGCTCAGCTTGTTGCCCCTGGTTCAATGGCCCCCCTGCACCCTATCTTTAAGGTGCTATAAAACTCTTTAAAGTGCTAGAAAACATCTGGCCAGACTATTGCCACCGCCGTGGCATGGGTAAAATTGCTTGAGTGGCAGCAGCAACAACCCACACACATACCCCCAGGCTTCTTAATAATAATAATAATACTTGGATTTATATACCGCCTTTCTTAGGTCACCAGATTTCTCTAGTGACTGTAACTCAAGGCGGTTTACATAGGCAGACTTTATTCAGATACCCAAAGGATTTTTTTTCTTCTTGCTGGCTGATAAAGAGCTTCCCTGCTCCCACCAGAGAAGCAGCTGAACTTTGACACAACTCCCCCGCACACAAGGCAGCCAGAGACAGCTCAGCTGTAATCAGTCGCAATTAACGAGGTCTGCCGCTCACAGAGACTTCTGGCTGTCCTGAATTGGCGACCTTCAGATCTTCAGCTCTTATCTTCAGGCAAACGGAGGCATTCTCTCGACTAAATCTTCTGCATCTTGGCTTGGGAAACCAGGGAAGTGCCTGTTGCTTGGTCGGGCTCTTGCTGCTGCCATTTGGGCAAAATGGCCCAAGTGGCGGCCACAAAAACCCACTCGCCCCCTTCAAATGTGATGGCGGCGTGATGTCATAGCATGGGTGTGATTAAACCCCAGTATGCCTCTGCCAAGAAGAAAGTAGTGCTGGGGCAAAATGTTATGTGGGGCCCAGGAGGAGCTATACAGCATCGGCACAGAAAGGGTGGATATAGTCGAGGAAAATTGGCGCACTGAAGATTGTTGGTCAGGGATCTAAAAGAGCATGGGGTGGGCAAAGGTAAAGACTTGGAGAGGGCAAACGAACCTCAAATAGTTTCACAGAAAGGGAATGCTGCCAGCAGTGGCTTCTACTATCACTGCAGTGTTGTGATTTGCAATACTTAGGGGGCAGCAATCGCCTGGAAGTGGGGTGCGTCCAGTGATGTCATTCAGGGGGAACGGACCAGAACGGGCGTTCTGGATCCTAACGGGCTCCGTGGCTGGTTCCGGGTTCCTGACAAGTGCCAATCAAAAGTGAGTTCCTGTTCCTAAATCATTTGAATGACACCACTGGGTTCGCCTGCATGTGCAAGAGCACATGCTGCCACCTATTGATGTACTGACCTTCTGGGCCGTGGGCTGCAGTTCCTGTGACTCGCCCATTTCACCAATGGAAATTAGTGGAGAATGAACTGGAAGCTGGAGGGCCCTGCGTGTCACTGCTTTACCGCCTGCTTCGGCCTTTCTACCTGAGACGCAAGTCTAACCCACGGGAGGGGAAGCTGATTCATTTTTTCTGTATGCCGGTTGGCCTGTCCTGTTCTCAGCCTTGCACGTGCCTCCCTTTAAGTGGCCGTGCAAATGTTCACTTGGCAGGATTGATGAACTTCATATATTTAAATAAAAAAACAGCAGCAATCCCATTTAACAGCAATGCAAAGCCAAAGGGGGTCTGTTTATCACCCTAACTGGCCGTATCAATGTCGGGTGATGAATAAAGTATCGAGTGCAGGTTACAGTGCCATTTACATTCATCAGGCCATGCTGGGAATGTCTGTTCAAATAACCTCATTAGATTTAATCTGTTGTTCGTTATTGATGCTGTGCTCTTTTTTCTTTTCTTTTTTTGTCTCCCTTTTTAAGAAAAGAAAATCCGTTCCTCTACCTTTAAGGGAGAAATAACTAGGGCATTTGTGGCCCTAAAATATTTCCTCTATTAAAAGCCTGGGTCTTCATCATTATGCAGCTTTAAACCAACCCAGCCCTAGCTGTGTAAAGCGGCTCTTTTTTTTAAGCACGGGTGCAATTGAGGGGGCCAGGACCTTTTCTACAACAGAAGTAGATATGCTATTATCAGGAGGACTTAGGTCCTGCCTTTGAAAGCTTTCAAAGGACCTAGCTGAGAGCAGGTAGCAGTCTTGGCAGAAGGCAAACTGAGACAATTGCGTAGGCGCACAAATTAATGTCTGGGTCAACATCTTCCCCAAAGATTGCCTGAGAGACAATACGTTGTATTTTCTACCAATGATTTGCTGGAGTTTGCATTTCTAGCAATGTTGTATCATTGGTAGAAAATGGTTTAAGGCTACCATCCTATACAAATTTACCTAGGAGGAAAACCTGTATTAACCTGGCAGCCCTGCATGGCTTTCACTGCCCCAAGAAATGGAGGAACGCTATGAAAATTGGGCTTTGCTGAGAGTTCCTGTCCATTTTAGTTCACTAATTCCCAGGATGACGATGTTCAGTCTTGACATCTCCCGTTTGACCACATCTAGCTTACCTTGATTCATAGATATGATGTTCCAGGTTCCTATGCAGTATTGTTCTTTGCAGCATCTCCTTTCACTTCTGGACACATCCACAGCTGAGCTTCCTTCTGGTTTTGGCCCAGCTACTTCACTCTTTCTGGAGCTACTAGTACTCGTGTTCTGCTCTTCCCCAGTAGCATAATGGACGCCTTCTGACCTGAGGGGCTCATCTTCCAGTGTCATACTGTTTAGCCTTTTAATACTATAGTCCATGGGGTTTTCTTGGCAAGGGTACTGGAGTGGGTTGCCATTTTCTTCTGAACGAGTGGACCACGTTCAGTCAGAACTCTCTACTATGACCTGTCCATCCCTGCATGGCATAGCTCACAGCGTCATTGAGCTACGCAAGCCCCTTTGCCACGACAAGGCACTGATCCATGAAGGAGTATATTTTGGGGGGGATATTGTTTTAATCACTTGTTTCAATTTTTTATGTTTGTTTTGAATTATTGCAACCCACTCCAAGGGTCTAGGATGAAATGTGCTGCATCTTTAAATGTTTGTTTTAAACTATTACAACCCACTCCGGGATAAATACGCTTCAAATGGAAGTATAATACGCTTTAAAGTAGGAATAAATTGCAGGAGAAGAAAACACTCTAATTAAGGACATTTGTGAAGATGATTTTGTTGTTGTACAGTCTTTGCGCAAAATGGCTCTGGAGAAGTGTCATGATCTGCTCCTGCATTTCAATATTTACCATGATGCCTCTGCTTTTAAATGGTGATTCTCGTAGAATTATCAAGGGGGAGAGCCTGATCTGATTCATACCGGCACAGGATATTTTTGTGTCTGTTTACTGATGCCTCTCTTCTATCCTTTTTTCACATTGTCAGCCCCCTGGGAAACATCTTTTCAATTCTTTTGCTAAGTAAACAGCATTGTGAATTTTTTTTTGTTATTGAAAAGTGTTATACGAATATTCTAAGTGCAGTGGACTTGTAGTATCCCCGGGTCTGGCATCCACAGATTTGACCCACCACAGATGCCATGGGATGCCAGGGTCCACATTCGAAGCGCTTTTTTAAAAAAAAGCATGCCAAAATTGGGTTTTTGCATGGCCAGACTGTGCCATTTCTCAGCCTCTGGAGCGATGCATTCTGGGGCAATGCTGGGAGGAGTAAGGAACCTCCATGTGACCCGGAAGTGGATCTTTCAAGCCTAAAAATAGCTTGAGAGGCTGGGAAATGGCAAACTGAATCACAAATAGAAAGTTTCCCATGGCTTTCATGAAGCCCTGTCCTTACCTCACAAACTTCTCCTGCTGTTCAAGGAAGAGAATTCATCTTCTCATGGGGTGACCAAGTACACTAGGGGCACAATTCTAACCCAGGGTTGGACTGGCGCAGAACTTTTGCACTGGCCCAGTGCTGCCACAAACGTGTCTTAGGGCACGTCTGCGCCATAGGATTTGGGCACTGAGCCGGTGCAGGCAGCAGCGTCTGCCTATGGATGCTGCACCACCCATCAGCTGTTCTGACTGCGTGGGCCCGTGCCAAGGGTGTGTCAGAGGCGGGTGGGAGACGTAACAGGGCAGAGGGAGGATATGTTTGTGGTCATCATGGGGAGGGTGGAGGAGATAGGACACGGCCACTAGGCTTTATCCTAACCCCCGTCCCTGCGCTGGGCAGCTCCAGTCCGGGCTGCTAGGACTTGCGCCTGCTATTTAGCAGGTGCAGCTCCATAGGGCTGGCTGGAGCTCACCTGGGGCAAGGGGAAGACATCTCAGCCTGCATTAGGATACAGAGCAGACCTGCTGTTCTGCCTGCTCCAACACGGGTTAGGATTGGGCTGCCAACCTATTTGGCTTTACTGCTACCATCTGAGAAAGTAGAAGTAGGAAATGATAAGATTCTGGTGCATTCTCATTTCACAGTTACTTGGCAGCCTCATTACAATTGTCCCATAACTGTGAGTGGGGGAGAGAATGTACAGTAGCCTTCCGTATCTGTGGGTCTGGTTTCCATGGTTTCAGTTATCTATATATCGAAAATATTAGTAAAAAATTTCTTTAGTGCTTTACAGGCATGGTGCAGTCTGTCTCTCTCTCTCTCTCTCTCACACACACACACACACACACACATACACACACACGCACGCACGCACGCACACACACACACTCCTTGTTCTGGCACATTCCGGCTGTAATATGGGCGTGGAATGGAAAATAGTAGATATAACAGAATTCCTTCATTCAGCTGTTGTTATGCAATCATGTTTTCCATACCTCTGAAATATATTGCAAAGCTTTGGCCAACTTTATAAGTTAATCTTTGTCAAAATGTTAGAGCAACTATTTTCAACCAGTGTATGCTGTGGCACATTGGCATGCCATGAATGGTCTGCAGGTGTACTGTGAGAGTTTGGCAGATTTATTTATTTATTTAAAAATGAATCCTTTATTAATTGGACCATTGAGGGGGCTGAGCATCACACTAGCGGCATGGTGTGTCGTGTCAATTATCAGTTATCAGTCAATAACTTCAATATCGGCCAATCAGTCAATATCGGCCTCCACAGTCTCTCTCCATCCCCACCGCCCTTGCTGGTCAGGCCTAGGGAGTGAGAGATTTCACTGATGCACCGTATTTTAGGGTGCAATCCTAAATGGGAGTTAGGCCGGCACAGTTAGGCCAGCAAAATTTGGCCGGCACAAGGGACACCATCAAGTATGTTTGGACCACTCTTGGAATCAGAGAGGCCAGCACACAAACGTGCGCCATCCTCCCTGACTCTGAGAGTGGTCTAAAGGCACTTTCTGGTGGCCCTTGTGCCGGCCAAACTTTGCTGGCCTAACTGTGATGGCCTAATTGTAGTTCAGGATTGCGCACTCAGTTATTTAAAATATAATAATTTGGAATGTGTGATACTTCCATAGCAGCTTTTTAAAGTGCACAATGCAGTGACCATCTCTCTCTCTCTCTCTCTCTCTCTCTCTCTCTCTCTCTCTCACACACACACACACACACACACACACACACACACACACACACACACAACACATACATACACACTCACACACACATTTATTCTCGTGATTCTTTCTCTCGCTCGGTCTCTGTGTGTACACACACACATATGGAACATCATTCTTTTTAACACTCTTTCTCTACAAACTTCCTATACTTTGAGAGAGAGAGAGAGAGAGAGAGAGAGAGAGAGAGAGAGAGAGAGAG
>JAJKFI010000001.1:2437991-2449154 GCA_029204185.1 Lerista edwardsae
GAGAGAGAGAGAGAGAGAGAGAGAGAGAGAGAGAGAGAGAGAGAGAGAGATCAATGGGATAAGTGAAGAATTGGATACTTTAAAGACTCTCTACGTTTCTTAAAAGAGAGAAAGATGGGAGAAGGGCTGACCAAATCAATAAAGGTAAGCACCTATTATGCTATTTTCTCTGAAAACATTCATTTTCTGTACTCTGCAATTCCAGACAATGGAAATAACAGTGACTTATCTCACGCTTCCAGCTATATTCTGAACTTAGCAGGACAATTAAAATACATTGACTATGGTGGGATTACACAGAAGAAACAGTGCAGAAATGAAATCTTGGGAAGAAGACAAATACAGCATATATAGAGCAAGAAGGCTGGTTTGGAAATACCCTTCATTCATTCCAACTCTCCGTTCCCCTCACTACACTCTCTAGGTCAGTGTTATTCTAAATGTGGATCAGGACCCACTCGGTGGGTCATGACTTGATATCAGGTGGGTCGTAGAAAGCTGGGAGCAGCCATCTTGGAAACTGTAGACCTTACTGTGGCTATATTCCTTTTGTGAAGGTTAACAGTTTGAATTTTCAAGTGAGAGGTGTGTTTTTTTTAATTGTTTTTAGTTCAGTGCTTTTACATCATATTTTGTCCTAATCTTGCTTTCTGTCAGGGATGTTTCATAGTTGTACAATTGCTTCAGTCCAAGAATGCCAATTTGCATTTCAGGAGTCTCATTTTATTATTTTACAATGACAGCACTTCCTGCTTGAAGATGGCACTTCTTGCCACAACATCACTTCCAGGTTAATGACAAAGGCAGTCAGCTTGCCTGCTAACTCACACTGGCCCTCCTGCCTCCTCCACTCGGTGGCTCCAGGGGCATGGCAGCCACACAGTAATTCCTCTCACAACCTTCATTGCAACCACAATCACAATAACCTCAAGTATCCTTTATCCACCCAGCAATCCATCAGTTTGTCCCAATCAGTCCGTCCATCCAAATCAGTCCATCCACTCTCAGGCAGTCAGTCCATTCTTCCACAACCCTTTTCCACCTTCCCACACCCACAACACTGTTCTTCTCAGGAGCTACTTTTATCCCCAGGGCCCATGTTATCTCCAATTGGCTGCAGCCAAATGCTCTGAGGTTAATTCCTGGCTGACATGAACAAGGGACCACTGCTGATACCATTCCCTAGCTCCTCGGGGTGATCTTCCGCAATTTCCATAACACCATCACACAACATATATCACAGTTTTGTGTGCCTTTTCTTCTTAAAAATTTTTTAAAAAATGAACTCTCTACAGCAATCTTAGTTGCAACCACAATCACAGTTCCAGTCCCAGTTCTAACAACCTCAAGTATCCTTTATCCAGTCTGTCAGTCACACAATCCATCCATCTGTCCAAATCAGTTTGTGCCCTCTCAGTCACTTTCCACACGCCTGCCTGCCTGCTTGCCTGCCGCTCCACAGCCCTGCTCCTACACCCACAATACTGCTCTTTCCAGGAGCTACTTTTATCCCAGGGCCCTTGTTATCTCCAGTTGGCTGCAGCTGTGAACCAGCTGCAGCCAAATGCTCTGGGGTTAATCGTATAATTCCTGGCTGACATGGACAAGGGGCCACTGCCGATACCATTCCCTATTAGTCCAGTCAATATGTCATTAGATCCAGGACTAATTCTAACAAAAAGTCTGTCAACTGTTCTTGTCAGTACTATACTAGGTGTACTGAGTGACAGGAAAAAACTTTACCAAAACTGGACAACCAGAAGTGGGTTGAAAAAAGATGGCAGCCACAAACCATGAAAATCGGCCAAAATCATGTAACTGTGTTATTTTTAAGCTTAGAACTTTTTTCTTTTTTCAAACTCAAGGTTTTTTTATGGTCAAGTAATTCATTTTAACCAATTACTTGGTCCATGGGTTGAAGATTGGATTCCAATGTAATGAGCACTGCAGGTACAACACCAGTCATAACAAATATCAAGTTGTACGGTTTTATTATCATAATACATTTGAACTGAACTGTTTCCTTTTTTTAAAACTATATTCAACAAAGAACCCCTTAAACTAGGTTAAGAAAACTGCAGCAATATGTGGATAAAACAGTAACTCCTTAATTTTCTATTCATCCTCATCACTGCCCTCTAGGTCACCTAACACCTGGTTGTCACAATTCGTGTGGACTGACACGGTCCACATACAGAACGGCATGGAAGTCTGTATGTTCTGCCACTGCAGTGGGTACCACTGCAACCAGTTTTACAATTGCAGTGTATAATTTGCAGTAGAGTGTCTGGTGCAGCAGTAATATCACACATTACTGGTACAAGTTCACTGCCACAGATTTTCCAACCCCAGTCCACAGGATTTATTTCCTTAGCCATATCCATCCAAATCACGGTCTGATAGTAAACTCTCAGACAATGGAATTTTGTGGAAGACTCAGTTGGAGGCAGGCATTCTGGATTCACAAACGATTTGGCTGTGATGACTTTCTTGGTGAGTGTCTGGTAGCGCAAGGCTGCCAAAGAACTGTTGCTGTCGTCACCAAAAATAACAGCCATCGCTTGACTGCCAAGACTTACTATGTCAGTGGGGTTCTTGCCTGGTAAAGTGAATGCAGTTGCACAGGACTGAAGGACCGAATCCCCTTTTAAAATTTTGTGGAAAACTGCTTTTTTTCCAACACCATATATACGCGAGGTGGAATCACATCCTATGAAGGCATGAAGGAATAACAACTGTGCACATAATTCACTGCCCAGAGTAGACTTCAAGTAATTGATGTTGTACACTTTTGGAATGCCTCATGACTGAGTGTCTGATCTAAAATACAGTGGATTTCCATTCACTTCTGCGTAATGTAGCAGAAGAATTAACAGGTCAGTATCCTCCCCAATGAGTGTGGTGGAATGTTCCTTGGCACTATTTACTGCGGCCTTTGAAATGTCCACATCAGCGTCACCTTGTGCTTGAAAAACCACACAGCCTCTCATCACCAGTTCTTCAGTGATTAATTTGATTAGTTGCTGTTTGTTGCAGCCTATTGAAAGGAATTCTTCCTGCTTCCCTTCGAATTCAGTATCAGTTGTGAAGTGAACAACTGGATAATTAAAGTTTTTATGCCTTCTCTTGTGTGTGTTATCCTTTATTGAAGGACCTGCGTAATATTCATCGAACACTACAGTTGCCAACCCATACTGTTTAACTGTAAAGTCTGCATATACCTTTGCTATTTTGCTATATGTGTCTCCCTTTTTCCACTTCAACTTCCCTATCAAGTAGCCTCTGTCAATAACGTATCTTTGCGTGCTCGGAACAGCATCTGGTGTTGTTTGAACAGCATTGATGCTCGATTTTTACAATGCTCATCAATGACATGGGCTAATTGCGGTTTATTGGCCTTTCTCAGAATGTGATTGTCCTCAAAAAGTGATGGTGGGTAAGCACAAAGTTCATATCTCATCACCTCCTCCAGATCTAGTTGTCCTGTCCTGGAGATGACAAGAAATCGCTGGAAGAGCAAGCCAGGGTCAATGCTTCTATCCGGAGCAACAGTGACAGCAGATGAAGTACTCAGGGTCTTTGCTTTGTCAATTCTCTTAAAAGTGTAGGAAAATACATTTTGTCCAAGCATTCTTTGCACTGTTGTACCTGCAATGCTCATTACATTGGAATCCAATCTTCAACCCGTGGACCAAGTAATTGGTTAAAATGAATTACTTGACCATAAAAAAACCCTTGAGTTTGAAAAAAGAAAAAAGTTCTAAGCTTAAAAATAACACAGTTACATGATTTTGGCCGATTTTCATGGTTTGCGGCTGCCATCTTGAAAATAACCCACTTCCGGTTGTCTAGTTTTGGTAAAGTTTTTTCCTGTCACTCAGTACACCTAGTACTGACAAGAACAGTTGACAGACCTTTTGTTAGAATTAGTCCCGGGTTATGGGGTTTTTCCCCTGGACTGCAAGGAGATCCAATCGGTCCATCCTACAGGAAGTCAAGCTTGATTGCTCCCTGGAAGGACAAATCCTGAAGCTGAAGCTCAAGTACTTTGGCCACCTCATGAGAAGAGAGGACTCTTTAGAAAAGACCCTCATGCTGGGAAAGATTGAAGGCAAAAGGAGAAGGGGGCGGCAGAGGATGAGATGGTTAGCTAGTGTCACCGAAGCGATGAACATGAAATTGGGCGAACTCCGGAAACTAGTGGAGGACAGGGAGGCCTGGCGTGCTGGGGTCCATGGGGTTGCGAAGAGTCGGACACTACTTAGCGACTGAACAACAACAAATGGGGTTTTTTTCCCTAAATTGACTGGACTATATCTCCTCAGGGTGATCTGTGTTTTCCAATACAGGGTTCCAGTCTAAAAAGTTTGAATACCACTGCTCTAGGTTGAGCTTAGAAAAAATAGCTCTATAGGTTTGCAGCAGAATCTGGCTGTGAACAGTGCTGATTGGTTGGCACTTGGGTGTTGTCAAAAACATTTCTTTCCAGTCCCTGAGTCAGGTGACAGATGCACATATACACAGACAGGGTAGTAGCATTATTAAAAAAATGAAGGCAACTTGCCTGAAGAAGCATAGTTGATGACGCAGGGCAAGCCTCGTAGGCTGATTTGTTCGGGCACAATCCTAACCCATACGTTAGGCTGGTGCTGTCCCCTGAGCCGGCCTCTGAGTGTCGCAAATGGGGTGTAAAGCATGTCTGTGCCACTCTTGTGCAGGCTAGGTCACTACACAGCCCCAGGTAAGGCCGGCCAAGTTAAGCCGGTGCAGTTAAGGGGGCTGGAGAGGGCAGAGGAAGGGTGGACGGAGCCAGATGAGGGTAGGGAGAGGGCAGGCCCATGGGAAGGCTGGCCCATGGATGAGGGTGGAGACAGGACAAGGCACTTATGCCAGACCCTAACCCCTGGCCCCAGCCCAGTCGGCCTTGCATGGGCTGCTCAGAATTGGGGCTCCCTATTGGGGCTGCTGGGGCCCACCCCAGGGGTAAATATCTACTTACCCTGAGGTGGCCTTAGCAGCTTCCTATACTGCAGTGGATACAGGACAGGCCTGCCTGTTCCCGTGCAGTATGGGACTGGGCTGCTAGTCATTCAACGTGGGAAGCTAGTCAGAAGTTAGGAGGAACCTGATGAGAGCTTTTGCATTTTTTTAAAAAGCGCCTTCAGCCTTAAGAGTCCATTTCAGCGATGCAGTGCCTGAGAGGCTCAAGCAGGCAGGCAAAACTTGCTGAAAATCTAAGCCTCTCCATGTGAGCTCTTGGTGGACAAATTAGCCTTTTAGCTAATTAATTGCCAGCACTTCATAATGGCTGCTTCAAGATGACATTTGCAACCACATAGCGTGTGAGCACATTACGGACCACAATCACTGCTAATGTCTAGGAGGTTATTTCATTTGTGAACATATTTGTTCTTCAAGGGGGGAAAATTCTTCAATGATGATATACAGTACTCCTTCCCATAACGGGGGTTATGGGGGGATACATTACTGGAAACTCAATGGGCTGTGTGAAATAGCACTATAGGAGATTTAGAGCACAATCTTAACCTGGAGTTAGGCTGGCACAGTTAGGCCAGCAATGTTTGGCCGGCACAAGGGCCACCATAAAGCATGTTTGGACCACTCTCAGAGTCAGGGAGGATGGCGCACATCTGTGTGCTGGCCTGTCTGACTTCAAGAGTGGTCCAAACGTGCTTTAAGGTGGCCCTTGTGCCTGGCCTAACTGTGCCTGGCCTAACTCTAGATTAGGATTGCAGCCTTAGGGCTCAACCATATTGTGCTCCACTACCAGCAGAATATGTGTTCTGCTGGCCATGCATGCTGCAAAGCAGCCATAAAGGGAGCTCCAGCAGTGTGCAGAGTTGCACCGTGCCCAAGCACCAATCATGCCCATCATTGGATTGCTGGCCATCCGCCAGATTAGGTAAGCAAGCAGGGAAGGTGGGAGGTTGCACCTTTATTGATAAATCCAATGCAGTAATGAATGATCCTAGTTCATGAAGCCCCAAACCATGCAGGTAACTAGAAGGTCTGTGGTGGCCACCCTGATGTCACCATATGCAGCCTGGCCTTGTAAGGCACATCCACCCTGGCTCAGTCCCTGTGATCCACTTTTCTCCATTGAGGGATGTTGTGGCCACGGCTCTTAAGATTCCTAGAGGGATTTCAGACTTCTTCACCAATACCCAAGCCATGTGGCTCTGAGCACGTAACTAGTTCTTCCTCTGGAGCCTCCCTGGGGAGCTGCAGAAACCAGTCAGGGGAGCAGTGGAATCCTGCCACCCTATAAATGTACAGGATTATAGCCCTAAAATGAGGAGTCATGGCCAACGGCCCAGTAGGTCAAGGAAGCTGCCAGTTTGGAACCCTGAGGCAATCAGCAAGAGCCTGCCCAGCTTCTGGGGAGAGTGGGCGAGATCTTCTGCAATGCCAAAAGCATAATAAGGGAAGATGCCAGCTGAAGACAAGCAGTGCCACCCCTCTCAGTGTCGATGCGCCAGCATGGCTGAAGCTGCAGATTCTTATCACATGGGAGGAGAAAGAGAATATGCGGCAGCCTCTCCTAGCCTTGCACCAGCTGCAGATTGACCCTACCTTGTAAAGCAGTGTTCTTCATCCTGAGGGTCTGGACCCCAATGGGGTTGCAAAGCCTCATTTTGGAGGTTGTGGCAACCTTTCGAGGACTTGGGTCCAATCCAGTAGTTATACTTATCAAAACCGAGTCCTTGGTATAATCCTGCACAGCCTCTTCTCACTGTCTTGCCCATAGTTCCAAAGGCTCAGACTGCTGCTTCACAAGAAGTAGGGGGGAACGGGGCAGTCAGAGGTGGGGATGGCTAGATTGGGTACAGGGGGGAGAGGGCGGGGTTGGTGGTGGCTCTCCAGTCTCATTCATTCATTTGGGTTGTGGCATGAAAAAGCTTGAAGACCACTGTTGTAAAGCACTTGGTTTGCATACAGAGGTCCCAGGTTTAATCCATGAAGGCTAGAAAGACCACCATCTGAAACCCTGGAGAACCACTGCCAATCAGTGTAGATAGTATTGAGCCAGATGGATCTGACCCGGTAGAAGGCAGCTGCCTATTGAAAAAAGCACTTGAAACATGAATAGGGCAGACATGTAAAATACAAAACCCAAACATGACTGCCCTCCTTGTATCTAATTTGGTCCTTGTCCTCATGAGTTAATGAAATACACCTTTTTGAGCAACCAATAAAAATCACAAAATGCTTCATTAAGTATACAGCAGACATAACATGAAAATACTTGAACCGAGAAGCCGTTCAAGTACCAGAATATTTGCATGAATCCATAATGTTCTTTCAAAATAAAATGCGAAATGTGTTTACTCAGTAATACCTTAGATTAATGAGGGGACAAATTCTTTACATGCGATTTAAATTGTGCGTAGGTTTAATTTGTAGTTTTACAAAGTTTTGGGAGAAACGGAAGGAAGGCATGTTTCTTACTATTTAACAAACTGATTGTATTTTAGTTACCCTAAACTAATAGTGCATGGGTTCCCAAACTGTAGGTTGGGACCCACCAGTGGGTCGCACAAGCCAATTTCAGGTGGATGGCAAAGCACCTAGAGCAGCCATCTTGAAAATATGGGAAGATGGGATGCTGGAAAGGGGGAGGGCTGTGTGGTTGTTCTGCTTGTGTCAAGGTTGCAAATAGGCTTTTCTTTTCTTATTCACTTTGCTATTGGAAAATGTCTGAGAAACAACCCAATTTATTGCTGCATTCACAGGAAAGCAACAGGTTCTGGTGTCATAATGACGGCACTTCAGGCCATGCTATCACTTCTGGTAGGTCCTGGGCAGATTGTCATTCTAAAAAGTGGGTCCTGATACTAAAAAGTTTGAGAACCACTGTAGTGGTGTATATTTATAGAAGAAATCTATTTTACATACTTTTGGGTACCATAAATTCAAATTTAGAAATGAAACAAAATCAACAATAAAGAAAAATTATTCAACCCTTGAAATTTTTTTACAGCCTTCAGAGAATTCACAGGGTTGAGTCATAGAGGAATCACTTAATGAAATTCACATCAATAGTCTTTGGAGTTTTCAGCTTATCTTCTGAATAGGATAATCATATAAGTAAAGCCAGTAGTTGCTATCTTGGGGGCTTCTGTTGCATACCGTATTAGCTCAAGAAACAGACATGGCAAATGGGATGTTGTTTCACAAGTCAGCATGAGAGAAGTTCCTACAGTGAGCTGTCATATTTTCCTAGTACACAGTTCATTGTCTTTGCATGCTTGTTCATTTCCTTGATTTGAGGGTGCGACATCAGGATTTTTATTCTCCTTCTTTAAGTATTCCTTTTGATGTGGCAGAAATCCCTGTCGAACATTTTTGGGAGTTTTCAAAACATATTTAGACATGTCCATAAATCAGAAAGGAACCTGCAGTTACGCTTGCTGGGATCAAAAGGGAAGAAGACACTCGCTCAAACATCTGGCATCAACTGATATTCAGTTGATCACCAATTATTAGGCCAAAGAGAAAGCTCCCTTTTGGTGCTTTCCTCTAGCACTCTCAGTTAAGAAGCAGCAGTCTTTTGAATGCATCTGAGTCAGAACACAATGTTGAAAGGAGCATTGGTGTGAACTATGTAATAAATACCAAGGTGTGATAACTTGCAAAGAGCAGCTCTCAGGAACTACCAGGGAAGGGTCAGACAGGATGATGATGTGGCAAAAATCCTTGCATCCCTCTCGTTTTCTCCTCTATTTTCTTGATGTTTTTAAGGGCACAATCCTAACCTCATTAGGCTGTTTGTGCCACTATCAGAGGCAGGGAAGCCGGTGCTTTACTGGGCGGGCATAAGTGACTTGCGCCAGCCTAACTCCAGGTTAGGATTGTGCCCTAAACCTCCCATGTTTCAGCATCCTAAAAGTGCCTGACAGTGCAATCCTGTTCTAATGTTCCATTTGTGCAACAGTCGCTGCAGCCAGCCTACAGTGTTGATAGTGATAGTGTCAATCTATCACTATCAACACTAGTGATAGACTTCCTGATAGTGTCAATCTAGGTTTTTGGTTTCCCCCCCCCCCAAACATTCAGGTTGCCGGCAGCTTGCTCACCTTTGAATGAATGCTTCTGGCAACCTGCTAAAGCAAGAAACACTTCTCTGGTAAACTTTTAAACAATGCTAATGGACTCAAGTGGGCACATGGGAAGAGCACGCGGGCCCACTATCAATGTAGGCATACCCCGTATCCATTGTTTCCATATCCACAGGTGGTCCCTGGAATGAATCTCCCACAGATACGGGGGTGTTGACTGCATGAACCTGCACATCTTTACTCAGAAGTAACTCTCATTGAGATCAGTGGCATTTACTTAGGAGTAAACATGCATAGGATTGCAGCCCAAATAAATTAAACAATGTTTTTTTTTAATCCTCATTTTATCACAGTATATCACAGTGCAATCCTAACCTGGAGCTAGGCTGGCACAGTTAGGCCAGCAAAGTTTGGCCGGCACAAGGGACACTGTAAAGGATATTTGGACCACTTTTGGAGTCAGAGAGGCCAGCACACAGATGTGCACTATCCTCCCTGACTCAGAGAGTGGTCCAAAGCCGCTTTACAGTGGCCCTTGGGCTGGCCAAACTTTGCTGGCCTAACTGTGCAGGCCTAACTCCAGGCTAGGATTGTGTCCTAAATCTGTTCTTACCAAATATGGGACTGGCTAAGATAATCCAGTGCAATTTATAACTTTCAGATAATGTCAAGCAGGGTTTTTTCCCCCCATATAATTACATTCCTGTAGGAGCGTTTTACAAACTTCAGCTGATAGCTGTCCAGACTGAATAAACCAGAGTATAAGCGGGCATTTTAATTTTCTCATCACCATAATTGATTTCCAGGAAACATTCCATATTGTTTTACAAAGCCGGTAAATACTTGATTCCAAAATGATAACATGGTGGATAAAACTGAGGTTTATACATGCAATACCTTGTACGTGTAACTAGGAATTTATCAGTGATTTATATCGGGGGAAGGGATTTATCATTCCCACCCCCGCAGTGGCTCCCAATGTGAGTTATAAAACTAAACCTAACTGTAGCCCTGAAGTTAGCTCATAAAAAGAGTGGAACAATGAACTTTTTTCTCCCCACAGAAACAACTGGAAAGCTGTGGTTGTGTATGCTGAGCTGGTCCTCAGCTGTGTGGCCCATGTGCCATAAATTATGCAAATTTTGCCAAGGAATAAAAAATGGTCTGCTATAAAAACCTGAGACACTTCGCACACGAAGAATAATATTGCAGGGCTGTTGGCTATGCTTATAAATGACAGCTGTGAAAAGAGCCCATTTCTTACTGTCCTTGGAGTTGATCTAAAGCCCATTATAATAGAAAAAAAAGGTCCCAGTTGATTTTATGGACTTTCCCAAGCAGACTTCTAGACAACCATTTCATTGAACTGGAATGAGGATTTGCTCATGAAAAGTTCCTACTCATTTCCATTATGGCTTAGAGGGAAAGGTGCCTATTCCACCTTATAAGCAGTCTTGTAAGTGCGGCTATTTCCTTAAGGGTAAAAGGCTCCAGGGCTTTTTTATTGGTCTGCAACCCTAAGGTGTCATTTGAAGGTCCATAGTGTACTTCTATAGGTGAGTCTGTGATTTAATTTCACATAGCATGAACACTGGAATTCAGATTCTAAGGCTTAGCCAGAATCCCTGTGACACCAGTGGAACAGAACTAATTGCAACCAGAGGAGCCATGGCTGTCCAGGCATCTTGTTGTTTCGTGTGCTTCCTGAGGCATCAGGTGGGCTACTGCGAGATACAGGAAGCTGGACCAGATGGGCCTTTGGCCTGATCCAGTGGGGCTCTTCTTATGTTCTTATGTTCAGAAGCACCTTCAATCAGCAATCACAATCACAAAAGAAAAGGGTAATGAACTGTTTCTCTTCACCCCTGCGCAGTGTCTTTTCTAGTGGCTGTTGCTGGTGGTATTCTGCACTTTTTTTAAGATTGTGAGCCCTTTTGGGACAGGGAGCCATTTCACTTTATAATTATTTTTTGCCTGTAAACCGCTTTGTGAACTTTTGTTGAAAAGCGGTATATAAGTACAATTGATTGATTGATTGATTGATTGATTGATTGATTGATTGATTGATTGATTGATTGATTGA
>JAJKFI010000001.1:2449164-2492512 GCA_029204185.1 Lerista edwardsae
TGATTGATTGATTGATTGATTGATTGATTGATTGATTGATTGATTGAAACAAAGGAAGGCAGAATACAGGTTGAGATCTAGATCCCAGAGAAGGCTGGTTGGATACAGGGCTTTCAGAACCATGGAAGGTCTTGGAGAATGGGCTGCTATTCCAACTGCTGCTGCTCTTGGCCCTGCCTTTCTTTTCCAGGCCCTGCCTCTTTGCTAAGTAGTGGAAATCCGTGACAGGGCCATCCCTTCAGCCCAGAAATACATACTTGATCACTTCCTTCATCACACCAGGTGCCTCAACTGCATCAGCGAACAGGCTGGGGGAACATAAAGCCCCCTGGTGTGGATGGAGCCTGGTTTCGCAGGTGAATCTGGCTCATGGAACACTGGCTTCATGAATCCCAGTTCTGTGGTTTGGGACCCCATGTGTTTCTGACAGTTTGGCTCAGGTTTGAGGCCAGCACTTCCTCAGCTAGTCGTCACTGCTTTTTGAAGCTGGTGTCGTGATTATAATAAGTATCCTACCGACTCATGTGGGCAAAGTGAGGTGTGATGGAAGTTCGAAAAAGCTGGAGAGCAGGAAATATCTGCATCAAGAAAAGGAAGGTTATGGGACATGCCAGGGCAGGGACAGAATCACAGAGAAGGAGGCAGTGATGGGAGTAATGGAGGAACAAAGGGAGGAATGAAGAATATGCCTATCAGTGACAGCAGCCTGAAAAGGAAGAGAAAGCCTTGGGAATGGGGCTCTGGGTTCTGACAGAAGAGGACAGTCTACCAATAATCCATTTGAACCGCCCTCAGGCTGCCCAATACCTTGCTTCTCTGGCGCCCAGGGCTACAGCGGCGTTGAAGTAACTACCGCCGAATCCTATGGGGCCAGGGAAGCAGCCATAAGTCTCCACAGGGGATGGGAACAAATGTTCTCTTATCCCGTGTGGACCTATGGCAGCCCTAATGGGTCTACTCAGATCTGCACCCACGTTTGAGCAGGCGTAGAACCGAGGAGACCCATGTTGGGCCTCCTGGCTCGGGAGGGAGCAGGGAATGCAGCAGCAGACTCTGCTTCTGTCTCAACCCCCTCCCAAGCCCTGTCCTTCCCTTAGGCTGCCCTCCCTCCTCTCAGTTCCACCCCCTCCCTGCCTTCCCTCTGCCTTCCTCCTGCCCTGAAAACCCATAGCACTGCCAGAGGTGACACTCACCACTGCCCATGCCTCAGCACTGACCTCCTAGCGCTGGGGCGCAGTGCCAGCCAGTGCTGCATTAGTACACTGCTACCGCCAATGGTAAATACTGCTGCGGGAGCCAGTAGTAGCAATGTACCACTGGCGCTAGAGCCCTCAGGTTTGGGCTCTAAGCCAGCAGCCAGCACCACCTTCTTGTGGGATTGAATAAGCTAGCTCCAGTTGTGTGAAGTACTTCCTTTTGTCTTCAGTATTTGCGCAAAGTACTTTCCCATCTCTTGTGGTTGAATTTCATTGGTTGACTTGCAACCGTAGTGTTATGAAAGAGGGATTAAAAGTATGGCACTTGTTGTACTACAGTCTACACTATCCATAATTTTTAAAATCTCTACCAAGTACCCAGCGTCGTCATCCGCAAATGAACTCCCGGAACGCTGGGAGGGACTTACGCGGGGCTTCGCCGTGATTGGCTGCCCGCCCGTTTCGTTCCGTGGCTGCCCTGGCCTTGAGGGGCACCTGCTCGCCAGGGGAGACAGGTGGGGGGCGCCGGGTGCCTGGGCAAGCAGCGGGGGGGCGCCAACCGGGGGCAGCTCCCCCCGAGGCCAGGGCAGCTGCGGAATGAAATGGGCAGGCTGCCAATCACACGAAAGTCCCACTCACGTCCCTCCCAGTGTTCCAGTAGTTCATTTGCGGATGACGATGCTGCAAGTACCCCTTATATTATAACTGGATTTGGCTGAGTAATTCCTATGCAGAGAATTGAATAAAAGGAAAAAATCATCAGAATGAGAATGTTTTGGGAAGCAATTTGTCTCTTGACAATGTGGTGATTTGCTGCTGTTCAGCCCAATACTTGGGGGACCCCAAAAAAAATGGTAGTCATTTTGGGCTTGGATGTGAATCACATATTTGTCACATCCATATAGCACAGTGTCATTTTAACAAGTCTCAGTGTGCCTTTCACTGGGAGAAAGGAAAACATATGGGGGGGATGTTGCCAGAATCCTAGTAATAATTTATGGAAATTGCATATTTCAGAGACTAATAAGAAAGTGGCTCCAGTAAATGGGAAATGTCTGCACGTACTGTATTTTTTGAAATCATTCCATGATGCATGCAAACATCACCAAGCCTTAAAGATTATCAGGATTAAATCATTCACTGGTATAAATAAATCAGCATATGAGGTTGACCCTGGAGGGATGCAGATCAGCTGATTCACAGGTAGGGATGTGGCATTTCTAGGTGGGGGGAACAGGGCTAGATCAGGCCGGGGAGAGGGCAGGATTGGCAGAGCAGGCTTTTCATGGGGCTGCTCGGACTTGCACCTGCTATTTAGCAGGCTCAGATCCGAGTAGCCCCATTGAGCAAATGGGGGTGTTTCTTGGAGTAAAGGGAAAAATTTCCCCTTTCCCCAAAGAGACATCCAGTCTGCTCCAACGCTGAGCTGGATACAGTGTAGACCAGTCATGCTGTGCCATCCCAGTTTAAGATTGTGAAAGATCACTCATCCAGATCCGTCACCTTTGTGAGTCTGCATTACTGACCCGCACGTGTCTTGCTACACTAATTTATTATGTCGTATTTGTGACGAACATACGTATTATGAGCTTCCAGATTAAGTTATGCAAGACCAAAAGAAAATCACGTTGCTTTCAACCATCTTTTGATATGAAACTCCCCAAAGACATCTAAAAACAGTTGACAATTTACAACTCCTAGTTACACTTAAAACAACATGTTTGCTATGTTTTGAGAAGGTAGGTAGCCAGTCAGAATAGTAATAAAAACAGAAAGGTGGGAATCCATCTGCGGAACAAAAGCCACATGTATGTGGTGATGGTGTCTGGCCTAGGTACCTTTAAAAGAGGACCGGACAGATTTCTTGAGGAAAAGTCCATCGCAGGCCGTGATGGGTAGTGCAACCTCCATACTTAGTGCAACCTCCATACAAGTCAGCTAACTCAGAATGCCAGATGGAGGGGAGTGGCAACAAGATGCAGGTATCTAGTTGTCTTGTGTGCTCCCTGAGGCATCTGGTGGGCCACTGTTAGATACAGGAAGCTGTCCTAGATGGGCCCTTGGCCTGATCCAGCAGGGCTCTTCTTAAGGCCCAGATTGGGTTGCAAGTTATTATTTACCTCAGAATTTTACCTCAGAAATTTACCTCAGAATGCCAGACACAAGGGAGTGGCAACAGGATGCAGTTGTCTCATGTGCTCCCTGAGGCATCTGGTGGGCCACTGTGAAATACAGGAAGCTGGACTAGATGGGCCTTTGGCCTGATCCAGCAGGGCTCTTCTTATGTTCTTATATTCTTATGTGTTTTAATTCACTAGTAAACCCCCTAGAATTGGCCACCAAGATCTAATGTGAGAGGCATGATTATTATTTGATTTAGGTTTGAAGACTCTTCGAATTCTCTCCCTTGCCATGTTATAAAATGCAAGTTTTTTTCTTAAAGGACTATTTTGGGCCATAAATTCATAGTAAAGTTTAATTTGTATATTAAATGAGATCTCCAAGGACATTAAATATTTGTCAGTTGTCAGCAGTGGTGAAAAATAATCCAGAAGCTAAGCACACTCTATTAAATGAGAATGTCTGCTTCTTTATTTGGAAGGAAATACTTTGGGAAATCCATTGTGAAGTATAATTACACACAGGCGTAACTCAGGCACAGACATCCTTGAGTTATCGGTGTGTCGTAATGAAATTAATAAACAAACAATGTGGCATTGTTAATAACAACATTCCATTTGGTGATGTCCTTTCTAATCTGCGGATCATACTGAAGGGCAGACACAACTCACTGGTGGAATGAAGGCTTCCCACTGTTTATAATCAGAGACGCTGGTTATACATCTTTTTTTTCCGGTGGTAGATGAGACTTGCCTGCAGAGCAGAGGGGAGTGCAATTTCCTTTGGCCATCCGTGCAGAATTTATGATGAGAATAAGGAAAGAGAGGGTAGCTACAAGTAACATCCTCATAACTCTTCGGTTATGAGATGTCATCACACTGGTCAGAAAACATTTTCACAGAAAAGACGGGGATTTCATTGATCCCAGTGGATATAAGGCCAAAGACTTTCTAGCAGAGGTTTCTTCTTCTGACCTAGATGTTTTTTAGGTGTGATAATTTACTGACACCGAGGCATTGCTTTCCCATAATTAGCTGGAAGCAGGAGTACAGGCCACAACAACAACAACAAAAGGCCCAGTGAATCAACATGACTTGTCATGGCACAACATTGAAAAAGAGAGCCATTGTGATACCGCAGCATTTAGGAAAATGTTAAAGAAACTTTTGTCACCAGCAATTTTCTCTGTTCTTTCTTTTAATTTTCACTGTGACCCCAGAAACCACTGGTAGCCTCTAGGCCACAATTTAAGATCCTATTGGTCTCAGAGGTGTTAAATAGCATTGGTCCATGCACCAATGAAGAAATGGAAGTAGGAGACCATGTAGCACATCTACTTAGCAGAGCTTATATCTAGGAACTGGTTTCTTTGGTGCTTGGTGTAAATCTAATTCTTGAAAAAGAATGCCACAATTCTTCAGATACTTTGGACACACAATTTTAAAAATATAAACATAAGCAGCTGCCTTCTACTGTCATTCATTCATTCACTGGTATTTATATACACTCTTCTTTTTTTACACAACATTCAAGGCAATTTATATGGGCAGACTAATCTATACCACCATTTTCAATGGAGTTTGTCAATATGTTCTATGGAAAGACAGAACCTTCAGTCACCAGATGCTGCCTTCATGGTGGTTATCTCTTCTGGCTGTGTGCCATTGAGCTTCATCAGGCAACCGTTTATCAAGCTCAGACAGGTCCTCAATCCTGTTCTCAGTTTTTTGCTGGCTAACCTTCTCACACACTCCCCGTGCTCTCTCTGCGGTGGCTCATCAACTCAGCTCAGCAACAACTCCATTCTGCCACAACAGGTAACAGCAGCGGCCCTTTTGACTGTGCCACCACCAGGAGAGGTGAGAGGGGTGACGGCCAGCAGGAGAGCCTTCTCGGCGGTGGCACCCCAACTTTGGAATACCCTCCCCTTAGAGTTAAGAACTGCTCCCTCGTTGGCGGTATTTCAGCGGGGACTAAAGACCTTCTTGTTTAAACAGGCTTTTAGTTGCTGACAGGCTGGCTGGTCTTTGTATTCTTTTATTTTCTGTACCTGATCCATGGGATAATCGTTGTATTGTATATTGTATTTTTATATTGTTTTTAATCATTGTTTTTAAATTATGATGTTGTTATTCTGTTTTTAATTGTTTTTGTAATGCCCCCTTGAATGCCTTTTTAGGCAGAAAGGCGGGGTAAAAATCCTTAAAATAAATAAAATAAAAAAATAAAAATAAATATCAGCTTTATCAGACTGGTATTCGGTTTTCTATCCAGAATTGGACTGTCGCTTCTTCTTAATGCAGGAAGTATAGGTGGTCAGGGGAGTTGGGGAGGCTGAGCCTCACCTGAGTTCCCAGACCACCTGGGCCAAAGATGTTCCAGAACAAAGATGTCCTGGACCAAAGATGCCTTGACCAATGATGTTCTGAGGGAGCATCCAGGAGCCCTTCTGAAGTCTCCAGAGGAGTTTCTAAAGCAATTCCGGTTTTTATTGCAAACTGGAACTACTTTAAAAAAACCATTTGGGGGGCCTTCTGAAGCCCATTGAGGTCACACATGGAACCTCGTTCTGGCTGAGTTCAGAGACCTGCTGGCCCAGCAGTGACATCACTTCTGGGTCACTGGGCTTCAGTGATGTTCTACAACTCAACTGGCACAGATTATTACCATATGGCACCATTGGGCAGTACAGGCAGCTCAACCATCTGACCACACCTCCTGTCCTCTGTCATCAGACGATTGGTTCATGTAGTCCTAAGCTATCTCCTCTGCCTGGCAGTGACTCAAGGTGCAATCCTACACTATGCCGGCCTAGTAAGGCTGACGTAGCAGGGCCATCTCCCAAGGCCCATTAGGAGGCAGCAGAAGCAACATACAGGACAAGGGGAGTGCACCTTGCACCCCCTTGCACCTTGCACTCACCTTTTCCGCTGGCACCCACATAAGCCCCAGTCATCCCTATGGGCCTGCTCGGATCTGCGCCTGCTGCTTTGCAGGTGCAGAGGAATGTGGACAGGAGCGGCCCGAAGTGGGCTGCTCTGGCCGGGAACGGGCGTTAGGATTTGGCACTACGGCCATCCTGCATCACAACCGCCATCTCCGCCCACTGCACCACCCAGTTACGCCCCAGAATGCCTCTGGAACACCCTCACGGAGGCCCTGCACTGACCAAGCTCCTCCTGCATTCGACTGGTGCACGGCCAGTGCTGCAATGGTCGCAGCGGTGCCTGAGAATTGGTGCTGCTGCTTGCACCGGCCAAGCACCATAGCACCGACGCGGACGCACTTTATGGCACGTTAGCGACAGCATTCAGCGGGCGCAAGAGCGCAGCGCCAGTGCTAAGGGGGATACAGGATTGTGCTGCCCGGCTGCAGTAGAGTTAGGAGACCATGTAGCACAGATGTGTTCCCCCACCCTGTTCCAAAAATATTTTCAACTAGAGAAAATTGACTGAACTTTGAAAGTTGAATTTCTTGAATGCAAAGTATGTGCCCTCCAGAAGGGCAATGCAATTGGGTTTATACAAAAGACAGGGTGCAACATGGAGAATGGGTGAAATATGACTGTGGGTGATGTCAGCGTTGTGGCTTTTGTGTTTTGCTTGCAGAGTTGTCATAGGAAGAAGGAGACAGGAGGAGAAATGCTCTTCTCAATATATTTTCACAGTTGACACTTGATCCATTCTGCTGCGTTTCCATCACTGGTTTGACCTTTTCAAGCCTTCAAAATGTTATTGAAGGATATGAGGGCCAGTTGATAAACCGAAGGAAGATAATTATACCCTACATTGTACAATGCATCACTAGTGTTTAACCTGGTTTAGTTTAGATGACACTTTTATTACTGAAAATCCACTGTCACTGATGTAAAACAATTTTATGGGAGTTTCTTAACAACCCGTGCCTGGTATCAGAAGATGCCACCTTCTGCACTCATCCCCCAGGTGTGATCAACCTGTCAGAGACTGTGATGCCACAGTTTTAAGCCTGCCAGGTTTTCATGAATTAAAATGCAATGACATGAAATATTTGCTTGTTTTTGCCTGAGCGTACTGAACCATAGATAATTGGGACACACTGTGTGTGTTCACAGCGGCACTCAATAGTATTAATAAGAAATAAATGAAATGTTTGGACATGTGCCAGTCTTACAGAGGCTGATTGGGGGTAATCATATGCAAAAGAGCTTGATGTGCAAATATTTGTCATGCATGACTTAAAACAGGCATCAATTGGAATGTTCCTCTGATCTGCCCAGCTCTGAATTCAGTCACAGAATCTGTTCTGAATCCAGAATCTCTGGAAGAAGATTTTGGATATAGTGGTGTTGGGTATATTCAGTGTGGGCAGGAACTTGGAGCCCTGTTTTGCTCCAGGATTGCTACTTGAACTATGACAATCGCAACTTAGAAAAGTTAATGGGAAACAGTTCCAGCTGACACAGTCATACATTTTCCAGCCTGGAAAAACCTGGAAATCCTCCTAAATTAGGGTTTCAAGGGCAAGGTTGGCCCAGAGATGAAGTCAGTGAAATTAAATTTAGAGTACAATCCAACCCTGAGTTAGGCTGGCACAATTAGACCAGCAAAGTTTGGCCAGCACAAAGGCCACCGAAAGTGCTTTTGGACCACTCTCAGAGTCAGGGAGGATGGCGCACATCTGTGTGCTGGCCTCTCTGTCTCTGAGAGTGGTCCAAACATACTTTTCGTTGTCCTTTCTGCTGGCCAAACTTTGCTAGCCTAACTGTGCTGGCCTAACTCCAGGTTAGGATTGTGCTCTTAAGGTGGTTAAAAAAAATGGTTCAATCAACCACAGTATCGTGATTTAGGGAAAGCTATACCAGTATATACCCAGGGACGTGGTGGCGCAGTGGGTTAATCCGCTGCTGCTGAGCTTTCCGACCAGAAGGTTGAGAGTTCAAGACTGTGCGACAGAGTGAGCTCCCGTTGCTTGTCCCAGCTCCTGCCAACCTAGCAGTTCGAAAGCACCTAAATGCAAGTAGATAAATAGGGACCACTTCAGTGGGAAGGGAATGGCGTTCCGTGCGCTACGGCGTAGAGTCATGCTGGCCACATGACCATGGAAGCTTGTCCTCGAACAAACGCCGGCTCTATAGGCTTTGAAACGGAGATGAGCACCGCCCCCTACAGTCAGTCACGACTAGACCATTCTGTAGTGGGGAAACCTTTACCTTTATACAGTATATGCATGTTGAAAACTGTAGCCTAAATGCCTCTCATTTCCAATGGACCTATTTTCCTTCACGGTACTCATAGGTTCCCAGGTGGACATTGAGCAAGGTGGCTTTATCACATGCCTTCAGAGCATACCCTGGGACCTGACTGAAAGCTGTAAGGACTTTGGGCCCAATCCTATTGTCACCAGCTCCGGCACTGCGCTCGTAGCACCGGCACTGGTGTTGCAAAAGTGCCATAAGGTATTTTCACTGCCGGTGGTTAGGCCAACACTGGTCCTCAGGGCCCAGAGGTGCCCGTGCAGAGCTGGCCGGCTGTAACGAACACTGCCGGCAGTGGTGCAGGCTTTCTGGGAGCTCAGGGAGGCGGAACTGGGTAGGGGAAGGGGTAAGACCAGTGATGTCATTCAGGGAGAACGGACCAGAACGGGCGTTCCGGATCCTAACGGGCTCCATGGCTGGTTCCGGGTTCCCGACAAGTGCCAATCAAAAGTGAGTTCCTGTTCCTAAATCATTTGAATGACACCACTGGGTAGGACTAGTGGTAGCCTCCACTGCTGGATCTTGACTTCTGTGTCAGTCCGCGTGGCCCAACACGAAGACCCTCAAAATAGCCGGCACAGACTTGAGAAGACCCATAGATGGGTCCAATTGATTTGACACCTTTCAAGATGCTGCCCAATTACTATGTAACTAAACCATGGCAGATACTTGGGATGCCTTTTTAAAGATAGGGAAACATCAGTGGTTTGGCTGCAACAAGGTAAAAAAAAAGAGATTTAATATTCCCGCTATCTTTTCAATGGGCATCCCAGTATCCATAGTATCCATGGCTAACTGAAACTGTGGATACCTAGTCAGTAGATACCAAGGCATGCTTGTATTGCTTGAGGACAATAGGAAGACCTGGGCTGAAAATGCAGAAGCCACAGTGCCAGTGTACAGAACAGGGCTGCCGAGCAAATAGCTGGCTATCCCGTATGTGTCACCAGAGGGCCAAGCTACCACCACCGATGCCTGTATCTTGGTAACAGGAGTGGGTTGTGGGCAAGGAGGGGGTGGATCAGGGCATTTTGAGGGAGGAACACGGGGCATGTCAAAGGAGGAAGGGATCCAGAAGCAGTCATGCATGTCAGATCCTGTCCCTGGAACCCTGCCCTAGATTGCCCCCTGGCTCTCCCCAAACTTATGCCACCTCCAAGCTGGTGTCCAAAGGATACCCATAGGCAAACAGAAGGTCAATGCAGTTTTTTGCTTACCTCCAGTTTGCCTTCTGGTCCCACCCAACCTGTGTGGCTGCATGCAATGACGCAGCAAGGAATAGGATTGGGCCCTCAGTTTTACACCAATCTAATCCAATAACCTTTATTGGTATACACAGAGTATATAACACCATCCGTCTGTAGAATAAAACAATTACCACAATAAACCATAAATGACAAGAACACAATAGCCATAACACACTGAAAATATACAACTACTCAAAAAAAAATTCTCAGAGAAATTTCTAATAAATCATAATCTCAGTGTGTTTATAAATCACAAAAAGTAAAAAATTTAGAAACCTTCTCCATCGTTTCAATGGGGCAATCATTAAGAAAAAATTTCAGATTCTGTAAATCCAGAAAACTATCCCTTTTAACCAGGCCAAATAAATGGAATGGGAGCTGATGGGGAAAGGACAGTGAAACATGATGTGTGGGATAGTTTCAACAAATCCCTGATTGCAGGAGTAAAGGTGCTCTGCAAAGGGCATCTTGCTATACCTCCCATCCATAGGCATTGATGGCAACAGGTTAAGAGCCCAATCCTAACCTGGAGTTAGGACGGCACTGTTAGGCCAGCAAAATTTGGCTGTACAAGGGACACTGTAGAGTATGTTTGGACCACTCTTGCAGTCAGAGAGGCCAGCACACAGACATGCGCCATCCTCCCTGACTCCAAGAGTGTTCCAAATGCCTTTACGGTGTCCATTGTGCCAGTCAAACTTTGCTGACCTAACTGTGCTGTCCTAACTCCAGGTTAGGATTGCTCCCTAAATCTTCCTAGGGAGGTGGCACGTCGCACAAGTGGGTTAGTAATAAAGCTGAGGTAGGAACCCATAAGTCTATGCTGTAACCGGGTGGATAAGTTAAAGGGAACATAGTGCACATAGTTCTCATTCTTCACACCACACTGACTCTCTTTAGGGTTCAAAGTGTTTCACATGCATTACCTCAGTAATCCTTAGAACAATCCTGTAGGGATAGTCAGGATTCTCCTTCTCAAAGCGGGGTAACGAGATATATTGGCTTCAGTGGTGGGATTCAGCCAGTTCTCACCTATTCTGCAGAACCGGTTGCTAATTTTAGGTTGGGAGAGGGAAGAAAGGCAGTGGCCGCCCTGAAGGACATAGAACCGGTTGTTAATTTATTTGAATCCCACCACTGATTGGCTTGCCTGCGTCTAGCGAGATCCCTGTTGAGATGAGCTCACCATCCTTTCCTGTACAAGTCCTTGTATAGTCATACATAGAGAGAAGCTGAATCAGGTTTTTATGGGCCAAGCACTTAACACAGTCTGTATCCATGCACGCACAGAACCACGCCCACCCCACCCCCTGTGGAAAATAGCTGTCCAACTATGAGACTAGATGTGGGAAGAGGACTGTGATGCTTGGCCTGTCAGGCATGTATTGTTGACCCAGATGTGTTGCACGGACATAAGACATGACCTAGTGTGAAATAGCTTCACATGTGGGTGGCAGTTAACCTCCAATGGAGCGTCGCCCTGAAATAACTGGAAAGAATCAACCAATGCAGAGTTAGGGGCAAACCACGGGATTATATTAAAAAGGAGTTTGTTGATTGGTGGATGGGCAGGCAGGAGAGGGAAATAATTGATTGTTGCCATGAGAAATTCCTCTGTAATTGCTCCTGCATCAAGTGGTGTGCTCGGAATTCAGCTACGTACCAATGAGCTGGAGTTTTACACCTATAATTTTTATGCCCAGTTTGTTTACCTCGGTAAATGGCTATAAATAAACCTGTCCGTTTGAGAGATGATCACATCCTCAACCACATTCGAGCAGTCATATTCCTACAAGCGGGTACGTGGAAAGAAGGATGATGCAGCTAAGGCCATTTTGGGAGGTGTCAAGTACCAGTAGCTGTTTAGTAAGTCGCTGAGGATCTCAGCGGCATCTTCACAGAGCTTGTCATGGGGCAGGCTTGATTACATTGCTCCAAAAATCATCCTGCAGTAAGCCCTGTTGTCTGAGGAAATCATGGAGAAGGCTGCTGGCCCAGCATGACCCGGAAGCTGCCTCCAGTAGCTCCCAGTAACAGGGCCAGCTCTAGGAGAGGTGGGGCCAGCGGTGTCATGCTACTGGCACGCTGGGTGGGAGGAACGGGTGAGCGGCAGCCCGCCCGTTGCGTCATGCTCCGTTTCACCAGGGCGGGGAAGACGGCGAAACGGAGCGTGACGCAACGGGCGAGCTGCTGCTCACCTGTTCCTCCCACCCAGTGTACCAGTAGCATGACACTGCTGGGCGGGGCCCCAATGTGGGGCATTCCCATGTTCCCCCCCATCAATTTAACACCTAACATATGGCTAGTAAGTAAGAGAGCATTATATATCTGACATGGTGTAAACAGCCGGAAAAATAAATTAATAAAATTTAAATTTATATTTGTGTGTGTGTGTGTGTGTGTGTGTGTGTGTAACTATATATAACTATATATATATATATATAACTCTCTCTCTCTCTCTCTCTCTCTCTCTCTCTCTCTCTCTCTAGTTATATAGTTATATATAGTTATATATATAGTTATATACAGTAATGGGATCTGGGAATTGACTAACGGAATGCTGGGCGGGACTTACGCGTGATTGGCAGCCTGCCCGTTTCGTTCCTTCGGCTGCCCGCCGGCTGCGCGGGCTTCTTCTGGGGAGCGCACCCCACCACTGCGTGTCTGATCAACCGGCGTGCCCCCCCCAGCCACCCCCCTGGCGAGCCAGCACCCCTCCGAGGCCAGGGCGGGTGGCGGACCGATCGGACGGGCAGCCAATGATGCGTAAGTCCCACTGAAGCCCCGCCCAGCATTCCGTTATATATATAACTATATAACTGTATGTATGTATGTATGTATGTATGTATGTATGTATGTATGTATGTATAAAAGCAGCTACATCTCCAAGGAGCTGCACGGGAGATACCAGGGCCTGGAAAGTTCTTGGAAACAGCCCACACATACGCAGACACACTGCCCCGGCTGCCTGCCCACCTCCTCCCTCCCTACTAGAAACAGGGAGCAGGGAATAAAAAATAAAAGCAGCGACATCTGAAGGGGCAAAACAGGAGACACCAGGGACTGTGACATTCTTGGAAACAGCAAAGGAATACACACACGCATGTCCTGGCTGTCCCACCCATCCACCTACCCCAAGAGACAGAGAGATAAAAAAAATAAAAGCAGCTACATCTGAAAGGGAAAAACGGGAGTGAGGGGGGAGGGAATACGAATAAGAAAAGCAGCCAAGTGTCAAGAGGCAACATGGAATATGCCAGGGACTGCGAAGTTTTTTTCAGGGAGAGAGAGAGAAAGAGAGAGAGAGAGAGAGAGAGAGAGAGAGAGAGAGAGAGGAATAAAAGTACCAAATGCAGCTACATCTGAAGGGAGATACCAGGGGCTGCAAAGTTTTTGGAAATAGCACACATGTGAAGCCATGCTTCCCTGGCCGCCTGCCCCCCTGCCCCCCTGCCTCAGAATGAATGAATGAATGAATGAATCAATGAAAGCAAATTCCTGAGGGGCAGCATAGCTCTTAACACTGCTTCATCATGGATAGCAAAGAGGTGTGAATAAGTAAAAATGCCTGCAATACCTTGGGTCGATACAGTCTCCACTGCAGCCGCCTTCTTCCCTGCAGGCTGCATGTTACTGCTAGGCTCCTTTAAATTTGTGGAGGCTTGAATTTTTCATGGTTCTTGCAGAGCTCTGCAAGCCTCAGCCTTTGCAAGGTTGGGCTTTGTGCCTTGCACTTGCATCCCAGGGTGGGGAGGCTGGCCAGAAGTCACTGCTGGCCAGAAGGTCTCTGGCGCAGGATGGAGACTGGCTGGGGATCCCTGGCGCATACAGACTGGCTGTACCAAGGAAACTCACGTGGAAGAGCTGCTGGCTTGCCATTTCCCCATCTCTGCTCTCATGGGGGTGGGGGTGATGGAGTTGGTTCAGCAGCCACTTTGTAAGAGCTTGCCTCAGGCTGCCTCCCTTTGCGCGTGAAAAGGAGCAAGAGAGTTACGGACCACTCTCCATATGTTTAGACCATTCTCCAAGTCAGAGAGGCCAGCACGCAGATGTGCACCATCCTCCCTAACCAGTGATGTCATGCAGGGGGTACACGGGGGTACACGAGTACCGGTTTCTAGGATTACAGCTGGCCCCGCCCATTCGCCCGCCCACTCGTCGACTCCACCCTCTGCAATGTTTGAATTTCCTGCATGTTTGAGTTGCCTGCATGTTCTCAGAGCCAGGCAGGCCGGCAGCGAGCGAAGCCTTTCCTTTCCTTGCCACTGAAAAATGAGTTGCTCTGGGGTTTTGACATGATGCCAGGCCTCCTTCACATGTTCTGGGGGTGCTGTGGAATACTGTTGCAACTGTTGGGTCAGTTTAAAATCATCTGAGGCCTCAAAAAGGGCTTTTTTCATGTCACTTCCTGCCACGACATCACTTCTGGCTTATGACGTCACTTCCGGTGGGCGGGTCCCGACACGTGCCAATCAAAAGTGAGTACCTGTTCTTAAATCATTTAGATGACACCACTGTCCCTAACTCAGAGTGGCCCAAACATGCTTTATGGCGGTCCTTGTGCTGGCCAAATTTTGCTGGTCTAACTGTGCCAGCCTAACTCCTGGCTAGGATTGCGCCCTTGGTCTTGAACACATTGAAGAAGAGTACTTGAGGCTTCGCTGAGTCACCCACTGAAGTCTGGTTTATTCGCCTTTCAGAATGATGACGTGCCGCCATACCTGTATTGTAGCAGTTCTGCTCCCATTCTAAGTGATAAGCGATGCACTCCAACAGAGCACATTTGCCTTTACACACTCAGTAAACCAAAGGAGGAGTCACAAACTGGGAAACAGTGAGCATGCTCTTTCTCTGTCGGCCCCCCAAGCCGCACCAAGGGTCGCTTTTGAAAACATCAGGGCCATTCATTCACTCGATCGAAAAACCATCACGTCTTTATAGGACAGGATGGTACAACCACTTCCACTTAAGAGCAAGTTCACACATTCTGCAGCCTGCTTCTCCCGGATAGATTTACAGAGCGACAGCCGCCTGTGACTGTACAGTGCAGATCAGCTTTCCGGAACACATATTGGAGGCGTTTTGCGACTTTTGACGAACCGTTATATGCCGGGTCTATGGGCATGAAGCCTATAGCATCTCGTGATGGATTGCAACTCATAAACAATCCTTTCCCAAAATGTGTCTTTCCATTTGGTTAGACTACAGATAAGGCGCCAACATGTGGAAATATATTTTCTCTTAAGATATCATGCTATTTAATTAAATCCTTTTTCATTTCTTTTGACAGGTGAAATATGAGCTTGCCGATAAAGAGCTTTCCCCCTTGATTACTAGCTTTACATTCTAAGAGGAGGAAGATATAGATTTTTTTTCCACCAGTGTACATTACAGTTCATCTCTTTTGGATCCTTTTTCCTCCCTGTAGGAGAAAACTGCTACATTTCCTAGCCAGACTTAGTTGTAAATGGACAGCAAAGGGGTCTGCTAAGCTGACCTTGGACAAAACTGGGCTTCAAAGATGAAAGCTTTATAAATGCATGATTCACCCTCTTGGAAGTATCCTATTTGAGTAGTCCAACTTCTTGCACTAGGACACCCTTTTAAGGTACAGCAACTTGTTGGGTTCCCCCTACAACCTAGAGCCAGGAGGGATGTCATTAAGCGGGAAATGAAGTCATTGTTTTTAATAAATCACACTTTTTGAAAGTTGAAAGAACTCCACATCCTTTTCAGAATGTTCTGAATGCCTTATACCTAAGAGCACAATCAGCGGTGTTATGCTGCCGGAACGCTGGGCGGGACATCCGGGTGATCGACAGCCCGCCCGTCGCATTCCGGAGTGTTACGCCATTTGCGTAATGTACGCAAGCGGCGTAATTGGTTACGCAAACAGCGTAACGCTCCGGAACGCGACGGGCGGGCTGTCGATCACCCGGATGTCCCGCCCAGCGTTCCGGCAGCATAACACCGCTGAGCACAATCCTAAACTGTGCTGGAACAGTGAGGCTGGTGGGCCTGTGCTATATCCAGAGCAGTTGGGAGCAGGCAGGAGCCTACCTGGGGAAAGGGCCCCAGGGGACACTCCAGCCTTCCTTGTGTGCTCCTTGGAGCCAAGGATGCCACATGGCCCAAATCCTGAGCGACCTGGGGACGGAGGCTTGAATGCAGCCTAATGGGGGCGAGGCCCTTGGCCAAGGGTAGCTCGGACAGGGGGTGCCAAGCTCTGTGGGGGTGCTGGACATTGGGAGTGTCCACAAAAAATTATTGTGGGTGCTGACAGCACCTTGGCTGACCCCAATTTTTCAGATAATACAAGAAGTTAAAATATCTTACAATTTAATAAGCAGAAGCGTATTACCTTGCGCCTGATACTGGATGAAACATTTTAATAAACAGAAATAACAAAATAATTGAACTTTTAAATTGACTCTGTAAGTTAACCCATTAATCAGTGATAGGATTTATTTAAATGTCTGCCCTGGCTTACACTGTATAATCAATGCACTGAAAAATATTGGGAGAGGAAAGTAAAATGACTAGCAAACAAATCCCACCTACCCAACGACAGTACCCTGCTATAAATGCTGCAGTCCAATTTTCTTTGCAATGGAACATTTTCCGAACAATTTCCCCCAGACATATTTTGATACTAATTTGTGAGCCTGAATGAACGTCACTGAAAATGTTCATAATGCCTTATTTCAAGTGGCACCATTTGAAATCTTGTCTACTTTGCAGGATCTCTGGTCTCTTGCCAACAGTCCTTCCCAGTGGCATAGCTAACTATGGGGTGCAAATCATGAAATCTACTGAACATCCGTCCCTCCCTCCCTAGTCTGGGTAGGCAAAAGAAAACAAACAAACAAACAAAAAACAAACAAACAAACCCAAACCTGTCATCCATGGCCAATTCGAATGACAGAAAAAAAATTCCTACCTAGCTGTCATGATCAACAACCAGCTAATCTCAGACTGGACATGCCCATCATTGCTTGTAACCTGTGATGGAGTTTTCCTCCACAAATCTGTCCAATCCCCTTTTAAAGCCAGATACTCCTTATGGCAAAGAGTTCCACAGACTAATTACATGCTGGGTAAAGAAATATTTTCTTTTGTTTGTTCTAACTCTCCTAACACTCAGCTAAAGAGGATGTCCCCTAGTTCTGGTATTGTATGAGAGGGAAAAATGTTCCAGCTCTATCTATCCAATAGATATCTATCCCCTATCTATCCCCTGCATAATTTTGTATGTCTCAGTCATGTCCCCTCCCCAGGTGCCTTCTTTCTAAACTGATGAGCCCCAAATGCTGTAATCTTTCCTCATAAGGGAGGTGCCCCAGCCCAGTAGTCATTTTGGTTGCACTCTTCTGAGACTGTGTTCTGAGAGCTAACAAGGTGTTGTTGTGATACAGCATGGAACTAATAAGTTGTTATTATATCAGAATCCTTTTCCATGCATCAGAGCTAAAACTAGAACTCTTATTCAGTTGTGTGAGTGCCATCAAGTTGTCCATTGGGTGTATTTGTTTATGATTCCCTGGGTGACCTGTACTGATCAATAGTTAAATAAATAGTTAATGGGGGTGACATCATGTGTTATCTCACTGGGGGCGCAATCCTAACCTGGAATTAGGCTGCCAGTTAGGCCAGCAAAGTTTGGCTGGCAGCGTAAAGTATGTTTGGATCACTCTTGGAGTCAGAGGTCAGATGTGCGCCACCCTCCCTGACTCAGAGAGTGGTCCAAAAGTGCTTTAAGGTGGTCCTTGTGCCAGCCAAACTTTGCTGGCCTAACTGCCAGCCTAATTCCAGGTTACGATTGCACCCTGGCTGACATCAACCCTAGTTGAGGTCACTGGTGGGAAGTTTGGGTGGTGTTGGTCACTGGCTTAGATGACTTTTAAGGTGGATTCTAAATATGGTGGACTATAGTCTATCAGTGGTTATTAACCATGTTGGCTACATTGAACCTCCAGAAGCAGGGGTAGTATGTCATTGAGTACTATTATATGTGCAGAGGAGCAACAGCAGGGGAGGATTCAGACGCTCATCCATTGCTTGTGGGGGAATATTCACTGCATTTATTTTCTGGCCATTATTATAAATATTCACTTCCTGTCATGACTATTACTGTCTCAGCTTCACCTCCTGTGCAGGGTTGTTGTGATGACCAAAGAAGTGCACACCACCATTAGCTCATTGGAGGAAGTTCCTTGGGGGTATAAAATGTGAATAAATAAATAAATAAATAAATAAATAAATAAATAAATAAATATATAATTTTGCCGTAGGGGGATGTAAACAAATTAAGTAGCCCTGGGTGCAAAATGGCCTAGTTATGCCACTGGTCCTTCCAATAGGCACTGATCCTTTGCTTTCTAGGCAGGCACTCAGGAGCAAGTACAGTCAGTCCTCATTATCCACTAGTGTTAGGTTCCGGGAAATCCTCAAGGATAGTAAATTTGCATATAAATAGGGTTACCAGATGCAAACTAGGACAAAGTGCCTATAGCCTTCACCATTGTATAGAAGAGGGAATTTGGGCAGGTGCAGCTCATCGTGGAAGGGTTTCAAAAGCTGCACCTGCCCAAATTCCCTGGTAAAAGGGAATTAAAAATATAGGTGCTCTGTCCCAGATTGTATCTGGTAACCCTACAGATAAATAACCATTGATCCTATGGGCTCAAAGGGGTTAGTTACAAGGGATACCTTATCTGCCATCAAAGTCCCTCAGGAAGCCAGCAGAATGCAGCAGGAAGTCCCAAAGATTTCTGAATGCTAGAGAGACCTTCCAGAAGCTGCAGGGACCAGCAGGGACCCCTTAAGTATGGCTGACGAATGCTTCTGCTGGCCATTTTCAAGGAGTCAGTGCTGGTCGCAGGTCACCATTCTGGAGGTCCCTGCATCCTTTGGAAGGTCTCTGCACAGTGGATAATGGGGACAGAGGCGCAGATAACAAGGTGAATAGTAATTCCGCTCCTCGCGGATAAGTGAATTTGAAGATAGCAAGTTCACATTTAAAGAGGACCGACAGTACATGTGTTTAAATGCATGTCTCCTGCACGCCTCGCATCAAACAAATAAAATCTTGACCTTGTAACATGTCTTTGGTCTAAATTCCAGGGTGCAGTATGAACCTGCAAAATAATCATAAGCAGAAGCGTGGAAAGCACTGAGATCTAGGGCATACCTGACCATAGCAAATGATAGCCACGTGTTGCCACATTGAAATCTTCCTATGTGAGTCAGCCGTCAGTTTGGTGTCCTCTCTACCCTGGACTTCTTCACATCAGTGCCTCTCCTATCGGTCGGTACGATCCACTTGTAATTTGGCTTTAGAAAGAAATCCTTCTTGCAAGCTGGAGAAGACCTCATATTGTCTGTCAGTCTCCAACACAGTTCTTGTAAATAACATTGTAATAATAATTAAAAAAAAACAACACCTTGCTGTCAGTTGGCATTAAAAGGGACACTCCTGTTTCTCTCACTGAATTTTTTTTCCACTGACTTAATTACAGTAAATTGGAATAATTAGAGTGAAATTATATGAACCCAACCATTCCCTGTGGTCTCCGGGCTGCCTTTTCGAAAGATAATGAATGTTAATATAAATAATTGATATAGGCTGACTACCTCGGAATCTTTATAGCTACCTTTAGTGCTAACCCTTGTTATCCCGCTTTTAATTTGGCCCCAGATAGAAGGTGATGCATTCTAAATGAAGGAGAATATGTAATATTTTGGCGCAGCAAAAGAGGTTAATTAAGCTTTGAGGGAGGTTTACTGTATCACATATAAACCATAACAAGCAATTTGGTATTAATGAAGATGCTAACAAAAAAAAAAAATAGAAGAGGCCTTGGTAAGACCATCCTTGCTGATTTAAGTATTTTGCAGCACAAGCCAATGCAGGTCTATTCGGAAGTAAGTCCTGCTGTACTCAATGGGCTTATTCCCAGGAAAGTGTGAATAGGATTGCAACCCTAACCCAGTGGCGTCATGCAGCCGGAACGCTGGGCGGGAGGAACAGGTGAGCAGCAGCCCAGGGGCGGGGAAGATGGTGAAACGGACCAGAACGCAACGGGCGGGCTGCCGCTCACCCGTTCCTCCCGCCCAGTGTTCCGGCTGCATGACGCCGCTGCCTTAACCCCAAGCTGGAATAAGCAGGCTGACAAGTCTGCCCCATATCCAGCCCAGGGTTGGGGGTGGCTACAGCACAACCCAGGGCAAGGGGAATCGATTCTTCTTCCCTGGGTAACATGGCAGTGGCCCAAATGTGGCTACTTGGATTGGGGCTGCTGACCGGGCCAGGGGTTAAGACCTGGCTCAAGTGCCGGATCGTAGCACCACCACCCTCCCCAGGCTGGTCCACCATTGCGTCTGCCCTCCCACTGCTTTCCCCCACCCTGTCCCGCATCCCCTCCCACTCTCCCCAATCCTCCCATGCCATCCAAACTTGGCCTGGGTACTGCCGGGCCCAGTTGTCAGAGCGGGGAGCCCAGCGCATGTCCGAATATTTCCTTTCCTGTGTGATTATATAAGTTATTCACTTTATGATTGCTCATGATTGCCACCAATAGGACCTTGGGGATTATAGAAAAGCCAATCAGCAAAGCAGATGCAAGTGTTTGGTAGCATCTCGGCCAATAGCAGCATTTTAAACATTGGGGCTGTGTTGCTTGGCAAGAAGGATATAGTTCCGTGGTTTCCAAACTATATACTGTGGCATCCTGGGGTAGTGCCACAGTGTACTTACAGGGGTACCATGGGGTATTTTAAACTGTAAGGAATAAATATTTAGGGCAAGAATCACAACATCCGTGATTTGGGGCAGACAAGCTAAAAGTACCAAAAGGGAACTGAGAGCTTATGAATTGGAACGGGGGGGTGGTGCTCTCAGAAGACTGAGAACAGGGGATGAAGCCTGTAATTTGGAGAAAATAGCTCAGAAAATAGCTTTGCTCATTAGAATCGTTCACAAGTAAAAGTAGAAGCTTCAAAAGGCTTGGCACCAAAAATATTTAGGGAGTGATACAGGTGCCTCTGCTCTAACGAGGCAAAACACTGAAGCAAGGGTAGATAAATAAGAAGTAAAAGTAGATAAGCCAGGTGTCTTGCTAACAAGGTAGAGGTGAAAGGTTTACAGAGGGTTGTAGCAAATTGCGCAGGCTTAATAGGGTTTATACATATTAAACTATACACCCCTTGGAGCACAATGTCTGCAAGGGTGGGGTACATATCATGGGGAAACATGGGGGAAACATGTAGTAGGCGGATGGAAAGGCTGTACCCTCTACGTAGCTTAGCCAATGGCGAACAGAGGAGGGGCGGCAGATGGAATAGGGTCTATAAATGTGTATTGTTCGAAGAGGGGGTATTCGGTCCTGCCCCTCCCTTTACTGCAGTAAAGAAATTCAAGCTGCAATCTCTCTCTGTCTCTGTGGTATTTGGTACAGGGGTGTTGGGTGAGGGGGATCAAACACTCCTAACAATCTGATGGATAGGACGGTGGGTCAAAGGGGCCCACCATTCCTAACAAAACTTTGGAGGGAAACATAAATTTTTGAGGTATTTCTTTTGACCAAAAAACACTGTGCTGTTGGATTCATAATAGTGTCACAATACAATGGTATCTCCAGGCTGGATTACCATAGTAAAGAAGGGCCCATGGTATACAAATGCTGTTATTATTACCATTATAACATAAGAACATAAGAAGAACCCTGCTGGATCAGGCCAAGGGCCATCTAGTCCAGCTTTCTGTATCTCACAGTGGCCCACCAGATGCCTCAGGGAGCACATGAGACAACAAAATGCCTGCATCCTGTTGCCACTCCCTTGTGTCTGGCATTCTGGTGGTATCTAAAGTGGGAGGAACCGGAATGCTGGGCGGGATGTATGGTTGATTGGCAGCCCGTCTGTTCTCTTCCGCCGCCTGCCCGCCCGCTGTGCGGGCTGCCCCCGATTGGCGCGCCACACCGCTGCTCGCCCAGGCACCCGGCGCGCACCCCACCTGTCCCCCCCTGGCGAGCAGGCGCCCCCTCCGAGGCCAGGGCAGCCCGCGCGGTGGGTGGGTGGGCAGGCGGCGGAACCGAATGGATGGGCAGCCAATCACACGTAAGTCCTGCCCAGTGTACCGGTTCCTCCTGCTTTAGATACCACCACTGATTCTGAGGTAAAATTCTGGGTAAAATTCTGAGGTAAATAATAACTTGCAACCCAATCTGGGCCTTAAGAAGGGCCCTGCTGGATCAGGCCAAGGGCCCATCTAGTCCAGCTTCCTGTATCTCATAGTGGCCCACCAGATGCCTCAGGGAGCACACAAGACTTGCATCTCGTTACCACTCCCCTGGCATTCCAAGGTAGCCTACTTCGAAAGTAAGGAAATTCAACCCACCATGGCCTGTAGCCTGAGATCAACATTTCCTCCAGAAATCTGTCCAGTCCCCTTTTAAAGACATCCAGGCTGGATGCCATCACCACCTCCTGTTGTAAGGAGTTCCACAGATTAATTACCCACTGAGTAAAAAACGTATTTCCTTTTATCTGTTCTAACTCTCCCAACACCCAATCTGAGGACATCTAAATACTGTTGATTGATTTACATCTTCCTCAGTCATCTGAGAAAGGGCTGTGGGAATCTCTTGTTTATATGGAGTTTGCATTTCCCCGTGTGCGGTTGGGCATGCTGTTCTGAAATCCTTGGTGCAAGCGATCCAATGACGTTGGCCACTGAGAAACTAATGGGGAAAAGGCCTTGCCCTACGGCTGGAAATCCCACAGTGGTCTTCACTTGATCGGGGGTGAGGGGGTGAGTTAAACAAGAATGACTTGGGTGGCTTCTGCACTGCAACAGATGGTAATTACAACTGGCACTGCTGCTGCCCTTTTGAAAGCATCCAAACAATGAATCCTTTCCTTATTCTCTGGCTCATTTGAAGCAATATCTGTTGCAATAAAACATGCGATCGTCGGCGTTACTGTACGTACTTTTAACATTACGGGCTGTCTTTTATTAGTAAAATATTATGACCCTTAAAGCAAAGAGCTAGGAGGCATAAAAATGCAAATTCACACAAGTGACTGCTCACCTGTTAAACCTGTGAAATGTGGATACGCATTTCCCTCCTCCTCCAGGCTTTCCTGAGCTACGCTGAATGTGTTTGCCTGAGCAAGCCTGGCTAATATCCTCAAAGGAGAGTTCCAGACTTAAGTTGTTGTGGATCACAAGTCAAAGCCTCTTTCTGAAGAGCCATTTAGCCACATCAGGGAGGTGGGGCAGGCAACAAGAAGTTGATTAGTCAAAGTGGTCCCAAACCGAATCTTTACCATGGATTCAGTTCAGGATGATTAATAGGGCTGGGTATTAAGGCGACATACCCAGATCAATTAAATGGGAGTGCAATCTTAACATGCACAGGAGCAGGCAGGCCGGCTGGCCTGGGCTGATTCCTACTTAGAGTAGGAGGCAGCTGGAGCTCACTGCCGTGCAAAGGGATGCTTGTCCCCTTACCCTGGGATAAGGGGTATTTTGCAGGCACAAGTTTGAGCGGCCCAGAATGGCCCAGATTGGGGCTGCGCAGCCTGGGGATGGGGGTTAGGATCTGGCCTAATGGCCAGTTCTTGACTCCTCCCCCTTCCCAGGCCAATCATGGGGCTACCCTCCCTCCCCCAGCCTCCCTCCCATCTTCCCCCGCCCTCCAGAGCCTCCGCACTGGCCAAACTTGCAGCTTACCTGCGGCCGTTTGCTGTGTGCCTGGGTTGACGCGAGTCCTCACACTGGCCCAGTGCCTCCCAGGTGGAGGCACACCTTACAGCATGTTTGTAACATGCCTAGGGCAACGCAAGCAGCGTGCATCAGCCCAAGGGTACAGTTGGTTTGTGCCCTGAGCCCCCATGTTTTGGGGGCCAGTGCTGGGGTGGTGTGTGGGTCACTCACTGCCACAGTTGGGATTTGGGCATTTTGGAGGCTGACACCATTAGTGGAGTGCCTGCATTGTGAGCCTGCTTACCTGCCCCTGTCTCTGTAGGGCCCAAAATGGGGCTCCCAGAAGCAGTTGGCGGTGACCTCTCAGATCACCGCCAGGTATTTCCGGTTGCTGCACATTACCTGTGGCACCACTAGCACTTGGCTCACCCTGGCTGCAGTCACTGTGGCTGTATGGTGAGTGGGGGTCCAACAGGGAGGGAGGGTGGGGATCTCACAGGAAGGACCCCATTACTCCTGGGGCCAGCCCTAAATGTTGAATGTTCACTCCACACCCTTGAGCAATGGGTGTGGAGTGAACTTCAGAGGCAGGTTGGTGTATTGGTGTATTGCAGGAGATACCCTGAGGAGATAGGGAATGGTATCAGCAAAGGCCCCTTGTCCCAGATAAGCCGGGGATTATAGGGTTAACCCCCAAGGTCTTTGCAAGCCTCGGGAGCACAGCTACAGGCTGATGAGGCTCCTGGCTATGAAGGGAGGTTGGCACAGATGAATTAAAGCCTGCCCAACAACAGACATCAATTGGCTGGCCTCAGTATGAAGTTGGAGGCAGGAGCTAGAATAAAGCACCTGGGTAGGTGCTGGACAGAAGCACCAGGTAGGTGCTGGATGGATGGATTGGGACTGACTGATGGAGTGCTGACGGACAGATGGATTGCTGGACTGGATAAGGTAAGGTTATTGTGGGGAATAACCATTGGGAACTATTGTGTGGCTGCCACGCCCCTGGAGCCACCAAGTGGAGGAGGCAGTTGTGGCTTAGGCAAGCAGACTGCCTATTGTTTGGTGGTGCGGTTTGTTGGGACTAGACTTAGAGTAAATTGGAGCTAAGCCGGTGATGAGGGCAGTCTGGAGGAGGCCGGCCAGCCAGTGATCCCAGGCAAAGCTGCTGGAAGAGAGGAGGCCCAGTGGGTGAGTGAATCCACTCTTGCCTATCTCTGAAGCTGCTCTGGAGGGGAAACTAGTTAGCCTAGTGTGGGCTTTGGGGAGGCCCAGCAGGGAATTTGGCAGAACAGTTGGTTCCAGGGGACCATTGCAGCTCTGAGATTCCTTGCCTCTTTATAGGATTTGGCGGTCATAAACCGGGATTACCATAATCTGCAGTTTAAAGCCAGAACGGAGTCAACCAAAAAGGGGTGGGCAGTATGAAGTACAGATCCAAGCCATCTCCTCCAAGACAGGGACTCTCAAAGGAAGTTGGAGCGTTCAGACAGGTAGGACCCTCTGCAGTTTGTGTTGGATAAGCCTATGGCTCATTTGAAATCCATTTGCTGTTTTTCACAGGGAAAGGTGGTATTTGGGGAGGGGCATCACATTTTATGAAAGGACAGTGCTCATTCTTTTTTTTTCTTTTTTTAAAAATTGTTTTGCTGCCAAATCCCCACCAAATCCTTCTCATGTCCTCAAACAAATAAATTAAAAACAAAGTTTTAATTGTATGCCACCTTCTAAGTTAAAACCGATAGTTTCAGCCACAAAAGAAAACAGGAGAAAACCCCATGTTTGGCAGTATTAAGTTTGAAGGGGAAAAATATCCCGTCATCCAAACACAGACAAGCTCATGCTGTTAAACAATTACTTCCGTGACAATTTCACATCTAATCACTCAATGATTTATCATTCTCTAAATAGTTCACATCAACAATCCAATTAAGAGGCTTCTCTTCACTCTGGATTTCATTGTTTTTGGCAGGGATTTAGTGGCTTGGAGCTGTTAGAGCAGAGGAGGCGGGGGGGATCCCTCCCAGGAGATGGGATTTTAATGGCCACATTTTCATGATGGAAGGAGGATATAAAGAAAGGAGAATGAGGGCGTAGAGAAGGAGGACATTCATATCTTAAAGTCTTGCTTTTCTTCTCTTACAATACAACCTTATGCATGTCGATTCAGAAGACAGTCCCATTGTGGTCAATGGGACTTATTCCCAAGAAGATGTGCATAGGATTGTAGCGTTGGGTAGAGCCCAATCCTATGCATGTATACTCCGAAGTAAGTCACATTATAGTCACCAGGGCTTACTGTCAGGTAAATACAGCGTACACCAGTGTTATTCAAATTGTGGTTCAGGATCCACTTGGCAGGTCACAACCTGATGTCAGGTGGGTCGTGGAAAGCTGGGAGCAGCCATCTTGGAAGCTGCAGACCTTGCTCTTGCTATATTTCTTGTGTGAGTGTTAACTATTTGTATTTTTATAACATTTTGGTTTTAGTTCAGTGCTTTTACACAATATTTTGTCCTAATCTTACTTTCGGTCAGAGATGTTTCACGGTTGTGCAATTGCTGCAGTCCCCAGAATGCCTGTTTGCATTTCAGGAGTGTCATTTTATTATGTCTCACTGACAGCATGTCCTGCTTGATGATGTCAGTTCCGGCTATGACATCACCCAGGTTAATGACATCACTTCCGGTGGGTCCCAACACAAGTGCCATTCTAAAAAGTGGGTCCCGGTCTAAAAAGTTTGAGAACCACTGACTTATACTATTCCCAAACTCTTGGGACTCCAATGCCCTTTTGCAAATAGCAGGTGGCTCCTGGAAGTGATTGGCAATTACATCATTGCCATTTTCTTCTAGATTTGGCTGACCAAAACAGTAAATCAGTAAAAGAAGCAAATTCATTAATTGTCCTCTACAAAGGAGATGAACAAATATGCATACAATTTTTTTGACATTACTTGGAAACTACAGCAATTGTTTTTAGCACATTATGTTCACTGGATCTCAATTTATGGACCAACAACCTGAAATGACATGCTTTGAAAAAATAATTTCTGCTTCATTCAATAAAATCATCTGCTTCCAAACCACTGTTGTGTAATTCATTGTTCCCTTTGTGTCTTTTTGTTTGTTTGTTCATTTCTTCCTCATTTCTTCACTGCTACAAATGAATGTAAGGGGGCCAGGGTGGGAAATTTTTAGAAATATAGCTTGCTAACATTTCAACAGTTGCGGTTTTTTGGCGCTTGCCTTCTATGTATTGCAATATTTTTGCGTGCCTTATGGCTTTTAATATTTTAAGCTGTTTCATTTGTATGGTTTCATGATAGTGTATTTCATTGCTTTCCACCACTTTGCACATTGTGCAATGGTTAGGACAGAGATTTTCAATGGGTGCGTTGGGAATAATACTCAGGATGCAGAATAGCATTCAAACCAGCTCTTGCATGCAGCAACAGGAACACAGCTGGCAATTTTGCCCAGTTGGGTTCCATGCCTGTAGCCTCTCCCCCACGCAGCTGCATCTAGCGGGCTGCCTGCAGCCACAGCTGGCACCTCACATGGAGATAAACCTCCAATCAGAGGCCAGAATGTCAAGCGGGGCTCTCATGGCCCCTCTGATTGGCCTGAAATTGGGCCACTCTGGAAACGGTAGGCACCTGGCTCAGTCTGCTTGCTGCTGTTCGTAGTGGGTAAATAAGGGGGCCTGCAAGGAAATGGCAGTAAAGGGGAATGCCCAAGGACACTACAGAACAGAGGCATTTCTACAGGGATGGCAAAGCTCTACGTTTTGCAAGAAGCCTTACCCTGTCATGTAAATCCCTCCTCTCCCTTGCTGCTGTAGCCAGTAAGCAACGCCAAGATGTTGCTGTTCCCTGTGAGGACTGGCTAAAACGGTGCAGGAGAGGAGTGATTTCCACTGCAAGGTAAGGCTTCTTGCAAAACTTAGAGCTTTGCCATCCCTGTAGAAACGCCTCTGCTACAGAAGGCTCTGCACCTCCAAAGGCCAGTCCTGATCCAATGCACTTTGGAGCTTGTGTGCAATGGGAATACCAGTGCAAAGCTTAGCCCTTAAGTCCCTAGGGCCGTTCTACTATTTCATAACATCCTGCACACTTTGCAGTGCATGAAAGAGGGGGAGACTAGCACACGGTCTCTGGTTTTGCATTTCCCTGCCATACTGTTTCCACGCTTGTTGTGTCAGAGGAGGGAAAAGAGCAAGCAAGCAGAGAGGCCAGTTGGTGGTTAATCAAATAATAGGATCTGCTCAGAACAGCAGATAAGCAATCCTTGACAGTTGCAGCATTCCAGAATAAGTTCCTTTTCTATTTCAGTTCATAGGTGGCAGAACACAGCCTTTTTAAAGAAACAGGGACACATTTTTAAAGATACAGGAGCATGCATCTCATGGTCAATCCGACTGGTTACAAAAGAGGTTGTAATGCACCTTGCTGGAATTTCTCTGCCCCTGCACATGGCAACTTTCTGATTGACACCCTGAAGTATGTCTCTTACGGGTTGAAATTGATTTCTTTCCTGATTACTCCTTGAGTTTCAATGTTACTGCTTATATATCATGAAGGCCACATGCGGATCGTCACCTTACCTTGGTTTTTCCTTTGTGACACTAATGTAGGGGTTGGAGGATAGTGGCAGGAGACAGCATTTCAAAGTCTTATTTAACTTCAGTGCCTGACGTATGGGGAGAGCGAGACCTGTGTGCTCTTAATGAAACCCACGACCTCTCACCTCTGATTCCCTTCAATTTCAGACCCATTGTAGCCTTTCCAATAGCTGCCTAAAACAGTAGCTAACAGTGGAATCTACTTAATGGTGAGTTCCACTGAGGACGCAATTCTAACTTGTGCTGGAACAGGCAGGCCAGTGGGCCTGTGCTGGATCCAGTGCAAATTAGGAGGCCACTGGAGCCTCCCCATGGGGCTCCTTGGAACTGCGCCTGCTGTATCCCAATCCTGACCACCGGTCCATCCACCTCCGCCCAGTTCCGCCAGTGGATCAGGCCAGTGCCTGGATAGGAGACCACCTTGGAACCCTATAGGATTCCTATAGGCAGGAGGTGTGGACTGATGGTTGAGCTGCTGGTACTGCCTGAAGCTAAGCAGGAAAATCTGCGGTTTGCTTTTGGATGGGAGACGAATGCCAGGCTGTGACAAGCTGCAGTATCTGTGGTGGCAGAACAGAGTCGCTGTGGAGCTGATTAGCTCACCGCAAATGAGGGTTGCGGTGGAGTATGTGAGGAGGCCAGCCGGCAAAAGAACAGAATACGACCTTGAGGACCTGTCCAGGCTTGACTTGTGATTGCCTGCTGAGGCTTGATGGCAGGCAGCCAAAGCAGAGAACCACACTGTGAAGGCAACATCTGGGCCTGAGGATTGGCGGATCACAAGAAGACTGTAGATTTGTAAAAACCCCATTGGAAAAAAAAATGGTGGTTTAGACTAGCCTGCTCATGTAAGCCGCCTTGGGCATTTGCTTTGGCATGGGAAAGGCGGGGTATAAATTCTTCAAATAAAATAAATAATATATATATTGCCTTGGGGTAATACAGTTCTGAGATTGGAGCCAAACTACAATACGACAAGAAGAATCACATTCTATAGCTCTTTACTTGGTGGATTGTGCATTTTAGGCTGCAGGTGGGCGATAGTATGTTTGACTGCCTTTCCATTTTTTGGCCATTTTTAAAGTTAAAGTCCCTGTGCACCAAACCTTAGCATGTCGGGAAGGCATCTAGTCTATAACCCTTCCCATTTTGCTTGATGTCCAAAATGTGCATCCCCCACCCCCCAGTTAAAGCCAACACTTGACAATATTTTTTTTAGCAGACACACAACAGTAAATCAGTATTTGACAGCAGCCTCCATGGGGGAGGTCCTTGCGATTAAATTTCATCAAAGTGGGAAGAATCCCCCTTGTGTGATATTGATACTGAGAAGCAGCTTTTTTCACCGGGGTCTCCAAAGCAGCACACAGCCTAAGATTTAAAAACATTCACTATCAACAATTAAAACCATCAAAATGCATAAACATAATTAATGCACATTCAAAGGACCACCAAAAGGAACTGCAAATAACAAAATCAGTCGCAAGCAGAACGTTAAGATGGCAAACTGGGACTACTCCAGCCCCGAGGCTAAGAAGACAACACAATTTGAAGAGTCGCATCAGAAGAACTGTGATTTGGGACAGGCTTGCCATAAGCCTGGAAGAAGCTTTTTTTTTTTTTCCTAGAAGTTTGCCTTAGGTCTGTTTCCCTTTGGGTTTGAGCCATGTTTCCTGGCCTCTCAATAAAGCAAGCTGCCTTTTTATTTGCTGGGTGTTAGTCTGCAATCCCAGGCGATGCCTGCACCAGGAGGATTAAGTAGGCTGTAATAATAGTAATAGTAGTAGCAGCAGCAGGGAGCTGCTCAGATAGCACCCCTCCAGTTAGCTTTGAAGGCACCAGCAAAATGAGAGCGAGCGAGTGAGCGAGCGAGAGAGAGAGACCATTGAGAGAGAGAGAGAGAGAGAGAGAGAGAGAGAGAGAGAGAGGAAGCACTGCCACGCACAGAAGAGAACTCAACAGGGGCTATGGATCTGGGCATCCAGAGGCATACCTACAGGAGGATCACAGCAGTGGCGTGCCATGCAAAGGGTCCGTGTGTGTGTGTGTGTCACATGGGCTAGAGTGGCAGTGGAGCCACAGCTGCTGCTCACTCACCCACCTACCCACCATAGCCGCTGGAAGCCCGAAGGTGAGCAGTGTTTGGCCCACTCGCCTGCCATTGCACTCCGACTGCTCCAAAATGGAGCATAGTGTGCTGGGGGGGGACGTGCCAGGAGCAGCATGGGGGGCAGAAAGCAAGCATCAAGGACGGCAAGCATCAACCCAGCTAGGGCAGATCCTCCGCTGGGTCCACCACTGGATCACAGCATTAACAAGCAGCTGCTGCCTCTCCTCTTCGGAGCCATTCCCAGCAGCTAGAGCAAAACAGAGGCTATGTTGGCTCCAAATGGCTCCAAAGAGGAGGGGGAGCGGCTGCTTAGTGCTGTGATCCCCCTCTAGATATGCGTCTGTGGGCATCACAGACTGGGGTGATGATCTCCAGGTGGAAGAGCTGCCTGAAGGAGAGCATCTCTCCATTTGCCCATGCTCAGAATAACAGCGACTGTGTTGTGAAAGGGATAAAATGCAGTTAGGGGATGGGGGGGGCATTTAAATGTGCGCATATGAGCGCACATTTAAATTCTTCTAAGGTAAGAAAAATTCAAGTGCTCATCAAGAGATCTGATTTTTTAAAGATTCCATTAGAGAATTTGAAAACCAGGCTAGTGTTATGCAAATAAACATGGCATTTAGAATTTCAGATGATTAGCCTTCGTACAATTTCCATTACTGAAAACACTTAGCAGCAGCACTTAAGAATGTAAAAAGAAAAAACCTGTGCAAAATTTCCCTTGTACACATAAAGCGAAAAGAATGTACACAGCTCTCTGATTTGTTGGGCAAAGTGAAAATGGAAGTGGAGTATTTGCACATGCTAGTGTTGCATCAGTGTGCCAAAACATCCAGGTTATTCCATTGGCAATTTATGATGGTGCAACCACACTGTGCAAGGCCTTGCATGGGTCAGGGGCGGGCAGGGAAGAAGCATAGCAGGGAAGTCGTAACAAGAAACTCACAGCCCAAGCCTATCTAGTGCCAGTGCTGACTGAACATGTGTCCTGCCAGAGCAGGCTGCCACAAAGTAGTCATAAAGGGCTTTTCAGCAGAACAATCAGCTGGCGCACCAGAGAGAAGGTGTGCAAATGCTGGCAGAGGTTGGGAGGCTTGCCTGCACAGGTTAGGCAAGTGCAGGGGGTGGAATAGGGCAGGGGATGGGCGGGAGGGAATGAGGCAGGGAACAGGGCAGAGCAGGGGATTTTCTGGAAGGGAGGAAGGTGGGAGGGAGGCAGAACATGGCTGGGGATGGCAGAGGAGGGTGTTCCTGTGGGTGGAGTGGTCTGGGAAGGGGGAGGAGTATGGATGCAGCCATTAGACCACATCCAAACCCCTGTCCCCGGGCCCCTCAGCCCTAATCCGGGCCGCGGCACAGCAGTTGGACTTGGGCCTGCTAGCAGATCTGTGCAGCCCCATCAGCCCGGCTTTATTGAAAACTAGCTGTTATGTACCCGGCTTCGCTCGGGTGTTTATATGTGCCATCACTGACCCCCCCCACTCACCAGGCATACAGATGGCCCATTTATATGTCCCATCCCTGCCCCCCCACTCTCATGTGTGCCCGGGTGTTTATATGTCCCATCCCTGACCCCTCCCCCCACTCACATGTGTGCCCGGGTGTTTATATGTCCCATCCCTGCTGCTGTACTGTTTCTGTTGCTCTAGATGTAGCAGCTCTGTCTCTCTTATCGTGTAGTCTTTTGTCATGTTGCTGTACTGTTTCTGTTGCTCTAGATGTAGCAGCTCTGTGACTTGGCATTGCAAGTCATTTTTTTTCCCTCAGGTGTTTCCTGTGTACGCTGTTGTTTCATCTTTGTAGGCTTTGGTTGCACCTGCCCAATTGCCTTATGTTATACAGTGAAAGTAAACTTTCAGAGTGAGAGCAACAGCTACAACACCTTGTGCCAACTGTCACTGCCAAGCAGAGACCGCCCATATGTCCACAGAACACATTTCCCTGGCCCTGTATCGGTTTGCCTGCGGGAAATCTGTTTGCTGCTGTTTGTCTTCAACTGTAAAGAGTTCAGTTGCTGCCTGAAGATTCCGCATGTCATTTGCATCTCATCATGACATCATCAGAGCCTCGGAATGCTGCGGCTCAGCCCATAGCCACCCATAGAGAACCACAAATTCGCTTTTACCCGCGCCCATGGGGGCGCGATCCATTCCAAAACTGCGCAGCGATGGTCTCAGGGGGCCAAGGCACCCGCGTGCCGAGTTTGGCGCGAATTGGTCCAGGCATTGCGGAGTCTATGTGGAACATACATACACACACACACACACACACACACACACACACACACACACACACACACGCTCTTTTATATATATATAAACTAGCTTTTATGTACCCGGCTTCGCCCGGGTGTTTATAGGTGCCATCCCTGACCCTCCCCCCACTCACCAGGCATACAGATGGCCCGTTTATATGTACCATCCCTGCCCCCGCACTCTCATGTGTGCCCGGGTGTTTATATGTCCCATCCCTGACCCCCCCCCCACTCACATGTGTGCCCGGGTGTTTATATGTCCCATCTGTTGTGGATTTGTGTTGGTTAGAGCAGAGTTGGGGGCTTGCGGACCCATTCTAGCGCTTGCCTTAGCGCTCCGGAGCGAAGGAACGAAGCGATCGCTACATTTCAATGTCAAAGTCTTTATTGGTTTCAGTAGCGAAAGTGTGAAAGGTGAAAAAGCTCAAGCTGCCGGTTAGGAAAGCCGGCGAAGGCAGTGCCGCGCGCAGGCGGCTCTTCAGTGCGGTTTTACATCTTAGTGCACACACAGTGAGAAAATTCTTCTACACAAGAACAAAAGGATGCAACCAGAGTATATCTGGTAGGTGGATACCTGAAGACCCTTGTGCCCCATTTTACCCAATGAGGTGCCCCTTTGGACACTATGATCTCATGAGAAAGCAAAGTGTTTGTAGCCAGTTCTTCCCGTGTGAAATTGCCTGCTTTCATTACACTATCGGAAAGGGAGTAGAGCTAGTTGCCCTAACAAGCTTGGGAAGCTGACCAGCTCAAGGACTCACAGGTGTCTATCTGATCTGGAGAAGCAGAGACGGAATGCCAGTTTCAACCAGTTCTGGACTGTGAGATGTGAAACTGCAACACCCCCCCATTTCGTCTCGGAGGTCTTCCTTTGGCGCCAAATCCAACATCTGAACTGCTTCTTTGAATTGTGGAGCAGGAAGAGCTTTGGTTAAAATGTCTGCTATGTTCCCTTGCGATGGACAATAAAGCACTTCAATGTCCCCATTCTGAACGGCTTCTCTGACATGTTTGTGCTTTATGTCAACATGTTTAGAGTGCATCCGGACTCGTTCTGATCCAGCAATCTGGATGGCAGACTGATTGTCCATCCAGATTCGGATTGGATTTACCTGTGTAGCATCCAAATCCGACATTAATTGCCTGAGCGTGTAAAGGTAGTTGGTCACATGACTCAAGGCTGTGTATTCACTCTCCAGAGTCGAACACGCAACGGTCTTTTGTTTTTGTGACCCCCAATCTACTACGCAATTCCCAAGACGTATGGCATAGCCTGTTGTAGATCTCCTGGTGTCATCTCCCCCAAAGTCACTGTCTGCAAAAACCTCTAATTGCAGTGCCCCTTTCGGGGTGATGTGGTACTTATGGGTGCTTGTCCCTTTCAAGTACCGGAGAATGCGCTTTAAGGCTATCCAATCTGTCTGAGTGGGATTTGCAGCCTTTCTGCTCAGGTGATTGACAGCAGCGCCAATGTCTGGGCGCGTCCAGCACGCAAGGTGTGTGAGTGAACCCAATAGTGAGAGGTACATATTCTGGTTTGGAAATGGTGCAGATACCTCTGCCTTTTCCCCCCTTCCCACAACCATTGGAGTTGCGACACTCTTGCAGTCCTGCATGTTCCATTCCCGGAGTAGGGCATGAATTTTACTCTCCTGACTGAGGAGAAAACCTGCACTGTCAGCTGTGCGTTCGATCTCCACTCCCAGGTAGCGATTGACAGGACCAAGACACTTAAGAGTGAATGCCTTTTTCAGCTGTTGTGTGATCTGATTGATCTGTTGTTCCGTCCTTGCAAGGACCAGCAGATCATCAACGAAACACAGAAGAACACACAATTTTTCTCCTTTTCCTTTTCTGAAAAGGCATGGATCAGCTGTGGAGGGGGTGAACCCCAATTTTTGTAGCTGCTCCTTAAGGCATAAGTGCCAGTTTCGTCCACTTTGTTTCAACCCATAAATAGATTTCCTGAGACGAAAGTGTGATTCATTGCATTGCACACCTGGGGGAATTGTGATGTACACTTCTTCCTGCAGTTTTGCGTGCAGGTACGCTGTTCCAACATCAAAGTGATGCACTTGGAAACCTCTGCTAGCTGCGACAGCAAGCGCTGCTCGAAGCGTTGTGGCTGAGAGCGTGGGGGAGTAAATTTCCTCGAAATCTACACCTGGGATTTGCTTACAGCCACGAACCACTAAACGGGCTTTCTTTAAGGGCTCAGCACCTTCCTGATCTTTTAGAACAAACACCCATCTGGAATCAATTGCATGTTTTCCAGCTGGTAATTTTGCTGGTTCAAAGACCTCCAAGTCGTGCATTGCCTTCAATTCAGCCCGAATAGCTTTCAACCACCCTTCCTTCTGGGCTTGTGGTAACTCCATGACATCTTGGTATGTCTGGGGTACCTCTGTGTAACCTGCCTCTATCTGGTAGGTTAGTCTCTGGGGTGGAACCCCACGCAAGGTCCTCGGAGGAAGGATGCGCCTGGTCGGAGCATCCTGCTCCGGTGTGGCTTCCTCTGAGGAAGTGCTTGTGTCCAAGCCTGGACTGGATTCCCCCGCTCCCCCCTCTTCCAGCAGCCTGTTAGAGCTTGCTGGTGTGACAGGAAGTTGTCGCTGTCTTTGTGGAGTTCTCTGAGGTGATGCTGCTGGCTGATCGGGACTGCTGTCTCCTCTTGCTTCCCCCCCCATTTTCAGCAGCTTGTGTGGGGATGCTGACTGTTTGGTCAGCATGATCTGGCAGCATACTTTGCTCAGAGAAATTGTAAGAATTGGAGATTGTGACCGTTCTGTGGTCAGGATTGAGAAATTTGAGCGCTTTGCAATTTGACTCTACTCCAATGAATTGCAGCCGCTTGGCTCGTGGTGCACCTTTTCTGCGTGTTTCCCGATCTGCATGCACGAAGGCGTATGACCCAAACGCCCTTAGAAATGCAAGATCGGGTGGTTTGCCGAATAGCTTGGTGTAGGGTACCCCGTCAATCGGACGGTGGTACACGCGATTTGAGATGAACACAGCATATCTCATCGCCTCTCCCCACAACCCTTTGGGCAGTTTTGATTGCTCCAGCAGTGCCCTGACCATTGTCTGGAGCTCCCCATTTTTCCTCTCCGCTACCCCGTTATGCTCTGGGGTGCGGGGTGCGGTGAGCCTATGAGTGATGCCCTGTTTCTCCAACCATTGAGACATTTCTCCACTGAGAAATTCACCTCCCCGGTCAGTTTGGATCGCTACTACGGGATGCCCAAACCGTCTTTCCACCCACCTGACCCAATTGCGAATTTTATTAAACGCCTCAGACTTTTGACGCAATAAATATGCAAAACAATACCTTGTAGCGTCGTCCACAACGGTAAGAACATATTGTGCCCCCCCAGCTGTCTTTTTCAATGGCCCAATCAAGTCCATATGCGTCAGCTGGAAGGGAGTTTGGGTCTGGCGTGTGCTGAACTTCGGGATGCTTGCGCGATGCGATTTAGTGAGTTTACACACCTCACAGTCTACAAATGCATCACAATCTTTCAAGTCCATTCCACGCACAAGTTCAGCTGTTTTCTTCACGTACTCATGGTTTAAATGTCCTAATCGAAGATGCCAGAAATGTCCACAGAATCGGTGCTTTGGTTGATTGAAGCACACAGTTGCCTGTTGACTGCCTGTTGCCTGCGCTCCAAGCACGAACAGCCGATACACGCGGGGGACAGCTACACAAACATTCCCCCTCTCAAGTGTGCAGACGTCGTCTTGGAAAGTCACTTTAAATCCATCTTCCTGGAGGGTGCCAAGGCTGAGTAGATTCCTGGACATCGTTGGCACACATAGCACATTTTTTAAGGTGATCTGCAGTTGTGGCAGAAAAACCTCTCCAGCGCAACTCACAGGCGCTGTTTTCCCATTTGCGAGAGCAACAGTTTCTCGATCTGTCTCGCGTCTACTCGTGAGTAAGTCTGCAGATGTCACAATGTGATGGCTTGCCCCCGAGTCGAGCAACCAGGATCCTCGGGTGCGCCCACCTTCTGCTGAGCTGACAAACGCGATGCTCGCTTTGTGTTGCTGTGCGTGGGGCTTAGGAGATTGCCCTTGTCCAGTGCTCTGCTCACTTTGGGGCTTTTTCTTCTTCTTGGAGCCTCCCTTTTTCTTGGGACATTGGAGTGCAAGATGATGGGTGGATCCACAGACGTAACATTGTCGCACACTGGCGCACACTTGCGCCTGGGATTCATTCCTGGGTTGCTGCTGCTGCTTTTTCCCAGAATTGTTGTTCTTCCCTTTTCGGAATTCACGCTCTCTTTGATTGTCAGCCCTTTTGTCCGCTTCCTCTAGAAGCCGTGCGACTACGAGGGTGACCGTCAATTGTGCTGCAGGGATAGATTCCAAAGTGAGGGTGAACATATCCCATGTTTCATCCAGGGAGTTGAGGATCGCAAACACTTTGAGCCGTTCCTCAACACGTTCCCCGATAGCCTCAAGGTCTTTGAGGTTCTGCTGCATCGCTCTGAGATGGACTCGCAAGTCTCCTCCCGGGTCTAGGCGCGATCTCCATAGTTTACGCGTCAGAACCATACTGGAGGTCAGCGATGCACGGGCAAACAGCTCCTTCAAAGTGTCCCAATACTCCTTAGCGTGTTGAAGATCCCGCACATAAACTAAAAGGTCTTCCGAGATGGCCAGACCGATGGTCGCTTTCGCCTTCCTGTCGGCGGCCGCTGCTGCGGCGTCTGCGGCTGCAGGAAGCGCTTGAGTGCGTTGCCACAGGTCTTCTCGTTCCAACAGCAATTGCATTTTATGTGCCCACTGCACATAATTGCTGTCGTTTAGAAGTGGAACTTGAATGCCAAAAGGCGCCGTCTGGGTGACGGCGGCGGGCGGTTGCTGCGCCATCACGATCCCGGGCGCAGCGGGCTGCAACGGCGGGAGTTGAGGGGCTTGAGGTGGTGGCGGCGGCGGTGCGGGAGCGACGTCTTCCGCTTCGTCCTCCTCGCTTTCCCCGGATTCGCCAACCTCCTCTTCCTCGGATCCGTTCCCGAGGTCTTCCTCCTTGACTCCACCGATAGCCCCTTCTTCGTCAGACATCTGTCAGGGTGTCCGTGAGTTGAAGGGTGCAGCCGCATTCACAGTTCAGCATCCGCTCCTTGGATCGGGTCCGTGGCGCGCCCCTGCAGGGTTACGGCTGAATTCTCCATAACCTGTTGTGGATTTGTGTTGGTTAGAGCAGAGTTGGGGGCTTGCGGACCCATTCTAGCGCTTGCCTTAGCGCTCCGGAGCGAAGGAACGAAGCGATCGCTACATTTCAATGTCAAAGTCTTTATTGGTTTCAGTAGCGAAAGTGTGAAAGGTGAAAAAGCTCAAGCTGCCGGTTAGGAAAGCCGGCGAAGGCAGTGCCGCGCGCAGGCGGCTCTTCAGTGCGGTTTTACATCTTAGTGCACACACAGTGAGAAAATTCTTCTACACAAGAACAAAAGGATGCAACCAGAGTATATCTGGTAGGTGGATACCTGAAGACCCTTGTGCCCCATTTTACCCAATGAGGTGCCCCTTTGGACACTATGATCTCATGAGAAAGCAAAGTGTTTGTAGCCAGTTCTTCCCGTGTGAAATTGCCTGCTTTCATTACACTATCGGAAAGGGAGTAGAGCTAGTTGCCCTAACAAGCTTGGGAAGCTGACCAGCTCAAGGACTCACAGGTGTCTATCTGATCTGGAGAAGCAGAGACGGAATGCCAGTTTCAACCAGTTCTGGACTGTGAGATGTGAAACTGCAACACCCCCCCATTTCGTCTCGGAGGTCTTCCTTTGGCGCCAAATCCAACATCTGAACTGCTTCTTTGAATTGTGGAGCAGGAAGAGCTTTGGTTAAAATGTCTGCTATGTTCCCTTGCGATGGACAATAAAGCACTTCAATGTCCCCATTCTGAACGGCTTCTCTGACATGTTTGTGCTTTATGTCAACATGTTTAGAGTGCATCCGGACTCGTTCTGATCCAGCAATCTGGATGGCAGACTGATTGTCCATCCAGATTCGGATTGGATTTACCTGTGTAGCATCCAAATCCGACATTAATTGCCTGAGCGTGTAAAGGTAGTTGGTCACATGACTCAAGGCTGTGTATTCACTCTCCAGAGTCGAACACGCAACGGTCTTTTGTTTTTGTGACCCCCAATCTACTACGCAATTCCCAAGACGTATGGCATAGCCTGTTGTAGATCTCCTGGTGTCATCTCCCCCAAAGTCACTGTCTGCAAAAACCTCTAATTGCAGTGCCCCTTTCGGGGTGATGTGGTACTTATGGGTGCTTGTCCCTTTCAAGTACCGGAGAATGCGCTTTAAGGCTATCCAATCTGTCTGAGTGGGATTTGCAGCCTTTCTGCTCAGGTGATTGACAGCAGCGCCAATGTCTGGGCGCGTCCAGCACGCAAGGTGTGTGAGTGAACCCAATAGTGAGAGGTACATATTCTGGTTTGGAAATGGTGCAGATACCTCTGCCTTTTCCCCCCTTCCCACAACCATTGGAGTTGCGACACTCTTGCAGTCCTGCATGTTCCATTCCCGGAGTAGGGCATGAATCTTACTCTCCTGACTGAGGAGAAAACCTGCACTGTCAGCTGTGCGTTCGATCTCCACTCCCAGGTAGCGATTGACAGGACCAAGACACTTAAGAGTGAATGCCTTTTTCAGCTGTTGTGTGATCTGATTGATCTGTTGTTCCGTCCTTGCAAGGACCAGCAGATCATCAACGAAACACAGAAGAACACACAATTTTTCTCCTTTTCCTTTTCTGAAAAGGCATGGATCAGCTGTGGAGGGGGTGAACCCCAATTTTTGTAGCTGCTCCTTAAGGCATAAGTGCCAGTTTCGTCCACTTTGTTTCAACCCATAAATAGATTTCCTGAGACGAAAGTGTGATTCATTGCATTGCACACCTGGGGGAATTGTGATGTACACTTCTTCCTGCAGTTTTGCGTGCAGGTACGCTGTTCCAACATCAAAGTGATGCACTTGGAAACCTCTGCTAGCTGCGACAGCAAGCGCTGCTCGAAGCGTTGTGGCTGAGAGCGTGGGGGAGTAAATTTCCTCGAAATCTACACCTGGGATTTGCTTACAGCCACGAACCACTAAACGGGCTTTCTTTAAGGGCTCAGCACCTTCCTGATCTTTTAGAACAAACACCCATCTGGAATCAATTGCATGTTTTCCAGCTGGTAATTTTGCTGGTTCAAAGACCTCCAAGTCGTGCATTGCCTTCAATTCAGCCCGAATAGCTTTCAACCACCCTTCCTTCTGGGCTTGTGGTAACTCCATGACATCTTGGTATGTCTGGGGTACCTCTGTGTAACCTGCCTCTATCTGGTAGGTTAGTCTCTGGGGTGGAACCCCACGCAAGGTCCTCGGAGGAAGGATGCGCCTGGTCGGAGCATCCTGCTCCGGTGTGGCTTCCTCTGAGGAAGTGCTTGTGTCCAAGCCTGGACTGGATTCCCCCGCTCCCCCCTCTTCCAGCAGCCTGTTAGAGCTTGCTGGTGTGACAGGAAGTTGTCGCTGTCTTTGTGGAGTTCTCTGAGGTGATGCTGCTGGCTGATCGGGACTGCTGTCTCCTCTTGCTTCCCCCCCATTTTCAGCAGCTTGTGTGGGGATGCTGACTGTTTGGTCAGCATGATCTGGCAGCATACTTTGCTCAGAGAAATTGTAAGAATTGGAGATTGTGACCGTTCTGTGGTCAGGATTGAGAAATTTGAGCGCTTTGCAATTTGACTCTACTCCAATGAATTGCAGCCGCTTGGCTCGTGGTGCACCTTTTCTGCGTGTTTCCCGATCTGCATGCACGAAGGCGTATGACCCAAACGCCCTTAGAAATGCAAGATCGGGTGGTTTGCCGAATAGCTTGGTGTAGGGTACCCCGTCAATCGGACGGTGGTACACGCGATTTGAGATGAACACAGCATATCTCATCGCCTCTCCCCACAACCCTTTGGGCAGTTTTGATTGCTCCAGCAGTGCCCTGACCATTGTCTGGAGCTCCCCATTTTTCCTCTCCGCTACCCCGTTATGCTCTGGGGTGCGGGGTGCGGTGAGCCTATGAGTGATGCCCTGTTTCTCCAACCATTGAGACATTTCTCCACTGAGAAATTCACCTCCCCGGTCAGTTTGGATCGCTACTACGGGATGCCCAAACCGTCTTTCCACCCACCTGACCCAATTGCGAATTTTATTAAACGCCTCAGACTTTTGACGCAATAAATATGCAAAACAATACCTTGTAGCGTCGTCCACAACGGTAAGAACATATTGTGCCCCCCCAGCTGTCTTTTTCAATGGCCCAATCAAGTCCATATGCGTCAGCTGGAAGGGAGTTTGGGTCTGGCGTGTGCTGAACTTCGGGATGCTTGCGCGATGCGATTTAGTGAGTTTACACACCTCACAGTCTACAAATGCATCACAATCTTTCAAGTCCATTCCACGCACAAGTTCAGCTGTTTTCTTCACGTACTCATGGTTTAAATGTCCTAATCGAAGATGCCAGAAATGTCCACAGAATCGGTGCTTTGGTTGATTGAAGCACACAGTTGCCTGTTGACTGCCTGTTGCCTGCGCTCCAAGCACGAACAGCCGATACACGCGGGGGACAGCTACACAAACATTCCCCCTCTCAAGTGTGCAGACGTCGTCTTGGAAAGTCACTTTAAATCCATCTTCCTGGAGGGTGCCAAGGCTGAGTAGATTCCTGGACATCGTTGGCACACATAGCACATTTTTTAAGGTGATCTGCAGTTGTGGCAGAAAAACCTCTCCAGCGCAACTCACAGGCGCTGTTTTCCCATTTGCGAGAGCAACAGTTTCTCGATCTGTCTCGCGTCTACTCGTGAGTAAGTCTGCAGATGTCACAATGTGATGGCTTGCCCCCGAGTCGAGCAACCAGGATCCTCGGGTGCGCCCACCTTCTGCTGAGCTGACAAACGCGATGCTCGCTTTGTGTTGCTGTGCGTGGGGCTTAAGAGATTGCCCTTGTCCAGTGCTCTGCTCACTTTGGGGCTTTTTCTTCTTCTTGGAGCCTCCCTTTTTCTTGGGACATTGGAGTGCAAGATGATGGGTGGATCCACAGACGTAACATTGTCGCACACTGGCGCACACTTGCGCCTGGGATTCATTCCTGGGTTGCTGCTGCTGCTTTTTCCCAGAATTGTTGTTCTTCCCTTTTCGGAATTCACGCTCTCTTTGATTGTCAGCCCTTTTGTCCGCTTCCTCTAGAAGCCGTGCGACTACGAGGGTGACCGTCAATTGTGCTGCAGGGATAGATTCCAAAGTGAGGGTGAACATATCCCATGTTTCATCCAGGGAGTTGAGGATCGCAAACACTTTGAGCCGTTCCTCAACACGTTCCCCGATAGCCTCAAGGTCTTTGAGGTTCTGCTGCATCGCTCTGAGATGGACTCGCAAGTCTCCTCCCGGGTCTAGGCGCGATCTCCATAGTTTACGCGTCAGAACCATACTGGAGGTCAGCGATGCACGGGCAAACAGCTCCTTCAAAGTGTCCCAATACTCCTTAGCGTGTTGAAGATCCCGCACATAAACTAAAAGGTCTTCCGAGATGGCCAGACCGATGGTCGCTTTCGCCTTCCTGTCGGCGGCCGCTGCTGCGGCGTCTGCGGCTGCAGGAAGCGCTTGAGTGCGTTGCCACAGGTCTTCTCGTTCCAACAGCAATTGCATTTTATGTGCCCACTGCACATAATTGCTGTCGTTTAGAAGTGGAACTTGAATGCCAAAAGGCGCCGTCTGGGTGACGGCGGCGGGCGGTTGCTGCGCCATCACGATCCCGGGCGCAGCGGGCTGCAACGGCGGGAGTTGAGGGGCTTGAGGTGGTGGCGGCGGCGGTGCGGGAGCGACGTCTTCCGCTTCGTCCTCCTCGCTTTCCCCGGATTCGCCAACCTCCTCTTCCTCGGATCCGTTCCCGAGGTCTTCCTCCTTGACTCCACCGATAGCCCCTTCTTCGTCAGACATCTGTCAGGGTGTCCGTGAGTTGAAGGGTGCAGCCGCATTCACAGTTCAGCATCCGCTCCTTGGATCGGGTCCGTGGCGCGCCCCTGCAGGGTTACGGCTGAATTCTCCATAACCTGTTGTGGATTTGTGTTGGTTAGAGCAGAGTTGGGGGCTTGCGGACCCATTCTAGCGCTTGCCTTAGCGCTCCGGAGCGAAGGAACGAAGCGATCGCTACATTTCAATGTCAAAGTCTTTATTGGTTTCAGTAGCGAAAGTGTGAAAGGTGAAAAAGCTCAAGCTGCCGGTTAGGAAAGCCGGCGAAGGCAGTGCCGCGCGCAGGCGGCTCTTCAGTGCGGTTTTACATCTTAGTGCACACACAGTGAGAAAATTCTTCTACACAAGAACAAAAGGATGCAACCAGAGTATATCTGGTAGGTGGATACCTGAAGACCCTTGTGCCCCATTTTACCCAATGAGGTGCCCCTTTGGACACTATGATCTCATGAGAAAGCAAAGTGTTTGTAGCCAGTTCTTCCCGTGTGAAATTGCCTGCTTTCATTACACTATCGGAAAGGGAGTAGAGCTAGTTGCCCTAACAAGCTTGGGAAGCTGACCAGCTCAAGGACTCACAGGTGTCTATCTGATCTGGAGAAGCAGAGACGGAATGCCAGTTTCAACCAGTTCTGGACTGTGAGATGTGAAACTGCAACACCATCCCTGACCACCTCCCCACTCATATGTGTGCCCGGGTGTTTATATGTCCCATCCCTCCCCCCCCACTCCCATGTGTGCCCGGGTGTTTATATATCCCATCCCTGACTTCCCCCCCACTCACATGTGTGCCCGGGTGTTTATATGTCCCATCACTGAGCCCCCCCCCCCAG
>JAJKFI010000001.1:2492612-2520371 GCA_029204185.1 Lerista edwardsae
CCCCCCCCCAGTGGTTTTCGGCCACCCCCAGGCATTTATTTTTTTTGTTAAAAACTACCCAGCGGTGACCGGGTGTTTATTTGGCCCCTCCATGCTGCTGTACTGTTTCTGTTGCTCTAGATGTAGGAGCCCTCTGTTTCATATCCTGTAGTCGTTTGTGATGCTGCTGTACTGTTCGTGTTGCTCTAGATATAGCAGCTCTGTCTCTCTTATTGTGTAGTCTTTTGTCACGCTGCTGTACTGTTTCTGTGGCTCTAGATGTAGCAGCTCTGTGACGTAGCGTTGCAAGTCGTTTTTTTTTCCATCAGGTGTTTCCTGTGTAGGCTGTTGTTTCATCTTTGTAGCCTTTGGTTGCACCTGCCCAATTGCCTTACATTATACAGTGAAAGTAAACTTTCAGAGTGAGAGCAACAGCCACAGCACCTTGTGCCAACTGTCCACTGCCAAGCAGGGACCGCCCACATGTCCACAGAACACATTTCCCTGGCCCTGTATCGGTTTGCCTGCTGTTTGTCTTCAACTGTAAAGAGTTCAGTTGCTGCCTGAAGATTCCGCATGTCATTTGCATGTCATTTGCCTCTCATCATGACATCATCAGAGCCTCGGAATGCTGCGGCTCAGCCCATAGCCACCCACAGAGAACCACAAATTCGCTTTTACCCGCGCCCGTGGGGGCGCAATCCGTTCCAAAACTGCGCAGCGACGGTCTCAGGGGGCCAAGGCACCCGCGTGCCGAGTTTGGCGCGAATTGGTCCAGGCATTGCGGAGCCTATGTGGAACACACATACATACACACACACACACACACACGCTCTTTTTTATATATATAGATATGGGAAGATGGGATGCTGGAAAAGGGGGAGGGCTGTATGGTTGTTTGCTTGTGTCAAGGTTGTAAATAAATGTTTTTTTCTTTCTTATTCACTTTGCTATTGGAAAATGGCTGAGAAATAACTCAATTTATTGCTGCCGGGAGGTAGGCCTGCCTGGGGAGGTGGGTGGAGCTTGGACGTGGCCGTTAGGATTGGGGCCCGCAGCTATATAACAGGCGCAGATCCGAGCAAGCCCTTTAGATCTGAGCAAACCCGTCAGAGCAGCTGGCACTGTGGAGGCTCCAGCGCAGTCCTAACCTGGGTTGGATACAGTGCAGGCCCGCTAGCCTGTGCTGTTCCAGCGCAGGTTAGGATTGTGCCCTCAGTTGAAAAACTGGATGTGTTTTTCAGAAGGTTCCAGCAGGCATTCTGAAGTTCTGGAAAGCTGCAAGTGGCCTCCCAGTGCCTCAGAAGACCTCCTGGACATAACTTCTGGTCCCATCCCAGAGGTCCTCTGAGGCAGTAATGTCATTCAGGGGGAACGGACCAGAACGGGTGTTCCGGATCCTAATGGGCTCCGTGGCTGGTTCCGGGTTCCCGACAAGTGCCAATCAAAAGTTAGTTCCTGTTCCTAAATCATTTGAATGACACCACTGCCTTGAGGCCCTCTGGCACGGATTTCCAATCTGTGTTCAGTCAAATCCACAGATTGCAAACCTGTGAATGATGAGGGTGAACTCTGTGTGTGTTTGTGCGCGTGTATTTTTACTGTATGTTTTACTAAGTATTTTGCAGACCATCTTGAGCATGCCTTGTAGCCTGGGGAAAGGCAGATTATAAATCTCAATAAATAAAATAAATTAATATTTAACTCCCTCCCCCCAAATCCGCCAAATCTTCAACCCTTAGTGTGGCTAGTCTTTTTCTCCACTGATAGCATTCATATCACAGTGCATTTTAATATTTTATACTATATTAGCCTTGTTCATTATCGATTTCCTCCCTCCTTATTTGTTTTGCCAAATACCAAACAACTTGTTATTCCGCAATTTTATTAAAGCCGAAAACCTCACCTGGGGTGTGGGGAAGAATGATTGGTAATCCATTACCAGTTTCATCGGTTGGTAATCCCTCATACCTATCAGCCTCTGACGTTTCTGTTATAACCTGCCAAAGATGTACTATTAGGGGTTGAAAACTGGAGGCATCTGCATTTTATTCTTCCAATGGGTTCAACGATGAAATGCAAGGTAGCTAATTTTCCTTCTTTCATCCTCACACCTTCCTACAAAGATTGATGTTAGCGTATGAAAACGAATACATATTAAGTAGGGTGGAATTGACTACTATTGTTTAGAATATGTAAGAAATACATGGAAATGTTATTCTTATTAAATCTGTGCGAGCTTATATAGTGAATATTCCCCAGGCCTTCCCCGGCACACTAAAAAAGACATTTTTGCAAATAGAATTTCTCTGGCAAGTGAACAAAAGCAGGTATTACCAATTCATGACATCTACCTTTATTCAGGCTCCATTCTATTCATATTTAACAAGCTGAGAGTGTATATCATGTGAAGAGCCAATCTGATATTAGAGGGAAGTTTAATGTCATTCTAAACTATTGTTCCACTCCAAAATGACTCTCTTAGATAGTATTACACCTTCACTTTATTTCACTTGTGTAGTTCGGTGTAATTTAGTATCTTGGTTCCTGGCATTAATATGCAGTGAACTAAGCCACCCCTATGGAAAAAAAATTCATAGAATAGGTATGTGGTCAGACCTGGGAGAAGAACAACTATCCGGGGGTAGCATTTACTGCCAGGCAATCAGCGTTATGAATTCGCTGCCTTCAGAGTGAGTGATTGCGGCTATGACACCATTGTCATGTGGCTAGGGCTAGCGGTGCCGCCACCCAGGGGGGCCACCAGATCAGTGCCTGTGGCCTGTGGATGTTGAATGTTTCATTGAGTGGCACAATGCTTAGTCCTCATTGTCACAGTTTTTGGTATAGAAGAAGCCTCAGGAGAAGGTGGATTGTGGAAAGCAGGGCCAGCCTTAAGCCAAATGTGACTACATTTGTGGGCCCCGCACCAGTACAGTGAGTATATCACCTGCTGCTGCAGCCGGGGTCTCTATGGGTTGTAAGTCAATGGGGCGAGCAGAGCAGCTTTATCTTAGTCCCTCCCACTTCTCCCTGCCTCCAAATTGCACAAAATGGGCCTCCTGAAAGCAGTTGGCAATGATGTCGTCATGTTACCACCAACTATTTCCAGGTGCCACGGTTTGCATGCAGCACCACAAATGCTCTTCGTGGTGAGAGGGGGGCCAACACGGGGAGAGTGGGGGGCCACTCAGGAATGCCCCACGTTGGGCCCCGCCACTCCTGGCGCCTGCCCTGGTGGAAAGCAGCATGTTGTGCACGCACCTGCTGCAAACTGCATGAGACAAGATTGATATTTGATCTACATGAGGCCACTTTATGGATTACCCAATTTGTTTAACTTAAATCCTGCTCCAGATCCCTGACTAGGGAGCTCCTCCCCCCATACTGCAAGCTCCTCCTCTGAGGGAAACTAATGCAATTGTTCATTTGCCCCATTGAATGCAAGTATCCTGGCTCCCACCAGAGAGGGGCTCATGCCAATCTCTGATTTTCTCCACTGACCCCTGCAAAGGGGTCAAGGCAGCCAAAGTGCCCACAAATCCCAAGCCAGAAAGCCTTTAAGATGGACTCTGTATTTCAGGCCCCAGGGGTTGCCATCTAGCATGCCATCTAGGCAGAAGGGTTAATGCCTCCATTTGCCTGAAGATAAGAGCTGAAGATCTGAAGGTTGCCAGTTCGGGACAGCCGGAAGTCTCTGTGAGCGGCAGACCTCGTTAATTGCGACTGATTAACAGCTGAGCTTTGGCTGCCTTGTGTGAGGGGGAGTTGTGCCGAAATTCAGCCACTTCTCTGGTGGGAGCAGGGAAGCCGCTTATCAGCCAGCAAGAAGACAAACGGGTGGCCAGAAAGGAGGACTAAATCCAGAAAGATCCATTTGTATGTGCGTAGTTCTTGAAAGATAGAACATTTCTGTAAAAATTGTAAAAACCTTCGGGTTTCTGAATAAAGTCTGCCTATGTAAACCGCCTTGAGTTATAGTCATTAGAGAAATCTGGTGACCTAAGAAAGGCGGTATATAAATCCAAGTATTACTATTATTACTATTATTACTATTACTATTGTTATTGTTGTTATTGTTATTATTATTATTATCATCATCATCATCATCATCATCATCATCCCTGAGCCTCTTGGGATTCTTTGGCTTCTTCTCAGTCCTATGCATACCTTTGGATGCATACCAGCTCCCAGCCCCACACTATACCTGCCAGAGGTGACCAAACTGGCTAAGCTAACACCATGGAAACAGAATGAGGTAGGTGAATAACCTTCTCCTGTGTATCAATCAAACAAAAGACAAAAAGTTCCCACCTATAAGGGACCAGCTATCTCTAGGATATATGGGATGGGTTGCCTGAGCTCCAAATGGTGAGCTCAAAGAGACGTAGACAGAAAACGCCAAGGTAGGTCCACCCGTCACTAGTGCACCAATTGGCTGCTGGTCTGCTTTGCCTTGCCTTTTGAGGGAATGCTGAGCACACTACGTGGAATGGTGGTGTGACTCTATTTTAGCTTTCAGGTACTTCATCCTCCATCGTGCCCATGAAGCAGACCCTATCTTTGGAAGTACATCCCATTCATGTGGATAACTAATCTACCCATAGAGTGGTAGTTTGGGGCTGGAACATATGCAGAAGGTTCCAGGTTCAATCGTTCACCTCTCCGAATTGGGCTGGGAAACACCTTTCCTGGAACGTTGGAGAGCTGCTGTCAGAGCAGAGAGTACTGCCCTAGATGGGCCACTGCCTGTGTTCTTCCAATGACCACTGCAAAGGATTGCCAGTGAATCTGGAAAGCCAAGGTCTTCCTTATCCATCTTATCCTTTTTCACCATAATCCCCCACAGAGCGGGTTGATGGGAGCAGAGGATCAATGAGGAAGGGCATGGCTGCCTCATCTCTGAAATAGGGGAATCACTGGGTGGCCACCTGGCTATCATCATACAGCAGGCTGCACTCACTGACAGAGCAATCCTAAGCAGCGCTGGCATAGCAAGGCCGACATAGCTGCGCTGCATCCTAAGCCCAGCAGCACAGCGCAAGGCAAGGGGAGGTTTTCCCCTTGCACCCGGTAAGCCCCAGTCACCCCTAAGGTGCTGCTTGGATCTGCGCCTGCTGTTTTTCAGGCATAGGACAACGTGAGCAGCAGCAGCCCAAAGTGGGGCTGCCAAGGCTGGGGACTGGGTTTAGGATTCAGCACTATGGCCATCCTGTGTCACCGCCCCAGTTGCCACCCACTGCGCCACCCCATTATGCCCCTAGAACACCTCTGGAACACCCTCTGTGAGCTCTTGCGCCAGCCGATGCCGTCAGTGCTCAACTGGTGCAAGTCTGGCACTGCTGACAGGTGCAGAGGCGCCCGTGTGCCAACACTGCTGCTTGTGCCAGTCCAGCACCCGACTAGCTGGCGCAGATGCGCTTGACGGCACGTTTTGCGCTGGACCGATGCAAGAGCGTAGCGCCGGCGCAACACAGGTATAGGATTGCACTCTGAGATTCTCTGTCTAACTAAAAGCCTAACTATTAGGCTTACAGATGTTCACTCTCATATTGCATCTTGTCACCCTAACAAAAGAATGGACACATGATACCATTTCTATTGGTGGTCGCAGCCATCCAGATGACCTTCTGAATCAGCCATTTTTGACCATTATGCCACGAATGGTCCCCAGGTGTGCTGTAAGAATTTGAGAGAGGGTCATTTATTAGTAGGACCATTGGGGGATGTGAGCCGCCCACTAGCAGCACAGTGTGCCTTGTCAATTGTCAAAAAACTGAGGGTGCGCCTTGACCATTTTAGTGCCTTGCCAATGTGCCCTGACATGAAAGCTGAAATCACTGTTCCAGACCAGTGGAATTTTGTGCCACTGGTGGTACTTGAGGTGGAGGCCTGTGCTAATTGCAGGACCCCCCAGATCCCCAACCCCTGGCAGCAAGACCAGCAATGCAATGCAACAAGCAGTAACAGGAGGCTTGGCTTGGCAGCCAGAACTCCAGTCTACCCTACCTAACGGTTTGTTTGGGGTGATGACATAATCACCATCTACTACCAGTGGTAGTTGTAATAGGTAGACCCATGCAAAGTGGTACATGGGGAACAAATGTTGAAAAATGCTGTTCTAGATCAGTGGTTCTCAAACTTTTTAGCACTTTTTAGAATGACCATCTGTCCAGGACCCATGAGAAATGATGTCATGGCCAAAAGTGCAGTCATTGTGACGCCAGAGCCTGCTGCTTTCCTGAGAATGCAACAATCAGTGGGGTTATCTCTCAGCCATTTCCCAATAGCAAAGTGAATCAGAAAGAAAAAAGAAAGCCTATTGGCAACTTTGACACAAGCAACATAAACACACAGCCCGCCAGTCGGCGCGAGGGAGGCTCCATGCGGAAGCGGCCCAGGGATTGGTGGGAGGGAGGGAAGTGGGGGCAGGACTTGGGTGGGACATGGACGGGCTTGGGAGGTGGCCGTACAGTTTAGAGCCTCCTTGGAACAATAACAATAAGCAAGATATAATTTACAAAATGCTGGGTGTCAAAAAGTTTTATCAACTTATAGATTTAGTATAATAATGAGAAATAGGGGCATAACTAAAGAGGTGCAGGGGGTGCAATTGCACTGGGCAACAAACTTTAGGGGGGCAACAAGCTGAGCTTGACACTAGTGGCCGAAATGGTGAAAACCTTGGTGATTACGACTAATACTATCATATTATATACCATTTGATGAGGAGTTTAATGCAGAATGCAATGAAATAAACTGGTGTGTAATACCTTTATTCTATCAGATATTATGGCCAAAAACCTAAAAATACAACTGTGTTGTAAAAATCATGGTTTGTTAAAATCATGGCTTTTAAGGAATAATACTGTCATTATATATCATTTGATGCAGAATTTCATACAGAATGCAATGAAAAAAATTGGAGTGCAATATCTTCAATCTATCAAACATTATTGCCAAAAAAATAAGAAAATGAAAAAAAATTGTGATGTCACTTCCTGTTATGATCTCACTGACAGGGCATCATATTGCCCACTGCCCAGGCTACACTTTCATTAGCTATGCCAGTGATGAGAATTCATGTGAATCTAATCGACTTGGTTGGATGTTATTTTTCAGCATGGTCTAAGGGTGGAGTATACAGGATTAGGTGGGGAGCTTCACATCACAATCCCAATGTTTTGCTTCTGAGGTCTGCAATCAACTGAACTTCCTTGCACAGATGTGTGCTTAATATGAGGATGCAAATTGGAGATCCAATGGTAAAAGTGTCTAATGGATAATGAAGGGTTAAACAAACCAACAAAAGCAGAAGACCAGTCTGCATGAGAGAACTGGACGATCTAGTTCAGCATTCTCTTTCTAACCATGATCAGGTAACAAACAAGGCACAACAACAACGCTTGTTCTTTATCCCTAGCATCTGCTACCTAGAAGGAATATCCCTCTGAACAGCGGGGTTCCAATTATCCATCATGGTAAATCACCATTGATAGATCTATCCTCCCTGAATCTGATTTCCATTTGAAAGACATCTGGCCATCACCACATCTTAGGTCTGTGCCCAGTGCCAACATGATTGAGAGAAATCGGAATCATCTCTGTTTGTACCTACTCAACGACCTCCTCTTCATACACAGTAAACGGGATTTCTGAAGAAGCCTGCATATGTATAAGCCATTTGTTTGCAGATCAGTTCTTAGCCATGCACCCTACAAAAGCACCCTACTTTTATCACGTGCACAGAGCTTTTTCCATACTCCTCTCTCTCTCTCTCTCTCTCTCTCTCTCTCTCTCTCTCTCTGTGTGTGTGTGTGTGTGTGTGTGTGTGTGCATATTTCTGATGAGTTCTAGTTGTATGGGTAAAACACTTCTCTTTCCCCACACTCTCATCAATCCCATTCATCCTAAGTAAGTGCTTTCTGCACTGCTCCTATTTTGGCTCATGGATACTTTCAGTTTTGCTTCAAACCATCTTAAAGTCTCCACCAGATGTCACCCTCCACTCATTTCTTTAAGAAGTAGAAGAAACACGCTGAAGGTATGATGCTTCCCTCTGATCCTCCTGGCTTGGGTCGGTGTACACCACTGTGTGTTTCCAATATATTGAATATGTTAATCCACGCATCCGTTTCTTATCAGATAATAAAGAAAAATGAGCTATAAACAACAGCTGGGTTTGAAAAGTCTGACATTTTTGTTGAAGCCTGGGGCTGCTGTGAGCTTAGTTTCAAGCCAGTTACTTTTTCTTCCAAGTGGATATCCAGTGAGAGAAAATTGAAACCTAAAACTGTTTTTGTTTCCTGTCTACTACACTTTGGGCACAATCCTAACCTGGAGTTACGATGGCACAGTTTGGCCGGCACTAGGGACACCATAAAGTACGTTTGGACTACTCTTGGAGTCAGAGATGCCAGCACACAGACATGCGCCATCCTCCCTGACTCTGAGAGTGATGCAAACGCACTTTACGGTGGCCCTTGTGCCAGCCAAACTTTGCTGGCTTAACTGTGCTGGCCTGACTCCAGGTTAGGATTGTGCCATTTGTTCCAAGGAAGGTCTTCACGTTGAAAGTTCTCATGATGTGGATCTTCTCGAAAATGCTCCAGATGACATTCCAAAAGAGGAACCATCACAGCAAACAAATGGACATCATTATGGTAGCCTGAAGTTATTCATAAGGTAGTAATCCTGAAATGATGAAGGCAGGCCAAACTGCTAGAGAAAAAAAAAGATTCTGAATAATCCTGTTCCTTTAATAGCACTTGGATATGCAGGGATCTCAAGGGAAAGCTCTCCAACAGCATGGAGAGGAGGATTATTCCCTTCTAATGTCTACACCCAGTTGCTGTTGAAGGCACAGAAGTACGGTTGGCAGTGAAATGTCAGAAAAGTGACATTTGATGTGAAGTGGGATTGACTTCTACGTGCATCAGGCTGGGCTAGAGATTACAGCACCAGGCACTCATTAGGAAGTAAGTCCCAACTGAAGGAGGATTTATTCCTGAGTAATTGTGCAGGGGGCTGCACAACCAATTCCCGTGTCATGATGTGCCTGTCTTTCTAAGGGCGCAATCCAAACAGTTACGTCATAGTATAGCGTCAGCGCAGCATCACTATTGCCGATGCAGGGGGGGGGGGGCCAACGGACAACCTTGTGTTGGCGCTAGACCTCTCGGGCCAATGCTAGCAGTAGCTTTGGCCCAAGAGTGCTGGTGCCGAGCCTCCCTTGCATCAGCTGAGTCTGGCTGGCGCAAGGGTTGTTCTGGGAGGAGGGAGGGTGGGCAGGAGGGAGGAACTGGGAGGGGACTGGCCGGGTGGGCATGGGCTGGCTACATCGGGAGGCCATGTGGCCCCAATCCGGCTCCAATTGAAAGGCGCAGATCCGAGGAACCCTCCGGGGAGACCAGAACCTTCCCTGGGGCAGGGGCGCAAGCGTGCCCTTGCCCCAGGGAGGCTCTCCAGCGCACCTAAAGTCAGTGGCGTTTCTACAGGGATGGCAAAGCTCTAAGTTTTGCAAGAAGCCTTACCTTGCAGTGGAGATTACTCCTCTCCTGCACCGTTTTAGCCAAACTTGGCGTTGCTTACTGGCTACAGCGGCAAGGGAGAGGAGGGATTTACATGACAGGGTAAGGCTTCTTGCAAAACTTAGAGCTTTGCCATCCCTGTAGAAACGCCTCTGCCTAAAGTGCCCTGGATATGGCGCAGTTCTGCCGGCCTCACCATTCCAACACAATTTAGGATTGCGCTCTCAGATAGGCTTCCTGCTTGGCTCTCTCCATGCTTTCAGACTCCTGTTGCAGATAGATTTGATGGCTGTTAACAGGATGGCTTGCTTTCTTCAAGCCTTTACATGCCTGTGAGGTTCCTGAGTGCAAAGATGGCTTTTCTGGGAGCTGAATTACACATCTCTATGCCCCTCTGAATGCAGAAGTGAGTGGCTCTTTAAAGCAAACACACGTACACACACACACACACACACACACACACACACACACACATGCAGAGAGAGAGAGAGAGAGAGAGAGAGAGAGAGAGAGAGAGAGAGAGAGCTGGTTGCTATTACTGTTAGTAAATTAAAATTCTGAGTTCTGTGGGGAAACATTGCTTTCTGAAAACTGTGTGCCATGCAATATCCAAAAGCACCGACCATACCATGCAAAACCGCAGCAGCATCCTGGCAGAATCAAATTAAAAGAGCCTAATGGATAATTAAGCCAAAATAACCACTGTGCCCAGTGAATACTGAGCATGTGGGGGGCGAGAATCATTTTTGATCCAGCTCCGTTTTTCTTTCCCGTCTTTTAAGAACTTGGTGCGAACAAAGTGGAGCCTATTAATTAGAAACGTTCAGATCTGGGAAGGCTTTCGAAGAGTTCACTCAGCCTTCCATTGTCACCGTAATTGCGTGAGAGGGGCCACCGCAGGTAGCAGCGATGCCTGGCAGACTGGTGGATGTCTTGTATATGAAACGGGCCGGAAAGACGGCTTTCTAAGTACTGCATGTTGCTAATCAGGAGAACAGATTTCTACAAATTCAAGGATCCAGTCATTCAGCAAACATAAACCTACAGGGCAGGTGGTAGAAACCTTTCAGTCACTTGCTTGTTCCCCTCCCCAGGAAGGATATATTGTTCCTTGAATGGGGAGAGTGCGATCTGGAGAAAAGTACATGCCTTTCATGCCCATTGAAATTAACGAGACACATTTAGGATGGTGGTTCTCTATGCCTGTTGACTTGGCAGCAGGTTGCAGGGCAGCATCAAGGACCTAGGTCCATTAGGGGGCGCTCCCACTTAGGCCAATCCTTGAACTCTTCAGTACGGATGGCATTGGTGGTCGTGCCAGTGGACAGAGAGACTAGCTCAGCCGCTACACCTGACACCCTGATCGTTGAATGGGAGCTCCCCTACCATAGGTCCCACAGGCTGCAGGGCCTCTAAGGAATGCTGTCATTGGTTGAAGGAGAGGGGAGAGTACTGGCACCATTTCCCTCCTTTGCCTTTATTTATTTGTTTTTCAAGTATTCCTACCGCCCTTCCTCCAAGGAGCTCAGTACATAGTTTCTCTCCTCCTTTTGCCCACAAAAAACAGTAGGTGAAGCTCTGAGAGAGAAAAAGAGAGAGAGAGAGAGAGAGAGAGAGAGAGAGAGAGAGAGGATGACTGGCCTAAAGTCACCAAGGAAGCTTCATGGCTGAGCCAAGATTTGAACCTGGATCTTCCAGTCTACATCCAACTCCTGAACCACTGCACCACCCTGGCTCTTAGGGTGGTTGGGAGGAGCCATTGCTTGCTACCACCACCCATTGCCCACCACCACCACCTTGGCTGCTGTGGAGGTCCCAGGGCTGGAGTTTGCCCCAAGGCCCCCAGAGACTTGGCACCAGCCCCCTGTTAAGTTCTGTTGAATTCAGTGGCGCTGTCTTCTCAATAAACACGCATAAGATTGGGTTATTATATAAGGCTGCAGTCCTGAACCTGTTGACTCTTGAGTTGAACCTGCTCAGCTGCGTTTGGCTTTTTTTTCCATGGTAGGCTTTTGAGTGGATCCTTTTCATTCCCCCTTCTTCCGGTGATAAGCCAAGCATGCCCCTATGCCGGAGCCGCTTTGAAGCAGAGGGGTAAACCCGGCATCAATCAAACTTGATTGTAGTCAATGATGTACAAATACATTTCCCGCTAGTACAATCTAATTTTTCGACGTACATTATATCACTGTATTAATTTGAATTTTCATTCACTCTGCTCTTTTGGTCTATAATGCAGCGTGGGATCTGATTAATAACAATAGAAAAATTATTTCCCCTGGGGTTGGCAGGTTTGCTATGCTTCTTGTGTGCACAAGCCATAGCATTTATTGTATCGGAGACGGGGTGTGTGTGTGTGTGTGTGTGTGTGTGTATGTGTGTGTGTGTGTGTGTGTGTGTTTAAAGCACAACGGCAACCTTAGACGTGCAATTATTGGGTGAATTATTTATGCCATTTCAAAAAACTACTCAGCGGAACCGGACTGGGGAAAAGAAGAGGAGCAGGAATGTGGGGCTGTGACGTGGGGATTTGGCTGCTAATAACCCGCGTGCTTCCATCAGCCTTGGCTTGCACAGCTGCACTGGATTGGAGCTCTGGGACCTTTCCGAACGGCTGGGGAGAAGGAAAGACATTAAACTTCGGTAACTTGTAATTGTTCGCCAAGTGATATTTGCAGATCTTAAAAATCAATTAGTTGTGGAAGGGACGAGCTTAAGCATGTCGAGGAAGGCATTTCCCAGGCCCAGACCTACTGTCGGGTCGGAGAAGGCAGCAGCGTCAAGGTGCTATTAAGGGACGCTAAAAGGTCAGTTGTTTCATTTGGATTTATATTGAAGCTTTCAATTCCTTTAATGTTTATTGCAGGGCGGGAGGGAGGTGGATGTTCCACCTAAGGCTGAAAAGGGTCTTTGGCCAGGTATTGTGTATATTCTGTGAGACTCTCCATATATAATTTTCTTAAGCTTATATTAGGGCACAATCCTAACTACCTTTCCAGGGTAAGGGCAATGCAGCTCCAAGGTAAGGGAACAAACATTCTCTTATCTTGAGGAGGCCTCTGGATGCAGGATGCAGCACATGCCCCATTGGCACAGCTATGTCAAGTGCTGGAAAGTGTGGCTAGGATTTGGGCCTCTGTTTCTCAAGTTTAGGCTGGAAGAAATAGAGAAGCTTTTGTGGAGTAAGCAGTAAGCTGCAGAAGCCCTCGGTAGGGACCAAGATGCCTAGAGTAGATGTCACTGCATGCTCATTCCCTTGTGCTTCCTTGCTAAGGTGCAAGCGCCATGATTTGGACACAATCATTCTTTGGCTTCATTCATTGGGCAATGGACAGGGGGAGTGCATCCATGTTAGTCCTGCTGGACATCGCGGTGGACTTCAACGCCCATGGTGTCCTTCCGGGTTAGTTGGCTGAATTGAGGCTTGGAGGCATCCCAGAAGGTGAGGGGATGCTTGTTCGGCATCCTGGCCTCTTTGTTTGGGGTGCCGCAAGGCTCCATCCTATCCCCCATGCTATTTAACATCTACATGAAGCAACTGGGAGAGGTCATCCGGAGGTTTGGAGGAGGGTGCCATCAGTACACTGATGACACCCAGCTCTCTCTCTCTCCTTTCCTCCTGATTCTGAGGGGGCAGTCGAGGTCCTGGAATGTTGTCTGGAGACAGTTGGGGGCTGTGTGTGTGTGAACAAGCTGAAACTAAATCCGGATAAGACAGAGGTGCTCCTGGTCTGGAAATGGAACAACCTGGGTATTGGACTATCGTCCTGCTCTGAACAGGGTTGCACTCCCTCTGAAGGAGCAGGTCCACAGCTTGAGGGTTCTGATGGATCCGCAGCTGCTCCTGGAATCTCAGGTGGTGGCTGTGGCCAGGGGCGCCTTTGCTCAGCTTCGGCTGATTCGCCAGCTGCGACCATACCTGGGTTGCTCAGACCTGGCCACGGTGACCCATGCCTTTGTGACACCAAGATTAGATTATTGCAATGCGCTCTATGTGAGGTTGCCTCTGAAGATGGTCCAGAAACTGCAGTTAGTGCCGAATGCGGCCGGGGCTCATCAGTTCAACTCAGTCTGGCTGTTGCTTCACTGGCTGCCGGTTCATTTCCAGGCCCAATTCAAAGTGCTAGTTTTGACTTTTAAAGCTGTTATGGCTTGGGTCTGGGGTATTTGAGGCACCACCTCCTTCCATACAATCTTACCTGTACTCTCAGGTCATCTGAGAGGGCACTTTGACTGTGCCGCCACCAGGCGAGGTGAGGGGGATGGCGGCTAGGAACAGGGCCTTATTGGTGATGGCCCCACAGTTGTGGAATACCCTCCCCTTAGAATTAAGAACAACTCCCTCTTTTTAGAATGGCAATCTGTCTGGACCCACCAGAAGTGATGTCATGGCCAGAAGTGCCATAATTATGACGCCAGACCCTGCTGCTTTCCCCAGAATGCAGCAATAAGTTGGGTTATTTCTCAGCCATTTTCCAATCGCAAAGTGAATCAGAAAGGGAGGGGGGAAAGCCTATTTACAACCTTGACACAAGCAAAACCACCACACAGCCCTCTCTCTTTCCAGCATCCCATCTCCCCATTTTTACAATGTGGCTGCTCTAGGTGCTTCACAACCCACCTGAAATTGGGTCGTGACCCACTGGTGGTCCCGACCCACGGTTTGGGAGCCACTGTGTTAGAGGCCTCCACACTGAAGCTTCGAATCTGATTTGTTGTCTGGAGAGGGCAGTTGAATAACTTGTTGAACTCTTTCTTTTCCCAAATGGCCAGATCACCCAAATCACCCTCAAAAACCTAGCGACTAACACATTTATCCATGGACAGCATTAGTTGGTGATATATTCTGAAAAGAAATATAACCGAATAGGTGCAAATTAGGTAGCTGCCTCTAGCAAGTGACTGCTGTGGATCCTGCTGCTTTCACATTACTTTGTGCAAATCTATTTATTACCAAAGAAAGAAGCACAAGAAGAGCCTCCAGTTTCTGCAAGTTGTGTCAGTTAATGATATTTACACCTGCCCTGCTATGAATTAGCTCTGTACACTTTAATCAGAGGTCAGAATATATATTTTTGTATAATCTTTTATCTTGCTTCTTCAGTGGAAAAAAAAATAATACTCCTAAGGCAGCAGTTACAAACATCTATAAAATAAATGTAGCAATTAAAAAACAACCACCCACATCTTTCCACCACTACCACCCCAGTAAAATCCCGACAGTTGCAACAGTAACTGGTAGAAGATGTGGACTGATGGTTGAGCTGCTGGTACAGCCTGAAGTTAAGCAGGAGAATCTGTGGTCTGTTTTTGGATGGGAGATGGATTGTCAGACTGTGACAAGCTGCTGTTCCTGTTGTGGCCAAACGGAATTGTTGTGGAGCTGATAAGCCAGTGTGGGAAAGTGTGAGAAGGCCAGCCGACCAAAGAACGGAGTCCGACCTTGAGGACCTGTCCAGGCTTGACTTACAATTCCCTGCTGAAGCTTGATGGCACACAGCCAGAGGAGAGAACCACACTGTGAAGGCTACATCTGGGACTGAGGATTCGGTAAATCACAGAATACTATTTAATTGTATTTGTAAAAAAAAAAAAAAATTGAAAAAAAATAGCGGTTCAGACTAGCCTGCCCATGTAAGCCATCTTTGCTTCGGCTTAAGAAAGACGGGATATAAATTCTTCAAATAAATAAATAAGAACTACCAACATCAGGACGTTGAGTAAACTAATTCCCAGCAAATGGTGTGTCGGCCAAGGGTGGATGTGGTGGATGCTGCTGCCTGTTTTGCATGACAGCAGCCAGCATGAGAAATGGCTTTACGTCTGAGCCACAGCAAAGAGTCACCACTGACTCCACCACTGGCTAGTGCCCTTAAGAACTCGAGCTGTGCACCTTCCCTCAACAGAGGCCACCAACTGCGCTGTGGGATGGAGGAAGGAGGACGGGGGGAGACAGAAAAGCCAGCAAGGCAAAGGATTGCCACTGCCATCTCCACCTGATACTCATTTTAAAGCTTGAATGGTGACACTCAGACACCCCTCCTAGAGGTCATTGTCCTGTGAGGATGGAGAGTAGACAAAGCCAGTATGGCCCAATACACAGTTTCTATTGTAAATATTTTCCTGTTGATTTTTTTTATAGCACTCCTGGTGTCTTGCCAGCTGAGGAAAGGGACACCAATATTTTTAACAATTGCATTCTTCTGACAAGTCTCCACAGCATCTCAGAGGACAGTAATTACAAAATGTGAATGATTCTGCCATGGGTGCCAGAGGCATTCACTTTGCAATAAAGGTAAACGGAGAGGAAAAGCGGTTCAGTTTCTCGCCAAAAGAATGGAGCCCAACTCTTCCATGAGTTGTTATTCTGAGGGCACAATCCTAACCTGGAGTTTGGCTGGCACAGTTAGGCCAGCAACGTTTGGCCGGCACACTGTAAAGTATGTTTGGACCACTCTCAAAGTCAGAGAGGCCAGCACACAGACGTGCACCATCCTCCGTGACTCAAGAGTGGTCCAAATGCACTTTACAGTGGCCCTTGTGCTGGCCAAACCTTGCTGGCCGAACTGTGCCAGCCTAACTCCAGGTTAGGATCGCGCTCTGAGAGACGGTGTTTATAGGATTGTGGCCCTTTTGCCAGAGGCACACAGTCCTCATATCTTAATACCAGGAAAAGCTTTATCTGCAAAATTCTGTGTATCAGGCCATGTAAAGGCACACTCCAAAAGGTGGCAACTCTGACTGCAATGAGGAAAAAAACCCAGAGCAAGAGCTGTTATATAAAAATTTACACAGCATTAAAAGTCAAGCTTCTTTGTTCCATACTATAGCCCCTCGGTGTGTAATTTTATGACATGTTCTGCAACACCGGTTTCGTGTATCAGAAGTGAAAGGTAAAGAGCACCAGCCCTTGCTTAAACATCATTTACATTGTGGGTGTCTTGCAAATACCAGGGAATAAACATGCACAGGGCTTCTTAAGACTAGCACTTGCAGTGGCAAAGGAAGTGATGTGCTTTCCCAGCACATGCTGAACGAGGTCCGCATGCTGGATGTCATGGAAGGAATTCTGTCTTTGGCATGTTGCTGCTGGCCCGCTAACTTGTGCTTGGAACAGTCACGAAGATGAGTTTTGTGGGCCACTATACTACAGGTTCAGACCTGGTCACCTAAAAAAACTGGCACATGCTGATTCTCTGGGTCAATGGGGTAAGGAGTACTCCATTTCCTTTCAATATGTTGAACTGGTACGATTTATACCCTTCAAGAAGTTATTGTCCTGCTTCTTCTAGCAGTTAGCGCCTGTTACAAATGCACCTCCCGTTTATTTAAGGACTTGTATCCCAACTTTTGGTCCCTATATTAATTGCCCCCAAAGGAATATACAGCACCAGCACCAGATATGGGTTCATCAACCTTGGGTCGGGATCCCAATGGGATTGGGGCAACTTACAGGAATGAAAAAGGGAGCCGACCACTAGACTGGAGCACCACCAGGTAAAGGGGGATGTATCCGGTCTGTCCCTTCACGTTTCAGGGGATTGTGTGCAAGACAGGGGTCTTGCTCAGGTTCTTAGCAGAAGTGCTATAATAGTTTTCACCAGTGCCAGTTTTCATAGTAACTTTTTCTGCCTTCTCCAATAAGAGTATTTGGGAACAGTGTGGGAGTGCGTAAAAGGGGTGAGTAGGTGGGCGGCAGTTAGAGCCGGGAATGGGCAGATAGGGTCTCAGAAAGGGGGGAAGGGTCAACTGTGGGTCTCCAATCTCATACCTTCCTGAGAGCCCAGCCCCTGAGGGCACCAGTTCCTTAGACTGGAGTACAGTGGCCCTCATCATTATGGTCACCACTGCCCTGAGGGATTGTGAGGACAATTCAAAGTTCCTCTTCAGAGAAGTGTCTATGCGCTTGTCACATGTGTCTTTGGGCTCTCCCCTTCTGATGAGGGATCAGCAGAGGACGATATGTCAGTAACTGGTGCAGCCACCACTAGAACCTAAAGGGGCTACATGGTCTTTTTTTTTTTTTTTTTTTTTTGGCAGGGAATAACATTTACTCACTAACCTGGAGCTATGCTTAGGCTGTATCGGTGTCTAAAACCCTTTAGGCCTCTGGGAAGGGCACTTTTAGAGTCTCTTTTAGAGGGTCCCTGTGAAAAGAGGGATCTGGCCTTGCTTTCCCTGGCAGAGCTTGTTGCTTGTGGATTCTCAGAAGCAGGGTAGAAGCCTAGAGTCTGCGTAGCTTTGGGTAACATCCACAGGAAAAGCTCCACAGGAAAGAACCTGTCCATTTTCTGGGATGCTTCTTCATCCTCTTCCCTTCCCTGAAGACCTCCCCTTCTTCCCTGCCTAAGCCCAAGGAGGAAGATGGAGTTGAGATCATATAGAGTGTTTTCTTTGTCCCTGCTAACTAGGCAAGAGGGACTTTTCAAGTAATGTTCCTGTTATACTTAGCAGGGGGAGAGTAATTGTCCCTCCCCCCCCCCAGTAGTGTCCTTTCTGGTTGCTGCTGGTGGTGGTGTCCTGCATTTTTTTTAGATTGTGAGCTCTTTTGGGACAGGGAGCCATTTAACTTTTATTTTTTTGCCTGTAAACCGCTTTGTGAACTTTTGTTGTTGAAAAGTGGTATATAAATACTGTTTGCTTGCTTGCTTTGTCCTTTTGGCCTGTTTAGGATCATGAGCCTTTTCATGCCCCTCAGTTACCCTGGGGTGGAGGGCCCCAATCCAGATTCTGGACTGGATGGAGAGGCCAAATCAATCTCTAGGCAAGGGGTTCTCTTCTGCCCGCATGTCCCCTATTTTGAGCTAGAAGCCTCACCAACCTTGCTGTGCAGATGAGTTTTAAGCACAGTCTTATAAAACATCTTGTCAAGCATCTGCTTCTTTTTGCCATCTGGAGCCTGGCAGTCCCTGTGAGCTCGCTTCCCTGCTCCTTGCCCCAAACCTTGGCTTCTTTGCCTGAGGGCTGGAAAGGTTCTCTGGAGGATGGCCGTGGTAGACGTTCCTTCCCCCTCCCCATCTGCCTGTGCTCCTGTTGCGTCGCTGCCTGAATTTGGCATGAACGCACTCTCGGTGAAACCACCCAGGGCAAAATGTCGCTCCGGGCCCTTTGGGCTTGTGAGAGTAATGACAGTGTGGCCAACAGGAAAGTGCCTGTTCATGCTGCCCACCTGCTGCCAGTCCTCCCCCTGGGTTGTTGCTGTGGAGCTACTGCAAGCCGACATGCCCATGCCCTCTAAGCACAGAACTTATGTGTAGTTCTGTGGCCCAGTATTCAGGGGCTCCAAGTGGAGCCCTTTCCTAAACCCCAGGGAGGAGGAAGAAAAGGCAGGATTCGGGTGGGGAAGAGATGGCTGGTAGAGAAGGAGGAAGAGTTGAAGACCTATTGAAAAGACACTGGGCTCGCAGAGCTCAGCTCAAGAACAACCTTGCTCTGGAACAGGCAGAGCTGGACTGGGGTCAGGATGTCCTCCCAGCAGATCAGCCCTGCCTCATGGAGTGGGAGGAGCATTCCCATGTGCTGTGGAATGCCTCCAGTGATGTCATTCAGGGGGAACGGACCAGAACGGGCGTTCCAGATCCTAACGGGCTCTGTGACTGCTTCCGGGTTGTTGTTGTTTTTCAATATTTGAATTTGAACTCAAAAGTGAGTTCCTGTTTCTAAATCATTTGAATGACACCACTGAATGCCTCACTTCCTCTTCCAGGGAATAATAGGAAGGGATTCTCTTAGTGCTAAAAGGGCATTAAATCCAAATGCACTCATTTCAATGGAAAGTCAATGGAGATGTGCATATGCAAAATGCTTACAACCCATCTTCAATGAAGCAGAAAGTGTCCATTTCTGCAGTCTGTGAAATGGAATTCTAAAGTCTGTGATATTCTTGTCTGTTAAACCGAAGGCTGACTGATTTGTGACGGAGATCATCTAGGTCAGTGATGGCGAACCTTTTGGGCTCAGCGTGTCAAAACGTCAGAAAATGCTTAGCTTGACCCTGCTGGTGTGTCAACCCCCCTCCCAAACAAAAGGGAAACAATTCTTTATATTCATTTATTTAAACAAAAAATGCAGTCCAATCATGTGTGATGCTATGTATTATATAAACATCAACTGATTACAAAAATGGAAAATGAGTAAAATAAATTCAATTTTTGTGAGGTGTTGGTGAAAGCTGGTGTGTCAACCCAAACGTTGTGGCGTGTCACCGTTGACACACATGTCATAGGTTCGCCATCACTGAGCTAGGTTAAGGCTGAAAGACAAATGCCCAGAGGCTCAGATGGATATGCACAGAGCCTCAGAGCACAATCCTAAACTGGAGTTAGGCCAGCATAAACTAATCCAGCAAGGTTTGGCCAGCACAAGGACCACCGTAAAGCGTGTTTGGACTACTCTTGGAGTCAAGGAGGATGGCTCACATCTGTGTGCTGGCCTCTGACTCTGAGAGTGGTCCAAACATACTTTACGGTGTCCCTTGTGCTTTCCAAACTTTACTGGCTTAGTTTATGCTGGCCTAACTCATTTTAGGATTGCGCTCTTAGTTTTTCTCATTCAGTTAAAAACTTGGACAAAGGAGACATCCCTCTCACCCTCCCCAGTGAGGAGCCAGGAGTCTTATTACGCTACCAAGTGTAATTCCTTTGCCCTGCAGGAGATCTTTCAATAAGAAAAGTTACAGTACAGCAGTCCATATTCTCATCTAGGAAATGACAGAGCAGTTTTGACAAATTTTTATTTCTGTACAATTTTTTTTTAGATTTTTTTTGAACAAGTCAGGTGTTTCATCTATATAATTGAAATATAGATATATTCCATATAGATGGACTATATCTATTTCTGCAGATATTACACTGCAGAAATATCAAGAATTTTTCAAATTATTTGAGGCAAAACAAAGGTGTAAGCAGTTTCATTGCCTCATTCAGCACAAACACACTTTCAGGCTTTAGGATACACTCCTAAGATGCATAAGGATTCTATCCTGAGTGGGTTCTACAATGATTCATAAGACTACCACTCTAACTGAAGTTCTTTCCACACTCCTAGCACTTACAGGGTTTCTCCCGTGTGGGTTCTGTGATGGATCATGAGGTGACTATTCTGACTGACAGCACAATCCTATATCCCCGTTGCAGAGGTGTATCTAAGAAAAATTGTGCCCATGGCAAGCAATGAAACTTGCGCCCCTATTAAAAGTAACCTATTAAAAGTTGCACCCCTATTAAATTTGCACCCCTCGCCGAGCCGCCTTCCCTCCTTGCAAACCCTCCCTAACCTCGTATTTTTTAGGGATCAGACCAAAGGCGCGCGCGCGCACACACACACCAAGATCCCCCCCACTGTCTTTTTTCGGACCACGCCCAGTGCCCGACCGACTGCCTTCCCTCCTTGCAAGCCCCCCCAACCCCCAAAGGCACACACACACACACGTGACAAGATCACCCCCCACACCGTCTTTTTTAGGCCCGCATCCATGCGCCCGCCGCTGGGGCGCCCTCCCTTCCTGCAGACCCCCCCCACCATACAGCCAGCCACTCACCTCTCCTTTGTCTCCCGCTCACTTCTTCTCCGTGCTCACTCCGCGCCCTGCTGCCGCTCTGCCCAATCTCTCTGTCCACGTGGTGTGGTGGTGGCTGCTCGGCAATAGTAACTGCCGCCGCCGCACCGCCTGAAGTACGCAGGCGCTAGCTAGGGACCGCCCACACCACGCCTCTCATCCATACACCTTAAGGTGGACTGTGGACAGAGCCCTTAAGGTGGGCCTGGGCAGTTGTGGATGGCGGGCAGGCACCATGTTGGGGGGGGCGCCATGCTAATGGCACCCCCCCAAGATGGCGCCCATGGCTCATGCCACCCCCACATCCCCCTAGATACGCCCCTGCCCCATTGCGCTGGCACTAAGCTCTTGTGCCGGCCGAACACTTTTGCAAACGTACTGTCAAGCGCGTCTGCATCAGTGCTGGACCGGTGTGAGCAGCGGTTGGCGCAGGGCCTCCATGAGGGTGTTCCAGAGGTGTTCTGGGGGCGTAACTGGGCAGCGCAGTGGGCAGAGGCAGCAGTTGTTACATAGGACAGCCGTAGTGCTATATCCTAAAGCCTGTCCCTGGCAGGGTGGCCCCGATTTGGGCCGCTTCTGTGCATGTTCCTCTGTGCCTGCAAAACAGCAGGCCCAGATCTGAGCAGGCCCAACCGGTGTTTATGCGGGTGCAAGGGGAAAACCTCCCCTTGTCCTGGATGTCGCTGCTGCCGCCTCCTAATGGGCTTTAGGATGCAGCCCTGCTATGTCAGCCATACTAGGCCAGCATAGTATAGGATTGCACTCTGAAGCTCTTTCCACACTCCTTTCTCCTATGTGGTTTCTCTGGTGAAGCTTAAATTCACTATTCTGCGAGTTCTGTGATGGATTATAAACTGACTACTCTGACAGAAGCTCTATTCACACTCCTGACATTTATAGGGTTTCTCCTGTGTAGGTTCTGTGATGGAATATAAGGCTATTGCTCACACTAACGTTCTTTCCACACTCCTAACACGTATAGGGTTTCTCTCCTGTGTGGGTTCTATGGTGCCTAATAAAATTACCTCTGTGACTAAAGGTCATTCCGCACTACTGGCATATTGGTTTCTCCCCTATGTGGGTTTTCTGGTGAAGCTTAAGGTCAATATTCCGACTAAAGCACTTTCCACACTCCTGGCACTTATAGGGCTTCTCCCCAGTGTGGGTTCTATGATGGATCATAAGATGACTATTCTGACTGAAGTTCTTTCCACACTCGTGGCACTTATAGGGCTTCTCCCCTGTGTGGGTTCTGTGATGGATCATAAGGTGACTATTCTGACTGAAGGTCTTTCCACACTCCTGGCACTTATAAGGCTTCTCCCCAGTGTGGGCTCTGTGATGGATTATAAGGCTGCTGTTGTGACTGAAACTCTTTCCACACTCCTGGCACTTATAGGGCTTCTCCCCTGTGTGGGTTCTGTGATGGATCATAAGGTGACTATTCTGACTGAAGGTCTTTCCACACTCCTGGCACTTATAGGGCTTCTCCCCTGTGTGGGCTCTGTGATGGATTATAAGGCTGCCAATGCCACTAAAGGTCTTTCCACATGCCTGGCACTTATAGGGCTTCTCCCCTGTGTGGGTTCTGTGATGTAGTATAAGATGACCACTCTGACTGAAGTTCTTGCCACACTCCTGACATTTATAGGGTTTCTCCCCTGTGTGGGTTCTCTGGTGAAGCTTAAGTTTTCCATTTCCAACGAAGATCTTTCCACACTTCTGGCAAGTAAATGCTTTCTCTACTGTATTGTCTCTTTGCTGTGAAGAATAAGTCTCGTTCTTCTTTCTTCCAATCTGCTTCCAAACTGATGCTGTTGAAATAAGAAATGCAGTAAGAGAGCAAAGGAAGAAACTGAACCTATGGGAAATCATAAGCCTCTTTTGTCTGACCAGAACTAGGACCCAGAAAAGCCACAGCAATTGTTAACTGAAAGTTGCTTCACCAATATTGTGTTTTGGGTTGTTGTTTTTTAGGTAGCTAAAGAGGTGGAATAATAAATGGTAAAAGAACAAAGAAACAAGAATACCTATAGTTGAGAATAAAATTTCAGATTTAGGGGTGATATGAAATGGTCTTCTACCAAGTCAAACGTTCTCCAATAAGGATTGCAACCAGTGAACCAGCCAGTGTATGGATGACCACCAGGAGCACACTGGATCCAAAAGGACACCCAGGTTGTATGTGGGTTCCTTCAGATGGAGGGCAATGACATCTAGAAAAGGATCAACTTCTCTTCCCAGATGGACTCTCCACCACAGCAAAAGGACCTCTGCACCGCCTCGATTAAGTTTCCGTTTGCTAGTTCCATATCTAGCCCACTACTATCTCCTTCAGGCAGTGCTGGAGACTGTAACTGGATGTGCTTTTCAGACACCTGTTAACAAGTATGCAAAGGGAAAGTTCCTTTGGTATCCTGGGACTCTGTGCAGTGGCAAATGGCAGAGTGGGACTCTGAGCTCAGTGTTCAGAAGGAAGAGGGAAGGGAGGAGGGTGAGGGCGCAGCAAACAAATATTTACTGTGACAATAATGTAGTAAGAGCAGAGAAAGGGAATCCAAAATCTACATAGCAGGGCCATATCCAAGGCCCATTAGGTATGTGTGCTATTTGTATGGCTAGAGCCTAAATATAAGTGGCTGCCTCCTATAGAGAAGAGGGAATCCTTAACAGGGAGAAATAAGGAGCATATTGGCATAGGCATGGAGGCTGAAAACAAGGGAGAGAGAAGGATGGGGAAAGAGGTGGAAAAGGAAAAGGGCATCAGCTTGGGTGCTGGACTGGCCCTTGGGTTGCAGCTGGAATGAGGCAGCTGTGGGTCATATGAATGATCCCAATGGCAATAAGGCAGACAAAGAAGAAAAGAGACAAGATTCTAGTTGGGACTCAGCTTCTTATGTCTTTTTCTCCCTTAGGATACTGTTAACACACATGCTCTGAAGACACATGGAGTGCGAGGACAAAAAGGAACTGTGCTATGTTATTAGTAGCTGTTCTTTGGGGTGTTACATACATGCTTATGCAAAGCTTGACCACGTATAACCAATAATGCATGAGTGGTGGCACATTCTGCACCTACCTGTTAACACACATGCTCTGGAGACTTGTGCACAGCACATTTACACAAGGGTTCTGAGGCTGTTTAGGGTTGCGATGCACGCACCCATAAGCTGTCACCGTGAGAATAAATGGTACCCCTGCGTTGGCACTAAGTCTCCCAGACCGGCGCTAGCTCTAGTTGCGCAAACTTGGCGCAAACCTGGCTGGTGCAGAGGCGGCTCTGGCTGGGAGGGAAGGCGGAACTAGCCAGGAGGTGGGCAGGCCGGCCCGGGGAGGAGGGTGCGCCAGGGATGCGATTTGGGCAGCACGATCTCTCCGGATCTGTGCCAGCAAAAAAATGAGGAGCTCATTTGGGGGCTGGCACCTCCCTAGGTGCAGCACCGGGGCGGCTCCAGCTTCCTAGCAAGCTGCGTTGGATGCAGAGCAGGCCTGCCAGCCTGCCTGCTCCGACGCAGTTTAGTTGGGCTTTACCTTTTAGCTTCAAAGGGCTACAAGTGCCAGTTCTCTGAGCACAGAGCCTGCTTTCGCAAGGACATCTAACTCTCCTGTCTCTGACAGTACAGAGAGGGCTTTCATGCTAACACCATCCATGCTTCCTATGAGACACTGCAAATCTCACAAAGGGTGCAGTAGCTGAAAAAAAAAGTAGCTAATTCTGGAGGCCAGAAAACCAGAAGTTCAAATTCCTCCCCCCCCCCGGCATAATGTAAGGACCTCCACTGGGTGGGGGTTCAGTTCTCTGACAATTAAAAGTATGGCCTTCCTCTAGGCCTCAGGGTTCTGAGCAGTGTTGTCACCCTACCGGTTCGCTGGGCGGAGTTCCGTCCGTTGCGGGGAGGGCTTCCGCGTTGATCGGCAGCGTGATCGCTGTCTCCGGTTGCGTTATGGCGAAAGCACGCCTGCTACAGCGGGCGGGCTTCCGCCATTACGCAATGGAATGCAGCGATCACGCTGCCGATCAACGCGGAAGCCCTCCCCGCAACGGACGGAACTCCGCCCAGCGAACCGGTAGGGTGACAACACTGGTTCTGAGGCTTCTGGCCTGGGTTGCTTCAGAAAACATTGGTCCTGTTCATCAAGAGACCCAGATCTAGGCTGGCCAGAAGGGGAGGATGTGGGGCCTAAGGCATAGCAGCTGTGCCCAGATCATGCAACCAGGCCACCAACCCACCCTTGACAACCTCACATGGGGCTGAGGTTCCTACCTGGGGCATCTGTTAATTAAAGGCCAAAGAATCTTCCTTACCTACAAAGGTCACATTTTCATTATTCTCTATCATGATGGACTCATACAGGCACCTCTGGCACGGACTCAGCACAGCCCACTCTTCACGGCTGAAATACAGAGCTACGTCTGCGAATGAAATGGGGCTCTGAAAGAAAATGGAGACATGTTTTATTAGCAAGTCAATCTAGGCCATGACTGCATTCCAGAAGGAGGAACATTTGTTTTCCTGACCAACTTTCCAGCAGTGACATAGCTGTGCTAATGGGGCCTGTGATGCATCCTGCAGTTGGGGGGGGGGACAGCCACAGAGGCCTCCTCAAGGTACGGGAATGTTTGTTCCCTCGCCTAGGAGCTAAGCTGCATTGCCCTTGCCCCAGTACTGGAAGGTTGGTTAGGATTGCACCCTAAATGTGTGTAAATGTATATAATTGTTAATCTCTCTCACCTGGCCTGGATGAGCGGCAGTCATTTCTGTTCCTCCACAAAGCACATTATTTCACATTCAGTTCAGTAGAGTGCATATGCCGTGTTACAAAAAACACCTATCCGGATTTTCTCCCAGCTGTTGAAGCGAATGGACAAATCTTCACCCTGCAGGAGCTTTGCAGGAGCACCAGAGCTTCCATGCATGTGAGAAACAATAGAATTCGTATAAATAAATAAATAAATCACTAGTATTTATATACCGCTTTTCAACACAAAGTTCCCAAAGCGGTTTACAGGCAAATAATAACATTAAAGTTAAATGGCTCCCTGTCCCAAAAGGGCTCACAATCTAAAAGAATGGAGAACACTACCAGCAACAGCCACGAGAAAGACACTGTGCTGGGGTGAAGAGGGACAATTGCTCTCCCCCTGCTAATATAAATATAAGAGGACACCACTTGAAAAAGTGCCTCTTGCCCAGTTAGCAGGGGTAAAGGCCTATGACCAGATGCTGATTCACACACACGCATGCATAGAACAGGACAGTCACAGTCAATGATTGGCATAGTCCACGCATTCACTTGCTATGTGTAAAGGCCATCTATCTGCAAATGCGAAGTATTTCCGGAGTAAGGAGGCACCCCCTGGCCTGGCATCATGTTGATCTCTACTCCTTAGTTGCTCTGGGGCCAGTATTAGCCGAGACACCGAGATCGGGATCTAGGGAAAACCCTAATCTGGGGTTTGCTCCATTCACAGGCGAACCTAGCAGAGGACCACGTGATCCCAGGCGCTAGAGGGGGAGGGGCGGCGTTTTGAGCCCCCCCCCTCCTCAATTGCAGGCTTCAATTGCCTTTGTTTTTGGCTGCCGTCAGCGAAAACGTGCTCCGATTGTCACCCTCTCCCCCCCCCCCCGAATGACCGGGCTGGCAGCAGCGCCTGCTGCTTTGTATCATCCTCGCTCCTAGTCTGCAGCTTCCGTTGTTTCCTTGCTGTTGCTGCTGAACAGACGCGATAGGCGCCCGCGCCCAAGACAAGAGCTCCTGCTTTTCTTCCTTTAGCCGCCCCTCCTACCGCTGCTGCTGATCGGAGGCTGTGGAGCCGACGAGTAAGCGGCGGGAGGGGGCGGCCAAGGCACAAAAGCCTTAGAACGTCTCGGACACTTTTCCTGCGCCTGTCTCCGGAGTCTCACCGTTTCAGCAGGAGGAGCAGGAAGCTGCTAGCGACGCTTCCCGACGTTCCCTGTCGCAAGCAGCCTCTTGGAGGCAGAGGAGGATGACGGGACAGGGGGCTGGGCTTGCAGGTTGAGAGCCTCGCTCCTTCCTCCCTTTTGCCGCCTCTCCAGTGCTTATGGCAGTGGCTCCCTCCCCCAAGGGCAGTTCTCGGTAGTGGAGTTGGACATGGCCGTAGAGTTACGGTGGCTGGATTTCGCTGCCTGGAAACGCTGGCTTCGTCCTCCAGCATGTTCCCACAAAGATCTCTTTGCATTGCAGTCCTGCCTTGCTGAGGGAAAACAGTGCCTAACGAAACAATGTGAAGCACAGGACCTGCGAGTCTGTTTTGCATCCTTCTTTTTCCAGTTGCGTTGTCAGCCTCCCCCAGCCCCACTTCGTTCAGTTTTTATAAGAAAACAGTAAGCGGTTTACGGGCAAAAAAATAAAGTTAAAATGGCCTCTTGTCCCAAAAGGGCTCACAACCAGAGGCGTTTCTATAGGGAGGGCAAAGCTCTAAGTTTTGCAAGAAGCCTTACCCTGTCATGTAAATCCCTCCTCTCCCTTGCTGCTGTAGCCAGTAAGCAACGCCAAGATGTTGCTGTTCCCTGTGAGTTTTGGCTAAAACGGTGCAGGAGTGATTTCCACTGCAAGGTTTCTTCTTGCAAAACGTAGAGCTTTGCCATCCCTGTAGAAACGCCACTGCTCACAACCTTAAAAACAATGGTGGTGGCAGAACATCACCAGCAACAGCCACTAGAAAAGATA
>JAJKFI010000001.1:2533922-2544310 GCA_029204185.1 Lerista edwardsae
GGAAGTGAATCGACGGACTGTCAATCACTCCCTACTCCCGCCCAGCGAACCGTCTACTGGGGAGTAGGTGACACCTCTGAACTGAGGGCACAATCCTAACCTGGAGTAAGGCCAGCACGGTTAGGCCAGCACAGTTTGGTCATCACAAGGGACACCGTAAAGTACATTTGGACCACTCTTGGAGTCAGGCAGGATGGTGCATGTCTGTGTGGTGGCCTCTCTGACTCCGAGAGTGGTCGAAACATACTTTATGGTATCCCTTGTGCTAGCCAAACATTTCTGGTCTAACTGTGCCAGCCTAACTAGGTTAGGATCACACCCTAAATACAGAGGCGGATCTAAGGGGGGGCAAATCTGTAAGTTTTGCAAGAAGCCTTACCCTGTCATGGAAATCCTTCCTCTCCCTTGCTGCTGTAGCCAGTAAGCAACGCCAAGCTGTTCCCTGTGAGGATTGGCTAGAACAGTGCAGGAGAGGAGTGTTTTCCACTGCAAGGTAAGGCTTCTTGCAAAACTTACAGATCTGCCCCCCCCTTAGATCCGCCTCTGCCTAAATATCAGCCGACATACTTGGAAATCCGAAAAAAATTCTCCAAAGCCCTTTCCTTCCAATGATCCTTTTCAGGTATACCATTTATACATCCCCCCCACTTTTTATGAAAAAAAAAGAGTTTCTGGTTATCATTTTGGTGGAAACCAAAATGAAATTTCAATACAAATGTAGACTCCTGTTCAAGTGAGAAATCAGAAGAATTTTAGAGGGAAGCAAAAAGAGTCTTGATATGATTTCTCAAGTAGTACTTGGAATTTCTCAAGTAGTGCTTGTCGCATCCATATAAAATATTCTGCCGCTGGATTGAAAAAAAGTATGCTATATAGTCACAGAAGCCTCCACATACCTCCAGCAATTTTCAAACTCCCCAGGAAAGTTGGGCCTTCTGTAAGTGCTTGCGGGGCAGTCACCTTACCTGTTGAAGTGCCGGCTTCCTGGGGGTGTGGGGATCCCTGTGGATGCCTCCGTAGGGCTACCCTAGCCTCAGAAAATTGACTAAACAAAGATTGCGACGCACTTCTGATTTTCAATCGTAAAACAAGAAGTGCACTGTAATATTGACTTTCAATTTTCTGATGTGTGGGCAGCCCTGCGGAGGCGTCTGCAGGGCTCCCTGCATCTCCAAGAGGCCAGCACTTTGACAGGTAAGGTGATCAAAGCCCCTGGTGCCCCAGGCAGCAGCACAATCCTGGGGATCCTGCTGCTGCCTTCTCTCTTCCCCATCCCTTAAGGGGACAGGGCAGGAGGTTCTCTGGCTGGGACATTGCAATGCCCCAATTTGAAAACCTCTGCTCTAGTCCATCAACTACCAGTATCATCCCATGCACTGAGGCAGGAACCAATTTTGCTCATAGTGATATTCATCTAGGGCTTCCTATTTCCATTCCTGACTGTGACCACCCTTTTAAAACCTCCAATTCAGAAGCAGACCCATTCTAATCCAAAGCAGACCCATTCTGGTCCTCAGGCTAGACAGACCAATATTCTCCTAATTTCTGCAGCATGCACACTGCTGGGAATATTACCACCGGTTCCAATCATGTGAAGGAGCTGCTCTTGTCGGTGTCACCTTAGATTTTTTTTTGCCCTGTAGGTTAAAATCAAAATGAATTGAGACACCAGTATTCAGGACTGGAGCTCATGTTATTTTAATGCTACACAGAGATTAAAGCTAAAGGCAGGGAAATAGCACGCCTCTGGAGTCTACCGCTCCAAGAGAGCTTGTGTTGCTTCATGATGAGGTTGTTCCGAAAAAGGGTCGGTGAGGGGAATAATTAATTTACATTTTAAAGGCACAAGGGGACTAGTGTTAACGTAACCTTCAGAAAGAGAATACAGCCAATCTGAAGTACACAGCTCTATGGATAAAAAGGGATCTTGGACCATCTAACAGATCAGTGTAATGCAGAGAGTTCCCCTCCCTCAAAGAAGAGCCTAAAAGAGAGATTGCTTCCAATTCAAGGATTACAAGTGTGTGATAAAAGAATAGAGATAAATGTGTTGGACTAAATGTGCGATGCCTAAACGAGTGTGTGATATTTTTCTAGCCGGAAAGTTGTGAGTGTGTGTAATAGAGGAGTATTTGGTGTGTTTGAAGGAATAAGAAATGACAGGGCAATTTTTAGGGAAGGAGTTCCAGGTAGCCTTGCTTGTTCAATCTAGACCAGCAGTTCTCAAACTTTCAGCGCTGGGACCCACTTTTTAGATTGACAGTCTGTCTGGGACCCACCAGAAGTGGTGTTATGATGGAAGTGCAGTCATTGTGACGCCAGAGCCTGCTTCTTTTCTGAGAATGCAGCAATAAATTGGGTAATTTCTCAGCCATTCCCCAATAGCAAAGTGAATCAGAAAGGAAAAAAAAATCTCTTTACAACCTTGACATAAGCAATGTAACCACACAGCTCTCCCGCTTTCCAGCATCCCGTATCCCCATATTTTCAATATGGCTGCTGTAGGTGCTTTGCAACCCACCTGAAATTGGCTCGTGACCCACTGATGGGTCCCAACCCATAGTTTGGGGAAAGGAGATTACCAATCCTATTCTGCTGGGCACGTTTTTGAGTACAAAGTCTGTCTAAGCAGCAAGGGCAGGGCGGATTGATTCCAGGTTCCAGGGATGAAAAATATACAGCAAAAAAGTGCTCCTTTGAGATTTCCTGGACGTTATTGCACCCAGATTGGAGATGTTCCTGAGAGCAGCATCCAAGAAAAGTCAGGGTGTTTGCTGCGCCCAGGCTCAGGCTGTTGATGGGAGAAGGCTGTTGATGCTTGGCATTGGAATCTGGCCACTGAGCAACCTGAAATTTAATTCATGATGCATGATGCATTAATTCATGATTTAATTCATGATGCTTACAGCAAAGATCCATCAGGATGGGGCATGATATGGCCCCCTTGCAGAGCAAAGTCTTGCCTAGCTCCCAGAAATGCTAGCCAGAAACCCAAATGGAGTTAGATTAGACTGCACATCAATCAATCAATCAATCAACAGGTACTTATATACCGCTTTTCAACACGAAGTTCACAAAGCAGTTTACAGGCAAATAGTAATAATAAAGTTAAATGGCTCCCTGTCCCAAAAGGGCTCACAATCTAAAAAAAGGCAGACCGCCAGCAACAGCCACTAGAAAGACTGCGCAGGGGTGAAGAGGGACAGTTACTCTCCCCCTGATAAATACAAGAGGAACACCACTGGAAAAAGTGCCTCTTGTCCAGTTAGCGATGGGACAAGTTAGCACATAGGTTGGGAAAACGAGGAAGTTTATAACTCCTCCCTCAAAATGTCCCTGCTGCCACTGTACCTGCTCTGGTTAGGCATCTGGTAGCTGCTGTTTCTGCTGTTGCATGCGCATGGCCTCTGGTTGTTTGCAGTGGCTGCCCCAAAGCGATGTGGCTTTTGTGCTGCTGGACTGGGACTTATGGTAGCAGCCATTGTACACCTCAGATAGAATTGGGGCCTGAATCTAATTACTCTAATTAATCTTAATCTAATTTGAATATGCTCTAGGGTTTTTTTATGGGCATGCAAATAGGCATGCAAATATATCATCTGTTTTTTGTTTTTTTTGCACCTGACAAGTCATCTCGTCAGCTCAGCTAATCGACAAGTTGCGAAAGCTTGGAAGTAGTTTGCTAGACATAGAGAAAAGTATCAGATTTTGTTTACAATAGAGAGCAAAATGTAGCCCATCCCCATAACTGACTGATGGATCAAAGCAGCATCTCATGAATAGCTTACATGGCTCTGTGGATCCTTTTATTGTTCAGAGATCTCCCATTTGATCTACTGAGACAGGTGGTACCTGCACTATTAAAAGAGTCATTTTCTAATCTTTGAAACAAAGTCAAATGTCTTCTTTGGTTTACAAAACTGTTGCCGTTTGCTGAGTCCTCGGATTGATTTTTTCTGTTCATGTTTTAGCTCATAAATATATTTTGGATGTACTAAGTGCCAGACTTAGAGCATATGTTTTCTTGAGGGATTGATGCCAGGAATGAGGGTGGTGGTTGTGCTGGGATTTTGTTGGATGCGCAGATTCATGTTGAAAAAGATGGCCCTTCAGATACTTTGGCCTTAAGGCTAATCCTAACCAACTTTCCAGCACTGACATCGCTGTGCTAATGGGGCATGTGCTGCATCCTGCAATGGGGGGGGAGTCACAGAGGCCTCTTCAAGGTAACGGAATGTTTGTTCCCTTACCCCTGAGCTGCATTGCCCTTACCCCAGTGCTGGAAAGCTTAGGATTGCACCCTAAGTCCATTACATGCTTAAAGGTTGAAACCAATTTGTGCCCAGAAGCCCATGATACTAGAGCTATGATCACGCAGCTTTGTCTTTGCCCCAGGGCGCAATTCTAACCTGGAGTTAGGCCAGCATAGTTAGGCCAGCAAAGTTTGGCTGGCACAATTAACAGACAGCCCTTCTTACATTATCCAGTAAATTCCCCTTACTATACTTATTTTAATCTATTTCCATTGATTTTAGTCATCAAATGCAAGTATCATTAAGGGCGCAATCCAACCCAGCGCCGGAATGGAATGGAGCGCAGATCCGAGGAAATCGGGGCCTCGCAGCCTCATGGACAGCTCTTAGGATGTGGCCATATGGCCACCTCCCAAGCCCGCCCATGTCCCACCCCACCTCCCTCCCTCCCTCCCTCCGATTTCCGTGCCACCACAGCACAGAGCCTCCCTCACGCCAACTGGCTTCGGTCGGCATGAGAAAGGCTCAGCGTGGGCGCAGCAGGACCAGCGCTGCCTACAGCGCCGTCCTGCTGCTCTAGCACAGACGCGGGGGTGCCAATGGGCCCCCCCACATCAACGCTAGCGGCGTCGCACTGACGCTATGATATAGCGTTGGCGCAACAAGCAGTGCAGGATTGCGCTGCCTGTCAGTCTTCTTTCTCATATGCAAGAAATTGTTGAGTGGTTTCCAATTATTCACAAAAAGATTTACTGAGTTCTCTTTAAGTACGTTTCTCCATTTCTGCAAAGTCCAAAACTTTTATCCATCATTTTTCAATTGAGGGCATTTCTGTATTTTTCCAATATCGTGCATAAAGTACAATCTCGCTGCACTTGTCATATATAAAAATGCAGCGTTCATGCCTTCCTCTAAACCCATAAAGGCTGGATGACTACATCTGACAGGCACAATCACATCTCTCCTTCCATGCGTTCATCTGAATGTATTAACACTACTCTTAACTTGCCTATATTACGTAAAAATGCTCAATTGCTTTGCATTTCAGAAAGATTACATGATACATTCACTTGCTATTTCCCTGTTTGAAAAAAACAACACACCAGTTTTTGAATATGCATCCTTGACACACATCCATTCCCAAAAAACATTCTCTCGGATTCATGCTAACTACAGTTCAGAGGACTGTAAAATGTTTATCACTGCCTAATAAACCTAATCCCCAGGCCAAGAGACTTTAATACCGCCAAACAAATACTACTAAGCCATCCTGTCAAAAGCTTTCCTGCTATATTGCTTATACTCATTCTGAAAATAGGTCTCTCTTGTATTGCATTTTTGACATGAATTACAGCATTCCCCCCTCCCCCCAAAAAATGATGTGCCTCCATAAACTGCAAGTTTTGAGCAATGACCCTTGTGGATGGTGTATCTACAGCAGCTTCAGAACAAAATAGAATGAAAATAAACACTTGCTAGTGGAGATCCAAATCGTATGGTTCTGAAAAATGTCATAAGCACTATCTAATTGAAAAAATTCTACTTATATGAGTGATGGCAGCTGCAGACTCTAGTCAAGAAACCTTATAGATCTTCACAGAGCTTGTAAGGGACTTGCTGCAGAGATAGGACCACTGGAAGATATTCAGGATTTCTATCCCCACTTGCACTGATCCTGTTCCTTTCAGTGAATTATAGGAACTGTATAGATAGAAGTACACATGACATAGGCTAATCAGCTAGACCAGCGGTTCTCAAACTGTGAGTCGTGACCCAAGTGTGAATGGGTCACGATCCAATTTTTGTTGGGTCATGATACCGGCAAGGAATATGTATTGAACCCTATTGAAACCGGAATGGAGCAGCTCATTGGTCAATGGGGAAGGCAAAAGAAAGAGGAGCTACCACAGAAGTGTTGACAATTCCATTGTCCAAAGGATGGGGTCAGAAAGGCAGCAGTCGGACCAGTCTTTGGTCCACTCATGCCATCACAAAGTGTTGGCCAGGTGGTCGGGCATGAGCCTTGATCAGGCATGGGTGGGCTTTTGGCCTGTACCTATCTTGCCACACCCTGCCACACCATTGGTCTGAGCAATTTATAACTTCATAATCCAGTGGTTCCCAAATGTTTTAGCACCAGGATTCACTTTTTTAAAAGACACTTTATTGGGACCAACCTACTTTACGAGATTTTTTTTTTTAAAGGTTCACTTTACTAGCTGCTCAAGCCTCTGTTTTTATCTTTTTTACAATGTTGAGAGGGTCCACCCTCTGGAACATTTGGTGAGCGCCACATTCATTGAATTCAGACCATTCTGGTGGACCCACCTTCTGAAGGCCTTTGACAAGCGCCAAAGAATGATGAGTAAACTCATGAGTAAACAAGTGTAGCTCAGTTTCATTTTCCAGAGGCCCCAATACATTTTCTTTGCCAGCTATTGGTTTATCAGTTTTGCGACCCACTAAAAATTGGGTCGCAATCCACTGGTGCATCCCAACCCACAGTTTGGGAACTACTGTCCTAATTCAGATGTTGCCTATATGCCATTGAGTGCAGCCAGCTCCAAGCTCAATGCACCTGTTTGCTGTCAGTGACTGCAAAAGAGGGAGATGCTCAAGCTCCTGGTAGACTCCAGTACTTGACTGGAGGAATGCACTCAGCTTGGTAGATCACAAGCTGTACAGGCCGGTCATAGCATCAGACCAGAGCCAGTAGTTCACTGAAGGGAGTGGCTGAGGGTGCCCTGGGCTGTAGGTTCCAGGCCTCAGGGATGTGGGGGAAGGTGGAGTGTGTGTGGGGGAACTGGAGGCGACACATTCCCCTTCACTTTGCGTGCTCTGGGTGTTTTCCAGACTCAGGGCACAATCCTAACCTGGAGTTAGGCTGGCACAGTTAGGCCAGCAAAGTTTGGTTGGCACAAGGAACACCTTAAAGTACATATGTTTGGATCACTCTCGGAGTCAGAGAGGCCAGCACAGAGATGTGCGCCCTGACTCCTCCCTGACTCCAAGAGTGGTTCAAACATGTTTTACGGTGGCCCTTGTGCTGACCAAACTTTGCTGGCCTAACTCCAGGTTAGGATTGCACCCTCGTTGTGGGAGGACATGTGCAGCGCTTGTCACTGGAAGCTCCTTGAATTGGGCCCAGTCATCCTCCCTTGGTTCAGACGGCTCCAAAATGGAAGTGGGGGGAATGTCCGGCCCGGGGGGGGGGGAGGTTTAATATGATAACATGGGAGTGACATGGGTTCCACATCACCTGGACTCAGTGTTCTGCTGCCAGGAGTAAAGGCACTGAGCCTTGGCAAAATCACCATTGTGTGTCACATTGTGTTGTGATATGGTTGTGTTCTTTTTTTTCCTCTGGAAGATGTGCCTAAATAGAAAAAAAGCCTTGACTTTTTAAGTATAAAAAAGCATATTACTTCCTTTATCTATATGGAATAAGTCTTGTCAGCATGGAACTGCCTCAGAATAATCTTGAAGGGGGGGCAGGGGAGGGAAAGGAGAAAATAACTTTGTCTAGTTCATGAGCCTTTAAAGCCTATGACAAGTTATATCTTCTTTGGGCTGATGGAGAGTGAAATAAATGATACCGCAGGCATGGTTATGAGGACTGATGGGCTGCCTTTGAAAGCTAATAATAACAGTGAAACATTTATAACAAGGAAAATATTTTTTTCCCTATAGCTAGATACAAGTGCGTAAAGGGTGTCTTTCCAGAGTGACAAGAGTGGATTCAGAATGGATTGCCTATCAATGGGTTTTTACATATTTCTCCTGTCACTAAATATTAATCCACTAAATTCAATCTCTAAACAGCAACCCCTTCAAGTAAGCTTGTAAACGGATGCTACTCCTCACAAATGAGTTTCTTAAAAACAATGCGTGGGCACAACATTCTGATTCCTGGCTTCACACTGGTGACTTGATTGATTTTCTGTGGGGTGCTTTACAAATGGCCTACTGGAAAGGAATGGCAAAATTAGAGTTGACACTGAACTTTTGCCTAAAGAGAAATTCAGAGTCAATTTAGGGGTTCCTTCTTGGGAGAATGCCTGAGGAAATCACATTTCAATAATATCACCAAAATATCTCAGGAGATTCTGCCCGTTCCTTAATATGAAAGCACAACCTTCAGGGTCAGCTAAGGGTGTGGGGAAGTTCTTTATTTCCGTGAAGCTTTTTGCTCCTCCATCCCAAGATGATGGATATCCACGGAAACATCACTGACACAGATTTTTTCAGTAACTTCTGGGTTTGGCTTTAATCCCCTCCCCAGAAAAGATATTTTTCTCCTCTTCTGGCAATCGAAGTAGACTACTGTTTCTCAAACTGTGGGTCGGGACCCACTTGGTGGATTGTGACCTGATGTCAGGTGGGTTGTGCAAAGCTGGGAGCAGCCATCTTGGAGGCTGCAGACCCTTACCCTTGCTACCCTTCCTTTTGTGAGTGTTAACAGTTTGAATTTTCAAGTGAGGGTTTTTTTAATTTTTGTTTTTAGTTCAGTACATTTATAGAATATTTTGTCCTGATTTTGCTTTCTGTCATGGTTGTGCAATTGCTGCAGTCCAAGAATGCCAGTTTGCATTCCAGGAGTGTCATTTTATTACGTCAGAATGACGGCACTTCCTGCTGGATTATGTCACTTTTGGCAATGGCCTAACTTCCTATCAGGTTGTGATGAGGTCACGATCCACCAAGTGAGTCCCAACATCACAGGTGCTACTTGAAAAAGTGGGTACCAGTCTAAAATGTTTGAGAACCACTGAAGTAGACAATAAAGATGAATCAATCCTTTGATTCGGTCTCAAGCATATGACTGAATGCTCTTGCACAGTGTTCTCTAACCATTTTTGTGTCATGACCTCAATAAATAACATATGTGACTGGGGACCCACTGCCGATCCTGGCCCCTTCCTGGGACCTGACCCACTCACCCCCTGCCTGTCCTGTTTCACCTATCTCTTGTGTTTTCACAACATGCATATGAAGTAGTAGCTTGAGCAGGGCTGACCTTAGGACAGTGGTGTCATCTACTGTCCAGTAGACGGTACGCTGGGCGGGACTTATGCGTGATCGGTAGCCCATCCACTCACTTCCACTTTCTTCCCGCTCACCGTGCGGCTTTCCCTGGCCTCGGAGGGGGCGCCTGCTCGCCGGGGGGATGGGTGGGGGGCACGCCGGGTGCCTGGGCGAGCAGGTGCCCCCTCCAAGGCCAGGGAAAGCTACGCGGCGAGCGGGAAGAAAGCGGAAGTGAGTGGATGGGCTACCGATCACGCGTAAGTCCCGCCCAGCGTACCGTCTACTGGAGAGTAGATGATACCACTGTCTTAGGAGTGGGGGGGGGCGGTAAGAGAGCGAGAAGAGGCAGGATTATGTCAAGAATTCTGTTTTGACAAGGCAGTACCATAACTGAATTGAATCAGAGCCCTCTTGTGAACAGGCTTTGAAAGGTTGCTGTGCCTGCCCCATTACGGTTGCGATCCAAAGGTTGAAGAATACTGTTCTTGCATAGTCAAACGAACAACAAGGTTATAGCGTTGCTGTTGCTTCCTCCAGCACTGCCACCTCTTGTGACAGCACTCGGAAAATGGCTGCTGGCAGCACACTGTATACATTGTTGGCAGCCATTTTACAACTGCTGAATTCTGTTCCTTTATAGTAATCCCTCTGCGTGCTGACCTGATCCTAGTTAGGCCTGGGCTGTATATTGAATTTATTTTCTTGTCTTTCAGAGCACCCTGAATGACACATAAGCTGTGATAACACAGAGAGATGGTACAGGGACCTGGTTATTGACAGCTTGGCCTAATATTTTCATATTTCAGCATCTCACATTTTATATCTCTGTTCATTGTTAGCGGTCATTGTTACGCTCCTGCATTTAACATTCATGACTGTTGAGATCCACAGTTCAGTGGAAGTCCCTAAAAGGGCTTCATAAATAATTTAGGATGTGATCGCCCTGGCGATTGTCACCGGGAGAGCCAAAAACACAATTTAAGCAATACATCAAATGTAGTTCATTCACCAATTGTGGCTGCAATTGTGGCTGGCCCATCGGCCTCACCAGTCCAGCGCTGTATAGGATTGCACCCTCAGATTCTCTCCATTGACATAGGGTGCAATCCT
>JAJKFI010000001.1:2544320-2557468 GCA_029204185.1 Lerista edwardsae
CCCCCCCAACTCTCAAATCACGAAGTCTATTCAGGTCTGGAAGCATCTTGATGAATTATTAGGGGACTTGTCAGACAAGTTCCCATCTGCTCACTTTTGATATTTTTGATAAGATCTTAAAAGGGCTATCAACGGATTCTTTATCGCCGCATTACAGCTTACCTAGACTCTCCAAAGATAAAAAATTCAATGAGGCGGGTGCCTCTCTTGCGAAAATAAGTGTCCAGCATAATTTATACTGGCTTAACGGATTAAGGGCATTCAATCATGCTGAGGAGTTTACTTTTGTCTCCAGTCTTGGTTGTAGCGTTATTGATTATGTGTTAGTTGCTCTGCCTTTATTTAATAGGGTAGCCAGATTCACTATAGATGATTTTAAACTGAGCGACCACTTGCCTCTGCAGTTAGCCTTAGCTATATCTACGCCGAAATACCCGTTGCTTTCTTCTACATCTGTGGGGCAGACCTCGAGCACAAAATTGCGATGGAACAAAGATACGTCCCAGAGATTTCATAACTTGCTGGAAAACCCCAACACCATCTTTCTCGGTACATTAATTAATGTTGGGAACCCTCCGGATCTAGTACTAGAGGCTTACGAGCAACTAATTAAGACCATTCTCTCGAATTTAATGCTGGATGGGACTGCGTCCCACCCTAATTCGCTTGTCAAAAACCCAGGATGGTTCGACCAAGACTGTAAACAAGCAAAAGCTGCAGCCAGAATTTCTTTTAGTAAATTCAGACTTCTGAACACGCCAGAGGCCTTAAGTGAGTATTTTGCATTGAATTCTCAACTGTGTGCCCTCTTTAAATCTAAACAACTGGATCATTTAAAAGACTCCTGGGATGAACTTTACCAAACAGTAATCCATTTTAGGCCTCGTGCCTTTTGGGCTATAGTGAATGGAGCGCTAAAAACTAAGGGGCATGACCCCAAGATGATTCCATCGCATAACTGGATAGACCATTTCAAGAACTTGTTTCTTGATAACTCCATCTCCTCACTAGAGGAGCCCCCTAATTTCCCGGCACCCTCCGATACGCTAACAGTATCTATTGATGAAATCAAGTTATTGATTTCCTCACTAAAACCAGGCAAAGCCGCCGGCCCCGACAAAATCTCAGCGGAACTACTTAAATCTGAACCCGAATTTTGGGCCCCGATTCTGCTAGAACTTTTCAAATTGGCCAATTCATGTGGCAAATTGCCTGAGTCTTGGTTACAAACTATAGTGGTGCCTATTTATAAAAAAGGGGACCCCTGCGAACCTGGGAACTACAGACCAATTAGTTTATTATCAGTAATTGGCAAGTTGTATGCCAAATTTTTTATTGGTCCACCTTAACATCTGGATATCCCATACTCAGATCTTGGGAAATGAGCAAATAGGTTTTAGACCCGGTCATACCACTTTGGATCACTGTTTAATACTAGCCCATCTGATTTATAAATACTCTGTCAAAGATAAATCCAAACTCTATGTCGCATTCATTGATTTGAAAGCGGCATTTGACAGTATAAACAGAACTCTCCTATGGTACAAGTTAAAAAACATGGGGGTCCCACTTAACCTACTCTGCCCAATAAGACGGCTATACACATCTACTTCCTGTAGAGTCAGATACTCCTGGGATGGACTACTTACCGAAGAATTCCATACCAATAAAGGAGTTAAACAGGGCTGTCCACTTGCCCCCACTCTATTCAACCTTTTCCTGAATGATCTGGGTCCGGTTTTATCTGCCGTAGAGGGCCATACTCCTAATCTTGGAACGTGCAAAGTCCCAATTTTACTCTATGCTGATGATGCGGTCATCATTTCGCGCTCACGCTTAGGTCTCAAAAGGTTGTTCAATAAATGTCTAGAATATCTAACCCTAAATAAGTTGCAGTTAAATTTTCAGAAGTCCAAGATAATGGTCTTCTCTAAGTCCCGGAAAATCTACAAGTGGTCTTTTAATGGCCATGATATCAAACAGGTCAGAACCTTTAAATATCTGGGTTTGCTATTCTCCTCTAACCACTCTTGGTCCAGCCATCGTCAAATGGTGCAATCAACTGCAAAAATTTCGTCTTTGGCAATACTCAGATTTTTCTTTAAAAAAGGTGGCCGTTTAGTTCCAGCAGCCCTTAAAATATTTAAAGCCAAATCCATTGCCCAAGTTCTGTACGGCATTCCCATCTGGATAAAGGGTTTCATTACTTCTTTGGAATCAATTCAATCGGTGTTCCTTAGGAAAATCTTGGCCTTGCCTAGATGTGTCCCATATGCTGTCCTATGTCTTGAATCAGGCCAACTTATGCTTGAAACATTGGCTTGGCTCAGGACTTGCAGATACTGGCTAAGATCGTATTTCAACAATACTCAAAACAGTTTGCTGTACCAGTTTAAGATAGATTCTTGCCCTCCGGAGGGCACATGGCTTAAGAAGATCAGGCAGCTTGGTCTAGATCTCGATTTATTAGGCTCTGTCCCTTTCTCTACAGCATTTAATATGGTCAAACAGAGAGTACTTGATGTGTATGCCCAAACTCTGTTGAGTGCGGCTAAATGTACCTCTTCACCCCTATACTGGAATCTCCCAGTTATAGTAGGGAAAATACCTGACTATATTATCTTACTGACCAACCCAGATGACAGAAGAGCTCTATCATTAGCACAGTGTAATGTAATTCCATCGGCGGTATTGGTGGGCCGGTACAACAGCATCCCTTATAAGGACAGAATATGCCCATGTCAGCTGCGCGTAGTTGAGTCGCTACCTCATATATTTTTCTACTGCCCCTCGCACACGGCAGCCCGCAAGACTTTTTTCTCCAATATGGCTCAGTTTAAAGTAGAACACATGGATGAAGATAGTTTTAAATTCCTTTTTATGCTGACTGATCTGGATATGTTAAAGTGCCTTGCTTCTTTTCTTTGTGATATTGTAAAGTGTAACGTGGCTAGAGAATATGTACGGGTTAACCTCAGCTAATTACATAGATGGACTGTCTATTATTGTCAAGGCCGTCAGAGTTTTACTCATGTTCTGTCTGGGCAAGATTGCTATACTTGATTTTATTTTGTTATTATAATAATTTTAACAGTGTTTTACTTGTGATTTAATCTATGGTTAGGCTTTGTGCCTTTTTATGACAGGTATATAAGTTGTATAGTGTCTTGTTATGCCAATAAAGGTATTCTAATTCTAATTCTAATTCTTAATTCTTAAATGAACACCGCAGAAATAGCGGGAATGATTCAAACATCAATTATTTGATGGAAACAAGGAACCCAACGTTTCTTGCCTGAATGAGAACAAAACCAATCTTAACACTTCTAAACGGTATCGGGTTTCTCTCCTGAGGGGTTCTCTAGTGGCTACTATGACTATCACTCTGACTGAAGGTCATTCCACACTCCTGGAACTTAGAAGGTTTCTCCCCTGAGCGGGTTCTCTGGTGGATCCGAAGGTCACCACTCCTACTGGGCAGAAGATTTAGTCGAGAGGGTTAATGCCTCTGTTTGCCTGAAGAGAAGATCTGATATTTGCCAGTTCGGGACTACCGGAAGTCTCTGTGGGCGGCAGACCTTGTAAATTGCGACTGATTAACAGCTGAGCTGTCTTCGGCTGCCTTGTGAGAGGGGGAGTTGTGCCGAAGTCAGCTGCTTCTCTGGTGGGAGCAGGAAAGCCGCTTGTCAGCCAGTAGAAGACAAATGGGTGGCCAGAAAGAAGGACTAAATCCAGAAAGATCCATCTGTATGTGTGCAGTTCTTGGAAGATAGAACGTTTCTGTATAAATTGTAAAAACCTTTGGGTTTACGAATAAAGTCTGCCTATGTAAATCGTCTTAAGTTATAGTCATTAGAGAAATCTGGTGACCTAAGAAAGGTGGTATATAAATACAAGTATCATCATCATCATCATCATCATCATCATCATCATCATCATCATCATCATCATCATTATTATTATTATTATTATTATTATTATTATTATTATTATTATTATTACTGAAGCTCTTTCCATGCTCCTGGCTTCCTATTCAAAAAAGCTACTGGTCAGTCCTGGTCCCATTCAGTCCTCTCTTTCCCCTAAGAAATCATGTTAGAGGTTTCTAGGAGCGGGAAAGGAGGGCACTAGGAGCAAAGCTCCCCCATCCCATATATTGGCCATTGGAGTACTGGCAGAACAGCAACTGTTATTTTTGCCTCCACTTTCTCCCCTGGGTGTCCTCCTGGGAGTGGTGCCCCAGCACAGCCCTGCTCCATAATTGCTGGCAACAAAGTCCTTCAGCTCTGACTTACTGCTTGTTTGTCTGCTCTCTGGTGCAGAGCCCAGTTGGCACATGAAGGGAAAAAAAGAGAGGATGTTTTTGGCCTGTTTTGCCATAGCAGGCTGCTTTCCGCCTCCTTTTCTCCCACTCTCTTTCCCCACAGACACTTTAAAAGGCTTGGGGATGGGGAAGTACAAGGCCTCTGAGAGGGGTTCTCAGTGAGTACAAAGTTTCTTTGGGGCCTCTTCCCTTCTCCATTGACTCATAATTTCATATGATCATTGGACCATAATTTTAAAGAATTACAGCATATAAAACCATGTAGGCTTACACCAATGTGACTGCTCATCCTCATGCAATATATGCAGACATTTTCTGTCATCTCCCCAAACCAGCTCCCCTTCTTTGGCTCATGGGCTCCTTTCAGGGGCCCAGGTAAGATAGGAAAATGTAAGATCCCTGGAAATGTTCGGGCCTTCTCCTTTGGCTTTTTGGCCTCCTTTTTGACCTGAACCCGGAACAATTTATCCCCTGCACTCCCCCTCTCATGAGACCTGTGTCTGATCACCCTGGATGTGACAAATGTCTGACCTCACTTCCCCTGGAGCCGGCTATGCTTCTTTCCAAGCACAGGATTGCAGTCTTTGTTCCAAGAGAGGATCGGACCAGTTTTATTCTGCTCAAAGCTCCCACCTTCATTCTCTCAGCCTTTTTGAAGCCAGGCAGCTGAGATGAAGTATTAACTGAAACCAGCTGCTGTGGTTCATCATTCATGAATAGCAGGTTGAAGGACTGAGAAGCAGCCGTTGAATCTGGTCTGACAAAACATTCATAAAAAACGAAGTACATCAAAGTCAGGTATATCCAATCTCTCAAGATCCTTCCCTCTTTTTCTGTTTTAAAATTTAAATATAGGTAAAAAGGGAGAGGGGGACATACTAGGACGCCAGCAGCAACTTTGCTGGTGCTTGGCTCTGCTACGTCTTCATAATTCATCAACCTACAGTTTCAGCATGATAAGTCCTGGCGAGTATAGACAGTATCTCTGCTTCTTGTGGAGGAAGAACCTTTAAGAGTGCCTGCTGTGCATTATTAGGAAGATAAGAGGACTTCTCCAAATCCTATTGGGTTTCTGCAACGCCGGAATGTGCGTTCTGTCAGCGCAGTGTGTTTAATGCTAATTGCAAGGAGAACCTCACCATAGCTTGGACGACCTTGGAGACCTCATGGCTCTAGTAAGTTGGTATGGGAGGTGGCAGCCTGCTTCCAAAGAGGCACAACAGGAGTGGGCCATGAGACTCAGGGCACAATCCTAACCTGGAGTTAGGCCAGCACCGTTAGGCCAGCAAAGTTTGACCAGCACCGTGGACATTGTAAAGTATGTTTGGACCTGAGTCAGGACCTGAGTCAGACAGACCAGCACACAGACATGTGCTATCCTCCTTGACTCCAAGAGTGGTCCAAGTGCACTTTACAGTGGCCTTTGTGCTGGCCAAACTTTGCTGGCCTAACTGTGCCGGCCTAACTCCAGGTGAGGATTGTGCTCTCGATTCAGTTTGTCCTCTTAAGTGATGGCAATGCAACTTAGCGTTTTCTTCTGTGCAGGGTCAAGAATAAATAGTTCTGGACAAAGAATGGGGAGATCAAAATGAGGACAAATCAATCACCATCACTGATAGGAGCTTGATCGGAGAAGTTTTCAAAAGCTGATTGGCTTGAGGTGGGGGATGCAGTCCTGAGCTGCCTTGACACCTTTGGGGGATGGTAGTGATGAGCAAGGATTATTGAGAGATCTGCATCTTAGAGACAGGATGGGTTTGCCCAAGAAATGGAAATAGCTTGTAAATAGGCTTCCCCCCTTTTGATTCACTTTGCTATTAGAAAACGTGGCTGAGAAATAGCCCAACATATTGCTACATTCTGAGGAAAGCAGCAGGCTCTGGCATCATATGACAGCCATGACATCACTTGTGGTGGGTCCCGGACAGATTGTCACTTTAAAAAGTGGGTCCCAGCGCAAAAATATTTGAGAATCGCTACCTTAAATGATTGTTGCAGAGAGAAGTGAGAACTTTGCTTAACTAGATACATTTCTGCATAAATATAAAAAAATAAGTGCATGTCTGTACACACATTGGAAATGGTAGCAATGTTGCACAAATGATAATATTGTCGCTAAACAACTCAGGATGGCAAACTAGCCAAGTCCCACTGAATCCAAAAGTTCCTGTGTGTCTGACATTTTGGCATCAGACTTATTCAAGGAGCTTCAAATACCACACAATAGGTAAATTCATCCTATCCTGATAAACATTGTAGAGAGGTCTTGAATCCTGATGAGTTTCGAAAGTAATTGTAAACAAACCATTGCAGAAAAAATTCTATTACATTTCTGCATCTAGAGGGAAATTTCCTGCTGGAGGCAACTATCAGTTCTTGAGATCCAAATGGAATATTTCACCAGAATATTTTTTAACTATATTTGTTGTGCTAAGAAGTAACGAATCTTTTAATAATGGCATATTTCTAGGATTTTGTTTGTATCTCTTGTCATGTAAAGAGTAACCATCATCTTGATTTTCACTCAGCCTGGAGCCTAGACTAGCTAGGAAATGGTGGGCAATTGCCTCCAGCCTGATTGAGCCCTGCCTGAAGTGAAAAAGCACCAGAATCCCTTGCCAAGGGAACTTAGGTGTGTTTTCAGGTGGGATTCTTACAGCCTTTGATGTGGCTGCTCAGAGTACCATTCAGCACCAGGACCCACTTTTTAGAATGACAATCTGTCCAGGACCAACTGAAAGTGATGTCATGGCCCAAAGTGCCATCATTGTGACGCTAGAACCTGCTGCTTTCCTGAAAATGCAGCAATAAGTTGGATAATTTCTCAGTCGTTTTCCAATAGCAAAATGAATCAGAAAAAGCCTATTTGCAACCTTGACACAAGCCCAACAACCGTACAGTCCTCCCCTTTCCAGCATCCCATCTTCCCATATTTTCAATAATGGGTGTTTAAGGTACTTTGAGACCCACCTGAAATTGGTTCACAACCCACTGGTGGGTACCGACCCACAGTTTAGGAACCACTGCAGTAAGATATCATCAGAGGCCCTCTGGCGAGTGCACTGCCTCCATCTGGATCCAACAGGAGAGAGCAAGTGAAAGGGCGTTCTCAATTGTGATGCCGACTCTCTGCCTCTGGTATCTTGCCATTTTTTGAATATGTGATTGTACATGTAGTCCAGGAGTCTCCAAACTTTTTAGTACAAGGGTCACATTATATATTTTACACACTTTTGCAGGCCAAAAAATTCCATTTAATGAATGAATGAATGAATGAATGAAATTTAAATGAATGAATAAGTTTTACTTGGATCTTCTTTTGTAATCAGCACAAAATTCAGAACAAAAGAGAAATGTGACAATTGCAAAGAAACAATTCCATGCTTAAAGTGAGAAAATGAGTAAAAATATCAAATATTAGCAAATGCTGTGACCAAAAACAAGTTACTGTGGACTGGATAAAATCTTGCGGTGGGCCAGATGTGGTCTCTTGGTTGTAGTTCAGAGAATACTTGGCCTACAGTGTGAGCCATTTGCCTGAACATGGGTCATTTTTATTGAATCTCTTCTTATAATTTTTGGAATTTGAGCAAGTGACTCTTGTTATTGCTGAATATTGTGTGTGTGTGTGTGTGTGTGTGTGTGTGTGTGTGTGTGAGAGAGAGAGAGAGAGAGAGAGAGAGAGAGAGAGAGAGAGAGAGAGAGTCAGCAATCCTAAACTGGAGTTAGGCCAGCATAAACTAAGCCAGCAAAGTTTGGCCATCACAAGGGCCACCATAAAGCGTGTTTGGACCACTCTCGGAGTCAGGGAGGATGGCTCACATCTGTGTGCTGGCTTCTCTGACTCTAAGAGTGGTCCAGACAGCATTGCTGTCCTGCACTTGTGAGCAAGCAAATCTACTAACATGGATAAGACTATGTGAACTATTGCACTTTTGTGATCCTTTGCATGCATGGGTGTAAGTGGATCATAAAAGTTGAACCTTGTTTTGTGCATTGATTTTGACATACATGTTGGATAAGAGCATCCAATTTTTGGCTGAAAGTTTTCTTCAACAAAGATCATAATAGTTTATTATTCCATCTTCTCAGTGATCCCTTTTTTTCTGCCAGCTCCTGGATAACCAAAATTAATCAAATTGGCATTGGACTGGACCTTATTGGTTCCCTCTCCCAGGCTGAGGCATCTAGAATGATTAAAAGGAGGCTTTTGGACATTCATGCCCAAAACCTTTTATCAGCGGCCAATAAGCGTTGCTCTCCCTTATCGCTCAAGATTCCTGTCTCCATTGGCAAATTACCTGGTTTCTTTTATACCTTGGAGTGTCCTAACACTAGAAGGGCTCTCTCATTAGCCCGCTGCAACGTCATTCCATCTGCAGTACTTTGGGGTAGATTTACCGGGACTCCTTATCAAGACAGACTCTGTCCATGTGATAAGGCTGTCGTTGAATCAATTGATCATCTTCTTTTACATTGCCCCCTCCACAAAGAGGCTAGAGAGGAATTACTTAATCCTCTTCTCCAGAGATGTTGCCATGGGTCTGATCCTGAGATTCTAAAAGCCCTTTTTACTTCAGAAGATCCTTATTTTACTAATCAGTTAGCCATGTTTATTGCTAGCATTGTTAAGTCCAATTCTGCACGAGTTCTCAGGAATTCCCCCACGAGTGAAGAATCTTGTTGAGTGTTTGCTCTTTTTACCATTATCTTATGCTGTTTTACTGTTGTTAATTGTTGTATGATTCATATGCCAATAAAGGTATTTAATTTTGATTTTGACATACATGTATACATTGCATATGAAGCTGCCTTCTGTGGAGTCCAAGCTTTGTTCCATCTCACTCAGTCTTCCCAACATAGACTGACAGTGGCTTTTCAGAGCTTGAGATGGTGATTTTCCATCCCTCTCTGGTGATGCTAGGCATTGCATTTGGCATCTTCTGCAAACTACAGCCTCTTCCCCATTGGCAAGCCCCAATTTGCAACGAATCCCCTAATCTATATATATAAAGAAGAGTGTGTGTGTGTGTGTGTGTGTGTGTGTATGTATGTATGTTTCGCATAGGCTCTGCAACGCCTGGAGCGATCGGCATGAAACTTGGCATGCATACACCTTGCGGCCTGGCAACAAACACTGCAGGGGTTGGGCCCCCCTAGTGCCCCCGGGGGTGGGGGTCCCCGCGTGAAAACGGTCAAAAACGGCCGAAATCTGCATCAAATCCACAGTTTCCGGGGTCGCCGAGATGAATGGCGATGCTCCCGATGCTGTTGGAGTCCGGGTTCAGCCCCCGCTCAATGTGGGGGGGGCAAAAAGGGGTGCAAAACAAAACATACGCCATGCCCCACTGGAATGCCTGGACTGATTGGCACCAAACTCAGCATGTGGAAGCCTAGCGGCCTGGCCACAAACACTGCGGGGGTCAGGGCCCCCTAGCACCCCCGGGGGCAGGGGTGTGCAGGGGCCCCCATGTGAAGACGGCCGAAAACGGCCGAAATTGGCGTCAAGTCCATAGTTTCCGGGGTCACCAAGATGACTGGCGACACTCCTGACGCCGGTGGAGTCTGGGTTCGGGCCCCCCTCGGCATGGGGGGCCAGAAGGGGTGTGAAACAAAACATCCACCATGCCGAGCTGGAACGCCTGGACCGATCGACACAAAACATGGCACGCATACACCTGCTCCGTCAGCAGCCCTGCAAGGCTATGCGCTGGCAGTGGCAGGGGCTAGGATGGGTCTGCTAATATGCCAGCTTCATGTTGGAAATTATCATTCAGTTGGGCAAACAGGAAACAAAGCCACCAATACTATGGCTCTTAAAATTGGCCTGAAGTCACATGTGAACACTTCCAACAAGTTGCACTAACTTTGTCGCCATTTGATTTACAGTTTCTCCATCTTGAATCGTGAGATGGGGTCCTGCTGATGCATCTGAATTTATCCAGCAGCTGGAGGACATGCAATCAAATTGTAATTTCGGGCTAACCATAAATCTTCCACAGAGGTAGTTGACATAAAACAGTCTTTTCTCATGCTTATGGTTAGCCCCAAGCATTTGCATATTGCTTAAAAGTGATCCAACACTTTCTTTCAATTGCATTGCTTGAGAACAATCCTCCATAAACCACATTGCCAAGCCATTTCTTCAAGCCCCTTGATTTTAGCTTATAGACCTTAAGGTTTTTTTAAAAAAAAAAACAACTTCAAAGAACCATGAAAGATATCCAGAAGTCTAACAATAAATAATACACTAAAAAGAATTGATGCAAAAAATGTACCCCAGGTTAGCAAATTTCTGTAATTGTCTCATCCCAAATAAACTGCACATTTCTTGTTGCAGGTAAATATTCCTGAAAAAGCAACGGTATTGCAAAAAAAGATCATTAGATACACTAAAGAGCAAAAAGCAGGCATTTACAAGTGTAAGCCAGTGCTTCCCAAATGTACTTAGGTCATGACGCTACCCTGCAGCCTCTTCTCCCCAGCTCCACCAGTCACCACCATCTTTGATCTCGCAAAATCTCGTAAGTTCCAAGATGGTGATGCCCGAATCTCATGAGATTTGCATGCCATCACTTTGGATCTCACAAGTTTTGGTGAGATCCAAGATGGCGGCGCCTGAGGTAACAGCTAGGGGGCCCTAGTGCATCCCACAGTGGACATCCCACAGTGCCCCTGAGAGTGTGCTGTGATACCTGAAGGCAATGTGATGCACACTTTGGGAACACCTAGTGTAAGCTGTTGCATGCCCAGCCAGTTTTGTAACAGTGACTCAGACACCAACTGCTTAGCTCCATGCTTTTCAGTTTTACTGGGAAATGGCAAATAGCGAAGCCATATGTCTATGGAACTAAGTCAATGTTTTTCAGTTGAGAACAAACACTCAAATCCTATCCCTCACTGGAGTGGAGGATTTAGGGCCACCAAATTCCATTTGCCAGGCTGGCCAGAAGAGGTAAGTAAAGGAAACTTTTACCCTGTCTGCCATTGCCTGGGCTCCTATGGGCCTATTCAGATCTACTCCAGTTATTTTGCTGGCCTAGATGCGTTAGGGCCAAGGGGTATGTGACAGGCCCAGAACAGCAGCATTGGATTTGGTAAGCATTGCTGCCACCAAGACCTGCTACTATTTGCAATTTTACTTACCAGTAATGTTCTCAGGCAATGGACAGCAAGCAAAAAACCAGTAGCAATTTTCCTTCTTCTCCAAACAGGCAGAGAGGTGAAGGTGCTATTGGAATTGTAGTTGCTGCTATGGAGTTGCTGTATTGTACTCCTTACATAGCCAACAACTCCCATAAGCACCTTCATCGCTCTCCCTTCTTGTTTGGAGAATAGAGCCATTTCTGTGCTGCCTCAGAAGAAAGTGAAATATCTCTGGTTATTGAGTTGGCTTTCTATTGCTGCCTCAGAAAAATGCCTGGTAAGTCATTTTCAAAGAATTTCATTTCCCACCCCAAGTTTTACCTTTGACTTATACAAGGGTCATATCAAATTCTATGATTTCAGGCTGAAAACATGTCTTCGACTTATCCATGAGATCAACTTATACACAAGTATTTATGGTAGTAAGGATTGGGCTATACGGCGCCCTGCAAAGTTACTTGACCCTCATCTGCAGCTATAAGTAGTATAGTCCAACATTTGACAATCTTCCACACCCACTGTATTCTGCAAAATATGTAGATATGTAAAATATGTAGGCTTTCTGTTTAGTTGCTTGATTTTTTGTTTGTTTTTCTTTCTGAACTGCATGATAGGATAATCAGGGACCAAACTGTGTTCCAATAAAGCACACATTTTTATTCATTCTATGTTTTACTTATATATAACCTGTGAAGACTAGAGCATGCTAGTTTTGACATTTTGCACCTGTTCTGTAAGGCACAGAATAATGTCACTTAAAACAGTGTGCATTCCACTCTCAACTGACTTCAACACATCCTCCTTATTTCTTAATCACATCTCATTCTGCAGAGAGGCTGTGATGATCACATCACACATTGTCCAGGGTACGGAGCAGATGTGGAATATGAATCACAGCCCCGCCTGTGTACCCCTTTGGAAGTATGGGCATGGCCAAGAACGATGAACGTGTGCTTGTGTCTATATCGGAGATAACTTCTGTGGATATGTTGTTTAGGGCCAAGACTTTTGTTATGATAGGCAGCCCAGCCATGAGGTTGGTTGAGCCCCTGGCTTCAAGTGGAAGGTTGGCGGAGGCAGCAGACCTGTTGCCATCGAACCAAAGTGCAGCCAACTTGAGTCTTTTGCTTAAAGTCTCTTGCCTAAAGTATGTTATGTAACTTTCTCTCTCTTTGCTCTAATTGTTTTCAGCCACTTGCCCCCACCTGCAACCTTCTCCATCCAGTACAGCTGGCTCTGCACAATAGATAGGGAACTGGTCAAAGCCAGCAGAGCTTCCTCCCTTATCGGAATGGCCACAGCATATTCTCAAGGCCCAATTATCACAGGGATTCTCATGTCCCAGCTCCGGTGTAGTAATTTTCCACCAAGCAGCAGCTTGGGGGGATATAAAAATGATTTGGAATTGTATGCTCTTTCTCTTCTTCTCTGCTTGTCGAGTGGAGCAGGGAGATTGGCCCGCCTGCACAGGTGTAATAAAGATGATCCTCATACTCTCTCGTTTGGTTGTCTGCCTTTTTACATTCTTTCCCCGCGATGAGAACCAGTTTGTGCCCTTTTTCGGCAACAAACTGACAAAGAATGTCTGGCACTCCACACATAATCACTCCTGGCCTGCCACCTGCCTAACTGTCGTGAGTAAAGCAAGCTAGGCCTAGCAGGCCCAGCTCCTCCCCCC
>JAJKFI010000001.1:2557478-2571174 GCA_029204185.1 Lerista edwardsae
CCCCCCCCTCCCCAAATCTTCAATCAAAGGAGGATCACAAGTCCTAGAGATGTTAAAGTTTAGGGTCTGGTCTGGCTCAAGGGGGAAACATTTCTGTCACAGAATTACCAACCTTTTTTACTCCTGTGCTTTTAACAGAGGTTTGTTCTGAAGTTAGAAGCAGGTGTTACAGTTTGTCTCCATGTTATGCAAACATTCAGGGCCGGCTTTAAGCCAATGTGACCAATGTCGTCACATCGGGCCCCGCGCTTCAGGGGGCCCCGCACTAGCAGGTTGAGCATATTGCCTGTGGCTGCAGCTGGGATCTCTATGGGCTGTAATTCAATGGGGTGAGCAGAGCAGCTTTACCTTGGTCTCTCCCACCTGCCTCTGCCTCTGAACCAGAGAAAATGGGCCACCTGGAAGCAGTTGGTGGTGATGTTATGATATCACCACCAACGACTTCCACATGCCATGCTTTGCAGTGGCATGAACAGAGCTCTTCTTCGTGAGTGGGGGGCCCTGCAGGGAGGGTTGGGGCCCCCGCAGGAATGCCCCACATTGGGCTCCACTGCTGCTAGAGCCGTCTCTGCAAACATTCACTTCTTGACTTCTGGAGTTAAAAGTGCTTTTGGGAGCAAGAGTGAGCCATAACTTTGTTTCTGCTCCCTTGACAATCTTATACTCAATTAGCGTAAGCAGAACCCCTGCTAACTGGGCAAGAGGCACTTTTCCAAGTGGTGTTCCTCTTATATTTAACAGGGGGAGAGTAATTGTCCCTCTTCACCCCAGCACAGTGTCTTTTCTAGTGGCTGTTGCTGGTGGTGTGCTGCATTTTTTAGATTGTGAGCCCTTTTGGGACAGGGAGCCATTTAACTTCCTTATTAAGTAAGCCTGTAAACCACTTTGGGAACTTCATGTTGAAAAGCGGTATATAAATACTTTTTGATTGATTGAACTGGGCATTTTTCACAAGAGACACTGGATATAGACATGCCCTGGTATCCATTGGGTTCCATTCTGGACACACACATGGACACATACGTTGGATACCTGAAACAGTGGTTTCAGTGGGGCGCCTTTTTAAAGATAGGGGGACATCAGTGGTTTTGCTAGAACAAGGTTAAAAAAGAGATTTGTTTGAGGTTACAATCCTATACTGCACTGGATTAGCAAGGCCGGCTGGCCTGTGCCAAACCCAGCATAGTATAGGCTGGAGCCTCCCAACGGCAAGGGCATGTTCGCGCACTTACCGTAGGGGAGGCTCCAGCCTCCCCTATGGGCTCCTCAGATCTGCTAAACAGCCGGCGCAGAGCCGAGGGGACCTCACGGCCTGAATTGGGGCCGCCTCCTGGGCCTGCCCACGTCCCACCCTACGCCAATCCCGTGTCCAGACGGACACGGAAACTCTCTCTCACTGGCCGGCTTCAGCCAACGCAACGGAGGCAAAGCTCGGGCGCAATGGGACAGGTGCTGCCTGCAGCGCGGGTCCCGTTGCCTTAGCGCCGACACAGGGTACCAATCAGCGCTCCTGCATCGGCGCTAAGTGGGCAATGTTGACGCAATCCTTTTGCATCAACACTGCACAGTTTCTAGGATTGTGCTGTAATGTTCTCCTATCTTTTTAATAGGTGGCCCATGGTATCCATGGATAACTGAAATCAGTGGATACCAGGGCACGCCTGAATTTGTTAATCTGACATACATCAGCTCAGAATATTCTCAATAAAATGTAGTGGAAAAGCTTAGTTTTCAAAGCAACTGTATATTCCAGTTATTCCAGTATATTCCAGAGTTGGCTGAAGCCATCCCCAAGTATTTAATGACGATTGAACTGAAGTTCTTTTACATTCCCTTGAAACTCCAACAGATGTTCCACCTGAGTAAGATTTTCCAAATCGGTCTTAGATTTTGCTTTTGGCAACATACATTTTACGTTGTTGTTTTAGTTGAGTGACACAGATGGGAGCACACAGCTGCTTTTGCACCACTTGTGAAGATGTGCTGATTGTCAAAATACAGTCAAAGGTTGACTGGAAGAGAACATTTTCAGATATTCAAAATTTGCCATTAAGGTTTGGAATTCACATTTTAGATTGGATTTTGCACCTCTGCAGCTTTTCTCTTGCAATCTCTGGCACTGTTGCCATCTTCATAAGCTATTTCTTCCTTTTTTACACGTATATCTTGTCCTTCTGGAGCTGAGGGAGGTGTGCATGGCATTTTTTAATCTTCACACAATCCTGTGAAATAGATTAGCGTCATGTTTCTCAAACTGTGGGTCGGGAGCCACTTGGTGGATCATGACCTTTAGTCAGGTGGGTCATGGAACGCTGGAAGCAGCCAGCTGCAGACCAGAAGCACTGGCCTGGGCATCCAAAACCACATCCACAGAGGCACAAATGTGTCATGCCTCATGCATCCAAATAAAGCAAAAAAACAAACAAAAAAAGGTTGTCAGGCTACATGTGACACTGGCCTCTCCGACTTGAAGAGTGGTCCAAACATTAATGACAGCGTCCCTTGTGCCAGCCAAATTTTGCTGGCCTGACTGTGCCGGCCTAACTCCAGGTTAGGATTGCGCCCTAAGTGTGGCATTGGAATTCTGTGGCTTGAACACTCAATGTCTTTTCCTTTTACAAAAATAATATGTAGGGACACTCAATTTTGATTGGCACCAGGGAGAGTCTAACCCTTTGCCCTCTGCCGTGATTCAAATTATTCCACTGAAACCACCAGTAGTGATGGAAAAGTGAATTTATGGGCACAATTTGGGATTGAAGGCTTGCTGTGGGTCAGAGGGTTAGAGCTTCCCTTACTTATCAAACCCCAGTCTAAACAATTGGCCTGCTGTGCCTGAAAGATCAGTGCTTGAAGAATGAAGCGCCCTTCCCTTCAACTAAAAGGGGAAAGTCAAATGTAAGAGGGGTGTGTGTGTGTGTGTGTGTGTGTGTGTGTGTGTGTGTGTGTGCTTCCACTTATGCTCTGTGTGCATTTTTGCATGCACAGGAGTGGGGAACACACAACAATGTCCTTTTCTCAAAATATGCTGGGCTTATATTAGGTGTCCTAGTTTCCATGTCGTAGAAAACAAATACATCAGACTTTTTCTTTCTAAATAAGGTCACACAATTTGCATGCATTCCCTATCGTCTCATTAAAATCCTGTGAAAGTGGGTGGGTGGGTGGGGGTGATGTGCACACATGCAACAAACTTGTACAATGTCTTCCATAGCTTTTATGGTGGGTACAACTGGGCTTTTGGGGGGTATTCCTTTGAGATTGGTATGGTTAGCAGTGTGTTGAAGGAAAATCGTCACATACAACATCATCTGACGGTGCCGTGGGAAAAAGATTTGATCATTTTTGAGATTAACCATCCTCTCTAATCCTGGAGCTACTACACAGGCCTCACGTCAGCAAAACCCTCCATTTTGCACAGGTACCCCACCACATAAAACAATGTAATTTGGATTAAAATGGGCCATATTTATTGATTCATAACAACTGATTGATTTAAGGGCACAATCCCAAACTGGCACTGGGCCAGTGTATGTTGCTTAAGCTGGCCCAGTGCTTGCAAACGTGCTGCAAGGCGTGTCTGTGCTTGCCTCAAAACATGGTGCAGGGAGTCACACTGACCCAAGGACGCCACGGAGTCCACCCGGTAAGCCGCTCCCACGCTAGCTAAGTTTGGCTGGTGCCGAGCTTGGGGAGGGCGGGGGAAGGCAGGAGGGAGGTAGACAGGGGCTGAGGAAGGATGGAGAGAAGATGGCCCATGGGCTGGCCAGCCTGTTTAGGGGGGTGGGGCGTGGATCCTAACCCCCAGGCTGGTTGGGCCCCACCTGGCTGCTCTGAGTTGCACCAACTACTTCACTGGCACAGATCCAGGCAGCCCCATAGGAAGGGTTGGCTGAGGCTTACCGAGGGCAAGGAGAAAATATCCTGGTGAGCTCCAGCTGCTGACTAACCTGTGTAAGATGTAGCACAGGCTGGCCGGCCAGCCAGCCGGCTCCAACACAGGTTAGGATTGGGCTGCAATTTTGAGGGCCAAAAAATGATGGGATGCCCACAAATTAGCACTCTCCAGCTGCCACCTACTGGAACAACAAAATTAATCAGTAACATAGCAAGTAACGCACCATCTGCTGCATTCAACATCCTATCCTATGGTTCCTTGCCTCCTGGGTGAACGTAATAGCTGAAGGTGTGTGTAGGATTTTAGATGGAGAGAGCTCTCAGGAAGGAGGCACAAGTGTGCTGAAAGTGGGGGTGGGGCAGTAAATATTAGAAAGCAGTATCTCAATCACTAGAGAGCTGTATCCCGATACTATGTCATTTTGTTTGTTTATTTGTTTACTGTGTCCCTTATTGTCATTTGGAAAACCTGGCAAGTCTATTCATCACTGTACACAAAAAGGAGATTGGGGCACAGTCTGCTTCCTCAGATGCTTTTATAGATCCTGCTCTGGGCAGCAGATAGAGCCCTGTAGCTTCACGCAACAAGACCATTTGGCCATGCCTTTTCGGTGCAGTCCTTGACCATTTCAAGTGAAGCCTTACAGCACCTTGTACCAAAATGTGTCTGCTTTGTAAGGGCCGGATCAGAAACATCCTTCTTGCTCTTTGCCAGAAGCTTGCAAAACGAGAACCCCCGCCCCCGTGGTGTCATCCTGGTGGAACGGCCCGGTACGCCATTCCGCCAGTTCTGCGGACGGGCCCAGGCCGTTCCGCCTCTCCCAAGGACGGGTGAGCTGCTCCTGGGCCCGCCCTTCCTCCCTCACGTCCTGAATCGCTCTGAAATGGAGCGATTCGGGCGCTATGAGGTGCAGGGAGGTGTGGCTGCCCTCCGCCATAGGGGCGGAGGGCTGTCAATCATCCGGGCGTTCCGGTTCCTGGCACACCTGGATGACGTCTCTGCCCCGCCCCCAAAGCAACCAGGGACAACACCTTGTTATGGGTCACTATTAGGAACCCACGGGAACTCCAGCCCCAACCTTCCAACATCTGACAAACCTGAAAATCCCCAGTGGAATCACCAAATCTCCTGGGTTGTTGCCTGGCAACCAGTGGTGTCATTCAAATGATTTAGGAACAGGAACTCACTTTTGATTGGCACTTGTCGGGAACCCGGAACCAGCCACGGAGCCTGTTAGGATCCGGAACGCCCGTTCTGGTCCGTTCCCCCTGAATGACATCACTGCCTTCGCCCCCCTAGGAATCCGGAGTCGCTCCCTTTAACCCTCTGAGTGCCGGCCAACCAAGAAGAAAAGCTCTTTGCATAGGAATTGGGAGGGGGAAGGAGGGAGAGTGAAGTGGGCGGAGTCAGCCCTAATTTTAACAAGTGGAACTGAGTTCCCCTGCGTACCCCCTGCATGACATCACTGCTGGCAACATGTTCATATTACCCCTGTCTGGTTTTCCTTGATTAAGCCAGAGAGGGCATAACTGAATCCCAGTTGCATTCAAACTGTGTTCCCAGCATAGCTTCCCCAATCCCATGCCCGGGCCTAGGGCGCAATCCTAACCTGGAGTTAGGCCAGCACACTTAGGCCAACAAAGTTTGGCACAAGGGCCACCGTAAAGTGTGTCTCAGAGTCAGGGAGGATGGCGCACATCTGTGAGCTGGCCTCTCTGACTCCAAGAGTGGTCCAAACATACTTTACAGTATCCCTTGTGCTGGCCAACTTGGCCTAAGTGTGCTGGCCTAACTCCAAGTTAGGATTGTGCTGTTCATCCTCTTGCACTCCGTTGCCCAGGCAGAACTAAGGCATATTCGACATCTTGACATTGGTCAAGATGCCCAGGCCAGCCCTTGTACAGCTCTGCACCTTTGCTCTACCTGTTTTTCTCTCCAGGTTCCCTGCACTGTCTCTGGCCTAGAGAGGGTGTTGCAAAGGTAATTGGTCAGGCAGGCACTTGTAGGCAGGGTTCCTGCACACCTGCTTGGTTGGTTCATCTCCTCTGCTCCTTAAAGCAGCTTTCATAACCCAATGCAGTAATTATTTCCTCAACACTTCTTGAAGCACTGGCTTGTTTAATACCAGTTGAGGGACCAAAACAGCTTCTCTGTCTTCCTCTGTAGCAGGCATACTAGCCTGTGCATGTACACATGCATGCAAACTTCCTTAAGATCTGTGGGAAGGGGGTGCTGTTGTGACCATAAACCCTGGAGTGCGGCGAATGTGTGGTTGCAAATCCCACATCGGTTGAAACCCACAGATGTGACTCGCAGATGTATTTTCCTTTGTAAGAAGGGCAGGTTTGGTTCAGGCCTGAGATGCAAATGATTAAAAGTCAGCGGCTCAGGGGAGGAAAAGCTTGGATCAATGCTGACAGGCTGGCTGGTCTTGTATTTCTTGTATTTTTTATTTTTTTTTGCACTCGATCCAGGGGATATATTTGTATATTGTATTTTTATATTGTTTTTAATCACTGTTTTTAAATTATGATGTTTTTATTCTGTTTTTTAATTGTTTTTGTATTGCCGCCTTGAATGCCTTTTTAGGCAGAAAGGCGGGGTAAAAATCTTTAAAATAAATAAATAAATAAATAAATAAATAAATAAATAAATGCACAGTCATACATAAGTGTTATGCCCCGGTACTGCATCATTTTCAGTGCATGTGTTACACTCCAACATCCATTTATCCTGGACCCGTTTGCTTATAGACCAGGGAACAAGTCCTTTTGCGACAGTATGTTACTGTAAACCCCAGCGTTGTGCCTGCTAGACGTACACATCAGCGAGTTTGTCATTTGCTAGAGAACTCCTAGAGCTTTAAAATGTTAAAACAATTGCTGGTGTGGGTTTTTTCTTCTTCTTCTTCCCTTGCACAACTTTGTATAAATAGTCTTTCTAACAGGAATGGAAGTCGACTCTGTTTCTACGATACAATTAAATTGGAAGCCATAAATCTTTAATTTTTTTCCACTGAGCACTTCCTCTGGGATTGTATCAGCCATGGAAGCTTTATTATGTAGTGATGTTATTAAATCTCTCTCTCTCTCTCTCTCTCTCTCTCTCTCTCTCTCTCTCTCTCTCCCCCCAGCTTGGGATATGCAAGATAACAGAGCATTTCATGACTTCGTGGGTTAATGTCTTTTTACTGCCATTCCCTCCTAGTGCAAATATTAATAAAATTGTCTGAGTTGTTAGAGACTGGCTGGTAATAGAATCATGAGGTCCCAGTGGGGACATCATGAGAAGGAGGTGAAATTAAATCCCATTGCAGACCATTGGGGAGGCGGTTTCCACCCAATTGAATCCCAACATAAGGTCAAGAGCAGAGTAAGTTGTCGGCTCGCTCCGCATGGCCAGCGAGGGAATCGTTTTATAACCTGAAGATTCTGAGCCACATACAAAGCCCGTGCTTGTCAGGAAGGCTTTTGAAGCTCATCTCAGAGGAACGCACAGCAGCATTGAATCGAAACTCTTCGGAAGGTTGCCAACTGACCTGGAAAATGTCCTGTTCTGCTCTTCTGCCTTTAAGAGCAGCTTACTGTGCAGAACTTAGCTGATGAATCTAGACAAGCTATGGCACCTGCAAACTTTGCACCAGGCAAGCCAATCATCACGCAGTCCACATGCCTGCCACAAATCCATCTCTCTTTGTATGTAACATTGAATCACTCCCTATTTGGAGCAGAGGCACAGCCCACTGTAACTGCCAGCACCTGCCACAGATGTAAAAGTAAAGTGTTTGCTGTTTAGTAGTTCCTACTGACCCTGGTACCAACACTGCTGATGCACAAAATGCTTTGAAATCTTTGATTTTTGAAATCCAAGTTGGCAATCTTGCTCAAAGTATTTAATGATAAGAGGGCTGGCCAGCTCTAGGAGCAGTGGGGCCCAATGCAGGGCATTCCCGCAGGACCCCCACCCTCCTTGCAGGGCCCCCTCTCACCAAGAAAAGTATCTGTGGTGCTGTGCATGGCACCAGGGAATAATTGGTGGTGACATGATAACATCACTTAACTGCCAACTGCTTCCAGGAGGCCTATTTGGGACCATTCAGAGATAGGGGCAGGTGGGAGGGCCAAAATAAAGCCGCTCAGCTTGCCCCACTGACTTACAGTTCACAGAAATCCTGGCTGCAGCAGCAGGCAATATGCTTGCTGAACTGGTGGGGAGCCCCCAAAGTGCAGGGCCCAATGTGATGACATTGGGCACATTGGCTTAAGGCCAGCCCGGAACGATACATAGGGTGCATTCCTAACCTGGAGCAGCACAAGAGACACTGTAAAATATATTTGGACCACTCCCTGAGTCAGAGAGGCCAGCACACAGACGCACGCCATCCTCCCTGACTCCGAGAGTGGTCCAAATGTGCTTTGCGGTGACCCTTGTGCTGACCAGAGTTTGCTGTCCTAACTGTGCCGGCCTAACTCTAGGTTAGGATTGCACTCACAGAGTTGGAATAGGAGCAAGTTAACCTCACTAGAAGATGGTGCTCACCCTGGGTGACTTTGAACTAGTCACCGTCTCTCAATCTTGCCTACCGCACAGAGTTGGGTAACTTGAGAAGAGACTCTTGCTGGCCTCCCTGAGCTTCTTGGAGGAAGGAATGGGCTGGTTTATAATAACAAAAAGTGGTGTGTGTGTGTGTGTGTGTGTGTGTGTGTGTGTGTGTGTGTTTTACAGGGGCCGAGGGAAGACTTCACAGGTTTCAGGAGGTGAGTGACAGCGAAGGAACAAAACTCGAGGCAGAAGATGAAGAGTTGAAGGGCCAGCATTCTCTCTGCTCCAGAATAATTCACGGTGCTGCTTGACTAGAGAGCTTCACAGGCTATCTGTTTTCATCCATCAGCTGAGCCGAGTCCTTTCGTAGCATCAAAAAAGACATCTCATCTCCAAGGTTACATTCACGCTTGCCTTGCTCGGGTGTTACCATCCACGATGCTGTCTGGTTACTTCCCCCAAAGCAGCATGGTCGGATTCTGCTCTCGGGTCAGCCTTTCTGATCATCCTGTAAACCCAGGTGAAGGAAAACGTTTGTCCTGTCAAGTGCGACAGAGACATTTGCCTGGGAAGCAAAACAAGCCAGGCACGGCGGAGACAATTAAAGCCTTCTTTAACCTTTCTTTTGGAAACGTTCCCTTTCGATTTGTAGCGAGCCGATTCCTTCTAGGGCGGAATTCTTCGTAACGCATTAGAATTCAGCTGCCTCGCGGAGCACTCGCTAATTAGCCTTAAATTAACTCGCATGCCTCATAGGAGTGACGGAAGGACAATTAAGTTAATCTGAAGCCACCACATTTTTGGTGGGATCCTCGGTGCTTGCAGCGGTTAAAAATTAAACCCACCCCTTGAAGGCTCCATGGTACCATCTCCGGGCCCTGGAGTAGAACCGGGCTCCGCAGCTCATCTCCTGGTGCAGTGGGACTTTTTGTTTTTCATCAGGGCTGCAGTGTTCATTTTGCAATGCGGGCCAGCCCATGGCAAAGCTCCCAGAAGGCCACAGAGGGGCACCGATGGCAGCACTTCAAAGAAAACACAGTGGGGGAATGATTCTGATGGGCAACGGACAGCAAGAGTACGAGAGGCTGCGTATTTGGTTCATGTGCAATGGCAGAGGCAGAGGGATGCTCTTCTGCAGACTCATTAAGCACGGAAAGAGACACTGAGAAAAATGGAGGGCCGTTGCTGAGCTCAGCAGGCCTGCGCCTCGTTCCCTTCTCTCTTGCTTTCCCGTCCTTGCTGAAGCGTGAGAGGAAATGACAAGCACCTTCATTCACACTGAGCCACAGTGGGGTTTTTAAAAATGAATATTTATTAAGTATTTATATACCCAGAGACAGAGTGTCTGTGGGGTGTAGGGTGTGGGATGGTGCTCCCCATGGGCACTGTCAGACGGGCAGGCACTGTGGTGAAGGGGGGGGGAACGCCAGACTGAAGTTTGGCCTGCCCGCCCTCCCCTGAATCTGTTTGACTCCAAAATAAAGCATTCACAGATGCTGCGGGTGGGGGGGCACCGGGGGTGGGTGGGGCGGTAGCGCTTGGGGTGCAACATCATCTCACCTCTGGCACCACCAGAGCCCATTACGGCTCTGTATATACCACCTTTCTCAAAAACTTGCAGACTTGAGTCTTCTAGATTCAAGGATGGTTTGCATAGGCAGGCTGACCACAAACCCCATTTTTCAAATTCTTTTTTTTTTTACAAGCTTTATTCTATGAGAGAGACTTATAGGGATCCTCTATTTCTCCAGATGTTTCCCTTAGTGGTGCAATCGTCATCCTGGCTGCACAGCAATTGCGCTGTCCAAGCTTCCACATGCAGCTTCAAGAGACTGGTTCTCAGTGATGTTATCCATTTCTTGCCAGTCCACATTCCTTCACCTCTAGCCAGCAGTTTCTGGTCAGGTCACCCATCCAAAGTGAGAGCTTAGCTGATCATGCTTAGCTTTTTTTCAGGCAAGGTAACACTCAACTTCTGGACCACACCTCCAAGGCTGTGGATAATTGTCAACTGACATCCGACAATGGGAACTGATTGAATGTTTTATGCCCTGTTAATGTGTACAGCCTCCCTATAAATGATGCTCAGGCATTATGTATAGTCCCCATATGGAGAACTACTGACTACCTTGCATGCTGCCCCATAGACACTGTCTGCTTGCATCCATTGTCGACTTATCATATAATCACTATGCAGGTTGGCTGGGAAACATATGGGTGCCCATGTTCATCTGGTCGTTTATATGCATACTCCATGCATTCATGCAAACAAGTAGCACACCTGGCATTTACACACATTCTCCACTGCACTCCCATTACCCACAATAGCCACATGAACCAGCTATTTGTACACAATTCGAATTTAGCTTCACATTTGCCATCCTTCTGTGAGCAATTCATATTTTGAGCAATGCTCGGAAGAGAAGAATTCCTCCCCTCAGGTGCAGATTTATGCCACGCTTTGAATTAAGCCGAACGGATAAACACATCTTGCTGCTTAACTGCTGCATTCAGCAGATTTCATGCAAATCACTTTATTTTGTCTAGGTTGAGAGTCTGATGACTGGGAGGAATAGAACACCCGAGAATGAAATTTTGAAAAGCGAACCAGTTCATAATCAGCCATCATGGCTGCAATTTCATCACTAGGCCCCAAAGACCTTTAATTATTAAGGAACATTCACATGCGAAGCAACGTTACCTCCGTTCAGTTAATTATTGCAGCCAACGATGGTGTGCGTAAGGCTTACTCCAATTTTTCCTGTTTTATTTGAATCAGCGCAAAGGTTTCTTTCATAGAAATGTTTTGCACAGGAGCCAAGGGCAGAGTAGGCAGCCATGGTCTATGAAGAGCACTGAGGTCAACGGTCTGCAGGAAGGGAAATTACTTGGTAGTTTACTGAAAATCCTTTTCAATACAATCCATTTTCCAAAGATAGCACCTCCCTTAAATATTAATGAGCTTTGCTGTTTATTGAAGCCATCATTTCCCAAGGTTATTCCGTGGGAAACTATTATCTAACTTCATCAACAGGACACAATGTGTTCCTTGTTAGTGCCCTGAGGGTATCTCTTTTCATCGTGCTCTTTTAAGACAGACATTAATTTTATGTGTGCTGTTTGGGATTTTTCCCCGTAAAAAAAAGTTCCGAATGGAAACCAACAGAGCTCCTTGTGCTGCTATCTCTAGGCCATTCTGTGTGAGTGATGGGATGTGGTACCGCTGTGGACAATTTGGAACCGCCTTTAGGGTTTCTGTAGTCAGATAAAGTTTGGGCATGGATGAATTGGGCTGAATTGCAAGTATGTGAGCCAGTCTCAGAGCTGACCTATGTGGTCATTCATCACAAGGTGCAGTTCCGTCTGGAATATACCACTTCAGATTGCAGGTGGACAATCGCTTCCCTACAGGAAAAAAAAAAAACCTGAACAAGATTTTGCAAAGGAAACTATCATATCAGGGAGGATGAAAGATAGGTATCCTGCTTGTCCACATATTAGTTTTATAATATGCTTTATCTATCCAGCAGCAGTCCTACCTATATTGTTGGGGGGGGGAGCAAGTGTCCCCAGGTGCCGTGCTGGTGGAGAGGAGGGGATGGTGCAGAGGCAGTAGTGCCAACTCCATGGGTGTCAATATGCTGTTGGCACCCACAGTAATTTTCCGGGGGTGCTCTGCATCCCCAATGTCAGGCACCTCCACACAGCACAGCACCCCCATGTTCGGCGCTGGCTCGGGAGTGCACCCAGCTCAGTGGCGGCCAAGCCAAGGGCAGCATGATCAAGCCAATGAGCTCCTTCCTGAGGCATCCTTGGGAAGAAGCTCATTGGCTCACCCATCCCGGTCTCGGAAGGGGGCAGGGCAGCCTTGCAACGCGTAGCCACAATGCAGAGCAGCCTCTTCCGAGGCCAGGCCGTGACAATCCCCCTACTTCAGAAGAGGCTGCCTTGCTGGGTGACAGGGGACGTGGTTGTGGGCAATGACAGAGGGCGTGGTTACATCAGGGGCGTGGTCATGCCACTGTCAGGGGCATGGGCTACGTCAGGAGCATGGCAATGTCAACATCAGGGGCGTGGCTATGGGCACCCCCAATGTTGAGATCAAGTCGGCACCCCTGTGCAGAGGTAAGCAGCACTGCCCGTGGCCCAATCCGACTGGTCCATGTAGGGCTGACCGAGCTAGGGACAGGGGTTAGGATACCACCTAAGTGCCAGTACCTGGCTCCACCCCAACTCCCCCTGCTGGTCTACTTTCCTTGCCCCCGATCCCAGGTTGATTTCATGAACTCTGGAAATGGTTGCGTTGCAGTGGCTGCCAGATGGACAGAGCGACTTGCCAATAGTTATTTGCTAGAAAAATGTGAGTTAGTGTGCAAAAATCCCAACCTGGAGTTAAACAGGCACAGTTAGGCCAGCAAAGTTTGGCTGGCACAAAGGCCACCACAAAGCACAATTGGACCACTCTCCGAGTCAGAGAGGATGGAGCACACCTGTGTTCTGGCCTCTCTGACTCCGAGAGTGGTCCAAATGCATTTTACGGTGTCCCTTGCGCCAGCCAAACTTTGCTGGCCTAACTGTGTCAGCCTAACTCCAGGTTAGGATTACGCCCTTATTGTGATGGGCAGGAGGTAGTTGAAAAGTGTTTCTGATTGAGAAGGCTATCCAGGCAGATAAAGTGTCTTATTTGCACTCTGCACACAAATATATAGCGTCCTTGTGGAGGGATACCTGCCTTTGGGGTTGGACAACTCTGTTTGAAAGTGAGGTTATCCCCCTCCTCAGTGAATTCTGTCCCAGATTGCATCCTGGACAGAGATGCAGAATCAATCAATCAATCACTAGTATTTATATACCGCTTTTCAACATAAGTTCACAAAGCGGTTTACAGGCAAATAATAACATTAAAGTTAAATGGCTCCCTGTCCCAAAAGGGCTCACAATCTAAAAGAATGGAGGACACCACCAGCAACAGCCACGAGAAAGACACTGTGCTGGGGTGAAGAGGGACAATTGCTCTCCCCCTGCTAAATATTAGAGAACACCACTTGAAAAAGTGCCTCTTGCCCAGTTAGCAGGGGTTAACATACCAAGCCTAAGAAACATTGTTTACCTTGGAGAACTACTTTTGCTTCTTTGGAAATGCCAAGTTGCTTGAGTGCAAATCTCTGAGTTGGCATTAAAATTTCACAGAGAAACTGGAAGGCTGGGCATGGTTGCAGAAGGAAGACCTGGGAACAAATGAGCAGGAAAAAAAAA
>JAJKFI010000001.1:2578891-2597241 GCA_029204185.1 Lerista edwardsae
TGTTGCAGTTTCACACCACACACTCCAGAACTGGTGGAAACTGGCATTCCGTCTCTCCGTCTCCAGATCAGATAGAGCACCTGCGTGTCCTTGAGGTGGTCAGCTTCCCAGCTTGTTAGTGCAACCTGCTACACAGTAGCTGAACTCCCTTTAGATAGTGTAACAGAAGCAAGCAATGTTTCTCACGGGAAGCGCTGGCTAGCAAGCATCCACTGTCTCATGAGATCATGATGTTCTAAAAGTTACCCCATTGGTTAACATGGGGCACGAGGGTCTCTAAGTACCCACCTACCAGATATAGTCTGACTGCACCCTTTGTTCTTCTGTCTGTACCATGTGTGCGCTCAAACTGTGAAGAATACGCTGAAACGCCGCTTGTACGCGGCATGCCTTCGCCGGCTTTCGCTAACCGGCAAATGGAACTTCTCACTTTCGCTACTGAAACCAATAAAATGGCTTTGTTATTGAAATGTAGCGATCGCTTCGTTCCTCCGCTCCGATCGCGCTCGGCAAGCGCTGAATGGGTCCACAAGCCCCCAACTCTGCTATAAACACTCCAAATAAACAACACAAACGTGCTTTATGGCCCTTGTGCAAGACAAACTGTGCGAACCTAACTGTGCGAGCCTAACTCCAAGTTAGGATTGTGCTCCGAATCTGCTGGTTGAATGAAACCAATATTCAGGGTGCAATCCTAACCAACTTTCCAGCACTGGGGTAAATGCAATGCTGCTCCCACGGAAGGGAACGAACATTCCCGGCAGTCCGTGACTCCTGCTCCACTGCAGGATGCAGTACATGTCCCACTGGCACTGCTATGCCAATGCTGGAACGTCAGTTAGGATTGCACCCTCACAAAGACCTAGATTAGTGCTTCCCAATCTTTTTCCCACTGTGACCCATGTCATCGACCGCCTCCGCCAGGTAGTGCCCCAGAATGCCTTGCAGTGGCCGGCTAACACTCCAGAATTCCTTGCAGCACCACAGCCAGTGCGGGTCTGCAATCTTTTCATAACACACCCAAAATCTGCTCATGATCCACTGGTGGGTTGCATCCCACATTTTGGGAACCACTGATCTAGATCACTATGGCCCCTTCAAAAATCCAGGCATGCCCCAGTATCCACTAATTCGGTATCCAAGTTTTCAGTTATCCACATATACCATGGATACTGGGATGCCTATAGGGGAACATTAAACAAATGTTTGCTTTTTACCTTGTTGAAGCAAAACCACTGATCTTCCCCTATCTTTAAAAGGGGGTTTCAGGTATCCACAGGGCAGGAGGTGTCCGGAATGGAACCCCCGCGGATACTGGCATATACCTCTACAATTAAGGGCCTGATCCTATTGGGCTCAGTGCAGGTGGTACAATTTGTGTGCTGGTGCCACAAACATGTCGTAAGGCATGTCCATGAATGTTAAGGTTACCACCTGTGGTTACCACCTGTGCTGGCTTAGCCCCATCCTTACTCCTGCAGAGCTGGCATGTGGTCCTTTTTACTGTTGCCAGTGTTGCGGTGGCAGGGAGAGTGGAACTGGTGGGAGAGCGGAGGGGGGAATGGGACCACTGCTGGATCTTAGCCCCCAGCTTGGCTTCAGCAAACCAAAAGGGGCCGCTCTATTCTCTATGGGCAAAACAGCCTGCAGAGAACTGAGGAGTCCCATTGTGGGAAGTGGGGCTTTCCCCGGGGGAAGGGGACAAATGGCCCCATCTCCTGAGGAGACCCCAGTGGCCAGTGGTGTCATCTAAATTATTTAAGAACAGGTACTCACTTTTGATTGGCACGTGTCGGGACCCGCCCACCGGAAGTGACATCATAAGCTGGAAGTGATGTCGTGGCAAGACGTGACATGAAAAAAGCCCTTTCTGAGGCCTCAGACGATTTTAAATTGACCCAACAGTTGCAACAGTATTCCACAGCACCCCCAGAACATGTTAAGGAGGCCTGGCATCATGTTAAAGTGACCCAACAGTTCCAAAAGTATTCGAGAGCAACCCCTGAGCAGCTCATTTTTCAGTGGCAAGGCAAAACAAGGCAAGGCCTGGCCTGGCCTGGCCTGGCCTGACCTGGCCTGGCTTGGGAAGGCAAGGCAAGTTTTAAAAAGCCACCAGCTCATTTCAGCAATTCCAAAATCTTTTGGAGACAAATTCCAAAATCCCCCACCCAGGAACCGCCATGCCTCCTCGGGAGAGGGAGCCCCAGGCAGCCTACCTGCTCACGCTGCTGCTGCCATCTGTCTCCCTCGCTTCGCTCCGCTCCGCTCCACTCGCTGCCAGGCAACTCAAACGTGCAGGAAATTCAAACGTTGCAGGGGGCGGGGCAGAGCGCCAATGGAGTCGACGAGTGGGCGGGCGAGTGGGCAGGGCCAGCCGTAATCCTAGGAACGGGTACTCGCGTACCCCCACGTACCCCCTACATGACATCACAACCAGTGGCTGCCTGGTTGCTACTAAATGCAGCAGTAGCCATTTGGCTGTTTGGCTACCACTGCGCCAGTGGCACCCAGGCAGCTCAGGATTGGGCTGTACCCAGTTGGTGTGTCAGTCATCATCAACTGATAGACACAGCTTTGTTAATCAACCCCTTATCTGGGAATAAGTTTTCAAACTTTGAAGTCAATGTGCTTCATTATCATGTCTTGTCCAGATGTCAGCGGTGGCTCACCTGTCAGAAATGGCTCTGAAACAAAAACACAGTTACTATTGCTCTTATTATCTCATTCACTTCGCTGTGTCCCTTTCAAGCCACAGGGATGCAGCAGCTGGCAAATATTTAGAATTCCACTTGAAGTATCACCCGTTTTGATCAGCAGATCAGGCCACCGTCAGGGGATAAATCAACTGCCAGCAGACGTGGATTGCTATTTGAGTGGGAGGCCTGGACAGCTTAATTGGGGGAAGAGATGTTAAAAGTTAAATTGACAGTCATGTTACATTTTTTGATTGAACTCCCAGTGCTACGATTCCTGTCTGAGGAGAGTGCAGAGCTGCACTCTTCATTAAGAGGGGGCAAATTCGGGTCCTGTTGTTTGTCACACAGCTCTGCTACATTCTGTTTCTGGGAATAAATCAAGACTGGAGGGCAGACGATTCTAAAATAATTAACTGACAGGACCTTCCTCCAAAGAAACAGTAGCACTCTTAGTAGCGTTTCTCTTTTCCCATGCAGTATAATCTGCTAACTGGACAAGAGGCACTCTTTGAAATGGTGTTTCTCTTATTATATATTTAGCAAGGGGAGAGTAAGTATCCCTCTTCACCCCTCCTCAGTGTGTTTTCTAGTGGCTGTTGCTGGTGGTTCTTGATTAGATTGTGAGTCCTTTTGGGACAGGGAGCCTTTTAACTTGATTTTTTGCCGGTAAACCGCTTTGTGAACTTCTTGTTGAAAAGCGGTATATAAATTCTGTTTGATTGATTGATTGATTGATTGATTGATTGATTGGATTGATCAGTAAGTGAAGCACCAAATTCCACTCCCTGAGAAGTACCAGCGCCCTTCCCTCATTTCCCCTTCCTCCAATGCAAGAGATGTTGAGACCAGGGACATAGCTGATGAAAGTGTAGCCCAGTGCAGAGGGCAAAATGTTGCCCTGGAAGTGACATCACAACAGGAAGTGACGTCACAGTTTTATTTTCATTTTATCTGGTCTTTTGGCCATAACATTTGATAAAGTAAAGATATTACACACTGGGTTTTTTTTTTCCATTGCATTCTGCATTAAATTACCTTTCCAATGATATGTACCATGATGGTATTATTCATACCTACCAAGATTTTCACAATTTTGGCCACTCAAGCTCAGTTTGTTGCCCCCCTAAAGCTTGTTGCCCAGTGCAATTGCACCCAACTGCACTTCTTTAGCTATGTCCCTGGTAGGGGTGGCAGTGGCAATGAGATTTGCTGGTAATCTACCACAGCAGCCCAAAGACCTCCTGATGCCCAAGACAGCATGTCGAATGCTACTCCCCTTGCACAATATGTCAACTTTTGCTTCTCTCACTTTCCAGTGTTTCAATTTGTACTTTTCTGTCCTCCACATTTTCCCTTCTTCCGTGCTTCCCTCTCCCCACCCCAGTTCTTCTGTTCTAGAAATTATGGGATGTATGCAAAGACAGCAAATCCTGACATGGCACCATTAAAAATCAATGAGACAAAGTGGTTATGACTAGCAGCCCAATCCTATCCAGGGCTTATGGTGGCAGATCTTGAGATCTGCTAGTGTAAGCCTGGCACTATTGGCATGAAAGCCATGCTCTTTGGGGGCATTGGTGCCAACAGCCAGAGGCTCCACTTGCTCATCAGTGGCTCCCAGATGGGAGGTCAGCAGCAGGGGCAGTTCGGGGAGCTTCATGGGCAGTGCAAGGTGAGGAATGGGCTGGCAGGGGCAGGAGGGGGAGGATCGCAGTGGCAGTGGTGCACAGCAAGACCCTAATCACCTTTCCTTGCCCTGAGTCTCATTGGAGGCCAGATGGGGGGAAGTTTTAAAAGGTTTTACTTACCTCTCCTGGATTGTCTGGTTGCACCCCATCCCACCCCATAGCATGCAGCATGTGCTCTGTCAGTATGCTATGTGTTAGCGCAGTATACTGTGTGCTATGGACTGACGGGGGGGGATAGGATTGGGCCCTAAAGTTCCATTAATTTGAACGGTGCTTTGTCAGGATTGACTTGCTTTAGATACAACCATATTTAGAGGTCAGAGTCCAAATGATCACACAACTAGCTCCATCCATGACCCAAAGAAACATTGTCATGCAATGTGTGCGAGAGCTAAGCCTGGATCCTGCTGCTTCCACTGGCGGATCACCTGTTCTGTTGGAGGACACTTTCAGATAGAACTGGGCCATTCATGTAGTTAGCACCTCCTACAAGTTGATATTATATCATGGCTGTCATTCAATTAAGCGCAGTCCATTTACCCAAATGGATCTTATTTCATATATTTTACGGGAAGTGCCAGGGCAATGCTGATGGGTGTTCTAAAGATCCTCACAATAGCTTGTCATTACTTTTCTCTACAAGAACTGGACGGCTGGATCCAGATTTGTGGACTTGTGTTCCTCATATTCTGGGAGTGTTCATTACTGTGAGGATGTATTTTAAATTGGGGGGGGGGGTATTCATGAACATTAGAGGGGTCAGGGTGAAAGGAGCTTTTAGAACCAGATTGTCAGTTCATGGGAGACGGTGAACTCGATCTAGCCAGAAACAGCAGAGGTTGAGTGTGGCTTAATGAGGCCTTTAATTGGCACTTAATGTGAGTTGAGTCTCAGTCAGGCAGGGATGAAATGTCACTAGGATATAGCTTAGGAAAGCAAAACAGGAGACTTCCTAGCAATTCCACTGGTTCTTGAATAGTTGTGGAAGTTGAAAACCAATTAATGGATTGGATTAATGGATTGGAATGGATTATTGGAGAAGCTGGAAAGAAAGTTCATTAAACATGAACTTTGCCCATCAATGAACTGTGCCACTGAACAGCGACCATAGAAACACCAATGGCCCTGTTAGGAAGGAGGATTTTATGGTGCTTTTAATTTTTTTTTCTTTTCTTATTTCATAATTTCTGAGTGTTGATTTTAGTTTTCATGCATTTTTTTTGTATTTGCTGCAAATCTTGTTGTGGGAAAGAGAGAAGGTGTAGGCTAAATCTCTTAGAGCATAATCCTATACTTGCACTGCGCCGGTGCTGCACTCTTGCGCCAGTCCAGTGTTGTTGCAAATGTGCCATTAGGCGCGTCTGCGCAGGCTAGTAGGTTGCTGGACCAGTGCAAGCAGCAGTGCCGGCACACGTATGCCACTGTGCCAGCCATGCAGTGGTCGAGCGCCAACAGCGCTCTGTCAACACAGGACATTGCCAAGGGCATTCCAGAGGTGTGCCGCCGGCGTAATGGGGTGGCACAATGGGCGGCACCAGGGGCAGCGATGGACGACAGCCCTTGCGCCGAATCCTAAGCCTTGTCCCTGGCTAGGGCGGCCCCAATTTGAGTCGCTCCTGGCTACGTGGACCTGCGCCTGCAAATCAGCAGGCACAGTTCCGAGCAGCCCCATAGGGCTGGCTGGGGCTTACCTGGGTGCAAAGGGAAAACCTCCCCTTGCCCTGTGCTGTGTTGCTGCTTCCCCCTAATGGCCTTAGGATGCAGCCTTGCTGCGCCGGCCTTGCTATGCCAGCGCTGCTTAGGATTGGGCTACCCAATAAATAAATAAGAGAAAAGTGAAAGAACGTGGAGGTTGGCTAAACAGTGGTTTCTTGAGGTGGTGGCAGCGCTGCGGGTTAAACTGCTGCTGCTGGGCTTTCTGACCGGAAGGTTGGGAGTTCAACACTGCACGATGGAGTGAGCTCCCGTTGCTTGTCCCAGCTCCTGCCAACCTAGCAGTTTGAAAGCATCTAAATGCAAGTAGATAAATAGGGACCACTTCAGTGGGAAGGTTACGGCGTTCCGTGTGCTACGGCATAGAGTCATGCCGGCCACATGACCATGGAAGCTTGTCCTCGGACAAAACGCCAGCTCTACAGGCTTAGAAATGGAGATGAGCACCCCCCCCCCCGGTCACAACTAGACCATTCGGTTGTGGGCAAACCTTTACCTTTTTAAAATTTGTGATTACCAGTGACTGGACTTAGGAAAGCGGAATATGATGGAATATGAACAGGAATATGAAGATTAAATACCTACTGCCCTGGGAAAAGGCAATTATGGAATAATGTGTCTGATATTCCTGAATGTGAGAACAAGTGGAAGAACAGTCAGGGCTAGAGATAACACAACATTGTGCTGCAAGTCAGTATTTGGAAAATAAATCAACAGGGAAATGTTAGATCTTTTTCAAATTTCATTTTTAAATTTGATTTTTATGGGTAGTTTTGAAACATAAATCTGTATCCTTGTTGACATATTTAAGGTAATAATACTGTGAATCGAGGCCCAATTCTACCCAATGGGGCTTCTTAGAGCTACACCAGTAAAGTTGCTGATGCACGTCAGAGAAGCCCTTAATGGCTTAGGAAGGGGATTAGGATATGACAAAGGCCTCTTCCACTGTTCCCAACCCCCTCCCAGGCCCAATCTGCCTTCATTCTTCCCTCCCCAACCCCATTACAGCCTTCCCTAACCCCTGCATCTCATGGAGCAGCTCTGGCCTGCTTCAGCAGGATTGCTCTGGACTCAGTGCCAGAAGGACAGTGTAGCCCTTCCCACTAGGGCACCTTACTCTGAAGTCATTGTAAAAGTGCTTTACGGCATTGGTGCTGCGCTTCATTAGGATTGTGCTGCAAATTTTATTTTTTTTATCCCCATGAATTACTACTTTGCTTCAACTTGAAAGAACAGGAAGAGAAGGTGCTTCCATAGAGAAATGGATTATATATAGGCATATTTCCAAAAAATTATAAAATCATATATATTTTAGTGTCCTCATTGAATAGCCTCTTTATTGTAGAGTTAGGTACATTAGAAGTCTTCCACTTTTTTCCTGACTTGTACAGAGCAGTGTGCATGCAAGTTCAGGGATCAGATCATTTGTGTCCTTCCATCCTTATCTGCATTCCTTTTGTGCACATGTGCATTGATAAAACACTGCCAAAAAAGCATTGCATTCTTGCAGCAAAATTCCAATTGTGTGGTGTTTCATCAATGAGAAGGCCCATTAGCAAAACACAAAAAAACTTGGTGCACATATCAACACAATCCGATCAATACTACAATTTTGCAGCGTTCCATCAATGTGCATACACATGTTAAAGGTAACGAAAAAATGGGTGAGGGTAGGGAGAGGTGCAAATACACATCTGAAATGGAAAGCTACCACAACTGTCCCAGAAATAATTTTATGAATTGTCTTTGCTAATCTACAGTTTAGAGAACAAAATGAAAGAGCAATGATGAAACAAAATGGGGAAGAGATGCTCATTCTTGCTTGAATAAAGGGTCAAGTCTATTCTTCGTTCAAAACTATCAAAATCCTATAACTGGCATGAAAACATATGAAAACTGGCATGAAAACAAATTATGAAAACATATGAAGACTTCTCTAACTTGCATACAAGTTAATGACTAGAAGAAAATGGCTTCTATAACTTGCACGCATTATGAAAATTAAACAAAATGCTTGCATAGTTTTTTCTATTTTGCATAATGTATTTTGGTTCTGTTGGGTCCCTCAGAGTGTCTGGAAGCTATGTGAAAAGCTCAAGCCCCTTTAATTGCCACTAGAAATCAAGTGAAAATCCCACTGAGCTTCTATTACCAAATATTGCTGACATATTTCCAAGTTGATCTTCACAGATGCAAGAATAGAATCTTCCTTTTCTGCACTAAAAAGCTGATTTTTTTTCCAGAACAAGGGAAGCTTAATATTAACCTGTAGTTAGGCCAGCAAAGTTTGGCTGGCACAAGGGGCACCGTAAAGTGCATTTGGACCACTCTCGGAGTTAGGGAGGACGGCGCATGTCTGTGCGCTGGCCTCTCTGACTCCGACAGTGGTCCAAACATACTTTATGTGTCCCTTGTGCCAGCCAAACTTTGCTGGCCTAATCTTGCTGGCCTAACTCCAGGTTAGGATTCTGCTCTGAATTATGTAATGAACATAAAATACTACAATTTTTGTGTGATTGCTTGAAATCATGCATAGCCTTGGCTATATAGACACATCCGCATGAGGGCAACGGTTGATTTAAAATTTTATTATGGAGAAAAAAAAACCAACGTTACCTACTGTGTCCTGTTTCTATTACAGACATGGTGTACGTTGGTCATATTGAAGCATGTGGCGTGTTGTTAAACTGGGAGTATCTATGCTCCTGGAGCTGGTAAATCTGAACCACCTGTCTGTCATAGTGGAAATGCTTGAAGTGTGTCACATTTTTTAATTCCTTCTGGTCCTGAACCTGGAAGTATCAATGCATTTTTTTTTCCTTCCCAGTTTGTTACATTTATCACTGAGGGCAGAATGCCAACATGATGTTTTAGCATAAAACCTGAAACTGAATGACAAATAAAATAATTATTGTCTGCATATCACCATCTGCCCTACGCTGGGCCTTGATCACTGGTGAAATGTAACATAACTACACACATGGATGAGCAAAGTAATTTTTCTTAAAAAGAAAAAAAAAAAAAAGAAGTGGGCCGATCATTTTGAATGCTAAATGTTCAGTATCAGCAACTAGACCTATTGGGATAAGGCAGCTTCTAAACAGGTCTTATTACCTAATGCAGTTCAAGTGATGATGCATTGCAATTCTCCCAGTGCTTGCTGCAGCTATCACTTGGATGCATTACACCAATGCAGTTCTTTTGACTGCGTGTGCAATCCTAACCTGGAAAGGCCAGCACAGTTAGGCCAGCAAAGTTTGGCTGGCACAAGCATCACCGTCAAGTATGTTTGGACCACTCTCTGAGTCAGAGAGGCCAGCACACAGATGTGAGCCATCCTCCCCGACTCCGAGAGTAGTCCAAACATGCTTTATGGTGGCCCTTGTGCTGGCCAAACCTAAACTTACAGTTTAGGATTGCGCCCACAAACTACACCTTATGCAGAATGAGGTGGTAAATTGAGCTGGACTGTTTTTAACATTTACTTTTTTTTTCAATATCCCCTGCTTAGGCCACGAAGGAGGGAGGCTTTCGTTCTGATCCAGATGGTCCTGATCCAGATCCCCACCACTGCTATTTACTCCGGGGAGGAAAAGTTTAAGAACCCTATTTTCAGGATAAATAGCATTTGTAGACAAACAGCTCCAGAACGCCATCTTGCCTGACCCCAAGAGTGGCCCAAATGTGCTTTACGGTGTCCCTTGTGCTGACCAAACTGTGCTGGCCTCACTCCAGGTTAAGATTGCACCCTGCATCACGACAGTGTGCAGTTACCGCATATTTTCAATATGGCTGCTCTAGGTGCTTTGCAACTCACAATTTGGGAACCACTGCCCTATAGGATTGGGCTATAATATTTAGATCACCAGTATGATACTTGTCTGTCAATTCATTTTAAGCAGTAGCTATGCTAGTGGAATGACTGTCTGGTCTAGCAATACAACTGTTCTCAAATTTCAAGTTGATTAAACATAGGGAAAGTTGTACCCAGAATTATACTTCTTTTCTGCAGTTGCTGTTAGCATCCACCTCATTCTTTGTGTCAGATATTTGATCAGATTCATGTTTACATCATAATTTGTAAGTGTGAAAAGCAACATGTATAACCTACCTTTTATATTTGTTGGAGGAACCCCTAATCAGCATTAATTAAATTAGCACCACAAATCAAAGCTGAAAAGTCAGAGTTTATTCACTGGCAAACTACAGAAATTAGTGGGTTATACAGGATCTGCATTTTAATTAAGATGTGATCACTGAACACAGTAGAACAAGAATGAAGGATGGTAATTTGCGTTTGAGAGATGGGCAGCTCTTCAACTTTAACGGGAACAACCACTTCAGCTTCTGTACTAATGTCAGTAGTAAAAGCTAGTTTATATGACAGTCATCATTACTGAGGGCGCAATCCTATACTGCGCTGGAATAGAGGGGCCGGCCGGCCTGCGCCATATCCTGACACAGTATAGGTGAGGCTGGAGCCTCCCCACGGCAAGGGCATGTGCAGGTGCAGATCCGAGGAAACCTGCAGGTGCCAATCCGAGGAGACCGTGCGGCATGAATTGGGGCCGCGCGGCCTCCCAATTGGGTTTAGGATTCCGCCTTATGGCCGAATCCCAAGCCCGCCTCCTGGAGGGGATGGCCGGCCTGCTGACACACCCACATCCCATCCTCGTCCTGCTCTTGTCCCGCCCAGAACCTCTCTCCCCACCCACTCCCTCCCCCGGTCCACGATGGCATCACCCTTGTGCTGGCCAGCTTTGGCCAACACAAGGGAGGCGCTGCATGGGCTCAACAGGACCAGAGCTGCCTGCAGCCCTGGTCCTGTTGCCTTAGCACAGATGCAGGGGTGCTGCTCGGCACCCCTGCGTTGGCGCTAATGCCGTAGCATCGATGCAATGACATTGTGTCGACTTTATGGCATGTAAAGGATTACGCTGTAAAATACACAGGATCAGTACATCCATGGGGCCAAATGAGCTGGTGTCCCCAGGCAGCAGTTTGGCATAGAACACCCATACCCATCTGCTCACTTGCCTCCACTCTTTCTCCCACTCCATAGATTGGAAAAGGAAGAGGAGAACAGAAGAGGAGCTGCAAAGCAGATAAGATGAGAGGGGTGGCTTACAGCATCCTGGATGGTCTATGACACTCTAGCCTGTCCCTCTATTCTCCATATTCACCCTTCTGCTCCATCTTCCTTTTCTTATTTTAAATCAAGGAGCATGATGAGCAGAGGTTGGCATATCACCAAGTGAGGTGGAACAGCATTTGAGAAGCTGCCTTAGGTGTTGCCCTGGCCCTGCTAGTACAACCAAAGCAAAGACCTATTGATTTCAGCCCATGCATAAAGCCACCATTGAAATAAATTAGAGTTGTAGTCCAGTTCTCATCATCTCTCGGCTAGGGCTGTTAATTAATTAATTAATTAACAGGTAATTAATTAATACCCCACCTTTCTGCCCCGTGGGCACACAAGGCGGCTTACAACAATTAAAATACAATATTGACAATTAAAAAACAGTAATTAAAAACAATTCTAAAATAATTTAAAAACTAAAAACAAGCCCCGTGGATCCTAATATAAAAAGAAAAGAAAGACCAGCCAGCCTGTCAACAGTTAAAAGCTTTTTGAAAGCTTTTAGACTTTGCACATGTCTGAAAGCTTGTCTGTGTATGAATAAGGAGGGACAGTGCTCTCTTTTGGATGCTGAAAGGACCTTTGAGATCCAAGGCTATTTTTTTAGAAGTGTAAAGTGTTTAGTCTAAGTGTTAAGCCTAAGTGTTTAGACTTCTTTAGAAAATAACTTTCAAGTTTTACTTGAAAGACACCAGGGATTGAGCCTGGGACTGTCGGTATGCAAAACATTTGTTCAGCATTCATGATTGAATCATAGCCAACTAAGCCAGTCTACCTCCACCATTATTACCTAATTTTTCACAAACATTATGTCTGAGATGCACAGAAATATTTATTGATGTTTATATTCAAGCATTGAGCGCAGTGGGACTTCTTATAATGATTGCTTGATGGGAAAGTGCAGCATATAAGGATTTTCCATACTTGATTTATTTTATGATGACTCTAGTGATGTTTGTGGCTAAGCCATTCCTTGATCCAGCCTGGTATTTTACAATACCTTGAATTAATACTAGGATAGTTCATTCTAGGATTTAGACTGGATTGGAAAAAGAAGGAAAAGGATAGCAGATGGTTCCTCCATGCTGAGGAAGAAACTGAATATGAAAGTTTGCATGTTAACAGAGGCGGAGGAAGGGTGTGGTGTGAGCCATGAGCGCTGGCAGTGGCGGGACGGCAGGGCGCCATTGCATAGAGTCTGCAGACTAACCTGCGCGCTGTGTGGCCCACCCGCCCTCCCTCGCATCCATTCTGCTCTAAAATGGAGCTATTCTGGGCGCAGGGAGGCGTGGCTGGGCAACGCACAGGGGCGGGGCGACGTGCTGGGTGCGCGGTTTCGTCGCCCTGCTGTGGGCGCACTCGGGGCTCTGTTCGTCCCTGTCTATTAAGCCTCTTTTGCACCCTGATTCTCAGTTCTGTGGGTCCTTGACTTCTTGGACCTCTGATTACTACGACGACTAGAATTAGGTGTTTAAAATATACATCTGGATGCCACAGAAAATGGCAGATCTCCATGCCATATCTGCACAATATACCAATGCCCTAAAGTTTGATGTTCTTCCATCAGCAGCAATCAATGAGATGGAGTGGGAAAGTGGAAGCAAACAATGTTGTGATACCATGGTAAGTTGCAGGAGAGGGAGAGAGAGAGAGCTCATTTTCAAGAGCAGCCTATATATAATATGAGTCCAATCCTGAACTGCCTAACTGGCACAGGCCCAGCAGTAGCCAAAAGGTGACCATTGGAAGTGATGTCATTAACCTGGAAGTTATGCCATAGCCGGAAGTGACATCATTGAGCAGGAAGTGCCATAATTGTGACGTGATGACAGTCCTGGAATGCAAACTGACATTCTTGGACTGTAACAATTGCACAACTATGAAACATCCCTCACAGAAAGGTATGTATCCAGAGGTGTTCCCCTTAAGATAGGTGACTTCACTAAGAGGGAGTAGAGACTTGTTTAATTAGGACTTGCTGCACATGGATATTTTATTGTGGTATTAACAAACATGGCCCATTTATCCCAAACTGAGCTGGTCTCGTGCGTGCGTGCGTGCCAGAGCAAAGACCAGGATGATGAGATGCTATAATGGAGCTGGAAATGGTACAGCTCAGGAACAAGGACACCCCTTCATTCCATGACTGAATAAAGTGGCCCTCAGAGAATGAAGATGCAAAGTTCAAAGGTTAATTGCAATGTTGGCAAGCTTGTGTGGGAACACGATCATCCCCCATCTTTCCACCTATTCTCCAGGGCAAGCCTACCTGTGCAGACAGTTATAAAGTACAGGATGCAGTGAACGCTACATGATTCAAGAACAGTCCTGTCTCCCAGCACGGCTGATCTCATTGGTATGTACCACATGCCACAGACCAGGCATCAGCTTCTTCTTTTTTAGCAAAAGAACTGAATAGAGTAAATGTCAACACTAAATAAATCCTATTGCCAACAAGCTGCCAGCAAACGTTTATCACACTTCTGGTAATGCTCAAAACAGTTACTGCACAATGATGAATCATACCCTTATATTGCACACATGTTGATCATAAACATTTATCAGACTTCTGGCAGCGTGCACAGAACTGGAGAGGCAGCCGGGCTGGTGAAGGAATGCCTTTTCTGTCCTCCATGGATTCTTGGGATTTTAATGCACAATGAAATTTAGGCTGCTGACGAGTGGGCAGCATAAGGCAGACAGCCTGTTCCGCCCCCCCCCCCCCAGTGTCCAGAATAAAAGAGGAGATTGGCAGTCTGATCCTGACGTGTACTTGGAAGGCCATTCCACTGAGCTCAAAGGGATTTCCTCTTTTACAGTAAGCCTGTTTAGGATAGCTGTGGTTGTTGGGTTGAGCTGCAGGGAATGCTCAGGACCTGCTTCCAGTGAAAGTGCCTCTTGGGGAAAAATGAAATAGGATCTGGATCAGGCCCCCTATTACAGCATGGCAAAGCTGGGATTTGACTCACTGCCCATACTGTGGCCTCATTCTCCCGTTCTGAAGCTGTTTGTCTACAAATGCTAGTTATCCTGAAAATAGGGTTCTTATATAGTACTTTTCCTCCCCGGAGTAAATAGCAATGGTGGGGATCTGGATCAGGACCATCTGGATCAGAACAAAAGCCTCCCTCCTTTGTGGCCTAAGCAGGGGATATTGAAAAAAAGTAAATGTTAAAAACAGTCCAGCTCAATTTACCACCTTATTCTGCATAAGGTGTAGTTTGTGAGCGCAATCCTAAACTGTAGTTAGGCCAGCATAAGCTAAGCCAGCAAAGTTTGGCCAGCACAAGGGCCACCATAAAGCATGTTTGGACTACTCTTGGAGTCAGGGAGGATGGCTCACATCTGTGCACTGGCCTCTCTGACTCCGGGAGTGGTCCAAACACGCTTTATGGTGGTCCTTGTGCTGGCCAAACTTTGCTGGCTTAGCGTATTCCGGCCTAACTCAGTTTAGGATTGCGCTCACAAACTACACCTTATGCAGAATGAGGTGGTAAATTGAGCTGGACTGTTTTTAACATTCCACTGCGTCTGTGCCCATGGTAAAAGTTGTCTTGGTGAGGGCAAGGAGCTGAAACGTGCCCACTGACATATCTTCTTCAAAGCCATCCCTTCTGTTGTCACCAGTTTTACAGTAGTGAAGCTCCTTCTGGCAGCCACAAATGCCTAGTGCCCTTCCTCCCTCCCAAGATATGAAAGAAGGTTTGGACTGAAACTGAGTCACATTCATTGAAATCAACGTGAGACAATAGGCCACATAAAGCCTGCAGCAGGTCCTCTCTCCAGACCCTCCTCTCCACTTTCCTGCAGGCACTGTCCCTGGAGGAGACACATGCTACTTTCCATTCCCCCTTTGAGTGTTCTCATCGGGGTTCAAGCTGTATACGAAGTGCTGTGTGATCCATGGTTCTTTACACCAACTCTGGAGGAGGGCGGCAAGGAAACTGAACTGCACCACTTCCTCCAAGCTGGGCAGCCTTAGTGGTCAATGTTGCAGTTGCAAGCCTGAGAGGGTCACCAGGCAGCCTCTTGGATCAGTTTTGGGCCCTGCTTTGAGTCTTGCTTACATCAGAGTGCACACCAAATCCCTAGCCCTACTCCTGTACTCAACAGTCTGGGGCAATGAAGTCATAATGCCACATGATGTTGTGATGTCACTTTGGGGTTCTCCCCGGAGAAGGGGTGGTGTACTGTGGCCACTTGGCATGTTGCGTTCCTTCTCCATGGACAGAGCTGTCCTCTGCTTGCAGCGTGCCTGGGGCGGGACAATGTCACTGGGCTTCCCAATGAGGCTGCCCCACCTCTGGAATAGCTCCATTTAGGAACGATCTGAGTTCAAGGGAGGGCGGGGGCAAAAAGTGAGCATTTTTTTCTGCACTGCTGCATTCTGCCACAGCCAGCACTGCCGCGCTCGATTCCCCTCCCCTTGGCACCCTCCCTATGCTTCTGTCCATGGAGGCTGGGAGCTTCCACAGGGGAGGGAACAGGGCATTAGAAGTGGCTACAGCAGCCACCTCCTTCCCCAGGAAGAGCCCAGAGCTGACTGCCTTGTGGCACAGTCACTTCCAGATTCTCCCCGGGGAGAGCAGCTGTTGCTTCGGGCATAGAGATCCTTCTCTGTAAAGGATGAGCAGAGGGAGGGGCGGATCCCAGCGGCACCAGCATGATCTTATCCAGTGACGTCATTCACTGGCACCAGCAACCGGAACGCTGCTGGCGCCAGGATCTGGAACGCCGCAACGGCCGAGTGAGCTGTAGCTCCCCACCCCCTTGCGGTGCCCGGCAACACCTCCCTGTGCCCGGAATTGCTCTTTTACAGAGCGATCCAGGCGCAGGGGCGGGCGGGCAAAAACAGCGCACGGAGTCTGCCGCGCGCTGTCCCGCTCTCCCCGGAACTACCGGAATGGGGTACTGGCCCGTTCCGGTAGGATGACGCCTCTGATCTTATCCCCTCTTTTCAAATCTATCCTGCCTCTTTTTACTCCTCTGACCTACGTCATAGCTGGTGTAGGTCCAAAACAACCCATAGGCCACCAGGAGGCCAATGGAAAGGTAAGAGAAAACCATGTTTCCTTATCTCTGGTTGGCCTTCTAGTTGTCTCCTACTCCAGCACTGGATACAGCATGCATCCTGTTGGCGTGGCTGCATTGTCGCCAGTGATGGTGGGGGACTTGATTGGGCTCTCGCTCTTAAGAGAAACCAACGGTGCTTTCAGGTTAGGGAAAATCCTAAGAGAATCCCTTGATTTGCAGCCCTTTGAAGTTGCAAAAATAATGGCCTTGTCCCAGCACAAAAGAGCTACTTAGAAACACGTCGGGAGGGGATGATATCAGCTGCATCAAGAGATGAAAAGCTGAGGCTGCAGTGAAAGAGACGGTGTTTAAAGAGTTGTCATGAGCGTGTGAAAACTGGGCGAGAGGGTTTGACAGAACAAAGAAACTGTACTAGAATTCATGAAGAAGAAGCAAGCTAGTCAGTCACCAGGGAGATGTGCAGGTCCCTACCTGTGCGCCACCTGGACATGTGAGTCATGCTCCAGCTTCAGATCAGTGCTCTGCTGAACATGTAGTGCCGCTGTGAGCCAGTAAGCATGAGCAACGATGTGCTTCAACGACAAGATCCTGACTCTGGGGGATTCATGGCCCAAGGTTCAGTACCAACTTGTAAAGTAAGCTCCCTCTCTCACACATACTATTACCTTCTTAATCTCCTGGCCAGTGGCGTTTCTACAGGGATGGCAAAGCTCTAAGTTTTGCAAGAAGCCTTACCTTGCAGTGGAAATCACTCCTCTCCTGCACCGTTTTAGCCAGTCCTCACAGGGAAGAGCAACATCTTGGCGTTGCTTACTGGCTACAGCAGCAAGGGAGAGGAGGGATTTGCACGACAGGGTAAGGCTCCTTGCAAAACTTATATTAGAGTTTTGCCATCCCTGTAGAAATGCCTCTGCTCCTGGCTGCCTGGTTTGTATTTATAACACCCAGTGTCCCTGGGATCAATTGCATTGATCCCACGTGCATTGTCCCTCCCATATGAGGCAGAAGGACATGGAACACATTGGGCCTGGAGCATGAAGCATAGTAAAGTACAACTCTCTCTATGGAGTTAGGCCAGCACAGTTAGGCCAGCGAAGTTTGGCCAGCACAAGCATCACCGTAAACTATGTTTGGACCACTCTCGGAGTCAGAGAGGCCAGCACTCAGATGTGCACCATCCCCCCTGACTCCAAGCGCAGTCCAAACGTGGTTTACAGTGTCCCTTGTGCTAGCCTAACTTTTGCCGGCCTAACTCCAGGTTAGGCTTGCGCTCTGTCTCGCATACCAGAAATCTCAGACCTGGCTGAAGAAAAACTCCCCTAGAAGAAAAACATGAACCCTAGCTTCACATGGTCATATCTGTTTGAAAACATACATTTTCCAAGGACCCCTGAGATTTTTTTCCAGGGGCAGGGGGTGGGAGAGGATAATGATTGTGCCAGAGAAGGAAGGGAGGTTAGAGAAATGAGATCAGCATTTTTCCCAGTTTTCCATTTGGAGTTCCAATGAAGCTGCTCCATTTGAGTAGGTTCTTTTGAATGGGAAGTGTGCGTAATACAGTGGTTCTAAAAAATCTTAGCACCAGGACCCACTTTTTAGAAGGGCAATCTGTCCAGGACCCACCGGAAGTGATGTCATGGCCAGACATGCGATCATTGTGATGCCAGAGCCTGCTGCTTTCCTGAGAATGCAGCAATAAATTGGTTATTTCTCAGCCATTTTCCAATAGCCAAGTGAATCAGGAAAAAAAAAACATGCTTCACAACATTGACACAAGCAAAATCACACAGCCCTCCCCTTTCCAGTGTCCCATCTTCACATATTTTCAATATAGCTGCTCCAGGTGCTGCGCAATCCACCTGAAATGGGCTCACGACCCAGCTAGTGCGTTCCAACTCACAGTTTGAGAAACGCTAGTGTAAGAGATTGGGTAGCAATGGGAAGTAGGTGTTTTGGAGACTGGGTGAGCAATTTATGAAGATCAGGTTGGCTTAAAAAAAAGGAGCAGAACTATTATCAATTTTAAACAACACACACACACACACACACACACACACACACACACACACACACACA
>JAJKFI010000001.1:2616266-2652099 GCA_029204185.1 Lerista edwardsae
AGAGAGAGAGAGAGAGAGAGAGAGAGAGAGAGAGAGAGAGAGAGAGAAAGGCCAAAGAGGTGAAAGGAGAGCCATTTGCCAAAGAGAATCAGTAGTGTCCCGGAAAGGAGGAGTTAGGAACAGGGAAGGAGTGCAAAGGGCTGGAAGGACTAGGATGAGGTGAGAGGGAAGAAATGAAGGCAATGGAGTTAAGACGGGGAGATCAACAAAGACAGATATAATACAGAGAATGAAGGAGGAGAAAGACCCCCTGGAGGAACTTAGGGAAAGAAAGCATCCTTGCAAGGAGACAAAAAGAGGCCAGAAAAGGGGGGACTAGCAGGTGACGGGTGGCAAATTTGACAAACACATCCCTGTGTAACACATATTGGATTGCAAAAAAGGAGCAAGCACGGCATCTGTGTAGGTAACAAAACAACACATGACAGTCGGATTGCCCGAAACCCTAGCTAAAACCAGCGGTGCGCTCCCCACTCTGACAGCCCGAGTTCTGAGTGAGAAGCCACAAACTGACAGAGACTGACAATCTCATGCAAATGTAATTCTGCGTGACGGTGTGTTTTCATGTGAAATTGCTCGAGGCTCGGCTGTTTTTGAATTTCTCTTGCCGTTAACGTGTTTGGACTTCATTCAGCCTGGTAACCCCAAAAGCAATTCAGAAGGGAGGCTGAAATACTAAGTGGATGAAAACCAGCGGAAATAGTCACACAATGCTCATTCCATAGAAAAGTGTTGAGATTTTCACAGCTTGAGCTAGGCAGTCTACAGAGAATAGGCAAAGCTCCAGTACCAGGAATTGTCTCTAAGGTTCATGGAAGTTCTCATATAATTTAGTCAGACAAAGCCCTGAGAGTAATAGTGTATTTCTACCGTGACTAGGGATAATAGTGTGACTACTGAGATAAGTAAAGCATTGTAGAGATTCTTGCGGAATGAATATTCAATTTAACCAAATTCTGATGGAATCTTTGCAGTTCAGTCAATCATGCTTGTCTATGCACCGTATTACTTGGGGGATTCTCTAAATAATGAAGTACTGCTATGTTAATAAAACATACAGTATATGATGGAGGAGTTGGGTTTGTTCCCTGGGTAAATTTTCATTTAACCCCCTATGGCAATCACAGTACACACAACAGAGCTGTATACCAAAAAGAGGGGGAAAAATTAGTTGTGCCATTACAGCATCATTGTCCTGTTACAGCCCTGTTCAGCCCATTACAGCCCTGTTATCTCCAAACAAATGTGCTCACGTCTATTGTACTGAGGCACAGGCTTGGAGAGCTGGCGTCGTTGCTCGCAGTCTGAACACCAAGGGCACTGCCTATATGGCACGGATCATCTTGCAATCAATCATAGTTCATTCTCAGTTTCACTATGTGACTCTGAGATGTGTAATTATCGATCAGCGTTGCATTGATTTCGAAACATTTAATTATGTGCAACATCCTAGAGCAGGAAGAAACCACCTGCATCACTAGTCTGGGGATTCTCAAACTTCAGCGCACTGAGACTCTTCTCGCTGCAATGCTGAGCACGCTGGCTTGGAAATCCATTGAAGTCAAAGGAACTCAGGGCTGATTTCATTCCATTCACATTCTTAGTTTGCCTGCTGTTGCCATAGTCTTCCACCTAAAAAACCAATCTGGAGATGTTTGTAATATTTAGCATGTGATAGCACCTTTCTGAGTGTTTCACAGGCAGCACGAGCCTGTGTATGACTACTCAGAAGTAAGTCCCATTAAATTTAATGGGACTTACTCTCAAGAAAGGTGTGTAGAGGACTGCAGCCATAAATTATCTCAGTAATCCTGTCATATCTCCAACAAGATGAAACTGCAGTGCATTGGGTCATTTCTTTTTATTCTCAGAGAACTTTGTCACCAACCTTGTGAGGCTGCTGAGAGAGAGAGAGAGAGAGAGAGAGAGAGAGAGAGAGAGAGAGAGAGAGAGAGAGAGAGAGAGAGAGCCACTCAGCTTCACCGCTGAGAGGGAAAGGACTCAGACTTTCTTGACATCCAAGCTTTAATCAGTACACTGGCTTTCCATTTATTATTACGCTGCATTATTTTGTCACATTTAGCTGAGTTGCTTGGATACATTTTTTTAGAGCTACTGAAGTGTATCCTTAATATTAAAGAAATTGGTCAATCTGCTGGGAACCAATTTCCAGATGCCTGCACACTAATAATGTCAGGCTGAGGAAAAACACCAATAAAAGGATCCCTGTTCTTTAACAGGATTGGACCCATAATATTTATGCTGCTGCCTATAAAAAAGTGGGTGGGTGGGTGGGATGAGCTCTTTTGTTGTCTGTCTGTCTTTTTCCTCTTCTACAGATAACAAAACTATGCCAACAATGGAACTTTCATACTTGGTTTTCAAACAGGTGGCAGCCAGTGAGTGTTTTTTTCAAAATAAGCTTCGATATGTTATTCACCAGAGTGAATATCGCTTTGCAGCTTTATTCAAAAGGGATTTTTCCCTCCATCTCCAACATGCAGTTACATGATGAATGAAATATAATCCAACACTTATCCCCAAAGAGTAGAGAAGCAGGAAAGCAGAGTTCTGAAGCAGCTACACCTGACTGAGGCCTAGTTTGCACACACAGCAGATACAATGCTAAATCAGCCTTGGGGCGGCACCACTGCAAACTGAGGCAGGGTGGAGGGGGTCACATGACTCAACAGTTCTCCATGAAAGACCACATACACAGAATACTAGCATCTCAATATTAAGGAGACCAACGTAGCCTACCCCTTGCCATACCGTATCACAGTGGTTCTCAAACCTTTTAGCACTGAGACCCACTTTTTTGAATGACAATCTGTCCGGACCCACCAGAAGTGATGTCATGGCCGGAAGTACCGTCACTGGGACTCTGGACTCCTGCTCTGCCATATTTCTCAGCCATTTTCCAATACAAAATGAATCAGAAAAAAAAAGCCTATTTATAACTTTGACACAAGCAAAACAACCACACAGCCCTCCCCCTTTCCAGCATCCCATCTTCCCATTTTTCAATATGGCTGCTCTAGGTGCTTTGCGACCCACCTGAAATTGGCTCGCAACCTACTGGTGGGCCCTGACCCACAGTTTGAGAACCACGGCTATATCACTTTTCCATATGCAGAGCACTTATTTTTCATAAAGGAACATTCAGATATGTGTTCCCTCACCTGGAATCTGAGGTGTAGATGCAGGTTTACTTCCTCATGTGTGATTGGTGGTGGTGGTGCTGGTGGGAACAGACTTTAGATTGCAGAGAAAATACAGCAGGCTTTTCAGACTTGCGGCCCAATCCTATCCGGGACTTGCACTGATGGAACTTGTGTTCTGTCAGTGCAAGGCCTGGGCTTCTGTGACAGTACATGGGCTGAGGCCACCAGCACAATCTGGGCATTTCAAGGGAGTGTTCCAGGGCATTCCAGGGGAGGATTTGGACAGAAATGGCCAAGGGTCTCCAGGGTAGACTGGAGGCAGGTATTGGCAGCAGCAGCAGCAGCACTGATAACCTATATCCCCAGCCTCAACACATACCCTTGGACCCACTTGGATCTATATCAACTAAAGAGCTGGAAGAGATCCAAGTAGACCTATTGGAGACAAGGCAGTGCAGGAGTAGGTTTACTTACCCTTCCATCACTGCCTAGCCTCCGGCCAGCCCATAACATGCATCCAGAACCTGCACTAGTGCCACTGCACTCGCTGGGCTGGCCCAGGATAGTATTGGGCTATCAGGTAGCAACCTTATATGCACATACCTGGGACAAATTCTCAATGGATCCAGTGGGGCAATTCTGAGTAGACATGCCTAGGATTGTGCTGTAAGCTCCGTGTTTTAAATGTAATTTATTTTGCACCCTTGACTTTCATGTTAGCTTTGGAAATAGACTAGAACTTTTTTCACATCAACAGAGGGGGAAAAAAATCAATACCACCTTTTCCATTCCCATATGACCTACATTAAAATTGTTTATCAGTGCTGTCTTCCATACCAAAGTGGAAAAACAAAACAAAACTTGGTTATCAATTGGTGGGCCAAATTCTAAATGTGGACAATTTTTTAAAAAAATCTGAATAGGATAAAAAGCTAACCCTTTTTTGAGTTGTATTACAGAAAAGAAATGAAATACCCTTTAAATCAAATATTTAGAAGACTGCCGTTGGCCAACAGAAGAAAAGCGGTTTTCACTAAAGTCAATAGAATCACATTTAATAGTGAAAACATCTATATCCTTCCTTTCAGCCTTACTTTATAATCCCATACTTTCAAGACAGTTTACAATACATTTTAAAATTCAGTTATGACATACTAAGGCACCAACAAAGTGAAATGTTAATGGTTTTTCACCACATTTCACTGTTGGGGAAATGATCATTGAGTTTAAAAGAGGATTTGACAAATTCCTGGACCAGGCCTCAAGATATGATTGTTGGACAACAATGGTTGGAGAAGGGATATGCCTTTCTCTGTCTCTCTATCTTGAGGAGTTCCCAGAGGCATCTGGTTGGCCGCAGCAGAAAAGAGGATGCTGGGACTAGATGAGTCTTTGGCCTGATCCAGCAGAACGCTTTTTTTTTAAAATGGACCAGCTTAGATTATATTGGCCACCAGATGGTGCAAACCAAGCAGCACAGTGTAATGCTGAGCTGGCCAGGAAGGGGTTAGGATCTGGCCTAAGTTGCCCAGATGGGTCCCACCCATTCCCAGGCCCAGTCAGCCCACTGGTCAGCCCTCCACCTGCCACCCCTACCTCAAAACATCCCCATTGCGTCCTGCCTCACCATCCCCAACCCTTTGTGCTGGCTGCCTTTGGCCTGTGCAAACTTACCTTGGTCTGGCAACGCAGAGGCTGGGTGCAGCCTCCATAACCACAGCACATCCGTGCGTTGGCTCAGAGTGCAATCCTAAACTGGAGTTAGGCCAGCATAAACTAAGCCAGCAAAGTTTGGCCAGCACAAGGGACACCATAACGCATGTTTGGACTACTCTCGGAGTCATGGAGGATGGCTCACATTTGTGTGCTGGCCTCTCTGACTCCAAGAGTGGTCCAAACATACTTTACGGTGTCCCTTGTGCTGGTCAAACTTTTAAACCACCAAAATGTTTTAAACACCAAAATGTGTTTTTATTCAGATATTTTCGCACCAAAAAGGCACTGTTTTGTGTTTTTATGTGTTTTTAACAAAGATAAATACCCCTACCCATCAGGGCTAAGAAAAGTGGACTAAAAAACTACAAACAAAGTTACAACGTATTTTGTCTTCTTAAACTGTAGAAAAGTGTTTTTAATAGTAATGTGTAGTTTCACCCTTAGCTTGAAATACTTGACCCAGATTTCATGCGGGAGGGAGATCAGAAAGACTGTGCTCTGTAAGAGACAGCAAACCTTAGATAGCACAAGTCATTTTAAGACAGAGGGCTGTTTAGATTAGGTATGTGGTTTCCTGTAAACGACAGCAGAGGTGTTGGTGATATGAAGCATTGTGTACAAAGACAAACAGACATCCAAATGTTCAAATCCATTGGGCTTGGAGAAAACTTATGAAGATATAATTGATTGCTTATCTGATAGAAATCCAATCTGCCCAAACTCCTCAAGACGGCAAACAGATTGGATTTGAAAAGGCTTTGCAAGAATATGCTGTTCCTGAGATTTTAAATGCTTTGTATTCTAGTCTTCCCTGAAAATGCTGTGGGAAAATGCTTTTCAGCTCAGTTTGTGAATAGGTTATAGAAGAACAAATATCAGGCTGAAGTACATGCATTTGAATGAAGCCTTCTAAAAGAGTTCATTACTGAAGATACGCCTGTGCCTTTATATACTTTTTACAGAGGTATAAAGCATAACTTGTTTACAGAAGTACAAAACATAACTTGTTTGCATAATTATGGTATCACCCTAAGGTTTACCCAAAGTTTTAATTTATTTGAGACTAATTCACATGAACCCCTGAGCACATGACAGCCTCAAAGGAGTTATTTCCATGCTAAATTGAGTGTGAGCACACTCCTAACCTGCGTGGGAACAGGCAGGCAACTGGCCTGTGAAGTATCCAGTGCAGGTTGGGAAGCCGCTGGAACCTCAACTGGGCATGGGGATGTTTGTCCCTTTGCCCCAGGGTAAGCTCCTATCAATGGTGCATCTTGGATCTGCAACTGCTGTTTAGCAGGTGCAAGTCTGAGCAACCTGCCATGGCCCTGGCAAACCTGCCTGGGGCCACGCGTCCCGGGGATGGGGTTTGGCTGCAGTGTGACAAGAGGGTTTGGATTGCCCTGCCCATCTATTGCACATATGCTGAAACAGCATGACTGATCACCTTGCCGGTCTAGAAACAAATGCTCTGTGTCCATTGGGCCCTTCGCTAATAAGATCCTCCATAGAGATTTCTCTTTGGGTCCCCTCCCTCCACCCCCAGTACAGTAGGTAGGGACTTATGATAGGATTGTAGTGGGAGATTCTATAGTTAGGAATATAGAGAGGGGGGTCTGTGATGGGTGTGAGGACTGCATGGTGACATGCCTGCCCGGTGCGAAGGTTGCGGACATCACGTCTCATCTAGATAGGTTGGTAGAGAGTGCTGGGGAGGAGGTAGCAGTGGTGGTGCATGTTGGCACCAACGACGTGGGGAAATGTAGCCGGGCAGTCCTGGAGGCCAAATTTAGGTTGTTAGGGAGGAAGCTGAAAACCAGGACCCCAAAGGTAGAGTTCTCAGAAGTGCTGCCTGTTCCACGCGCAGGGCCCGGTAGGTAGGCGGAGATTAGAAGTCTCAATGTGTGGATGAGATGGCGGTGTCGGGAGGAGGGGTTCAGATTTATTAGGCACTGGGGAGTGTTTTGGGGCAAGCCAAGCCTGTACAAGAAAGACGGGCTGCGCTTGAACCAAAATGGAACCAGACTGCTGGCACGTAGTATTAAAAAGGTAGCAGAGCAGCTTTTAAACTAAACTCTGGGGGAAAGCTGACAGGAGCCGAGTGGCATCCGGTTCAGGACTCCTCAACCCTAGGGAATAAGGACGGCGAGGTGACAGAAGAACAAGGTAATGATAGTGTAGGAATTAGGAGTAGAAGCATGATGGGAAGTGAGTTCAGCAGACCAAGAGACTGTAGAGCTAAAGGTGGAAACAAGTAGTCCTTCTTTGGGGACTCCATATACAGGTGCTTTTATACTAATGCTCGTTTTCAAGCAAAGATGGGAGAATTGGAATGTTTAGTGGCTAGGGAGAATATTGACATATTGGGCATAACAGAAACCTGGTGGAATGTGGAGAACCAGTGGGATACTGCAATACTAGGCTATAAACTTTACAGGAGGGACAGGGAGGGGCATGTTGGAGGTGGGGTGGCCATCTATGTCAAAGAAAAGATAGATTCCAGAAGCGTAGAGGTTGAAGGTGGGTCTGACTCCACCACAGAAGCATTGTGGGTTAAACTATTAGGTCCAAGGAGTGATGTAACAGTGTCTGTGTGTTATCGCCCCCCCAAATCAAAAACCTGAAAGGGACCTTGAGATGAGGAAACTAATTAGGGAGGCATCAAAGAGGGGTAGGATTGTGGTCATGGGAATTTTAATTATCCCCATATTGACTGGGTCAATTTGTGTTCCAATCAAGGAAGGGAGACAGGGTTTCTTGACATGCTAAATGATTGTGCCTTGGAACAACTTGTCATGGAGCCCACCAGAGGACAGGCGACTCTGGATATAATACTGTGTAACATCCAGGACCTGGTTAGGGATGTCAATGTTACTGAGCCATTAGGGAACGGTGAAAATGCTACGATATGTTTTGCCATGCATGTTGGGGGTAGTGTGCCAAATAAATCTGATACGAAAACCCTTGACTTTCAAAGGGCAAATTTCCCACAAATGAAGAAACTAGTTAGGATGAAGTTAAAAGGGAAGGTGAAAAAAGTCCAAACACTCGAGAACGCATGGAGGTTGTTTAAAATAACAGTAGTAGAAGCCCAGGGGAAGTGTGTCCCACAAAGAAAGAAAGGCTCAGCTAAATGCAAGAGGGTGCCAGCATGGGTAATGAGCAAAGTTAGAGAGGCTAAAAAGGGCAAGGAAGCTTCCTTCCATAAGTGGAAGTCTTGCCCAAATGAAGAAAATAAAAAGGACCATAAATTCTGGCAAAAGACATCTAAGAAGGTGATATGGGAGGCCCAGAAAGACTTTGAGGAACGCATGGCTAGCAACATAAAGAGGAATAATAAAAGCTTTTTTAATATATATATTAGGAGTAGGAAACCTGCCAGAGAGGCAGTTGGCCCGCTGGATGGTGAGGGAGGGAAAGGGGAGATAAAAGGGGACTTAGAGATTGCAGAGAATTTAAATGAATTCTTTGCATGTGTCTTCACGACAGAAGACCTTGGGCAGTTACCACTGCCTGAACAATCCCTTTTGACTAGGGAACTAAGTCAGATAGAAGTTAAAAGAGAGGGTGTGTTAGATTTAATTGATAAATTAAAGATAAATAAGTCACCGGGCCCAGATGGCATTCATGCAAGAGTTATTAAGGAGCTAAAGAATGACATTGCTGATCTCTTGACTATAATAAACAACTTGTCCCTTAAAACTGCCACGGTACCAGAGGATTGGAGGATAGCAAATGTCACACCAATCTTCAAAAAGGGTAGGCTGGTCAGCCTCATGTCCATTCCAGGTAAGATGGTGGAAAGTCTCATCAAAGACAAAATCCTAAAACATATAGAAGACCAAACCTTGCTGCGGGAGAATCAGCATGGCTTCTGTAAGGGTAAGTCTTGCCTCATAAACCTTTTGGAATTCTTCAAAAAGGTCAACAGGCATGTGGACGTTGGTGAACCAGTAGATATTATATATCTGGATTTTCAGAAAGCATTTGACACAGTCCCTCACCAAAGGTCGCTGAGGAAACTTCACAGTCAGGGAATAAGCGGTCAGGTCCTCTTGTGGACTGAGAATTGGTTGAGGACCAGGAAGCAGAGAGTGGGGATTAATGGGCAATTTTCACAGTGGAGAGAGGTGAAGAGCGGTGTGCCCCAGGGATCTGTCCTGGGACCAGTGGTTTTTAACTTATTCATAAATGACCTGAAGACAGGTATAAGCAGTGAGGTGGCCAAATTTGCAGATGACACTAAACTTTTCTGGGTGGTGAAAACTAGAAAGGATTGTGAAGAGCTCCAGAAGGATCTCTCACAACTGGGAGAATGGGCAATAAAATGGCAGATGCGTTTTGATGTAAATAAGTGCAAAGTAATGCATATTAGGGCAAAAAAAAATCAAAAATTCACATATAGGTTAATGGGTTCTGAGCTGTCAGTGACAGACCAGGAGAGAGATCTTGAGGTGCTAGTGGACAGCTCAATGAAAATGTCGACCCCGTGTGCAGCGGCAGTGAGGAAGGCAAATTCCATGTTAGGGATAATTAGAAAAGGGATTGAGAATAAAACAGCCAATATTGTATTGCCATTGTACAAGGCAATGGTAAGGCCACACCTAGAGTATTGCGTACAGTTTTGGTCTCCACATCTCAAAAAAGGACATAGTGGAATTAGAAAAAGTACAGAAAAGAGCAACTAAAATGATTACTGGGCTAGGGCCCCTCCCTTACAAGGAAAGGTTACAGAGGAAAGGTTACAGCGTTTGGGGCTCTTCAGTCTAGAAAGAAGGCGCCTGAGGGGGGACATGATTGAGACATACAAAATTATGCACAGAGTGGATACAGTAGATAAAGGGAATCTCTTTTCCCTCTCACACAATACTAGAACCAGGGGACATCCTTTAAACTGAGTGTTAGGAGAGTTAGAACAAACAAAAGAAAGTATTTCTTTACCCAGCGTGTAATTAGAATGCGGAACTCCTTGCCGTGACATGTGGTGATGGCATTGGGTCTGGATGCCTTTAAAAGGGGATCGGATAAATTTACGGAGGAAAATTCCATTACAGGTTACAACCTATGATGGGTATGTCCAGTGTGAGATTAGCTGGTCGCTCATCATGAGGGCTGGGTAGGAATTTTTTTCTGTCATCCAAATTGGCCATGGATGGCAGTTTTTTTTGCCTACCCCAGACTGATGAGGGAAGGATGGCTGTTCAGTAAGTTACATGATTTTCATTGTGCTTAATAAAGTTAACCCCCAACCTCAGTCTGGTGTCTTCCTTGGGGGTGGTGCAAGGGTAATAGTCTAAAATGCCAGATGCAGGGGAGTGGCAGCGAGATACATGTATCTGGTTGTCTTGCGTGCTCCCCGAGGCATCTGGTGGGCCACTGTGAGATACAGGAAGCTGGACTAGATGGGCCTTTGGCTTGATCCAGCAAGCCTTTTTCTTATGTCCTTATGGTCTTTTCAGTTGTGGTGCTCCAACTCTGAAAAAAATTTTTCCCTTAGAAGAATTGTCTGTTTTTTATTATTTATTCTATTTCAGATTAAGACTTTTTAATTCTCCCAGGCTTTATGAACTTCTATATATTGAATGAAGAATATATTGATTTAACTTCTATGTTGGCTGTCATTTCTCTGCTATTTGGTTTTATTTTGTAGTGTTTAATATATATATATGGCAAATCCCACTTCCAAACTGCAACCCTTATGTTTAAATTGGAACAAGGAAAAGACAAGATATATAATGCCATTGTTAGTTTTTTTTTTTTTTAATGGGCATTAGCTGCTCTGAAAGGCTGTTGCATGACGATTGGGCTTAGAAAACTTCCAAATAAATGAATAATAATTTGCTTCTAGAATTAGGTATACCATATTTGGTAATTATTTGATATGAGAGCAATTAGTCTATCTTCCAAAGCTATGTAAGGCTGTGTGTTTTTTTTAGACTAGCATGAATGAAGTTACATCTAAGCAGCATAGTCCACAGGTAGGAGTTTGCTAAATCTCTACTTAATTACTGTATGCCATGAAATCACTAGGCAACTTCATCGTAATTACTTGAATCTAATGGAGAGGTAGTGAAGGGTCAGCAGGAATCTAGAATTAGAATATCAGACATGCTGTAGGGCTGGAAGTGCAATAATGAGGTGTGTTGGCGGAATTCTTTGAGAAGACTTCCACAGTTTCCCTCTACTGTGCTAAAATTAATATAATCAGAGCCAATAATTACTCAATGGCTCTCCATGTTCAGTTCACTTACTAAAGATTAGGAGACAATCACTGGCATCACAAAGCAGAGATGGGAAATACCCTTGTGTGAAACCCTAGAGAGTGGCTGTCGCTCAGTGTGGATCATGCTGACGGGCAGCCCAATCCTGAACCGCCCGGCTTCCTTAGGAGCAGTGGTACCAAAATGGCTATACCGCTGCATCCCGTGACAGCCAAGGAGCCGCCAGAGGCTCCTTGGGAGAAGGGGATTCCCCTGAGGAAGGCTCAACGACCATACTGGGGCTCCTTGGCTCACTGCTGGCTATTTTGGACTACCTAAAATTAGGGCTGCCTGGGCCTAGGCCACAGATAAGACCCAGTGGTGGAAGCCACCGCTATATCTAACCCTTTCACGGGCTGGCTCCTCCCTCCCTCTGCTCGGTTCCGCCCCCTCCCCACCTTCCCCCTCCCCAAACAGGCTCACCAGGGGTCGCGCTGCTGACATGCTGGCTGTCCCGACCACCCATGTTGGAGCCTGGCACTAATTGAATGCCAGCCCAGGGCAGGCAGTGAGGTGTCACAGACGTGCTTAATGACATTCTCATGACACTTTTAGCCCACAGTACACATGTACTGCCAGCAATAACAGTCTTAGGTCTGAGCCCCTAGATAGATCAATTTAACTATTCTGCTTTTTGTTTATATATATTTTTTCTTTATGCCAATAAAGGTTCTGAAATGAAATAAATAGTCCCACAGGTTATGACAGCTTCATATATGACTGTTTCCTTACTTCTTTGCTTTTTATGTTATGATAGGTCATTTGGCATATCAAAGGCCAAAGCAATTTTACCATGATTGCAATGAATCTCTGTTAAGGACTTTCAGGGCACAATCCTAATCTGGAGTTAGGCCAGCACAGTTAGGCCAGCAAAGTTTGGCTGGCACAAGGGACACTGTAGAGCACATTTGGAGTCAGGGAGGATGGTGAATGTCTCTGTGCTGGCCTCTCTCTGCTTGGACCACTCCAAGAGTGGTCCAAACATACTTTATGGCGTCCCTTGTGCCAGCCAAACCTTGCTGACCTAACTGTGCCAGTCTAACTCCAGTTTACGTTGCACCCTCATTCTACTGTAGTATTCAGTCTGCAACTTACTTGGGTTGCTTTTCAGCTGGTCCATAGAATAATAATCCCAAATCCATGAAATAAAAATCAAAACGAAAGTCACTCTTCAATCATGGTAGATGGTGGACTATTCTTCATCAAATTGTAGATGCAAGGACTTCCTCCATCATCAGTCCATTGTAGACTCTAGGAATGGTTCACTACTCACTCAGGGCGCAATCCTAAACTGAGTTAGGCCGGCATAAACTAAGCCAGCAAAGTTTGGCCAGCACAAGGGACACCCTAAAGTATGTTTGGACCACTCTCAAAGTCAGAGAGGCCAGCACACAGTTGTGAGCCATCCTCCCTGACTCTGAGAGTAGACCAAACATGATTTATGGTGGCCCTTGTGATGGTCAAACTTTGCTGGCTTAGCTTATGTCAGCCGAACTCCAGTTTAGGATTGTGCTCTTAGACGAGTTTCGATTCACAGAGCGATCCTGTGGTCCATGGCCACAACACAGATATTTCATAACGTTACAGCATTCTCATGCCAGGAACTCCCAATGAGAAAGGCTAGCCCAGCCATGCCTTTTGAAAGTCTTGCCCTGGCACTGTTAGTAAATGCAAAAGTTTGTAAACTGCCTTGAATACACATTGTTAGAAAAGCAAGATGAATGGACAGATAAATAAGAGGCAGGAAGCAATTGATTTTTGTGGGGCTCTAGTTCACTCCTGCAGAGATGCTGGAAATATGATACCATGCTGGCGTAAGGCTTTGGTTTATTGAGACAGTGCCATGTTTGGGATGATACATGCATATGTACGGCACTCATATGAAATCATGGGAAGACCTAGCATGCTTGGGACATGGAAAGCCCACTGGCTCGACTGTATCTTGGCTACTCTAAAGTAGGCAAAAAAGCATTCAGAAGTGACAGCATTCACCTGTTCTCATTTGCATACATAATAGGCTAAAAGGCTGCAGTCTTCGTAATAAAGAGAGTAATATATAATTTGTGGTAATGCTGCACACATGTTTAGCTTCAAGCCCAGCACCAATTGTGCAGTGCCATAGGATTACCTTTAAAAGCCTCCCTGACCCAATCCATCACCATTGCCCCTTTTGCATTCCAATATTCAATATGACATTCACACGGAAGAAAATCTTTTGTTGCTTTGTCACTCTGAAAGAGATTTAATGACATAACAGTGTCACATTGTTCAAGGATGAACTAGCATATGCATAAGCAATTTCTTGCCCTCCACCAAAAAGGTGGGTTTCTATAAGCATCTATTGCTATGGCAGACACCAGAGCATGAAATAGTGCTTACAATGCAATTCCCCCTGGACGTTTGAAAGGGAATAGTTACATAGCTAAGCACCAGCTCATTTTCTAGATGGCAGCTTCTTGGAGGTTCTATATTTTATTTACAGCTCAGCCCGAGAGTGGATTTTTGATTGAAATATAATTTACAGAATGAAATATATTTGACTGTTGAGAGAATGGAAGGTGCGAATATTCATAATGGAAAAGATGTTGAAGGACAAAGAATGTAATGGTTGCAAGGTGGTATTGCTATCCCCTCCTACTCAAATCCCATTTTCCTTGTCTCTCCACTCTTCAAAAGAACGCAATGCATTCCAAAATCATGGAAGGAGGCAGGGCATAGCTAATGAAACTGTAACCCAGTGCAGAGGGCAAAATGTTGCCCTGGAACTGATGTCATAACAGGAAGTGATGTCACAGTTATAGTTTCATTTTCTCTGGGGGGGGTTGCCATAAATTTTGACTGAGTAAAGATAACACACTCTAGTCTGTTTCATTGCATTCTGTGTCAAATTATCTTTTCAACGATATATAACATGTTGGTATTATACATACATACCAAGGTTTTCACCATTTCGGCCACTTGACATTTAGTGTCAAGCTCAGCTTGTTGCCCCCCTACAGCTTGTTGCCCGGTGCAATTGCACCCCCCCTGCACTTCTTCAGCTACGCTCCTGGAAGATGAATTGATGGCAACGGGGCAGAAAACATGCAAATGAGAAAGGTGTGAAAGCATTTTGGCTCAAGTCAAAATGTTCATCCTGGTTGAAATCCAATAATCCACCCTGAAAACTATGGATTTTTCCCAAAGCAAAAATTCAAGGCCGGTTTGGAGGTTCAGACTTTGGCAAAAGCACCTGAGGGCAGCAAAAAGCTTTGATAGGATTACCAGCATACCATAAGTGGAGTCCACCTCTTCCTGAGAGTCAGAGAAAACATGAATGCAGATTATAAGCCAACCTGAACTATGCATGTCTTTTGTCTTGCACCTAGTCCTGGCAGTCCAGTGTTGTTGGAGTCCTCCTTGCAGAGGTATACCTAGAGGGGTGATCACAGCACTAGGTTTTGCAAGCAGCCATTCCACCTTCTCTTTGGAGCCATTCCCAGCTGCTACAGCAAAATGGAGGCTACGAATGGCTCCAAAGAGGAGGGGGAATGGCTGCTTGCAAAACTTAGTTCAGTGAGCCCCCTCTAGGTATGCTCTGCCTCCTGCAGTGAGCACAGTTGATCTGGGACTAGAGTTGCTAGTAGATTTTGCCAAATAGAGATTTTCAAGTCTTATCCAAGGCAAGCAAAAAAAAAAAAAAAGACTAGAAATGTGCAGGGGTATCAAATATATAAGGCCTGAATGTGGCTTCTGTAAGCCATTTATCCAGCCCCCCATTATAATTGGGCTCTCCCAGCTTGATAATTGGGCTCTCCAGTACCTTGAAAATATGAACAAGATTTGCATACTTTCTCTTTTGTCGTTTGCAGCTAATGAGATTCTATCTGAGAACAAAGTGCTTATTTCTGGCCAACAGCTGCTTAATGATGGCGCTTTCTGCTTAATGATGTCACTTCCGGACCGCAGCAGGCAGCATAAATGCTAACTTCATGCCCTCTAACAGAACTTCTGTATGAAAGGAGTTTGATATCCCTGAGCTAGTGAGAAGTCTCAGGGAAGGATGAGCACAGGCCTGCTCTTTATGGTTCGTCGTTGAAAACAAAAAGCATTGGAATTGGATCATTTTAATTGTATTGCAATAAATAGGTGTGTTATTAAAAGAAGTCTGCTACATTTCTCACATATCTAATAGCCATAGGCATGGATCCCAGTAAAATTGGCCATGGGGAAGTTCAGCAAATAGAGTTTGTTATCACATCTGGTGTCAGTAAATCCTTTGCTTTTATATCATACTAGCTTGTCCTTACCTGGCGTTGCCCGGGTATGTATGTATCCCAAGCTTCTATTAGACAGGAAAAGGAATGAATTCTATCTATAGTGTAAAATCGAAGTAATTTTATGTACAGGAAATTAAAAGTATAAGTACAGTATAAAAATTATAAAGTAAAATCTTTTACAAATTCACTATAATATTAATTTAACTCAGAACTTGATTATAAACAACATTTTTAGTTTCACCTCCAGGAGCAAGAATAAATGTTTTATTTATTTATTTAGACCTTTATTGGCATAGCAAACAAATACAAACATACACAAGGAGACAATAAATAAACAACTTGTTAGGTCATCCCCTGAGATCTTAAGATTTTAAGTTGGATTCTCGAGCTACATTGATCTTAATTATGTCCAACAAAAATTTGCCAAGGGCACTCAAGGAGTCCTCATCGGACCACTGTAGGATAGAACTGAGATAGGCTTCATCAGTAAGCTCAGGCTTTTGTTGTGGGAAAGAGGCAAAAAATTTATCCCTCGAGACCGAATGAAGTGGACAATGAAAGAAGATGTGGGGTAACATCTCTACAGCATTCATCGGACAGGGACATAATCTATCATTGAGAGGAATATTATTAAATCAGCCCGTTAACACCGCTGATGGAATTGAGTTACAACGGGCCAAAGATATCGCCCTTCTAACTTCAGAATTATGCAGTAGGGAAATATAAGCAGGCTGCCTGCCCACCACCAAGGGAAGATTCCAATGCAAAGGAGAGCAGGATCTATTTGCAGCTCTTAATAGATCTTGTGAATTGATGTCAGCCGACCTTTGTCTGACAATTCTTAGGGCAGCCTGAAACGAGAGAGTCCCTAAAGTGTCCGGATCTAACCCGATCTGTTTGATCTTCCTAAGCCAGCCATCAGCAGGGGGACAGCAGTCTTTTTTGAGGTGGTATAATAAATTTGTTTGAGAGGTGTCAAAATACACTCTTAGCCAATACTTACAAGTCCTGTACCAGGCTACATCTTCAACTGGGAGTTGTCCCGTCTCGAGGCATAAGGCCTCATAGGGGACACAGTTTGGCAGAGCCATGATTCTTCTCAAAAAAACTGATTGAAAAGTTTCTAATGATTTATGATAAGCTTTGATCCAAATAGGAATTCCGTAGAGAGCTTGAGAAATAGATTTAGAATTGAATATTTTGAGGGCTGCCAGAATTAGACGGCCCCCTTTGTTATAGAAGAATCTGGCAACTGCCAATGAAGAGAGTTTGGCAGTCGTTTGTACCATATGTCGATGGCCAGCCCAGGAGCTATTGGCTGAAAATAATAGGCCCAAATATTTAAAGGTCCTCACCTGTTCAATTTGATGTCCATTAAAGATCCAGTTATAAATTTTACGGGACTTAGAAAAAAACAGAATTTTTGACTTCTGATAATTAAGTTGAAGTTTGTTGACGGCCAGAGAGTCCAAACATTTATTTATTAGTCTTTTAAGTCCCAACCGTGACTGCGAAATGAGTACTGCGTCATCGGCATATAGAAGAACCGGAATCTTACGGTCTCCAAGAATTGGAAAATGGCCATCGACTGATGCTAATTCTGGAGCCAGGTCGTTTAAAAACAAATTAAACAAAGTCGGGGCAAGTGGGCAGCCTGAGCAAGAATAAATAAATTCTTAGGTGAACCCACCCTTGAGCAAGCAACATAAAGTTGTCCGTGGGAGAAGCATGGTGATCTCAATCCACTCCACAATACTTAATAGACTGCCCTTGTGACTTGTTGATCGTGATCGAGAATGCAAGTCACACTGGAAACTGCAATCTCTTAAAGGTAAAAGGGAGATCCGTCAGAATGAGTGTTATCCGTGGGATAATAACTGTTTCACCCTCTCCCTTTCTTGTTAAGATAGTCACTTCAATTACAGTACCCAGCATCTTCTTGACACACAGCCTTGTGCCGTCGCAAAGTTTTGGCGGGTCAATAGTAAAATAATTGGAGATCCCACTGTAAGTAAAAGACGATGTGGTGGCAATCCAGCCGGATCAAGTGAGTTTAGGAAGTCTGATGGGAAATTGATGACCTCACAGGCATCTACTACGGTATCGATAGACTTGTATTCAGTGACTACGCCTGGTAACATGGCAAGTATTTGATTGGAGTCCAAGACCGGGGCATAATGATTTCTAAAAATTTCCAGAAGGTTCTACAGAGTTCTATTCGTTCTCTTCACTACACTTGGGCTTAAATGTCATTGGGACTGTCACCAATCAACTTAGCGACCCCGAAAACTATGGACTTGACACTAATGTCGGTCATTTTGGACATTTTATTATTCACCCCTTTTCACCCCCCATGCCGATGGGGGCTGAACTTGGACTTAAACAGCATTGGGAGTGTCACTATTCATCTCAGCGACCCTGGAAACTATAGATTCAACACTAATATCGATCGTTTTTGATTATTTTTACATGTCACCCCCTTCCCACCCCCACCCCTAGGGGTGCTTTCTATTCTACTACACTTGGGCTTAAATGTCATTGGGACTGTCACGAATCAGCTTAACCACCCCAAAAACTATGGACTTGACACTAATGTCAGTCATTTTGGACATTTTATTGTTCACCCCTTCTCACCCCCCATACTGATGGGGGCTGAACTTGGACTTAAACAGCATCGGGAGTGTCACCATTCATCTCAGCAACCCTGAAAACTATGGATTTGACACTAATATCGGTCGTTTTTGATTATTTTTACATGTCATCCCCTTCCCACCCCACCCTTAGGGGTGCTAGGTATGTCTTACCCCCACAGTATTTCGTTACAGAGTGTAAGTCATATGTGTACCAAGTTTGGTGTAAATCGCTCCAGGCACACACACACACACACACACACACACACACACACGTCCATTGAGAGAGAGAGAGAGAGAGAGAGAGAGAGAGAGAGAGAGAGAGAGAGAGAGAGAGAGAGACTGGCCGACTAGTATAACAGAGGACAAGTGTAATACCTGGTTCAGATAACATAATCCACTAAACACCAGGTCATGTGAATCAAGGCCCTATTTCCTAAGACCTCAATCTGCAATATTAAATGCTACACTTACCTACCTTATAAAGGGCCAATTCCAATGATCTGAACCTATGACTACAAAGGCAACGTTCATTGGGCATCCTTTCTTAATCTTGACTTCTATAAATTTGCAGAATAGAGTCCTATTCACCGAGGTGTGAACTGCATGTGCTGTGAAAGCTTGGTGCAGAGCACAGCCTGGACATTGGCTGCCCTTGGATGGAAACATCTGGTTAAATTGAGGGTTCCGTGACCCTCATGGGGGTCACCCTTCAGCTTATCATGGAAGGGTTCCAAAAGCTGCACCTGCCCAAATTCTCTCTTTTATACAATGGTTAAAGGTATAGACACTCTGTCCCAGTTTGTTTCTGGTAACCCTGCCTTTGGGGATGGTTGGTATTCTGTTTAGGACAGTTCCATCAAGCATCACCCAGAATTGATACTGAAGCTTTGTCTCCTGTTCTCTCAGCATGAGTGTAAAACGTGGGCAGTTTACTGAATGCTTATATTAAGGATACCAACTACAATGTGATCAGAACATTGGCTGGTTTGCTGCCTCTATTAAAGCCACTGAGCAGAAACCCATCATAAATTATTATAGCCAGGGCCAAAGTAGCTGTAGGCCTACAATCTCATCCTGAAAGGACACCAAGCTAAAAGGAAAATTAGTGTGCAGCCAATTAAACACACCTGGCAATAATAAATTTGCCTTTGAGTCTCTTTAAGTAGCTTTGCTTTCTGTGCTCCTATTAATAGTTTATTTTCTGGTCAGGTGCACTATTGATTGTTCTGCACTGAAGCTATTTCTTCCTCATTAACTTCCCAAACTTTTCTTTGCCTCAATTTTCCTCAGCTACAAAAGCCGTGAAAGATTATGAGAGACTTGTTGCTTAGCAACAATCCTATTCCTAGAACGATAATGGCTGAGCACCGTGTGTCACTTTCTTCTGGAAGAGGTCGGATCCCTGTTCTCCTCACACCGGTTGCTTTTTTATGGGGTGATTAATAAAAGGGTTGCTCTTAAAATGATATTGTGCTGACATGCGTGCTTTATATTTGGCTTGTCTTTGTCTGGTTGTATGAAAACAAGTGAACGCATTTTCAATTTTTGGTAGGAAACAAAGTAATTTCATGTAATTTAGAGCGCAATCCTAACCTGGAGTTAGGCCAGCACAGTTAGGCCAGCAAAGTTTGGTCAGTACAAGGGAGGATGTTGCATGTCTGTGTGCTGGCCTGTCGGACTCCAAGAGTGATCCAGACAAACTTTACTGTGTCTCTTATGTCAGCCAAACTTTGCTGGCCTAACTATGCCGGCCTAACTCCAGATTAGGCTTGCACCCTTAGATGACCATTTGGCAATGGGATTAGTACAGTCTCTTTCCCAAATTCCTGCTTTATTTTTTTACTTTAAGAAACTATTTTCACACTTAAGAGAAAAAAAAGTGCACTTCTGGCTATAACAAAGAGGTGATTTGCTTTATTATGGCCTACTGGATTAAAGATCACAGAAACTTGAAGGGAACAACTGCATTTCTTTCAACACTGTCCAAACAGTCTTATCAAAACATTTTTTTGTAGTTGATTTCTGTCTCTTGCGAATGGCATTCACTTTTCATCCCTCCAATGTTGAACATTATGCTTTCATCTGCTCTTGAAATGATGAACAGAAATAAATACCTAAGATTGTGGTGATTGTACCGTAGTATGAGTTTTGTTACCTGCAGGTAAAAATCTTTTTTACTTACATCTCCATAAGCCGCCTGACTGGCATAAGTCCAAAGAACCTAAGCAGATGAGTCAGGCCAGGAAAAGAAGAATAGTGTGTACTGTTCTTAGTGTGTTCTTAGATCTTAATGTGTACTATTGCCACTGAGATCCTCCTCCTGCTTCCCAACCACCCCGTTTGGCCCACTCCCTGCACCAATCCTCCCCCAACCACCTCCAAACCACCCCTGTCACTACTTTACCTACTCTGGTGTGGGCTGAGTAAGCCACTGGCAAATACCTGGCAAATACCTCCAGCGTTTGTGCTGGTTTTCCTGCAGGGTGCAGTGGCAAAGAGGGTTTTACAACACTGGCCCAGGACTTATGATTTCGGGTGGATTTGTTGTTGTTGTTGTTGAAAAGCACTTTTTGGCAGTTTGGAGGTTAAAATATCTGAGGGTGAAATCCTAACCTGGAGTTAGGCCGGCACACTTAGGCCAGCAAAGTTTGGCAGGCACAAGGGACACCATATTTGAACCACTGTCGGAGTCAGAGAGGCCAGCACACAGAAGTGCACCATCCTCCCTGACTCTGAGGGTGCAATCCTAAACTGAATCAGGCCAGCATAAGCTAAACCAGCAAAGTTTGGCCACCACAAGGCACACCATAAAATATGATTGGACCAGTCTTGGAGTCAGAGAGGCCAGCACACAGATGTGAGCCATTCTCCCTGACCCCAAGAGTAGTCTAAACACACTTTATGGTGGCCCTTATACCGGCCTAACTCCAATTTAGGATTGTGCTTTGAGAATGGTCCAAACTCATTTTTTGGTGTTCTTTGTGCCAGCCACACTTTGCTGGCCTAACTCCAGGTTAGAACTGTGCTCTAAATAAAGACACAAAACATAGGATTTTGGTGTAAGATATTTTACAGAAATCAAAATAGACTATTTTTTCCAATTAGAAATAATACTGTGGCTGCATCTGCTGACACTATATCACCTATATCATCTACTTAGTACACTTTTAAAGCATTTAAAATTAACAGAAATGAGAACTCAGAATGAGAAAGTAGAATAAAAACATATAACACCGCAATATGCTATTTTAATCAAGACATTTTGGAAAAAATATCACCAAAAACCGCATACCCCTACTTATGACAGCAAATTGTAGGCCTACTGCTATAGGCCTACAATAGGATTTTTCTGTTAATGAAGTAGGGGCCCTATCATTTCAAAACCCAGTGATCTTTGTGGAGGGAGACAGAGAGAGGGGGGGTACAAGTGTGCAATCTGGAGTTTTAGTTTTAAGCTCCTTAATGTAGTATTTACTAAAAGGAAATGTTTATTTAAAAGTAGCACATTTGTTTATTTTTATCCTGGTCTTGCCCTCCCTCCGAGGATCCAAAGCAGCAGTAGCAGCATGATCTCAGCAGCAACATTGCACATATAGTATTGTAAATACAGGCATGCCCCAGTATCTGCATGGGCTCCATTCTGGACCCTCCGTGGATACCTGAAACTGTGGATACTGGGGATGCCTTTTTAAAGCTAGGGGAACATCAGTGGTTCTGCAGTCATAAGGTAAAAAGAGAGAGATTTATTTGGGCATCCATGGTATCCGTGGATAACTGAAACCGTGGATACCAAATCAGTGGATACTGGGGCACACCTGTATATGTTATTTGGTTCAGATAACTTATATATGTCAGGATAGTGGATGGACAAATGTGGGAAGGAATACAGGTGTGATTGTGTTACCCATGACTGAGTGTATTTTAGCTAGATGTGCTTAACCAAAAGATTACAAGCTGCATGTTGCCGTATAAATCATAGGAAGAATTTGCAGTTATATCCAGGAAGATGCATCTCAAAATAACCACAGTTTATGGTTGGATTAACATGATCACTCCTACTAAGTGGGCAAGAGGCACTTTTTCAAGTGGTGTTCCTCTTATATTTAGCAGGGGGAGATTAATTGTCCTTCTTCATCCCAGCACAGTGTCTTTCTAGTGGCTGTTGCTGGTGGTGTTCTGCATTTTTTTTAAGATTATGAGCCCTTTGGGGACAGGGAGCCATTTAATATTATTATTTGCTTGTAAACCGCTTTGTGAATTTTGTGTTAAAAAGCAGTATATAAATACTGTTGGATGATGATGATGATGATGATGATAAAGAAAACTCAAAGTTGCCCTAGTTTTTTTAAAGTTACTGTTATTGTGCAAGATAATTGTAAAGAATGAAATAGATGGGAATAGTACTAATAATGGTAAAGATTATTACTTCTGTTGCAAGTTGCAAATAGTGATTAAAGGTAGAAATATGAGCCTGAAGAATAGTAAAACTCTACTTGTGAATTGTGTCTGCCAGAGGACTTGCTGCTGGTTTCTTCTAAGGGCGCAATCTTAACCTGGAGTTAGCCTGGCACAGTTAGGTCAGCACAAGGACCACCATAAAGCATGTTTGGACCACTCTCAGAGTCAGAGAGGATGGTTCATGTCTGTGTGCTGGCCTCCCTGACTCTAAGAGTCGTCCAAACATACTTTAAGGTATGTAGACTTACAGCCACAAATGGCTCTGGAGATGGGGGGGGGCGGGCACACATACAGAGTGCATTGAGGCACCTGCACCTTTACATACGTGTTTAGGCACCTTGAAAATTTACCATCCCGCCTCAGCAATACCACTGCAGTCATATTCAGGACCAGCCTTAGGAGCTGCGTGGCCCAATGCAAAACATTTTGGGTGGCATACCCACCCACCGCAGGGCCCCCTACTCTCCAGGATGAGTGGTGAGGCACCCTGCAGCAGCGTCACTGCCAACTGCTTCGGGGGTGGAACCAATCAGACTCAGGGGTGGGCAGAAGGGGGGCCATCTAGCAGAAATGCTCCATTCACCAAGCTCTCCTTGTGACACTTCAACATGGAAGAGTCCATGCAGGAGTGTCAGCTACAGAGCCAAGTGCCTGCTGTGGCTGTTTGTGCTACACTCATCACCCTAGTGCAATGTGTGTGTGTGTGTGTGGGGGGGGGGTCCAGTATAGGGCCCAATTTGACCAAATTGGTCAAACTGCCTTAAGGCCAGCCAAGATCATATGACAATAAACATTTCATATAAGTTTCTGAGTACTCCAAAGGATAACTGCAAAAACCAAGGCAAATCAATATGTTTCAGCGACTCCACTTCCAACTTGTGAAATTGTCTAATTTCAGTTTGAAGAGGGAGAGGCTGGACCACAGCTGAGTCAGCAGTTTTACTAGCCCATATTCAGGCAGCCAGAGTGTACTTTCAATCATTGCTGAATCAGTTCAAGCTGAGCTTGTACAAAGCGGTTGATTTTCTTCTGCTGCTCTGCCCTTCAAGTAAAATGCAGCAATATCTTGTCTGCTTCATTTGGAGGCTCCCTGTTGCGCCCACCATCTTATCTTCCTTTCCCTCCCCTGCTGCGGCATTAGTTTCCAGTTTCTGTTGGCATCAGGATCCCTGACCTCTTCGATTATCAACCGTGCCAATTGTCATTGCAAAATAGAGCTTAGAGACTGCACAGAAAAGCCACAGAAAAGGAGCAAGAAAAGAGAACAGGTTGAACTCCCAAGCATCCGTCCTGGAATTTGCAACCTCCCCGTCTCCTCCAGTTCCTGGATTTTTTTAGGAGTTTGCAATGCTCCTACTTACATGAACTCATATATCAAGGCTATTGCATGAGAAACTATGTTGATTTCCTACATTATTGTTTTTGCCACCCAGCCAAATACTGATGGTCTAGAGCAGGGGTTGTCAAACATAAGGCCCAGGGGCTGGGCGTGGCCTGCAGAAGCTCTTTATCTAGCCCTTGGGCTTTCCCAGCCCCACAATGAGCTACAACCAGCTGCGGAGCTGTGCTGAGGTGTCACTGATGAAAGGGCTGCCCGCATGCAGGGATGAATGGAGGCCCAAGTGCACCCATAGCAGGCGATGAAACTGCGCCCCCAGGAGGTCGCCCCGCCCCGTGCGTCATCCAGGCACGCCTCCTTGCACCCAGAATAGCTCCATTTTGGAGTGTAACGGAGGCGAGGGAGGGAGGGAGGGCCGAACAGTGCGTGGTTTCCCCCACGGACTCTGTGCAATGGCGCCCCGCCACTGCCCGGTGCCCATGGCTCGTGCCACCCCGGGCTATAGGGTAAATACACCTCTGCCCGCATGATAATTGGGCTCTTCTATATCTTGAAGATATGATCAAGATGTGCATATTTTCTCTTCTATTTGCAGCTAATGAGTTCCTAAGTGAGAACTTAGTGCTGATTTCTGATCATGACATCACTTCCTGCGAAATAACATAACTTCTGGCTCTTAGCAGGCATCATAAATGCTATTTGGCCTGCTGTATGAAATGAGTTTGACAGCCCTGGTCTAGAGCAGCAGTTCTCAAACTTTGCAGTCTCCTGAGCCCTTGACACTCTTAAAAGGAGCTTCAGGTGCCCCACTAGTGCATGCGTAGAATCGTGGGAAGCCCTAGAACCTCACTGTGCTTTGGTCATCTATTGGTATTGCTGCCTCTTTCATTATTGTTTCTGTTCCTCTCTTCCCCAAACAGGAAAATGGAAGCAGGGAAGCCTTCTAGTTCTTGTCCTGCCCAGCTACCTTGTCGATTGCCATTGATTTAATCAATTATGGGGGCGTGAGGGTAAGAAATGTATGATATTCACAACACAGAGTCTTGTGGCACCTTAAAGACTAACTAAACTGCCCAGCTCCCATGGGAGCAGTGGTACCAAAATGGCTACTGCTGCATCCCACGGGAGCCAAGCAGCTGCTGGAGGCTCCTCGGGAGAAGGGGACATTCATCCCCTTCACCCAGGGACAGCCTCACTGCCTGCAGTGGGGCTCCTCAGTTCATCGCCTGCTATTTTGCTGGAGGTGAATCGAGCAGCCCTCTGATGGGCTGCCCAGGTGAGGTGAGGTGAGGGAAAAGACCTGGGGGTGGAAACCACCACTGGTTCCCACCCCCTCACTATCCTCCCCTCCTTCCACCCGGTTCCTCCCCCTTTCTGCCTCCCCCTTCCTCAAAGGGGCTTATTGGCAGCCGGCACTGCTGGAGTGCCGGCGGTCCATCTGCTTGCATTGGGGCCAGATGCTCACTGGGCACCAGCACCAGCAGTAAGGTGTCCAGGATCTGCTTTACATCTCCATTCGCAACACTTTAAGAACCTTCTAGATCAGTCCGTAAGGCTGCAATCTTATCCAAACGTACCAGGAACTAAGCCACATCGACTATAATTTGACTCTAAATAGACATGCACAGGATTGGGCTGTAAGCAGTGGGGTCATTCAAATGATTTAGGAACAGGAACTCACTTTTGATTGGCACTTGTCGGGAACCCGGAACCAGCCATGGAGCCCGTTAGGATCTGGAGCGCCCGTTCTGGTCCGTTCCCCCTGAATGACATCACTGGCTGTAAGTCATGTATATTGTCGCATTAGCCATGATGGAGTGCAGTCCAGTTCCTCACCAGCAGAGGGCCCTATCCCCCAAAAGTGTGTGCTACAAAATAAATTTGTTAAAGTCTTCAAGGCCAGCCCCATCCATGAGGCAAATCCATTTGCATTGGGTGGTGGATTGGAGCCACAGCAGAGGGGCAATGCCCACCCCTTCCCCCGTCTACTGTCATGGCCAGCCTCCTTGCTTGCCCTTTTCCCTGCATTGCTGTGGAATCAAAACAAGGAATGCAGGGCACACATTTTCCCAGCAGCACATACTGCATTGCCGGCATAGTGTAAAGAGCTTGCACAGAGGAAGGAGTGAGATCTCAGCACTCTGATCCTTGGAGCACAGTGATCTGGCTCCCTCCCTCCACTGGGAGGATAAGAAGAGCCAGTGGGGGGAAAACAAGATTGCTCTTTAAACGAAGGATGAAATGCAGCATGCTCTGGGGGCAATTGCGGACTACTTCACATTTCTTGCTTTGATCCAAGAATCTCCAAAGAAGGAAGCCAGTAAGGGGATGGAGCTATGTGCACTAGCTTCAGCCAGCCCTGCAACTCTTGCTTTTGTTGCTGCAGACTAACACGGTTATCCCTCTGCAAGGGGTACCTATTCAGTTGCTGGTATGATGTGTGCATATCAGGCAGATGACCTCCCTTTGTAGTCAGCTTTCCAGTAATCATAGTAGTGATTATTCTGAAGGAGAGACTGATTTGTATCCCTCACTAAATATGGCAGCAGAAAATCACTACTCGCTAAGCTGATGGAACCTGGCTATTCCGTTCCTTTATTTGATTATGTCTAGCTCACGGCTGATTTGCATGAAAGCCGTGCTGGGCAAAGTTCAAATGATTTGAAGATCAGGTGAAATGCTCGGATTCATCACAGCCCTTTCGGTACAAATTAAAGAAAAGGGAATCAAAGGAAGGAATTGGAATACACAAACCGCATTCGTGTCTGCATTTTATACCAGGGGGCCACGCATAAAGCATAGCTAATGAAAGTGTAGGCCAATGCAGAGGGTAAAAAACTGATCCAGAAGTGACATCACAAGAGGAAGTGGCTTGTATTTTCTTGTATTTTCATACTTCTTGGTAGAGTAAGGATATTACACTCTGGTTTGTTTCGTTGCATTCTGCATTAAATTGCCTTTCCAGTTCTATATAACATGAATGTATTATTCATACATATCAAGGTTTTCACCATTTTTGGCCACTAGTGTCAAGCTCAGCTTGTTGCCCCCTAAAGCTTGTTGCCCGGTGCAATTGCACCCTCCTGCACTTCTTTAGCTGTGCCCCTGGCCCATACTCCAGGGTATGGATGGTATGTCAAAGTGAAAGCGTAAACAATTAATGCTTCCTCAATGCCTGAGTAACATCTGAACTGAAATCTCCCTCCCCCCCAGGGATGTCATGCAGGGAGAACGCGGGGGAACTCAGTTCCACTAGTTAAAATTAGGGCTGACTCCGCCCACTTCACTCTCCCTCCTCCCCCCTCCCGATTCCTCTGTGAAGAGCTTTCCTTCTTGGTTGGCTGGCACTCAGAGGGTTAAAGGGAGCGAGTCTGGATTCCTAGGGGGGCGAAGGGGGAAGGGCTGCAGTGGCGAAGTCCTGTCCTGCACAGCCCCCTTCCTCGCTCCCTCCAGCCACACACGTGGAGTCAGCAGCCACTCTGGTGAGTCTGCAGCCCACTGGGGAGAAGGGGTGTCCTCGGGGTGCGGTGGCGAATTGAGGGGGGCCCTGGAGGGGACGGAGGGGAACCGGGACTTTTTGAAGCTGCCCTCCTGACCTGCCCGGCATAAGCAGGCTTTGGTGTGGGGAAGCGCCCAAGGGTGCCGTCCGGAGTGGTGCCGCCCCTCAGCCCCTTCCACAGGTTCCTGCCTCATTCTGCTCAGCCAGCCTCGGCTTCGAGGCTGCCGTCCCTGTGCCAATTTTCAACTTCCCTGGCAATTTTGAATAACTCCACCTAGCCTAGCCTCAAAGACCAAGGAAAGGCTTTCGCCGCTGTCTCTCCAATCTAGAGCGTTTCACTGGCGCTCTAGGTGTGAGGTTTCTTTGGGAGACTGTCCCCATCGCTATTGGAGCTGCAATTGGGGAGGGGGGAATTCTTCGCTTTCTGTTCTGTAGGCGCCAGGCGTTGTACAGAACTGGCTGGCTCCGCCCACTTGTCGCTGACGTCGTCGCTGGCTAGGAACCAGCCGTGGGTAGACCTGCGGGTAGACCTGGGCTCCACCAGCCTCCAGAGCCCAGGTCTACCCATAGGAACCAGCTGCGGGTAGACCTGGGCTCCGCCAGCCTCCGGCTTATGATGTCACTTCCGGTGGGCGGGTCCTGACACATGCCAATAAAAAGTGAGTACCTGTTCTTAAATCATTTAGATGACACCACTGCCTCCCCCCACAATGCAGTGCCAAGAAGGCTTGTGCTGCAATCTGTTGGGGGAGGGACATTGGAGAGGTCTCGGGGAAAGCAAACTTTTGTTCACTTGCCCTGGAGAAAACTCATATATTATCCTGATATGATTATTTCAACAGCCCTGAAAGATCAATATTACCCCCATTTCCAGCTGAGGCTGAGCAAGAGTGGTGGGCCTAAGGCCACCTATGGCTCAATCCTATCATACAGCTTACAGTAGCAGGAGATCAGCTGATCCTCTCTGGCCGATTGCTTCTTTAAGGTTCTCTTGTAGGTCTACAGGGTGGCCGCAAAATCCTTACGCATGAGATTGTGAATTTCGATTGAAGCCATTTACGGCTGCAGGAGGACTTTGTGGCCATCCTGTAGACAATCTCCTTGCAGTCCCATCTCCAAAACACACCACAGAAATATAGCACATACTTTAAGGGACTCCAATTCCCCCACCCCATAAGCAGCTTACTTAAATGTGCTGGAGTCACTTCTGTGTCTTTGGGAAAACCAGGAGCTGACACTTTTCGGCCTTCCAGAGGCATTTTGAGGACCACGAGGCTGTGTGTGACCGTCCTGGCCCTCAGAGCACCCTCCGCACACAACCAGATCACAGCTTGGAGGGTGCAGCCCATGCCAGCAAGGTCAGGAGGGCCAGAGGCTCATAGAGGACCAGAGTCTTTCCGTGGGCTGGATAGAGGCTCTCTGAAGGCTGCATCTGGCCCCCGGGCCAGGGTTTGGAGACCCCTGGACTATACAGTTTGGATCTGGAAATGATCCTTCAGAGCACACCCTTCGTGCAATGTTTATTTGACGTCTCATGTAATAAGAAATAAGAACATAAGAACATAAGAAGAGCCCTGCTGGATCAGGCCAAAGGCCCATCTAGTCCAGCTTCCTGTATCTCACAGCGGCCCACCAGGTGCCCCAGGGAGGCATGAGACAACAAGATGCTTGCATCCTGTTGCCACTCCCTTGCACCCGGTAACAGTAGCCCTCCACCTTTGTAAGGAGGTTGCACAATCCATCATTGCCTACAATAGCCCACGATGGACCTTTCCTCCAAAAATCCATCCAATCCCCTCTTAAAGGCATCAAGACTAGATGCCATCACCACCTCCTGTGGCAAAGAGTTCCACAGATTAACAAAAGTTTTGTTGCCTTCCCCCGAAATCAGCGATTCCCAAAGTGGTGGGTCACGAGCCACCATTGGGAACCTTTACTAGGCCACTCCTCCTTTTGTGTGAAAACCAGAAGTGCGCTTCTGGGCTCAAATTGGGGCTTTTCACTGCATCGGGGGGGAACGACCCGCGGAGAGGGCTGTGGGCCTCCCCAACCCTGCAGGGAGGCCCCTCAACCACTCAGGCAAGGGGACAAACGTCTGTGTACTCGCAGTGCTGCGATCACTGCAGTGCCATAGGGGTAGCCCCCCTTTCAGCCCCCCCACAACTTACAAGTCCAGTCCCCAAGTCCAGACTTTCCGACCCGGTGCCCTAAATGACTCCATAACCTCTGTTTATATTAAAAGGGCTTGTCTAATTTCAACATCCCTTTTTGCAAACAATGTCAATTTTTTTTTGCTACATTTCAAGAAACGAGTCGATCATTCTTCTCTAATCTGATGCATGTATATCCCAGCAGTATTCAGGAAATAGCTTATTAATTTTTTATTGTTCGCTTTCCATTAAATTAAAGTTGATTTTTGAACCTTTTTTACCAGCCATTAAAATGCATGTTTCCATCGTCTTAAGTATCCAAGCTTATCTCTTTGATAGTGGTATTTGCTTCCCTTCTCTCTGCAATCATCATTTTAGTTTCATGCTTTGAAAGTTTTTTTAATTCACTTTTTGTGCCTGGTATTTTCTGCATGTTTTATCCACTGGGATATCTCCTAACATACATTCTTTTTTCCTTAATCTTTCTTGTCAATTCTTATTCTCTCAATATTTCTGCTTCTCTTATCATTAAAAAAGCTATTATTTTCTCCATTAAGTGTGCATCCCAAAAAGCCCTGGCTTATTTCAATTGTATAAATGCAAATAGTCAGCCATTTATTTCCCTGATAATAAACATCAGGTCTCTAGAATTGATGTATTTAATGGTCAAATACTAGGTTTGCTTTACTTGAGGCATGATTTATTTGAGCCTAACAATGGAACATGGACACTTTGCTTATCTCCCCATCTGTACAAATAGGAAAATAGAAGGTTGTATAAGCCACAATTTATCAGCTGCTAATCTACAGAAATGGCATGCTATAGTGGTTAGGGTGCTGAGCTATGCTGGAGAATTGGGTTCAAATCCTACTTAGCTATGAAACTGACCAGAAGCCAGTCATGATCTCACTTCAGAACCTATTCCACAGGGGTGTTGTAAAGGAAAAAGAGGTGAGAACATAAGAAGAAGAGCCTTGCTGGATCAGGCCAAGGGCCCATCTAGTCCAGCTTCTTGTATTTCACATGGCACACCAGATGCCTCAGGGAACACACAAGACAAGAAGATACCTGTATCCTTTGCTACTCCCTTGCATCTAGCATTCAGAGATAGGCTACCTATCAAACCCAGAGGTCACATATAGTCATCACAGCTTGTAAACTCTGATGGGCTTTTCCTCCAGAAATCTGTCCAATTGTCCTAAAGAAGCATCTTGGCAAGGTGTGATCACAACATCCTGTGGCAAGGAGTTCTACAGATTGAGTAGGGTACTCAAATATTTATGGATATCCCCTGATTCTGGTGCTCTGCTAGAGGGAGAACATTCTTCTATCCACTCTATCCAGCCCATGCATGATTTTATACGTCAGTGCATATGTATGCACTGGAATAGGCAGGCTGGCAGGTCTTCACTGTATCCAGCAAAGTTGGGAGGCTGCTGGGGCCTCCATAGGGCAAGGGAATGTTTGTCCCCTTACCCCGGAGTAAGCGCCAGCCACCCCTATGGGACTGCTTGGACTTGAGCCCACTATTTAGCAGGTGCAAGTCTGAGTGGGTTGCAGTGGCCCAAATCTGAACCGTGCAGTCTGGAGAAGGGGGGTTGGATTCAACATAACTGCTGGATCTGGAGTCCATTCCCCGCGGGGGCGGGGAAGACGGCGAAACGGAGCGGAAAGCTATGGGCAAGCTGCCACTCACCCGTTCCTCCCGCCCAGCGTACCGGCTGAATGCTGCCACTGCCAGCACCCATCTTCGGCACAGCACTGCTACCAGTGTTGGCTCAGCACTGACACAAAAGTGCCTTATGGGCCTCTTGGTTTGCACTGTCAATCATGTCCCCACTCTAGCCTTCTTTCTAATCTGAAGAGTCCCAAACATTGTAGCCTTCCCTCTACTCATTAGGGAGGTGCCTCACCCTTCCAATAAAATGCAACTCTTCTGCAACTTTTCCCGTTCCACTATATTTGAGATGTGGTGATTGTTCCACCCATGTAGCATAAGAATTGACCCTAACTTTAACTATTATTGAAAAGCATGTCTGGTCTCCACTAGTTTCCACTAGTGGTCAGCCAGCTGCTTCTGGGGTGCTTGCTCACACCAGTGATCATGTTTGATAGTTGTTGACCAATCAGCCATATGATGAAATAGTTAGCCAGCTTGATACCCACTTACTCCAATATTGGAGCAGCCTGTGAATGATTATAAGCATCCCTTCCCCTCTCTAGTCAGCTTGGAAAGCAACACTGGAGAGTGAGTTCTCCAATATGTGAGCCTGCTTTCTGTGATATGCTTTGGAAACATAATACTGACTGCCAGGACATTTGCATTTCAACTGGACTGGTATCAATGTAGCAATCAGAGCTGGATGCCTGAATTCAGCAGGTCTTATAAGCTGGCCAGTTGGCTTTCCTCTTGGATCACATGCCAGCCATGACTAGTATGATACCATGGAATCTGGGACAATCTTTCTGAGTTTTTTTCCAGTGTACAAAGAATACAGTATCGCAGTGGTTCTCAACCCTTTTCGCACTGGGACCCATTTTTTAGAATGACAATCTGTGCAGGAACCCACTGGAAGTGATGTCACAGTGCCATTATTGTGACCCCAGAGCCTGCTGCTTTCCTGAGAACGCAGCAATAAGATGGGTTGTTTCTCAGCCATTTTTCAATAGCAGTGAATTAGGAAGAAGGACAGCTTACTCACAACCTTGACACAAGCAAAACAACCACACAGCCCTCCCCCTTTCCAGCATCAATCTTCCCATATTTTCAATATGGCTGCCCTAGGTGCTTCACGAACCTCCTGAAATTGGCTTGTCATCCACTGGTGGGTCCCTTCTCACAGTTTGGGAACCACTGTAGTATTGTGTTGAATTGTGGAAGTACCACATCTTGAAACAAGAGAGGTATAATGATTCCTTTATCCTACAAAGCTTGTGGCAAAAAGAAAAAACAAGGATTTCTTAGTTGGATTAGGCCAAGATCCTTTTAGTCTAGCATCCTATTTATAAAAGTGGACTTTGGGAAGAAAGCTTTCTTTCTTAGTTTTCTCCCTAGTTTTGATGTTTTCTACCCCATTCTCCCCTGCCTTATATGCCTTTGTCTCACGCATGCATCACCCATCAGCATAAGAAAGGGGAAGAGGATCCAAAAATATGCAATGCAATACACAGACATGTCCAACTAAGCCATAGATGGTGGCAGTTGATAGACAGCAGGAGAAAAAGAGGAAATCCTTAGAAGGAGGTGGAATGTGCTTTTACACATGCACGCGCGCACACATACATATACAAATTAAGGAGGGAGGAGTGAAAATGTTGAATTATTAGCAAATTAAGGAAATGAAGATTACTCAGGGGGTGCAAGAGGTAGGAAAATGAAGGTCTGTGAGGTATTAGGAAAAGGAGTACAGAAAAGGAATGAAAAAAGATAGAGCCAATCATTCCAGCAACACTGTCGCCAGATCAGAGTTCACAATAGCCTACAACAGCAGCTGTAGGCAAGGAGCGAACCCCTTGATGGGCCATCAAGCAATCAACTCAATTGAAGTGTGGAAGGATTTCTGCTCCATCCTATGATTAGACTTAATGAAGACACCATTCCATCTGAGATGAGGGGAAGGGAGGGGTGGTATGGGTGTGGCAAACTCCAGAGGCCTCACCAGAGTTTGGGTATCCCTGTGCGGGAGCTCACTGCATCACCCCCATGATGGTCCTCCTCCCATATCAGACCATACAGAAAAAAATTATAATATTGTATGCACACCTTCATACAGTGGCTTCACTAGGGTTGGTGGAACTCTCATTAACTTTATTTTAATATATAACCAAGAAGACCCAACAAAAAAAAGTGGCCGATTTTATGACATGCGCAGAACGAAATAAGAGTTCTAGTATTAGCTCTGATACATGGCAATGAGAGCTGACTCACCATAACATCTTATTGGTTTCCTGCTGTATCATAATATCACCTCATTGGCTCTCAGAAGACTGACAGCACAATCCTATGCATGCCTACTCGGAAGTAAATCTCATTGCATTCAATGGGCCTTACTCCCAGGAAAGTGTGTATAGGATTGCAGCCTCAGGCTCATTGGTAAGTTTTGAGACAAGGAAATCCATTTTTTGTTACATAAGGGAGTGTTTTCCTTTTCTGTTTTTTAATAGTTTTATAGTTTTTTTTCCCTATAACTCTGCATAAAATTCTGCATAGAAAATTTCACAGTTCTCACAATTTTGGCTAGTAGTGGTGTCACTCCCTCCAAGTGTGTCACCTGGTGGGGTCCACTCAGTGGTGTCATCTACTCACCAGTAGATGGTACGCTGGGCGGGACTTAGCGTGATTGACAGCCCGTCCACTCACTTCCGCTTTCTTCGCGCTCACCGTGCGGCTTTCCCTCACCTCGGAGGGGGCGCCTGCTCACCCAGGCACCCGGCGCGCCCCCCACCTTTCCCCCCTGGTGAGCAGACGCCCCCAATGAGGTGGGGGAAAGCCGCGCGGCGAGCGCGAAGAAAGCGGAAGTGAGTGGACGGGCTGTCGATCACGCTAAGTCCTGCCCAGCGTACCGTCTACTGGTGAGTAGATGACACCACTGGGTCCACTCCACACCCCCTGCACCTCCTCGCAATGCTACTGGCAAACACAGCTCTTGTTTAGGAAAGAACCAGCCAGAGGTCTGCTGCTTGCTGCATTCTAGAAAGTATGAATGCTGCTTGCTGCATTCTTCTCAAAACTGGTCAAAGGCAGAAAATGTTGGAAGTGGAGCAACATCAGAAACACTACCAATTTTTCAATGATGAATAAACGTTGGTGGATAAGGCTGTAATTATCAACACTGACCTACTTCTTGAGGAGCTACTTCAGGTAACAGACTGATCAATTCATTAAGAAATAGACATCTTCTTCTATGTTTAAGTACTGTTCTGGAATAATAATTTCTGAGACAATGTTCAACCTCGTGCTGTTTTTCTTATGATTCATGTTTGTGTTGTGTTTCTTATATTGTAATTTAAACAATTATACTGTATATGATTAACATATTAAATGTTTCCTGATACCTTACAATGCCAGATGCAGGGGAGTGGCAATGAGAAGCAAGTATCTTGTTTTGTGTGTTCCCTGAAGCATCTGGTGTGCCACTGTGAGATACAGGAAGCTGGACTAGCTGGGCCCTTGGCCTGATCCAGCAGGGCTCTTCTTAAGGCCCAGATTGGGTTGCAAGCAGCGGCATCATGCTACCGGTATGCGGGGGCGGGGAAGACGGCGAAACAGAATGTTACGCAACGGGCGGGTTGCCGCTCACCCGTTCCTCCCGCCCAGCGTACCGGTAGCATGACGCCACTGGTTGCAAGTTATTATTTACCTCAGAAATTTTCCTCAGAATGCGAGACACAAGGGAGTGGCAACAGGATGCAGGCATCTTGTTGTCTCGTGTGCTCCCTGAGGCATCTGGTGGGCCACTGTGAGATACAGGAAGCTGGACTAGATGGGCCTCTGGCCTGATCCAGCAGGGCTCTTCCTGTTTATCTTTTTAGAATGAAAAGTAAGTGGCTATTTCAGTTGGGAACTCACAATTCAAAACAAACCAGGAAACAGTTAAAGCTCAAGGTTTCAAAAGGTGTTCCTTTGAAAGACTGAAATGTAAATGTAATTATTTTAGGTTTGTATGTATTTCTTAAGTCATAAAATGCTTTCCAATTGCTGCTCAGATTTGTAATCAGCTACTTGTAACTGATTGACTGCAAAACTTGTAATCAGCGGGCAACTTGCCTGGATAACTCCTGGTGAAGGAAATCACTGTGATGTACAGCAAGCAATGCTTTTGGGGGGAGAGAAAATATAGGCTTTCAAGTCTTATAGAGTAGATGTGGTCCAAGACATGTTTTGCTCATCCATCTGAAAATTCAAGTGGCAGCCCCTTTATATGCAAAGCGTACAATACTAGTAGAAATAATTGCCAACTTGCTTCCTTTTAACTAGAATTCCAAAATCTTTTCCCTTTGGACGAGATTCTCATCCAAAATCTCGTCCCATCACCCTCAGAAATGGTGCAACTGACCCTGTCCTAGGGAATCTGGCCACTATGGGAACCCAGAAATCCTTGTCCGTAATGCTAAATGCATAGGAACAGGTTGCAGCTGCTCAGTGGTGAGGGAAAGACACTCTGTATAAGCCCAGGGGTTCTTTTTTGTCATAGAAGTGTTTCAGAATGCTTGCTCTAAAACAAAGGCATGGCCACAAGGGATCTGTTCACAAAGCTGTTTAGACAGCAAAAGAATGAGAAAATTGTTCCTTGTATTAAAGGGGCTTGTTGTTGTTGTTGTTGTTGTTGTTGTTGTTGTTGTTGTTGTTGTTGTT